>NC_069405.1:44075259-44125259 GCF_026875155.1 Cherax quadricarinatus | reverse complement strand
TGACACTCACTACCAGTGTTGTGTGACACTACCAGTGTTGTGTGGCACTCACTGCCAGTGTTGTGTGCCACTCACTGCCAGTGTTGTGTGGCACTCACTGGCAGTGTTGTGTGGCACTCACTGCCAGTGTTGTGTGGCACTCATTGCCAGTGTTGTGTGGCACTCACTGCCAGTGTTGTGTGGCACTCACTACCAGTGTTGTGTGGCACTCACTACCAGTGTTGTGTGGCACTCACTACCAGTGTTGTGTGACACTCACTGCCAGTGTTGTGTGACACTCACTACCAGTGTTGTGTGGCACTCACTGCCAGTGTTGTGTGACACTCACTGCCAGTGTTGTGTGGCACTCACTACCAGTGTTGTGTGGCACTCACTACCAGTGTTGTGTGGCACTCACTACCAGTGTTGTGTGGCACTCACTACCAGTGTTGCGTGGCACTCACTGCCAGTGTTGTGTGGCACTCACTGCCAGTGTTGTGTGGCACTCACTGCCAGTGTTGTGTGGCACTCACTGCCAGTGTTGTGTGGCACTCACTACCAGTGTTGTGTGGCACTCACTGCCAGTGTTGTGTGGCACTCACTACAAGTGTTGTGTGACACTCATTACAAGTGTTGTGTGGCACTCACTACAAGTGATGTGTGGCACTCACTGCCAGTGTTGTGTGGCACTCACTACCAGTGTTGTGTGACACTCACTACCAGTGTTGTGTGACACTCACTACAAGTGTTGTGTGACACTCACCGCCAGTGTTGTGTGACACTCACTACAAGTGTTGTGTGGCACTCACTACCAGTGTTGTGTGACACTCACTACCAGTGTTGTGTGACACTCACTACCAGTGTTGTGTGACACTCACTACAAGTGTTGTGTGACACTCACCGCCAGTGTTGTGTGACACTCACTACAAGTGTTGTGTGACACTCACTACAAGTGTTGTGTGGCACTCACTACCAGTGTTGTGTGACACTCACTGCCAGTGTTGTGTGACACTCACTACAAGTGTTGTGTGGCACTCACTACCAGTGTTGTGTGACACTCACTGCCAGTGTTGTGTGACACTCACTACCAGTGTTGTGTGACACTCACTACAAGTGTTGTGTGGCACTCACTACCAGTGTTATGTGACACTCACTGCCAGTGTTGTGTGACACTCACTACAAGTGTTGTGTGGCACTCACTACCAGTGTTGTGTGACACTCACTACCAGTGTTGTGTGGCATTCACTACCAGTGTTGTGTGACACTCACTGCCAGTGTTGTGTGACACTCACTACCAGTGTTGTGTGGCACTCACTACCAGTGTTGTGTGGCACTCACTACAAGTGTTGTGTGGCACTCACTACCAGTGTTGTGTGACACTCACTACCAGTGTTGTGTGACACTCACTACAAGTGTTGTGTAGCACTCACTACCAGTGTTGTGTGACACTCACTGCCAGTGTTGTGTGACACTCACTACCAGTGTTGTGTGGCACTCACTACCAGTGTTGTGTGGCACTCACTATCAGTGTTGTGTGGCACTCACTGCCAGTGTTGTGTGGCACTCACTGCCAGTGTTGTGTGGCACTCACTGCCAGTGTTGTGTGGCACTCACTGCCAGTGTTGTGTGGCACTCACTACAAGTGTTGTGTGACACTCACTACAAGTGTTGTGTGGCACTCACTACAAGTGTTGTGTGGCACTCACTACCAGTGTTGTGTGGCACTCACTACCAGTGTTGTGTGACACTCACTACCAGTGTTGTGTGACACTCACTACAAGTGTTGTTTGACACTGCCAGTGTTGTGTGACACTCACTACAAGTGTTGTGTGGCACTCACTACCAGTGTTGTGTGACACTCACTACCAGTGTTGTGTGACACTCACTACAAGTGTTGTGTGGCACTCACTACCAGTGTTGTGTGACACTCACTGCTAGTGTTGTGTGACACTCACTACCAGTGTTGTGTGGCACTCACTACCAGTGTTGTGTGGCACTCACTACCAGTATTGTGTGACACTCACTGCCAGTGTTGTGTGACACTCACTACCAGTGTTGTGTGACTCTCACTACCAGTGTTGTGTGACACTCACTACCAGTGTTGTGTGACACTCACTACCAGTGTTGTGTGACACTCACTGCCAGTGTTGTGTGACACTCACTACCAGTGTTGTGTGACACTCACTACCAGTGTTGTGTGGCACTCACTACCAGTGTTGTGTGACACTCACTACCAGTGTTGTGTGACACTCACTACCAGTGTTGTGTGACACTACCTGTGTTGTGTGACACTCACTACCAGTGTTGTGTGACACTCACTACAAGTGTTGTGTGGCACTCACTACCAGTGTTGTGTGGCACTCACTACTAGTGTTGTGTGACACTCACTACCAGTGTTGTGTAACACTCACTACCAGTGTTGTGTGGCACTCACTACAAGTGTTGTGTGGCACTCACTACCAGTGTTGTGTGACACTCACTACCAGTGTTGTGTGACACTCACTACAAGTGTTGTGTGGCACTCACTACCAGTGTTGTGTGACACTCACTGCCTGTGTTGTGTGACACTCACTACCAGTGTTGTGTGGCACTCACTACCAGTGTTGTGTCGCACTCACTACTAGTGTTGTGTGACACTCACTACCAGTGTTGTGTGACACTCACTACCAGTGTTGTGTGGCACTCACTACCAGTGTTGTGTGACACTCACTACCAGTGTTGTGTGGCACTCACTACCAGTGTTGTGTGACACTCACTACCAGTGTTGTGTGACACTCACTACCAGTGTTGTGTGGCACTCACTACCAGTGTTGTGTGGCACTCACTACCAGTGTTGTGTGACACTCACTACCAGTGTTGTGTGGCACTCACTACCAGTGTTGTGTGGCACTACCAGTGTTGTGTGGCACTGTGGTGAAAACAAGATGCCAACCTCATCAATCTTAAAGTTACGTTACACTTCCAGGATTTTATTTTCAAATCACACAACCCAATAAAATTTAATTACTTGTAGATATGAAGATTATTATTATTATTATTATTATTATTGTTATTATTATTATTATTATTATTATTATTATTATTATTATGATTATTATTATTATCATCCCCACTGTATATACAATGTATATATTTATGATTATTGTGCAGGTATAGTGTATTGGTATGCGTGTATGAAATGCGTTTATTTAGGCAGTTAAGAACTGGTTAAATACCGTCCGGTTGTTGGGTGGTTGTGTGTGTCCAAGTCTTGTCATCGCTACGTAGCCTGGATTTTAATTGCTGCGACACTCGCTCAGAGTTCCGATTGGTTGCGTTATCGCACTCAAAAGGTGAGAACGAGCTATCAGAAAAAGTTATGTCAGACTCTCTGCAGTGTTACTGCTTCGTGCAGTGTGCGTCTCCCGTCTCCTGACTCCTGGTGGTGTGCCTGAGTTCTCTTTCCCCCGTCTTTCTGATGGCATTCCTGACGTTTCTGATGGCATTTCTGATGTTTTTGATGGCATTCCTGAATGCTCATGATCCCGCCACCGTTCGTGAGTACTCACTTCGATCTTGGCTGTTGCTGTCTCCTGCCACGGACGTGCTGCTTTCCTGAGAGACGTACCAGTAGGGAATTCTTTCCGACGCACGCAGCAGACGTGATCGAGGTTGGTGGTATACGTTTACCGTTGTTATCAGCCAACACTGGACTCCAACCAATCTTTTGTGACAATCTCCGCGTACATGATGGAGTAGAGAGATTTTTATTCAGGTCTCTGAAGACCATGGCATGAGTCTGTTATTATACCTTTAAAAATACATTAAAACCCCTGGCCTCAGACTGCTCAAGCAGCTGTTGACTGAACATGGCTGGCTGCAACAGCAGCGCGTCCGCTTTGAAATTAAGAGGACATGGGATCGACCCCCACCAGTCCTTGCCCTAAATAGCAACCACACACACACACACACACACACACACACACACACACACACACACACACACTTTGTATAACATGTAGACTGCTAAATTGTCTACTGTAATTGCAATTCAGTTGTTTACTGTAATATTGTACCTTCACCGGGTCCCGCTAATTTAACCTGTGTAATAATGTTGACAGAATTACCGACAATATGTTAGGTACAAGGACACAAGTTCAACTAATGTGGCATTTTAATGTGGCAACATTTCGCTCTCCATGACCTTGACAAAGCTCCTGGAGAGCGAAACGTTGCCATGATAAAATACCGCATTATTTGTGTTATTTGTATAACACAATTGATGGGCAGAAGGTATACCCTACTCACATATTCAACCTCTTTATAAATTACTCAATATGCACACAAGCATATTTAAATTACACCAAAGTGGATAGGCCACTACCCTTTTATAACCCCACCTACCCCTCCCCCCCCCCAACCTTTCCCAAATTCCATCCTTACCCATCCTTCTTCCCCCCTCCCCTCTTACCAAAGCTCTGGTGAGAACCTCAAACCTCGTACCCGCACTTGTCTTGTTCCCTAATTCAACCTTCTTCTTCTTATTATTATGACCAGAGCGTTGGTAAGATGGGTAAGGAAGAAGGATGGGTAAGGATAGAAATATTGGAAAAAGGTGGGAGGTGGGAGAGAGGTAGGATATAAAAGGTAAGTGGCCCAACCACTTTGGTGTAATTTAAAAAGTGTATGTGGAATAATAAAATATTCTTGAAGGGGTATAATACTAACCCATCAGAGTCACAGATATAACAGATATATAAGTACATGACTCTGAATTGGTAGTAAATATTCAAGTTGCAATTTTTTTTTTTTGGGATTGCACAACGGATATTTAAACGACAATGAAGGCAATAATTTTCTGGCCAGTTTATAAAGAATTACTTGACACATCAGCTTCTTACAAGGTGGTGTCCCGCCATAGTAATTGTAGCATAATTTTAACAGTAGAATGTTATACAAGATGTCTCCCTAATTGGGGGAGATGATTTTCTTAGTAAACATAGAAGGGTTCTGGTGTTACCCAATCATCTTCATCTGCCGGGAGGTTGCTCAAGATCATTGGTCAATGATAATCGTCTTTATGGATAAAACGACGGACCCTCTGTGGGAGAGTCATTCTTTGAGTTCTGTGAGGAGGAGTATTGATGATATAATCCGTGGTATTTTCAACTTGGAGAGGATGTTCTCTATCTGGCATGTAGAGTTCTTGCATTGCATAGAGTTGTTTCTTCTTCAGGGTGTCAAGGCGTACATTTAAGGCATTTTGAATAATATTGGTTATATCATTGTTTACAAGAACGGGACTAATATATTTATTATGGATGAGCGAGTGTGTGGGGAATAGTATATTATCAGAGTGATCAATTAATATTTGTCCGAAGAATGTTCATATCTCACTTGTCTTCCACGAAGACTCGGTCGTATATAATATTTACCTCTCACTCATCACTTATCAAGATTCTTGTTTAATCTTCAGTAAATTTATTAAAAAATCGGTTATTAAGGTGAGTTTGTGTAATATACAGTTACAAATTAAGAAATAATTCGTTAAGAACGTTATATTTACAATTTTCATTACATCTGTAATGGTTTTCATGAAAAACATTGAATTTGTAAACGCGTCCCTGACCCTTAACCTGACACACTCTAGCACAATGTAGAATGGCCCTCAGAGGTTAATCATAACATACTATCTATGCCCTCTGACCCTTAAACTGACACTAAGAGGTCAGTGTCATCAGGGTGCAATAAGATTATCTGTGACACTGACTGACGTATCATTTGCTAAACACAAGAACAGCAGGAGACCCAAGCCATGACCCTGTTCGGCCGGAACACAAGATTATATATATATATAATCATGTCGTGATGAATAGGTAAAATTGGTCAACTAGCATGAACTCAAAATTAAGTTTTTTCTAAAATTTTCTCTTACACATTTAAAGATATATTTTTTCAATTATGTTAATATAAAAATGATTTTGTGCCAAAAGAACCTTAGGGAACTTACCTAACCTTATTATAATCGAAATTTAATTTAGCCTAGTCCAACAATGAAATATATTGTTTTCGTTAGGTTCATAATTTTTGCGAAATCATTGCATGTGCAAATTTTCGCTTGCCCTATTCGGCAAAAAATGTGTTGCTATTTAAGCCAAAATCCCAAGTTTTACGTATTTGGCACGACATAAACACACAAAGTGGGACGTATATCTGCATATATACACTGAGAGTTCACTGCAATCCTAATTTAGGTTTTAAAGTATTCCTTTTCTGGCTATGACCAGGTCACTCGCAGCCTTAATGACCCTCGTATATTCACTAGGATCTAAACTCTATTAACCAACCTATCAACGGAGGCTTATTAACCTAGGAGGGTCATCAATCCAGGATAATCCAATAAAGCTAAGCACTGTGGCTTATGTCTTTATAGGTCTTTGTCCTTTCTGTATGATGTCCACAATAGCTGCCTAATACCTAGGTACTTAGTTGAACATAGGCAGCAAGTGTAAGGTGTCTTGTCCATTCGTGCATCACAGGAGTCGAACCCGGGTGTTTTCAAGTTGAGCCGAACGCTGCGCCACTGAGATATAAGCAGAGAAGAGAGAGAGAGAGAGAGAGAGAGAGAGAAAGAAAGAGGATCAGGAAGGTGAGGAAGTGAGGATGTCCTCGAGCAAGCTCACTGATGTCAATCATTCTCGTCCCGGCACCATGATGTCATTTCCTCTTCTCTCTTCCCCCTCTCTTCCTTTCCCCTCTCCCTCCCCATATTGCCGTCTCTTCCACCTTCTTGCCTATCTCAAGTCTCTATTCCTTCCTCTCATAGAAAAATCCAATATAAACTCTTCTGGACCAATAAACTGTAGAGAAATATGGAGTATAAGTCGAGCCAAGACTAGAAAATTAAACTAAACTAAATGGAAGTAGGGAAAACTTGACCATTTTCTGAAATTCTTGAAAACGGATTGGTACACGTGGATGAGAACTAGCGCACGTAGAGGAGTGTAACACGTGGAGAATTGGTGCATGAGAAAGCAGAATTACCCCACGTGAAGTCCTGACTGACATTCTTGGTGAAAGCACCAGTATTAATGGTGGACAATTTTAGACGCATCTCCACGCCTAGTGCACGAACCTAGAGTTTTCATGGTGTACACGAGACATGAGTGTGTCCCGGGTATTGGAAGACTGGATGCTGAGGCGACGGCTGCTGTATCAGGCTCACTCCATGACAACCTCTGCCTCCTGCCACTTCCCAAGGATGTATCGAGCAAAGTGGCGGGTCTGGTGGGCCTAGCAGACGAGCAACACGTGACACAAGGCTTTGAGAGGACGCGTGAGTATTTGGTCTTCATCTTTCCGCAAGTATTGCCAGTTGTGTGTAGGGGAGACCGGAAGACCTGATCGACAATGTAAGACCAGCAGTTAAAATGTGAGAGAGACAATGGAGCATTCAACAGGGCAAGTGTGTTTACTGACCCGGATTTTAATCATATAATGACCCACAGCTGGAGCTTTTGGTCATCTGACAGAGGCTTTCCACTGGCTTACCGGTCCACCCCTTAAAAATATGGCCATGATTAGATACATATAAATATGATGATGCCGCCAAGTATTGCATTAAATGTTCATTAGCTGCGACAGCTTCAAAGGTTTCCTTCCAGCAGAACTGGAGTTACTATCACCTGGGAATTACTATCTCTCAGGACAGCTTATATCACGGACAGTAGATAAGGGATTTTTACGAAGATATAACCCTCGTCTCAGAGAGAGGGTAGAGGGGTAAGAGAAATTATACATACAGGAAAGAGAGGGAAAAGAGGAATTTGGATGTCATGATATATTTGTGGACAGTATGGAAGAGATGGTGATGATGGTGTATGAGGGTAGGGGAGCACGATAGTGGTGATGACAGTGAAAATTATGGTGCAGTGTGGTTAGCTACGCAAGTCGGGTACAGTGAACTGTTACATCACCTTCATCTAGCCAAGACACAACTTACTAAGACGAAAGTGAAGCCAGCAACGTAGCCAGACATTTCCTTCCACCATCTCTTGTCTCTACAAAGCATTACACACCATCTTAGTTACTTACGTCTCTCCGCGAAACACTCACACTCATCTCCAGCCCCAAACCCAAGCATAAATCAGCGAGATTAATTATACCGATTTAATCCCTCTGGGTGAGAGAGACAGCTACTTCAAAGAGACACTCTTAACGCCTCCATAATACGTACATTATTGTGCAATTTTGACGCAAATTTAGAGTTGACAAATGAACCTCTTGCCTTTTAAAGTCAAGGCAATTTAGGTTCTCTTGCCTGGCGCTGAAGTTTCTTTTAAATTGTAGCGTAGTCAAATATTTTTAACCCTAACCTAAACACTGTTTACAAATTGTAATGTTTATCTCGCCATTAAAGTGTTTTCTTTTAGGTTTTGTTGCCTGACGCTGAAGCGTGAGTCAAATATTTATAATATAAACACAGACATTATGTTTGTTTTTATCATGCAAATGCGCATGATTGTCGTGCATTACCGAGTTGCTCGTATGCATCATTCTTTTTGATAATAGACGACAGACATAAAATAGAAGTGAAGATAGACAATATATACATGGTGTATTCTTTGTATAATGTCTGGCTTCCGTATTGGTTGGTTGGTTAAGGCTGTCGACTACACGAGGGTCATTAAGTCTTCATATAACGTGTTCAACACCGGTTAAAATATTTTAAATAGGAATTACTCTGTGTATATACGCAGATTCAGCCCACGAGGACAGACCCACAGTGGAGAGAAGACCCAACTCACGAGGACAGACCCATCGTGGAGAGAAGACCCAACTCACGAGGACAGACCCACAGTGGAGAGAAGACCCAACTCACGAGGACAGACCCACATTGGAGAGAAGACCCAACTCACGAGGGCAGACCCACAGTGGAGAGAAGACCCAACTCACGAGGGCAGACCCACAGTGGAGAGAAGACCCAACTCACGAGGACAGACCCACAGTGGAGAGAAGACCCAACTCACGAGGACAGACCCACAGTGGAGAGAAGACCCAACTCACGAGGGCAGACCCACAGTGGAGAGAAGACCCAACTCGCGAGGACAGACCCACAGTGGAGAGAAGACCCAACTCACGAGGACAGACCCACAGTGGAGAGAAGACCCAACTCACGAGGACAGACCCACAGTGGAGAGAAGACCCAACTCACGAGGACAGACCCACAGTGGAGAGAAGACCCAACTCACGAGGACAGACCCACAGTGGAGAGAAGACCCAACTCACGAGGGCAGACCCACAGTGGAGAGAAGACCCAACTCACGAGGACAGACCCACAGTGGAGAGAAGACCCAACCCACGAGGACAGACCCACAAAGTTTGAGATGACCTTATTTGTGTGTGGAAAACTGAACGAATTGTAATGCCACAGTGTAAATTGTAGTGCCACAGTGTAAACTGTAGTGCCACAGTGTAAATTGTAGTGCCCCCAGTGTAAATTGGAGTGCCACAGTGGGTAAAACTGTAGTGCCACAGTGTAATTGAGTGCCACAGTCTAATTGTAGTGCACCCGTGAAATGTAGAAGCCACAGTGTAATTGTAGTGCCACAGTGTAAATTGTAGTATAAATTTAACACAAATCACTATAATATTCTTGCGGGGCGCTAAATACAATAATGTAGAATTGTATTCCTGTTTACTCAACAATTTACGTAAGGCGCATAAGCATTCAACATATTTAAGCATTAACACTGCGGATCCGTCATAACGAGTAGTAATCTCGGCGTCGTGAGATCACGGCACCTGGGCAGGTAGCAACGCTAATCTCCTAATGTCGACACTCGCTGAGTTTTTCTGAGCCCACCATCATTTAGTCTCTAGTTTCGCGACTTGGGTAAGAAAACCTCGGTGTTGGCTGCCTGAACCTTGGGTAGGAAAACCTCGGTGTTGGCTGCCTGAACCTTGGGTAAGAAAACCTCGGTGTTGGCTGCCTGAACCTTGGGTAAGAAAACCTCGGTGTTGGCTGCCTGAACCTTGAGTAAGAAAACTCGGTGTGGCTCCTGAACTTGGGTAAGAAAACCTCGGTGTTGGCTGCCTGAACCCTGGGTAAGAAAACCTCGGTGTTGGCTGCCTGAACCCTGGGTAATGATCAGGGTTCACTCTTCGCATATTTATGCTGGTTTCAGGTAGTTGTGCGTGAGTATGAATGGAGGTAAATCACTTTGTCTGACTTTTCTCGGGTTATCCTATGTTATTTACGTATAATAATTGTACTTAGGTGTACTGAACCTAAATAAGCTTACTGTGAAAGCGTAGTGATTCGCCAGGAGTGCTGCGTTGGGCGTCTCGAAGAACGGGATGCTGGGTGACAGATGGTAGGTGCCGGATGTTGGGTGACAGATGGTAGGTGCCGGGTGCCAGCTGCTGGGTGCTAAGGGGTTAAGTACAAAGCCTCTGGGTGCCAAGTGATGACTGCAAGGTGGTGGGTACCAGCTGTCTGGTGCCACCTGTGAGTGACGGAAAGTGACTGGAGCGGAAGTGCACTCTCAAACATTTACTCACAATCCCAAGAGGAAAACTGATTTTTTTTTTAAATTGTGGTAGACAGCTGGACTGGTATTTACAATGGAGGAGTGAGTTTACAAAGGTTCCAGAGGAACCTTTGTAAACATGTTTGACAAACTGAAGACTGAATGTGGAAACACAGCACTGATCTACTCCTGCAACATGTATCAAAAACACACACACTCACACACACCACGACACAAAACGCACAGGACACACACACGTCTAACGTTCTTTCAACGATGTCTGGCACTCCTCCAACACTTTTTCTGGCCCCTCCTCCGAGACTGGTTGCCTAGCATCTTTCTCCTAAAATTAGAGCCAACATACTATTATAAAACTTTTATTCTTAACTAAGTTTATCCGTGACAAGTGCAATTGAGTGAGTGTTTTAACCCTCTCCTAAATTATGTGTGTGTGGTTGTGTGTGTGTGTGTGTGGTGTGTGGTGTGTGTGTGTGTGTGGCATGGTGTGTGTGTGTGTTACTCACTAGTTGTATCACCTAGTTGAGGTTGCAGGGGTCGAGGGCCAAGCTCCTGGCCCGCCTCTTCACTGGTCGCCACTAGGTCACTCTCCCGAACATGAGCTTTATCGTAACTCTGCTTAATGTTATGTATGGATCCTGCCTCCACTACATCGCTTCCCAAACTATTCCACTTCCTGACTACTCTGTGGCTGAAGAAATACTTCCTAACATCCCTGTGATTCATCTGTGTCTTCAGCTTCCAACTGTGTCCCCGTGTTGCTGTGTCCAGTCTCTGGAACATCCTGTCTTTGTCCACCTTGTCAATTCCTCTCAGTATTTTGTATGTCGTTATCATGTCCCCCCTATCTCTCCTGTCCTCCAGTGTCGTCAGGTTGATTTCCCTTAACCTCTCCTCATAAGACATATCTCTTAACTCTGGGACTAGTCTTGTTGCAAACCTTTGCACTTTCTCTAGTTTCTTTACATGCTTGGCTAGGTGTGGGTTCCAAACTGGTGCCGCATACTCCAATATGGGCCTAACGTACACGGTGTACAGGGTCCTGAACGATTCCTTATTAAGATGTCGGAATGCTGTTCTGAGGTTTGCTAGGCGCCCATATGCTGCAGCAGTTATTTGATTGATGTGCGCTTCAGGAGATGTGCCTGGTGTTATACTCACCCCAAGATCTTTTTCCTTGAGTGAGGTTTGTAGTCTCTGGCCCCCTAGACTGTACTCCGTCTGCCGTCTTCTTTGCCCTTCCCCAATCTTCATGACTTTGCACTTGGTGGGATTGAACTCCAGGAGCCAATTGCTGGACCAGGTCTGCAGCCTGTCCGGATCCCTTTGTAGTTCTGCCTGGTCTTCGATCGAGTGAATTCTTCTCATCAACTTCACGTCATCTGCAAACAGGGACACCTCAGAGTCTATTCCTTCCGTCATGTCGTTCACAAATACCAGAAACAGCACTGGTCCTAGGACTGACCCTGTGGGACCCCGCTGGTCACAGGTGCCCACTCTGACACCTCGCCACGTACCATGACTCGTGCTGTCTTCCTGACAAGTATTCCTGATCCATTGTGTGCCTTCCCTGTTATCCCTGCTTGGTCCTCCAGTTTTTGCACCAATCTCTTGTGTGGAACTGTGTCAAACGCCTTCTTGCAGTCCAAGAATATGCAATCCACCCACCCCTCTCTTGTCTTACTGCTGTCACCATGTCATAGAACTCCAGTAGGCTTGTGACACAGGATTTCCCGTCCCTGAAACCATGTTGGCTGCTGTTGATGAGATCGTTCCTTTCTAGGTGTTCCACCACTCTTCTGTGTGTGTGTGTGTGTGTGTGTGTGTGTGTGTGTGTGTGTGGTGCGTGCGTGCGTGTGTGTGTGTGTGTGTGTGTGTGTGTGTGTGTGTGTGTGTGTACTCACCTAGTTGAGGTTGCGGGGGTCGAGTCCGAGCTCCTGGCTCCGCCTCTTCACTGATCGCTACTAGGTCACTTTCCCTGAGCCGTGAGCTTTATCATACCTCTGCTTAAAGCTATGTATGGATCCTGCCTCCACTACATCGCTTCCCAAACTATTCCACTTACTGACTACTCTGTGGCTGAAGAAATACTTCCTAACATCCCTGTGATTCATGTGTGTCTTCAGCTTCCAACTGTGTCCCTTTGTTACTGTGTCCAATCTCTGGAACATAAGAACATAAGAACATAAGAACGAAGGAACACTGCAGAAGGCCTACTGGCCCATGCGAGGCAGGTCCAAGTCTCCTACCGGCTTAAGCCAATGCACCCAACCTAGTCAGGTCAGGTCACATTGACTTAAGGGAGGAACACGGCAACCGACCTGGTAGCACAAGCTATCAGGTCTAACTCACACCCACCCACATCTACTCATGTATTTATCCAACCTATTTTTAAAGCTACATAACGTTCTAGCCTCTATAACGGTACTTGGGAGTTTGTTCCACTCATCCACAACTCTATTACCAAACCAGTACTTTCTATATCCTTCCTGAATCTGAATTTTTCCAACTTAAAACCATTGCTGCGAGTCCTGTCTAGGCTAGATATTTTCAGCACACTATTTACATCCCCTTTATTTATTCCTGTCTTCCATTTATACACCTCAATCATATCCCCCTAATTCTACGTCTTTCTAGAGAGTGCAGTTTCAGGGCCTTCAGTCTATCCTCATAGGGAAGGTTTCTGATACATGGGATCAACTTTGTCATCCTCCTTTGTACATTTTCCAGAGAATTTATATCCATTCTGTAATACGGTGACCAAAACTGTGCAGCATAATCTAAATGAGGCCTAACCAAGGATGTATAGAGTGTGAAGAACAACCTGAGGACTCCTATTATTTATGCTTCTTGATATGAAGCCAAGGATTCTATTAGCTTTATTGCGAACACTTATGCACTGTTGTCTTGGTTTCAGATTACTGCTAACCAGAACTCCTAAATCTTTTTCGCAATCCGTAATATTAAGATCTACATTATTTAGTTTATATGTGGCATGGTTATTGTCCTGTCCAACATTTAGAACTTTGCATTTGTCTATATTAAACTGCATCTGCCACTTCTCCGACCACTGCATCAGTCTATTCAAATCTTCCTGGAGTGCTCGAATGTCCTCGTCAGAATGAATTCGACGGCCTATTTTGGTGTCATCGGCAAACTTGCCGATGTCGCTCTTTATGCCCTCATCTATGTCGTTTATGTAGATTGTGAACAGCAGGGGGCCCAACACTGACCCCTGTGGAACACCGCTCGTGACACTTTCCCACTCTCATTTCTCCCCATTTATGCAAACTCTCTGCTGCCTATTTGTCAACCATGCCTCTATCCAGGAAAAAATTTCTCCTCCTATTCCATGTGCTTTAATTTACCTCAACAGTCTCTGATGTGGGACCCTGTCAAAAGCCTTACTGAAGTCCATATACACAATATCATATTCATTACCATGATCTACCTCCTCAAATACCTTGTCAATTCCTCTCAGTATTTTGTATGTCGTTATCATGTCCTCCCTATCTCTCCTGTCCTCCAGTGTCGTCAGGTTGATTTCCCTTAACCTCTCCTCGTAGGACACCTCTTAGCTCTGGGACTAGTCTTGTTGCAAACCTTTGCACTTTCTCTAGTTTCTTTACATGCTTGGCTAGGTGTGGGTTCCAAACTGGTGCCGCATACTTCAATATGGGCCTAACGTACACGGTGTACAGGGTCCTGAATGATTCCTTATTAAGATGTCGGAATGCTGTTCTGACGTTTGCTTGGCGCCCATATGCTGCAGCAGTTATTTGGTTGATGTGCGCTTCAGGAGATGTGCCTGGTGTTATACTCACCCCAAGATCTTTTTCCTTGAGTGAGGTTTGTAGTCTCTGGCCCCTAGACTGTACTCCGTCTGCGGTCTTCTTTGCCCTTCCCCAATCTTCATGACTTTGCACTTGGTGGGATTGAACTCCAGGAGCCAATTGCTGGACCAGGTCTGCAGCCTGTCCAGATCCCTTTGTAGTTCTGCCTGGTCTTCGATCGAGTGAATTCTTCTCATCAACTTCACGTCATCTGCAAACAGGGACACCTCAGAGTCTATTCCTTCCGTCATGTCGTTCACAAATACCAGAAACAGCACTGTCCTAGGACTGACCCCAGCGGGACCCCGCTGGTCACAGGTGCCACTCTGACACCTCGCCACGTACCATGACTCGCTGCTGTCTTCCTGGCAAGTATTCCCTGATCATTGTAGTGCCTTCCCTGTTATCCCTGCTTGGTCCTCCAGTTTTTGCACCAATCTCTTGTGTGGAACTGTGTCAAACGCCTTCTTGCAGTCCAAGAAAATGCAATCCACCCACCCCTCTCTCTCTTGTCTTACTGCTGTCACCATGTCATAGAACTCCAGTAGTTTGTGACACAGGATTTCCCGTCCCTGAAACCATGTTGGCTGCTGTTGATGAGATCGTTCCTTTCTAGGTGTTCCACCACTCTTCTCCTGATAATCTTCTCCATGATTTTGCATACAATACATGTCAGTGACACTGGTCTGTAGTTTAATGCTTCATGTCTGTCTCCTTTTTTAAAGATTGGGACTACATTTGCTGTCTTCCATGCCTCAGGCAATCTCCCTGTTTCGATAGATGTATTGAAATTTTGTTAGGGGAACACATAGCGCCTCTGCTCCCTCTCTCAATACCCATGGGGAGATGTTATCTGGCCCCATTGCCTTTGAGGTATCTAGCTCACTCAGAAGCCTCTTCACTTCTTCCTCGGTTGTGTGCACTGTGTCCAGCACTTGGTGGTGTGCCCCACCTCTCCGTCTTTCTGGAGTCCCTTCTGTCTCCTCTGTGAACACTTCTTTGAATCTCTTGTTGATTTCTTCACATACTTCACGGTCATTTCTTGTTGTCTCTCCTCCTTCCTTCCTTAGCCTGATTACCTGGTCCCCTTTACTGTTGTTTTCCTCCTGATGTGGCTGTACAACAGTTTCGGGTCAGATTTGGCTTTCGCTGCTATGTCATTTTCATATTGTCTTTGGGCCTCCCTTCTCATCTGTGCATATTTGTTTCTGGCTCTACGACTGTTCTCCTTATTCTTCTGGGTCCTTTGCCTTCTATATTTCTTCCATTCCCTAGCACACTTGGTTTTTACCTCCCTGCACCTTTGGGTAAACCATGGGCTCATCCTGGCTTTTTCATTATTCCTGTTACCCTTGGGTACAAACCTCTCCTCAGCCTCCTTGCATTTTGTTGCTACATATTCCATCATCTCATTAACTTACTTCCCTGCCATTTCTCTGTCCCACTGAACCCCGTTCAGGTAGTTCCTCATTCCTGTGTAGTCCCCTTTCTTGTAGTTTGGCTTCATTCGTCCTGGCCTTCCTGCTTCTCCCTCCACTTGTAGCTCTACTGTGTATTCGAAGCTTAAAACCACATGGTCACTGGCCCCAAGGGGTCTTTCATACGTGATGTCCTCGATATCTGCACTACTCAAGGTGAATACTAAGTCCAGCCTTGCTGGTTCATCCTCTCCTCTCTCTCTTGTAGTGTCCCTTACGTGTTGGCACATGAAGTTTTCCAGTACCACCTCCATCATCTTAGCCCTCCATGTATCTTGGCCCCCATGTGGGTCCAAGTTCTCCCAATCGATCTCCTTGTGGTTAAAGTCACCCATGATCAGAAGCTTTGCCCTGCATGCATGAGCTTTTCTGGCCACTCTAGCCAGTGTGTCAACCATCGCTCTATTGCTCTCGTCGTACTCTTGCCTTGGCCTCCTGCTGTTCTGTGGCGGGTCATACATCACTGCTATTACCACCTTGGGACCTCCAGAGTGAAGTAAGTGTGTGTGTGTGTGTGTGTGTGTGTGTGTGTGCGTCTGTGTGGGTGGGTTGAGTCTCAGCTCTTGCCCCCGTCTGTTAACCTGCTGCTGCAGTCGTTACTGGTCCCTGGCCTCCAGAAACACTGTTTATCACTATTTTCTAGCAAGAAACTAGGCCAGGTTACGAGATCCCAACAGCAGCTGATCCTGGAGTCTACCTGGAGGGTATTCTCGGGATCAATGTCCCCGCGGCCCGGTCTCTGGTCCATTCAGATGTGAAACCTTTACCTACTCTGCCTGAGGTATCCCAACAAGTGAGCACGTCTCCTGTGTTATCCCTGTGCTTAACAGAATAAGGAATAGCATGTGAAGGTACAAATAAAAATGGGAACTATGGCTATAGTTTACTTAATAACATAAAAGGGCTAGAATACAACATATCCTGATGGAAATTTACATAATATAACAATTGACCTATGAGACTTATTACCAGGGGGAAGGGTAGATGTTATCAGTAACACGGACTAGTACTCACTCTTAATTCACCGACCAGCTGACCCGAGATTTACAGTGCGTGGTCCACTACACACGCAGCTGTCCACAGCTCTCGCTCTCCGGATCTGTCACCAACAACCTCCTTGCTCAGTTGTTGTTACCTTGCTTATATGGTCCTCTAAGCACCCCGTTCCCCATAAGGCGTAGACCACGTGTTACGACCTGACGCCGAGGTCTGACGCCGTCAAGAGCAAAAGATCTCAGACTTAAGCCGAAAGGCGTGTCTGACAGCTATTTGCCAAAGCAAGGTGTGACCATATAACTGGTTAAATTAGGTCTCCCTTAGCTACCTATCAAGGATAGTTGAACTACATCACACGGAGGCCTGGTCGTGGACAGGGCAGCGGGGATGTTGATCCCCGGAATGGCCTCCAGGTAGACTCCAGGATCAGCTGCTGTTGGGATCTCGAAACCTGGCCTAGTTTCTTGCTAGAAAATAGTGATAAACAGTGTTTCTAGAGGCCAGTAACGACTGCAGCAGCAGGTTAAGTGACGGGGGCAAGAGCAGAGACTCAAACACACACACACACACACACACACACACACACACACACACACACACACACACACACACACAGGCTGGACATGTGGTCCAGAAACTGGCTTCTCGAATTCAATCCTGCCAAATGCAAAGTCATGATTGGGGAGGGGCAAAGAAGACCGCAGACAGAGTATAGGCTAGGTGGACAAAGACTACAGACCTCACTCAGGGAGAAAGACCTTGGGGTGACCATAACACCGAGCACGTCACCGGAGGCACACATCAACCAAATAACTTCTGCAGCATACGGGCGCCTGGCAAACCTGAGAATAGCGTTCCGATACCTTAATAAGGAATCGTTCAAGACACTGTACACTGCGTATGTTGGACCCATACTGGAGTATGCAGCACCAGTCTGGAACTCACACCTGGTCAAGCACGTCAAGAAGTTAGAGAAAGTACAAAGGTTTGCAACAAGGCTAGTCCCAGAGGTCAGGGGAATGTCGTACGAGGAAAGGTTGAGGGAAACTGGACTGACGACACTGGAGGACAGAAGGGTCAGGGGAGACATGATAACGACATACACGATACTGCGGGGAATAGACAAGGTGGACAGAGATAGGATGTTCCAGAGAGGGGACACAGAAACAAGGGGTCACAACTGGAAACTGAAGACTCAGACGAGTCACAGGGACGTTAGGAAGTATTTCTTCAGTCATAGAGTCGTCAGGAAGTGGAATAGCCTAGCTAGTGAACTAGTGGAGGCAGGAACCATACATAGTTTTAAGAAGAGGTATGACAAAGCTCAGGAAGCAGAGAGGGAGAGGACCTAGTAGCGATCAGTGAAGAGGCAGGGCCAGGAGCTGAGTCTCGACCCCTGCAACCACAATTAGGTGAGTACAATTAGGCGAGTACACACACACACACACACACACACACACACAGTGAGGTGAGTATAACACCAGGCACATCTCCTGAAGCGCACATCAACCAAATAACTGCTGCAGCATATGGGCGCCTAGCAAACCTCAGAACAGCATTCCGACATCTTAATAAGGAATCATTCAGGACCCTGTACACCGTGTACGTTAGGCCCATATTGGAGTATGCGGCACCAGTTTGGAACCCACACCTAGCCAAGCATGTAAAGAAACTAGAGAAAGTGCAAAGGTTTGCAACAAGACTAGTCCCAGAGCTAAGAGGTATGTCCTACGAGGAGAGGTTAAGGGAAATCAACCTGACGACACTGGAGGACAGGAGAGATAGGGGGGACATGATAACGACATACAAAATACTGAGAGGAATTGACAAGGTGGACAAAAACAGGATGTTCCAGAGATTGGACACAGTAACAAGGGGACACAGTTGGAAGCTGAAGACACAGATGAATCACAGGGATGTTAGGAAGTATTTCTTCAGCCACAGAGTAGTCAGTAAGTGGAATAGTTTGGGAAGCGATGTAGCGGAGGCAGGATCCATACATAGCTTTAAGCAGAGGTATGATAAAGCTTACGGCTCAGGGAGAGTGACCTAGTGAAGAGGCGGGGCCAGGAGCTCGGACTCGACCCCCGCAACCTCAACTAGGTGAGTACAACTAGGTGAGTACAACAGCTGATAGATCCATACAGCAGCCGAGAAATCCAAATACGTAAGAGTAACAAGCTGGTTAACAGTGCAAACTACCTTACATTAACACGTACACAAACAGTGAATAAAACGAGGACTGTGAATTTTAAACATATGCCGAAGCTTCAGCTGAAGAGGTTCTCACACTGAACCTCCCCTCTACTGAAGAGGGCCTCACAGTATAGGAGGAACAACATCCTTTCTCCAACGATGTACGTGTGACCGCACGAAAGCGCCTAACGATGACACTGATGACTTTCCCCCAAACAGCTGGTCTCTGGAGGGCGGCCGTCGGAGCGTTCGAATCTGTACGTCGTATGTTGGCAGGAGCTTCAGCTTTGCGGATATAGGGACTCGTTGGGAGAACGAGTCCTTAGTTCCTGGCGACGCTCCGGACACACGATACCAAATTGGCTGCCAGAGGCTATGATTGTTGCCAGAAATATATCTCGGTAGCTCACGGTGCTTCTTGAGGCTTCAGAAATGTCAGAGTGAATATTCGGGATAGTTTATTGCAGCGAGTGCCCGCGATTGCTCGTTAATATTGCAATGTTGACAGAAGCACTCTACAGGTGACGGCACGTAGCCAGCCATGTTTAAACTCTAGATATAGCTAAGAGTTTAACAATTTCGTAAAAAAACACACACCACTTTGCTTAATTCTTCACTGGTTAAAGCCTATAAGGTTTATTTTTAATTTACACGCAGGTTCAACTTGCAACTAAGTTCTTTTCTTCGTTGATAAAGCAACGATGTTTTTAGAGATGAGCGTCGAAGTGTATTTCTTAGACAAATGGTAAGAAATTTATCAAATCGATTAATTCGTGAGCAGATCAGTACTTCACATCGAGTACAAACACCTGTTACATCCTGTTTGCTTAATCTAACAAAAAGTTGGATGTATCAGCATGTACTGCTACTCTATTCTACATGAGAGTGGCAGTACGGCTACCCACGTTTCCTGTCACACTCCATCACGCAGGATTGTAGCCAGCACAATAGTCTGTCGGATGGGATTGCCAGGGATGGAACTGAATGCCGCGGCCTCGGTATTAGGTACCCAGAGTATGCAGTACTGGAAGAGGATAAGGTGCCTGTAGCTACTTGTAGGCCTCCTTAACCTGACACGGTGCCACCATTAAGATGAACTCGTGTCGACCCTCTTAACACGACTCTTGCAATCATTAGCTAGGTTCCTGCCACCTTACACGGCGTTGCGTAACGTGGTCATTAATGCCTCGTGCAAATTCATTGCTACCCATGGAGGGTTCAAATGGCCTGTTATCCTGGGTGTTAAGGGACCCAAAAGATAACAGCAGAGAGTTTTGACTTATATTACCTTCACAATTTAGAAACAAAGTTGTACACTAATACACTATGGGTACAGTGATAGGTATTAGTGCACTCCACGGTAAGCAAGACAGAACAGAAGCCACTAGAGAGCAGACCGTGCTTTCACAGACTCTAAGGGAAAAATGACAAGAGCAGAACAGGAGAGTGGTACCCAATAACCTTTGCGATTGCCAAAACCATCATCTCATTGGCTGGAACCTGGGTACTGGTTGAACGACGGGGCCCCATTGTCAACCCTCAGTCACCTGGTTCGCTGGTTGGGGGAGATAGCCTGTGAATGAGGGTGTGTACATGCGCCGAATAAAGGTTACGTACTCTTTGCATTGCCAATCACTGTACCCTGGAGGGGTCTTGTGTAATCGTTTGGGCTACCATGGAGGGATCTTGTGTAAATCATTGCTATCCATGGAGGGATCGTGTGTAAATCATTGCTATCCATGGAGGGATCTTGTGTAAATCACTGCTATCCATGGAGGGATCGTGTGTAAATCATTGCTATCCATGGAGGGATCTTGTGTAAATCATTGCTATCCATGGAGGGATCTTGTGTAAATCACTGCTATCCATGGACGGATCTTGTGTAAATCATTGCTACCCATGGAGGGATCTTGTGTAAATCACTGCTATCCATGGAGGGATCTTGTGTAAATCATTTGCTATCCATGGAAGGTTTCTGTGTAAATCACTGCTATCCATGGAGGATCTTGTGTAAATCACTGCTATCCATGGAGGGATCTTGTGTAAATCACTGCTATCCATGGAGGGATCTTATGTAAATCACTGCTATCCATGAGGATCTTGTGTAAATCATTTGCTATCCATGGAGGGATCTTGTGTAAATCACTGCTATCCATGGGGGGATCTTGTGTAAATCATGCTATCCATGGAAGGATCTTGTGTAAATCACTGCTATCCATGGACGGATCTTGTGTAAATCACTGCTATCCATGGACGGATCTTGTGTAAATCACTGCTATCCATGGAGGGATCTTGTGTAAATCACTGCTATCCATGAAGGGATCTTGTGTAAATCACTGCTATCCATGGAGGGATCTTGTGTAAATCACTGCTATCCATGGAGGGATCTTGTGTAAATCACTGCTATCCATGGACGGATCTTGTGTAAATCACTGCTATCCATGGAAGGATCTTGTGTAAATCACTGCTATCCATGGACGGATCTTGTGTAAATCACTGCTATCCATGGAGGGATCTTGTGTAAATCACTGCTATCCATGGAGGGATCTTGTGTAAATCACTGCTATCCATGGAGGGATCTTGTGTAAATCACTGCTATCTATGGAGGGATCTTGTGTAAATCACTGCTATCCATGGAGGGATCTTGTGTAAATCACTGCTATCCATGGAAGGATCTTGTGTAAATCACTGCTATCCATGGAGGGTTTCTTGTGTAAATCACTGCTATCCATGGAGGGATCTTGTGTAAATCACTGCTATCCATGGAGGGATCTTGTGTAAATCACTGCTATCCATGGAGGGATCTTGTGTAAATCACTGCTATCCATGGAGGGATCTTGTTTTAAATCACTGCTATCCATGGAGGGATCTTGTGTAAATCACTGCTATTATGGAGGGATCTTGTGTAAATCACTGCTATCCTTTGGAGGGATCTTGTTTAAATCACTGCTAATCATGGAGGGATCTTGTGTAAATCACTGTATCCATGGAGGGATCTTGTGTAAATCACTGCTATCCATGGAGGGATCTTGTGTAAATCACTGCAAATCCATAGAGGGATCTTGTGTAATCACTGCTATCCATGGAGGGATCTTGTGTAAATCACTGCTATCTATGGAGGGATCTTGTGTAAATCACTGCTATCCATAGAGGGATCTTGTGTAAATCACTGCTATCCATGGAGGGATCTTGTGTAATTCACTGCTATCCATGGAGGGATCTTGTGTAAATCACTGCTATCTATGGAGGGATCTTGTGTAAATCACTGCTATCCATGGAGGGATCTTGTGTAAATCACTGCTATCCATGGAGGGATCTTGTGTAAATCATTGCTATCCATGGAGGGATCTTGTGTAAATCACTGCTATCCATGGAGGGATCTTGTGTAAATCACTGCTATCCATGGAGGGATCTTGTTGTAATCATTGCTATCCATGGAGGGATCTTGTGTAAATCATTGCTATCCATGGAGGGATCTTGTGTAAATCACTGCTATCCATGGAGGGATCTTGTGTAAATCACTGCTATCCATGGAGGGATCTTGTGTAAATCACTGCTATCCATGAAGGGATCTTGTGTAAATCACTGCTATCCATGGAGGGATCTTGTGTAAATCACTGCTATCTATGGAGGGATCTTGTGTAAATCACTGCTATCCATGGAGGGACCCATTCAAAAAAATCTCACACGATTAAGACTATTCATTGTAAGAAATCTTTTAATAAACAAAAGAGGATGTGAAACAGGGAATAATAATAATAATAATAATAATAATAATAATAATAATAATAATAATAATAAACATAGACCCAGGAAGTGCTTATTTCATTACTTCCTGAGCAAACGGGAAGAGGAATCACTGGCAGTATATCTAATAAGTATTGTGCAAAACTCTGCCAAATTGGCACTAATGGCGATGTTTGTACAAATACTCTACGGGGCTGAGAAGGCTGCTCGGCTTCCGAGGAGACGGGGCGGGGTGGAGATACGGAGACGGAAATTATTTACGTTTGCGTGAGTGCTGTTGCTGGTTGACGTTTGCCAGAGATAAGGAGGTCGGGAGAGAGATGTTTTTTGAGATAAGCAAGAGATGGTGTCTTGAGTGGTTGAGCTCGGTGTCTCTTCTCGTTTGAAAATACAGCAAATTTGTGTAAATAGTGTGTTACAAGTTGCACTTGTATTCTTATGGTGTTTTGGATTTTATTACACATGCACACAGGAACTGTGACTCGACCCCTGCAACCACATGTAGGTGAGTACACGCACACGCTTCGTCCAGTAAACATCCGCCCCACTCCACCACATCCACCAAACATGCTGGCGGATGTGTGGTTGATGGGTCGTAGTGCTGACTTGTTTACCACCTGCCAGGTAGGCATGAAGGGTCATGGAGGAGGAGAAAGGTGATGGGGTAAGGGATGAAGTTGCTTTTATTTAGCAAAACTGTTAAATCAGCAGTGTTCTGGTACCCTATGATGGTTAGCTTTTGTTCCCACCAAGTAACTACTTCCCTCTTACATTCTGTGACACAGTATGGGTCACTTACACAATACTAATATGTCGGTCTGAGCTGGGAGACTTCAGCAGGACAATTAGGACAGCGTCAAGTATTCAGTAAAGATTCAGCTCGAAGCTTCAACGGTTTCTTACCAGAAGAACTGTACTTACTATCACTTCTGAATTACGATCTTTCAGGATGGACTTTCCTATACAGAGAAGAAACTAGCCTTTTATAAACGCTTCTCCATTACAGAGAGAAGCAACAAAAACTGTATAAGAAAGGGAGGATATATATATATATATATATATATTATTATATATATATATATATATTATATATATGTCGTGCCGAATATGTAAAACTGGTCAGTTAGCAAGAACTCATTTAAAATTAAGTCCTTTCTGAAATTTTATCTTATACGTTTAAAGATATATTTTTTTCATTAATGTTAAAGTAGAAATTTTTAATTTTGCACCAAAAGAATCTTAGAAAACTTACCTAACCTTATTATAACAAGAGCAATTTATTTTAGCCTAACCCAACTAAATATATTTTAATTGCGTTTACAGTAATTTAATACTAAACAAACACAATCAAATATTTTTTTTTCATTAGGTTCAGAATGATATTGGCGAAATTATTGCATACACAAATTTTCACTTGTCCTATATGGCAAGATGAGCGTTGCTGTTTAAGCCAGGATCGCAAGTTCTGCCTATTCGGCACGATATATATATATATATATATATATATATATATATATATATATTATATATTTATATATATATAATATATATAAACCTCAGTGACTCAGCAAGAATACAGGACCCTAACTTTGCCAGTGGCATCACTGAATGGGAGACTCTTGCTCCTCCTGCACCAAAACCTAGTACAGCACTGGCTTACAAACAGTCAAGCTGGGATGGCCCCATCGCCGAAAAGGTGCTTCCAACATGCTCAGGGCTGCAACATCAGACAGGGAGATTGCCCGTCTCCAAACTGTGAGAGCACATCACTCCGGGGACTTTCTCCAAACAGTTCCCATATCAGCAATGAGAACACGTGTATTGCAGTGGTTCTGTGCCTTGCTGCCCCCAATTCACACGGAATATGCGTGTATTTGCGGCGATGCGCAAGCCGACCAATATGGTGTACATGGTCTTAACTGTTCCAAAATCAAGGGCTGGCATGCAAGACACAGTGAGATCAACGACATCATAAAGAGAACCCTTGCAACAGCTGGATGCCCAGCTGAGAGGGAGCCACGATCACTAGCAGCCAACAATACCCACAACACAGCAAACCGCCCTGATGGAATCACCATCTATCCTTGGAAGAATGGCACGCTCTTAGCATGGGACTATACCTGTGTGTCCACACTGGCTGACACCTATATTCATCACAGTGTGGGGCGACAGGGAGGAGCTGCTGACCACAGGGAGGAGTACAAGATCAGCAAGTACAGGGACATAAGCCAACAGTATCAATTTGTCCCAGTGGGTTCAGAGACCTTGGGATCATGGGGAAAACATGCCACACGTTTCCTTAAAGAACTGGATTCCAGACTCATCGACACCACCAGGGACCCAAGAGCAGCCACTTTCATGTTCCGGGGCCTCAGCGTGGCTATCCAAAGGAAAAATGCATGCTGCATACTGGGCTCGCGTCCATCTTCGGAGGAACTGGAGGACATTCATAACCTTTGATATATTGTACCAATGTACTCATGTTTGTGTTTTCTATGAATATATTCTGTCTATTAATAAAGTACATATATAATAAAAATTATAGGGGGTGGAAGGAGAAGAAAATATTCAAACAGCTCCGGGGAGAACCTTAAGTTTTACCCGAGGTTCGTTTATTGTCTTCTCTGAGGATTACGGTCCCCTGTAACGTTCTAGAGGTGGTACCTCCCTATATTTTTAATATATATTTTATATATATATATTTTTATATATATATATATAATATATATATTATATTATATTATATATATATATATATGTTATATATATTTATATATATATGTAATAAGATCACAGTAAACAGGTGATTTAGAATATGCAAACAACCACTCTGAAAAAATAGAGAAATTCCAAGCGCTTTGTGACTACTCACATTATCAAGGATAATGTGAGTAGTCACGAAAGCGCTTGGAATTTCTCTATTCTTTCAGAGTGGTTGTTTTGATATATTCTATATATAAAATTTATATATTTATATATAATTATATTATAGATATATTATAATATATATTATATATAAATATATATATATATATAATGTCGTGCTGAATAGGTAAAACTGGTCAATTAACAAGAACTCATTTAAAATTAAGTCCTTTCTAAAATCTTCTCTTATACGTTTAAATATATATTTTTTTAGTAATGTATAAATAATAATTTTGTACCAAAAGAACCTTAGAAAACTTACCTAGCCTTATTATAATAAGCGCAATTTAACTTAGCCTAATCCAACTAAATATATTTTAGATAAGTTTACAAAAGTTATAAAATTATAATAATTAAATTATTGTAAACTTATCTAAAATATATTTAGTTGGATTAGGTTAAATTAAATTGTGCTTGTTATAATAAGGTTTAAGTTTTCTAAGGTTCGTTTGGTACAAAATTATTAATTTATGCATTAACAAACTAAAAAAAATGTATCTTTCAACGTATAAGACAAAATTTTACAAAGTTCTTGCTAATTGACCAATTTTTATCTATTCTGCACGACATATATTCTTCGAGGGACGGGTAGATTGTATGTGGTGGTGTCAGTACTGGGCTGGAGAGGTTGTTGGGTGATGCTGATAAACTGCCTTTAAGAGTTGGTTCTTCTGAGTGATGTGCAGCAGCATCCACAGCAGATCTAACCTAACAGCTGTGACTTGAACATTTTCACATTTATAACTCTGACACCAGCTGGTCCTTGAACCCTGGGACACCAGCTGGTTCTTGAACCCTGGGACACCAGCTGGTTCTTGAACCCTGGGACACCAGCTGGTTCTTGAACCTTGGGGCACTATCTGGTTCTTCACCCTGGGACACCAGTTGATCCTTGAACCCTGGGACAACAGCTGGTTCTTTAACCCTGGGACGCCAGCTGGTCCTTCACTCTGGGACACCAGCTGGTCCTTTAACCCTGGGACGCCAGCTGGTCCTTGATCCCTGGGACACCAGCTGGTCCTTCACCCTGGGACACCAGCTGGTCCTTTAACCCTGGGACACCAGCTGGTCCTTCACCCTGGGACACCAGCTGGTCCTTTAACCCTGGGACACCAGCTGGTCCTTCACCCTGGGACACCAGCTGGTCCTTCACCCTGGGACACCAGCTGGTCCTTCACCCTGGGACACTCTTCCAAGTCGCCTTCCTAACATATAAACTACTTATTAATTTTCCAAATGTTCTGGTCGACCTTTACGTTCTTCTCGCTGTACATCTTGTTCTATTTTTCACTAATCTCACCCCATACCTCACCTCTCACTGCCTCATCTCTCACTGCCTTACCTCTCACTGCCTTACCTCTCGCTGCCTCACCTCTCACTGCCTCACCTCTCGCTGCCTCACCTCTCACTGCCTCACCTCTCTCTGCCTCTTCATCCCATGACATGTCCTTCTTGAGCGGGAAAGTGAGGTTTCACAACACTTGTCGACAGGAGTGTCACTCAGGGATGCCATCTTGAGTGAGACTTGAGAAATCTTTCTCGGTCACCTGGTTATCTCCTGCTTCCGTTACTGCCGTTGCTTCTCCCGCTGCCGTTGCTGCTGTTACTCTCCTGCTGCTGTAAACATGATTTTAATTCTTGAGGATTGCATCTGCTGTATGTTACGTCTTGTGTCTGATGTAATGTTAATATTGATACTGCAAGCTGAAGTTACTGCAGGCTGCACCTTCTGCTGGTACTGCTAGGAGCTGTATCTGTTATGCTGTTAATGCTAGGGCTGTATCTGCTACCGATATTAATACTAAAAGCTGTATCTGCTGCAGTAATAATGCTGTTGAGGGCTGCACCGCTGGAATGGCTACTGTTAAGAGCTGACGTATCAAAAATGCTGTTGTTGCTGCTGCTGAGAAATAACAGCGGCTGTAAACAAGAAAAGTGAAGCAGTTGGGGGGTAGATAACGAGCCACTCTGTCCACTGTTGAGCTCTATCTCAAGTTCAAGATGATGAGCTTCTCTGGGAGAGAGAGAGAGAGAGAGAGAGAGAGAGAGAGAGAGAGAGAGAGAGAGAGAGAGAGAGAGAGAGAGAGAGAGAGATGTTACAGCGAGATGTTAGGTTACAGATGGCGCCCACATTAAGATACAAGATATTTGAATGTTAATGATGATTCTGTTACATTCGTTAGGTAAAAAAAAATCACCTAACAAGAGGCATTATTCTAACCGGTTTAGTTAAAGGTTAATTTACATTCCTGTGTGTTAGGACCTTTGTTTCTCCCAGGTTAAACTGCATCTGTCACTTTTCCTAGTACGATATTAGGTTGTTCAAATCTTCAGAAGTTCAATGTTATCTTCAGTTTTTAATTCAGTTTATTTTTGTATTTTCAGCGAATTGACTCGTGTCACTATTTTGGTCCATTAATAATGTGATGCTACCCAGCTTGATGGTGTCTGGGGGCTGAGTTGCCATGGTAGGATCCAGACACCAGTGTCGTCTTGTACACTTCCCAGCTTGATGGTGTCTGGGGGCTGAGTTGCCATGGTAGGATCCAGACACCAGTGTCGTCTTGTACACTTCCCAGCTTGATGGTGTCTGGGGGCTGAGTTGCCATGGTAGGAATCCAGACACCAGTGTCGTCTTGTACACTTCCCAGCTTGATGGTGTCTGGGGGCTGAGTTGCCATGGTAGGATCCAGACACCAGTGTCGTCTTGTACACTTCCCAGCTTGATGGTGTCTGGGGCTGAGTTGCCATGGTAGGATCCAGACACCAGTGTCGTTTGTACACTTCCCAGCTTGATGGTGTCTGGGGGCTGAGTTGCCATGGTAGGATCCAGACACCAGTGTCGTCTTGTACACTTCCCAGCTTGATGGTGTCTGGGGGCTGAGTTGCCATGGTAGGATCCAGACACCAGTGTCGTCTTGTACACTTCCCAGCTTGATGGTGTCTGGGGGCTGAGTTGCCATGGTAGGATCCAGACACCAGTGTCGTCTTGTACACTTCCCAGCTTGATGGTGGTCTGGGGGCTGAGTTGCCATGGTAGGATCCAGACACCAGTGTCGTCTTGTACACTTCCCAGCTTGATGGTGTCTGGAGGCTGAGTTGCCATGCTAGGAGCCAGACACCAGTGTCGTCTTGTACACTTCACTGTCCACCCGTATAGGAAAATTTTGCAGCTAATGGCTCACTGAAGGAAGAAATTAAAATGTCACAATGCCGTAGATCGAATGAAAAGTCACGTAGGAGGGGAGTCTTTTGACGACGTTTTCGGTCCTACCCGAAATGCTCATGCATGCTAGTAGCTTTTTTTTCTGCTTAACAATGTTTATTACGTGTAGACAACACATTGTATACTACGCAAAGAAATAAATTTTGAATGCTGGACCATGTGGAGTCGGTGGTAGACCGCAAGAAAGCGACCACAGGTGTGATGCTGTAAACAATGGCGTCTAACCACGGTACTGCTAGCAGCATCTGTTAGAAGCATCTACTACTTTTCCCCACTCATAATTTCTTCCTCCTCTCCCTCTGCTCTGTCCCCTTTGCTCTCTTCCATCAGTTCTCTCTCCTCGGCTTTAAACCAGGTATTTGTTTTCGCGTCACTTCTCTCCTTGTGTTTGTGTTTCTGGGGTTCATTATTTGTGTGTGAAGGAGGCCGCCTGGTGTGTGTTGTTACACCTACCCAGGATGGCGCTCCTCACGCAGTGTAGTGCCCCACACTGTCAGCTGTGGGGCACTATCCAGTGTGGCACCCCTCGGGAGTCTACCTATTGATGGTTTCATGTACCACTGTCCCGTGGCCTGGTCTTGGACCACTCTTTCACACAGCAAAGATAAATATCCACGTGTCAGAATATTCTAAGGTCTTCTGGAAACACACACTACCTTTTCTCTGTACAAGGAGCTCAGGGCAAGACTGTATGGTCGGGTGTTGTGTATGGCCGGGTGTTGATTGTGTATGGTCGGGTGTTGATTGTGTATGGTCGGGTGTTGATTGTGTATGGTCGAGTGTTGATTGTGTATGGTCGGGTGTTGTGTATGACCGGGTGTTGATTGTGTATGGTCGGGTGTTGATTGTGTATGGTCGGGTGTTGATTGTGTATGGTCGGGTGTTGATTGTGTATGGTCGAGTGTTGATTGTGTATGGTCGGGTGTTGTGTATGACTGGGTGTTGATTGTGTATGGTCGGGTGTTGATTGTGTATGATCGAGTGTTGATTGTGTATGATAGTGTTGATTGTGTATGATCGAGTGTTGATTGTGTATGATCGAGTGTTGATTGTGTATGATCGAGTGTTGATTGTGTATGATCGAGTGTTGATTGTGTATGGTCGGGTATTGATTTTGGTCGGGTGTTGGTTGTGTATGATCGAGTGTTGATTGTGTATGATCTAGTGTTGATTGTGTATGATCGAGTGTTGATTGTGTATGATCGAGTGTTGATTGTGTATGATCGAGTGTTGATTGTGTATGATCGAGTGTTGATTGTGTATGATCGAGTGTTGATTGTGTATGATCGAGTGTTGATTGTGTATGATCGAGTGTTGATTGTGTATGATCGAGTGTTGATTGTGTATGATCGAGTGTTGATTGTGTATGATCGAGTGTTGATTGTGTATGATCGAGTGTTGATTGTTTATGGTCGGGTATTGATTGTTTATGGCCAGATTGTTTATCAGCTGAGAGCTGTCAGCGGGTCGAGTTTCCTCAGTGTAAGAAGATCTTGACAGCCGTATGGTCCCGTGTTGATTATAGCTGAGAGATCCAAGTAGGTCCTTTCACGTTGGGATGGCTGTCAACTGGGATGATTTGTCCTCAAGACGACAACGTCACTCCCGACTGTTGATCTCAAGACAACGACAACGTCACTCCCGACTGTTGATCCTCAAGACAACGACAACGTCACTCCCGACTGTTGATCCTCAAGACAACGACAACGTCATTCCCGACTGTTGATCCTCAAGACAACGACAACGGCACTCCCTACTGTTGATCCTCAAGACAACGACAACAGCACTCCCGACTGTTGATCTCAAGACAACGACAACGTCATTCCCGACTGTTGATCCTCAAGATAACGACAACGTCACTCCCGACTGTTGATCTCAAGACAACGACAACAGCACTCCCGACTGTTGATCTCAAGACAACGACAACGTCACTCCCGACTGTTGATCTCAAGACAACGACAACGTCACTCCCGACTGTTGATCCTCAAGACAACGACAACGTCACTCCCGACTGTTGATCCTCAAGACAACGACAACGTCACTCCCGACTGTTGATCCTCAAGACAACGACAACGGCACTCCCTACTGTTGATCCTCAAGACAACGACAACGTCATTCCCGACTGTTGATCCTCAAGACAACGACAACAGGCACTCCCGACTGTTTACATGGGCATGTCAATGCCGTAACAGTAGATGATAAGGGAATACCGTTGATTTGATAACCAAGCAGTAGGTAAATCTTACTTCCGATTAAATTAAATGTAGAAATGCAAAAAGTCCATAATTTTAATGGAAAAGTTGAATGTTCATAAAACTGCTTGAAAAAAAACTAAAAAAAAAAAAAAAAAAAAAAAAAAAAAAGTTGAAAATATTGCGAAATGTCAGAAGCTCTACGATATTGTTGGAAATTTTAATAAGACAACATTTCGGAACAAAGGAGAAACGTTTTCTGAATGACGTTTCTAACTGTGGCTTTATTTGTTGCTGGGTTGAAGTCTACAAGTAACCTTGTTGCTGGGATGGTCTGGTTCATGGTGTGTCGTCTACACGAGGGTCATTATCATTGCATTTCAACGTTGTACTATCAGCCAAGAATATTTTAATTCCCATAAAGTTAACGAAGTGTTTTTTTTAGACCATCTAATAATTTCGTGATAAAATGTATTTTGAGAAATAGTTATGACGCCAGATAATTTTTAATTACTCTTCACACTCTTTCTGTATGAACAGATACACGCACGCACACACACACACACACACACACACACAGTAGGGGACAGTAGGGACACCGCGTTGGCGAGTCACGCCTTCCGTGCTCCGCGAATATAAGTGTTTTTGAGGGCTACCCAAGTGTTCTGCAAGGGTTGCTAAGTGTGTTAGGGTAGTGAACAATCCTTGAAGCGATTTTACAATCTGCTGAGCTACATAAGTGTGGGGAGAGCCACAATTTTGTAAGTGATCTAGAAAGTAAAACGTGGTGGCGCGGGCAGGCTAGTGTGGGTGGTAAGGCGACGTTGTCACATGTCACCCAAGAAAGATAATAAAGTGAAACAATCGTGTGACCAGTGAGAGAAATACAGTGAATAGGGTACATTACATAACAAGAAATTGAGGTGGATCTATGCCAGGACGTCACATCGAGCTGGACAATCTACAGGCCACTACAGCTGCATTGCAAGTACTGTATTCACCTATTAGTGGTTGTTTGGGTGTGGGGTTTCAGGTTCCAATTAACCGCCAAGCTGATTGTGAATGGTCTAACTCTGATAGCACGATAAAGAATAGGCACTAAAGTATTCAGTAAGGAGTAGCAATTGGTAATCCATTGAATAAGGCGAGTAAAGTACTATAAGCTAGGTGGCAGGATAAGCATAAAGGGCAACATTGTAAGTAGGTGTGGGTCAAGTCCCAGGAGGGTGGGGGACAGGCCACAAGAGCTTGTGGTCAGGCAAGGGACCACTGAGACTCCATATTACACTCCAACGCACAAGTCACCTACTTTTCAGACACAAAAAACATAAGAACATAACAACATAAGAAAGAAGGAACACTGCCACAGGCCTACTGACCCATTCAGAGCAGGTCCATGTCCCCCCCTCGGATTAGACCAATGACTCACCCCTCGGATTATCCCATTGACCCACCCAGTCTGACAATCCCCACTCAAGGATGGAGCACTGTACCAGACCCAGCAGCACAAGCTAGTCAGGTCCAACTCACACTCACCCACACCCACTCATGTATTTATCTAACCTATTTTTAAAACTACACAACGTTTTAGCTTGAATAACTGTACTCGGGAGTTTGTTCCACTCATCCACAACTCTATTACCAAACCAGTGCTTTCCTGTATCCTTCCTGAATCTGAATTTTTCCAACTTGAAATCATTGTTGCGAGTCCTGTCTTGGCTGGAAATTTTCAGCACACTATTTACATCCCCTTTATTTATTCCTGTTTTCCATTTATACACCTCGATCATATCCCCCCTAATTCTACGCCTTTCGAGAGAGTGCAGATTCAGGGCCCTCAGTCTATCCTCATAGGGAAGATTTCTGATACATGGGATCATCTTTGTCATACTCCTCTGTACGTTTTCCAAAGCATTTATATCCATTCTGTAATACGGTGACCAGAACTGAGCAGCATAGTCTAAATGAGGCCTAACCAAGGATATATAGAGTTGAAGAACAACCTTCTATTATTTATACCTCTAGATATGAAGCCAAGAATTCTGTTAGCTTTATTGCGAACACATAATAAACCCACACATAATTCCATACATAATTCACACACACACACACACACACACACACACACACACACACACACACACACACACACACACACACACACAATATGGGCCTAACGTACACGGTGTACAGGGTCCTGAATAATAAGGAATCATTCAGGACCCTGTACACCGTGTACGTTAGGCCCATATTGGAGTAGGCGGCACCAGTTTGGAACCCATACCTAGCCAAGCACCTAAAGAAACTAGAGAAAGTGCAAAGGTTTGCAACAAGACTAGTCCCAGAGCTAAGAGGTATGTCCTACGAGGAGAGGTTAAGGGAAATCAACCTGACGACACTGGAGGACAGGAGAGATAGGGGGGACATGATAACGACATACAAAATACTGAGAGGAATTGACAAGGTGGACAAAGACAGGATGTTCCAGAGATTGGACACAGTAACAAGGGGACACAGTTGGAAGTTGAAGACACAGATGAATCACAGGGATGTTAGGAAGTATTTCTTCAGCCACAGAGTAGTCAGTAAGTGGAATAGTTTGGGAAGCGATGTAGTGGAGGCAGGATCCATACATAGCTTTAAGCAGAGGTATGATAAAGCTCACGGCTCAGGGAGAGTGACCTAGTAGTGATCAGTGAAGAGGCGGGGCCAGGAGCTCGGACTCGACCCCCGCAACCTCAACTAGGTGAGTACAACTAGGTGAGTACACACACAAATATCCAGACTCACACATACACTCCACCCTCCCCCACCGACATCTCACTCCTTCCCCTGATCCCACCCCTTCCTCTTTCATCCTCCCCCTCCCCACCTCTCCCTCCTTCCCCCTCTCCCTCCTTCCCCCTCTCCCTCTCCCACTCACCCACTTGCTTCTCCCTCCTTCCCACTTCCCATATTCCCCCCTTAATCCCCCTCCCCACTCCTCTCCCACATAGCCACAGTTCCTCCTCTACCTTCCCCCCCCCACACTCTGACATACACACTACTAACCTAACACACAGAATTACATAGGTTTCCCACTCTGAGGCAATCAGGATAAAACAAAAATGGGTTGCCAGAGAGTAGGAAGGAAAACCAAGGGTCAGGAGGAGGAAGCTGCAAAAGAAGATTGGGCAGCAGAGCTCATGAAAAGGGAACATGAATGGGAAAAGAAACTAGAAGAACTTAGCATGAGAATGGAAGAGAGGATAGATATGGAAAGCAGGAAGTGGGAGGTGCAAGTCAAAGCAGCAGAGGCCAGGATACAGAGTTTAGAAGAGGAACTGAAAAATCTGAAACAGCCTAAAGAACTAAAGAATATTTTGGGATTGACATCAGAGACTGCAAAACTGCATGTAGAAGCTCTATCAGAGGAGAGTGTAGTAAATGAAAGAGCTAAGCTATATTTGGAGGCCCTAACAGATCACATCAGAGCCCAGGGAATGCCGAGAAGGAAAATGACAGGCCACTGAGCCCAAGTACATTAGCTAGTGAAACTGAAGAAAGGAAAGCTGCAATGGAGGAAATCAAATTGAATGAGGGATACACAAGGATATGCAGTGGGAGAATGAAAGGGTGAGGTCAGTCTTTGTGTATGGGCTCCAGGAAGTTGAAGGGGAAACATATGAAGCAAGAAAACAAGGGAAAAAAAAGCAATTGAAAGCATCATAAAAGCAATAGGAGAAGACGACATGACCCAGCTGGAAAATTTTCGGAGAATAGGGGGTTTGTAAAAAAAAGAACCCGGCCAGTGAAAGTGACCTTCAAGGCAGAATCGACTCGGAACAGGATCCTGCAGGAGAAAGCACGATTAAGGGACATGCCGGCATACAGGAAGGTGTATCTCGACCACGACAGAACACAAGCAGAAAGGCAGAAACTGAGAGAGATGGTACAAAGGCGAGAGGAGGAAAGAGAGGGGATGGAGAAGACAGACAGGAGATCCCAGACCCAGGAAGAAGACCAAATACAGCCTCCCTCACAACTTCCTATAGAAGGCCCCCAACCAGGTCAACCCCAGTGCAACCAAACACTCTAAACCAAAACACCCATGCCACATCCAATGCCCCCACCCACTGCATTGCAAACTCCACCCCCACAGCAACCACCAATAGTTCCTTATCAGGTCTCCCACTTTCCCAACACCAATATACCTCCCAGACCATAGTCTTAGAAAAGAAGTTGAAGGTGTGGTATACAAATACAGATGGAATAACAAATAAGGATGAGGAGTGGCATGAAAGAATCAAGGAGACATCCCCAGACATAATAGCACTCACAGAAACAAAACTCACCAGAATAATAACAGATTCAATCTTTCCATCCGGATATCAAATCCTCAGGAAAGACAGAGGGAGGAGAGGGGGAGGAGGAGTTGCACTGCTCATTAAAAACCAGTGGGGTTTTGAGAAAATGGAAGGAATGGATGGCATGGACGAAAGGGATTACTTAGTAGGAACAATCCAGTCTGAGGGACATAAGGTGATAATTGCAGTAATGTACAACCCACCACAGAACTGCAGGAGGCCAAGAGAAGAATACGATGAGAGCAACAGAGCAATGGTCGACACACTAGCCGGGGTGGCCAGGAGAGCACACATGGGGGGAGCAAAGTTACTAGTTATGGTGATTTCAATCACAAGGAGATTGACTGGGAAAACCTGGAACCCCAGGGGGGTCCCGAAACATGGAGAGCCAAGATGATGGATGTGGTACTGGAAAACCTCATGCATCAACATGTTAGAGACACTACCAGAGAGAGAGGAGAGGATGAACTAGCAAGACGGGACCTTGTATTCACCTTGAGTAGTTCGGACATCGAGGATATCATGTACGAAAGGCCCCTGGGAGCTAGTGATCATGTGGTTCTGTGCTTCGACTACATAGTTGAGCTCCAAGTGGAGAGAGTAGCAGGAATAGGTTGTGAAAACCAAACTACAAAAGGGGGAACTACTCAGGCATGAGGAACTTCCTGCAAGACATTCAGTGGGAGAGGGAACTGACAGGAAAACCAGTACAAGAAATGATGGACTATGTGACAACAAAATGCAAGGAGGCAGAGGAGAGGTTTGTTCCCAAGGGAAACAGGAATAATGGGAAGAACAGAGCGAGTCCTTGGTTCACCCAAAGGTGTAGGGAGGCAAAAACTAGGTGTACTAGAGAATGGAAAAGGTACAGAAGACAGAGAACTCAGGGAAATAAAGAGATAAGCCGAAGAGCCAGAAACGAATATGCACAGATAAGAAGGGAGGCTCAGCAACAATATGAAAAATAGACATAGCATCGAAAGTCAAGTCTGACCCGAAGCTGTTGTACAGCCACATCAGGAGGAAAACAACAGTCAAGGACCAGGTAATCAGACTGAGGAAGGGTGATGGGGAGTTCACAAGAAACGACCGAGAGGTATGTCAGGAGTTCAACACGAGATTTAAAGAAGTATTTACAGTGGAAACCAGTAGGACTCCAGGAAATCAGAACAGGGGGGTACACCAGCAAGTGCTGGATGAGGTACATATAACCAAGGAGGGGGTGAAGAAGCTGCTATGCGAACTTGACACCTCAAAGGCGGTGGGACCAGACAACATCTCTCCTTGGATCCTTAAAGAGGGAGCAGAGATACTGTGTGTGCCATTAACAAAGATCTTCAACACATCAATTGAAACTGGGCAACTCCCTGAGGTAGGAGATGGCAAATATAGTCCCAATTTTTAAAAAGGGAGACAGACATGAGGCACTAAACTACAGACCTGTATCACTAACGTGTATAGTATGCAAGGTCATGGAGAAGATCATCAGGAGGAGAGTGGTGGAGCACCTGGAAAGAAAAAAGTGTATAATTGACAACCAGCACGGTTTCAGGGAAGGAAAATCCTGTGTCACAAACCTACTAGAGTTTTATGACAAGGTGACAGAAGTAAGACAAGAGAGAGAGGGGTGGATGACTGCATTTTTTTGGACTGCAAGAAGGCCTTCGACACAGTTCCTCACAAGAGGTTACTGCGAAAGCTAGAGGATCAGGCACACATAACAGGAAAGGCACTGCAATGGATCAGAGAATACCTGACAGGGAGGCAACAGCGAGTCATGGTACGTGACGAGGTGTCAGAGTGGGCGCCTGTGACAAGCGGGGTTCCACAGGGGTCAGTCCTAGGACCTGTGCTGTTCTTGATATATGTGAACGACATAACGGAAGGGATAGACTCAGAAGTGTCCTTGTTTGCAGATGATGTGAAGTTAATGAGAAGAATCAAATCGGATGAGGATCAGGCAGGACTACAAAGAGACCTGGACAGGCTACAAGCCTGGTCCAGCAACTGGCTTCTTGAGTTTAACCCTGCCAAATGCAAAGTCATGAAGATTGGGGAAGGGCAAAGAAGACCGCAGACACAATATAGTTTAGATGGCCAAAGACTGCAAACCTCACTCAAGGGAAAAGATCTGGGGGTGAGTATAACACCAAGCATATCTCCTGAGGCGCACATCAATCAGATAACTGCTGCAGCATACGGGCGCCTGGCAAACCTCCGGATAGCGTTCCGATACCTTAATAAGGATTCGTTCAAGACTCTGTATACCATTTACATCAGGCCCATACTGGAGTATGCAGCACCAGTTTGGAATCCACACCTAGTCAAGCACGTCAAGAAATTAGAGACAGTGCAAATGTTTGCAACAGGACTAGTCCCAGAGTTACGGGGATTGTCCTACGAAGAAAGGTTGAGGGAAATCGGCCTGACGACACTGGAGGCAAGGAGGGTCAGGGGAGACATGATACCGATATATAAAATACTGTGCGGAATGGACAAGGTGGACAAAGACGGGATGTTCCAGAGAAGGGACACAGACACAAGAGGTCACAATTGGAAGTTGAAGACTCAGATGAATCAAAGGGATGTTAGGAAGTATTTCTTCAGTCATAGAGTTGTCAGGCAGTAGAATAGCCTAGAAAGTGACGTAGTGGAGGCGGGAACCATATATAGTTTTAAGGCGAGGTATGATAAAGCTCATGGGGCAGGGAGAGAGAGGACCTAGTAGCAATCAGCAAAGAGGCGGGGCCAGGAGCTATGAATCGACCCCTGCAACCACGAATAGGTGAGTACAAATAGGTGAGTACACACACACACACACACACACCACTCCATTGATAATTTACACACTCGCTTGATTGTACACACGCTTGCACTTAGTCATGCTTATCTGGTGCACCATCTGTATTCTGCTCTACCTGTTGCTTCCTCCCGTTATCCCTGTTGCTTGCTCTTGCTATACCTGTTGCTTCAACCTGCTATACTGCTTCAGCTCCCCCTGCCAGAGATGGCCTAGCACCAGCTGCCTCACTCACTACCTTACATACTGAGTGACTGACCACCACCTACCTTGGCTGAGGGACTGATCATCTCAAAACTACTACTGTCTCTGGTGTTATATTCGCCTATATTCGACTGAAGAAGCCTCTTGTGCAGGCGCTGACCGGACGCCAGCCACAACGTCGTGTCAAAGGAGACGATGACAAAAGCACCAGCAACAGCATCGTGCTGTCTTCGTACAAGGACTCGAATATCAACACAAACGCGGCTGCGAGAGAAGACAGAGAATAATTACGATCAGATAACCAGGTCTCGGGCAGCGGAAAACAATGTGCTGTTGAACCGTGATGTATTGCCAACGCTACGAGGCTTAGGAAACAGACACTCAGAACGTACGTAGTATAAGTTAGCTAAACATTAGCAAAGAAGGAAGGGAGCAGATACACTGTGACGAGTAATGTTAAATGCAGACGAAAAAGGGATAGAATGAATAATAACCTTCATAAATAAGATGATAAGTGTGGATAATAAGAACGCTGATACACAACCATGAACCACGCAAATATAAATATCATTTTTATTCATTAAATTCTTTATTTCCTCAGTAATATTGCATCGTCATGAACACCCATTTATATCCAAACCAAAACAAAATCATTTTATTCTGGGATTTAAAAGGAAATTTATGTACAGTAATTAGTGTGTAGTCAGTGTGTGTAGAGAGTTCTTGTTGAGACTTTTATTGACATATATTAGTTACTGAAGCTTTTATTAAATTAATATTGTTGCTTAGAGGCCTTTTTTCTGAAAAAAATTGTTTATTTATAGAATAGTTTCTCTTTACACACACACACACACACGCACACACACACCCAAAGCACACACACACACACACACACACACACACACACACACAAACACAAAACACACACCCCAAACACACACACAACACACACACACACATATATATATATATATATATATATATATATATATATATATATATATATATATATATATTATAATTGTGTGGAAGAAGTCAGAACGTTTGACTGTAAATATGGAGAAAACGTCACAATGAGCACAGAAAAACATCTGAAAGTTTTCATGTGTTTATACACAGCTTCCTCTGAAAATATATGTGTAAGCACATGAAAGCGTTTAGGTGTTTATTCCTGCTTTCATCGTGACATTTTTATATATTTACAATCAAGCATTTGTGATTTCTTACACACAGCTTCGGAGGAACTGGAGGAGACTCATAATCTTTGATATATTGTACCAATGTATTCATGTTTGTGTTTTCTATCAATGTATTTTGTCTATTAATAAAGTACATATATAATATAAAACATAGGGGGTGGTAGGAGAAGAAAATATTAAAACAGCTCTGGGCAGAACCTTGAGTTTTCCCTGAGGGACGTTTATTGTCTTCTCTGAGGTTCAGGGTCCCCATTGGTACCCCAATGGTACCTCCCTATATATATATATATATATATATATATATATATTATATATATATATATATATATATATATATATGATACCTCAGAGATATGTTCAAAAGACAATATTCAAAATAAAGTTGCTAGTAAAGGCTAGGCAACTGATCAACAAAGAGAGATAGTAGAGGGCAACGAGTGACTAGCTCCCTTAAAGGTTTACTATACAAATAGTAGGAGTCTAAGAAATAAGATAGATGAGCTAAGATTACTTGCAAGTGTAGGTAATATAGATATTATTGGTATAACTAAGACTTGGTTCAACCTGAAAGATAGAGAAATGCCTTCTGAATGCAACATACAGGGTTATAAACTATTCCACACTGATAGGGTCAACAGGAAGGGTGGTATAGTGGCAATTTAAATTGTTGTGTTAGACATGATATAAGATTAGAAACATCGGACACAGAATCTATTTGGCTACAGTTTCTCGAGGGTTGTGACAAATTAATTTTTATGTGATATATAGGCCCCCAAACCTTGATAGGGAGTGCAGTAAGCTGTTATTGGACGAAATTCATAAGGCATCTAGATATGAAAATGTTGTGTTAATGGGAAATTTTAACTTTAGACAAATTTATTGGAACAGTTTGACAGGAAATCTTGAGTCTAGTGACTTTCTTGATACAGTTCAGGATTGCTGTTTAGAACAGGTTGTGACAGAACCAACTAGAGGAATCACTAATTAATAATCTTGAGTTAATGATGAGCTTGGGGAAAGTGATCACAAATCACTTAGTTTCAATATATTATAGAATTACCCAGATAACTACAATCAAATCTCTGTCCCAGACTTCCGCTTGGCCGCTGGGTGGGCTAAATTGGGATGACCTGACCTTGGGTCAGGTTGGTGGTGTTGGTTACCAATATGACGTTTTTCAGAGCATAGTTCTAGCTGCCCAGACAACGTTTGTTCCGAGTAGGGAAATTAGATCTAACAAAAATGATCCCAGATGGACGAACAATAGATTAAAACATCTCAATGGTCAAAAGAGAGGCATATATAAGCGTATCAAAAGAGGGGATGGGCAGTTAAGAAATCAATATAATCAATTAAAGAAATAAAAAAGGAATAAGAAAAGCAAAAAGGGATTATGAGGCTAAGGGTCGCAAGGGATTCGAAGACTAACCCAAAAGGTTTCTTTCAGGCATACAGAAGTAAGATTAGGGACAAGATTGGCCAACTTAAGAGTAACTCTGGTCAGATCATTGACAGTGATAAGGATATGTGTAAAATTTTCAATACCTACTTCCTCTTAGTTTTTACCCAGGAAAATACTAGCGAAATTCCAGAAATAATAGATTCCAGAAATAATAAACTATGCACGATTGCGGTAACTGGTGATATGGTTCTCAGACAAATAGAGAAACTAAAACCTAACAAATCCCCAGGCCCTGAGAACTGTTTGCAAGGGTGTTAAAGGAATGTAAAGAGAAACTTAGCATACCTTTGGCTAATCTTTTTAACACATCACTTCAAACTGGCATAGTGCCTGATAAATGGAAAAAGGCAAATGTAATACCTGTTTACAAGGCAGGTGACAGGTCCTTGGCTTCGAACTATAGACCAATAAGCCTTTCCTCCATAGTGGAAAAATTTATGGAATCAATAATTGCCGAAGAAATTCGTAGCCATCTTGATAGGCACAGATTGATTAATGAATCTCAACACGGTTTTACAAAGGGGCGTTCCTGTCTTAGGAATTTACTAACTTTCTTCACTACGGTATTTGAGGAGGTATATCATGATATTGAATGTGATATTGTGTATATGGACTTCAGTAAGGCTTTCGATAAAGTTCCACATCAGAGGCCATTGAGGAAACTTAAGGCACACGAAATAGGAGAAATTTTTTCCTAGGTAGAGGCATGGTTGACAAATAGGCAGCAGAGAGTTTGCATAAATGGGGAGAAATCAGAATGGGGGCACGTCACAAGCGGTGTTCCACAGGGGTCATTGTTGGTCCCGTTGTTGTTCACAATTTACATAAACGACATAGATGAGGGAATAAAAAGCGACATAAGCAAATTTGCTGATGACACCAAAATAGGCCGTCCAATTCATTTTAATGAGGACATTAGAGCACTCCAGATGTTGAATGACTTTGTGAGATCAGATCGTTTATTGCAATGAGTCAAAGTGGACAGAATCCAGCCCTATTAAATATTAGACTAATAATGCAAAGTTCTAAAGTTCACCAGGACAAAACACCATGCACATATATAACTAAATAATGTATATGATCTTATATATTACGGATTGCTAAAAATTATAGAATGTTCACTCACACAAACAGCATATATATATTATATATTTATATATATATATATATATATATATATATTATATATTATAGTACACATGACTCTCTTAGTAGTGGTAACAAGGCACTTTACTTCACTATTCATCATGTTTGTCCACGTGTATACATATATTGATGACATTGAATTTTACATTACTGCACATCCTTGAGAGGTCAGGCACTGTACCTCAGCCCTCCTTGAGTAGTCAGGCACTGTGCTCCAGCCCTCATTGAGTCGTCATGCGCTGTGCTCAGCCCCTTCTGAAAGGTAAGGCACTGTCCTCATGCCTCCTTGAGAGGTCAGGCACTGTGCCTGCCAGCCCCTTGTTGAGAGGTCAGGCTGATGACTCCATCACTCCTTGAGAGGTCAGGCACTGCCTCCAGCCCCTCCTTGAGAGGTCAGGCACTGTGCCTCCAGCCCCTTCTTGAGAGGTCAGGCACTGTGCCTCCAGCCCCTCCTTGAGAGGTCAGGCACTGTGCCTCCAGCCCCTTCTTGAGAGGTCAGGCACTGTGCCTCCAGCCCCTCCTTGAGAGGTCAGGCACTGTGCCTCCAGCCCTCTTGAGAGGTCAGGCACTGTACCTCCACCCCTCCTTGAGGAGGGTCAGGCCACTTGGTAGGCAGCCTCCAGCCCCTCCTTGAGAGGTCAGGCACTGTCCTCCAGCCCCTCTTGAGAGGTCAGGCACTGTGCCTCCAGCCCCTCTTGAGAGGTCAGGCACTGTGCCTCCAGCCCCTTCTTGAGAGGTCAGGCACTGTGCCTCCAGCCCCTCCTTGAGAGGTCAGGCACTGTGCCTCCAGCCCCTCCTTGAGAGGTCAGGCACTGTACCTCCAGCCCCTCCTTGAGAGGTCAGGCACTGTACCTCCAGCCCCTCCTTCACAGGTCAGGCACTGTACCTCCAGTCCCTCCTTGAGAGGCCAGGCACTGTACCTCCAGCCCCTCCTTGAGAGGTCAGGCACTGTGCCTCCAACCCCTCCTTGAGAGGTCAGGCACTGTGCCTCCAGCCCCTCTTTGAGAGGTCAGGCACTGTGCCTCAGCCCCTCCTTGAGAGGTCAGGCACTGTGCCTCCAGCCCCGTCCTGAGAGGTCAGGCACTGTGCCTCCAGCCCCTCCTTGAGAGGTCAGGCACTGTCCTCCAGCCCCTCCTTAAGGTCAGGCACTGTACCTCCAGCCCCTCCTTGAGAGGTCAGGCACTGTGCCTCCAGCCCCTCCTTGAAAGGTCAGGCACTGTGCCTCCAACCCGTCCTTGAGAGGTCAGGCACTGTGCCTCCAGCCCCTCTTGAGAGGTCAGGCACTGTGCCTCCAAGCCCCTCTTGAGAAGGTCAGGCACTGTGCCTCCAGCCCCTCCTTGAGAGGTCAGGCACTGTGCCTCCAGCCCCTCCTTGAGAGGTCAGGCACTGTACCTCCAGCCCCTCCTTGAGAGGTCAGGCACTGTACCTCCAGCCCCTCCTTGAGAGAGTCAGGCACTGTCCTCCAGCCCCTTCTTGAGAGGTCAGGCACTGTGCCTCCAGCCCCTCCTTGAGAGGTCAGGCACTGTGCTCAGCCCTTCTTGAGAGGTCAGGCACTGTGCCTCCAGCCCCTCCTTGAGAGGTCAGGCACTGTGCCTCCAGCCCCTTCTGAGAGGTCAGGCACTGTGACCTCCAGCCCCTCCTTGAGAGGTCAGGCACTGTACCTCCTAGCCCCTCTTGAGAGGTCAGGCACTGTACCTCCAGCCCCTCCTTGAGAGGTCAGGCACTGTGCCTCCAGCCCCTCCTTGAGAGGTCAGGCACTGTGCCTCCAGCCCCTCCTTGAGAGGTCAGGCACTGTGCCTCCAGCCCCTCCTTGAGAGGTCAGGCACTGTGCCTCCAGCCCCTCCTTGAGAGGTCAGGCACTGTACCTCCAGCCCCTCCTTGAGAGGTCAGGCACTGTACCTCCAGCCCCTTTTTGAGAGGTCAGGCACTGTACCTCCAGCCCCTCCTTGAGAGGTCAGGCACTGAACCTCCAGCCCCTCCTTGAGAGGTCAGGCACTGTACCTCCAGCCCCTCCTTGAGAGGGCAGGCACTGTACCTCCAGCCCCTCCTTGAGAGGGCAGGCACTGTACCTCCAGCCCCTCCTTGAGAGGGCAGGCACTGTACCTCCAGCCCCTCCTTGAGAGGGCAGGCACTGTCCATCCAGCCCCTCCTTGAGAGGTCAGGCACTGTACTTCCAGCCACTCCTTGAGAGGGCAGGCACTGTACCTCCAGCCACTCCCTGAGAGGGCGGGCACTGTACCTCCAGCCCCTCCTTGAGAGGGCAGGCACTGTACCTAAAGCCCCTCCTTGAAAGGGCAGGCACTGTACCTCCAGCCCCTCTTGAGAAGGCAGGCACTGTACCTCCAACCCCTCCTTGAGAGGGCAGGCACTGTACCTAAAGCCCCTCCTTGAAGGGCAGGTCCACGTACCCAGCTCCTTGAGAAGGCAGGCACTGTACCTCCAACCCCTCCTTGAGAGGGCAGGCACTGTACCTCCAGCCACTCTTGAGAAGGCAGGCACTGTACCTCCAGCCCCTCCTTGAGGGGGCAGGCACTGTGCCTCCAGCCCCTCTTGAGAAGGCAGGCACTGTACCTCCACCCCTCCCTGAGAGGGCGGGCACTGTACCTCCAAGCCCCTCCTTGAGAGGGCAGGCACTGTACCTAAAGCCCCTCCTTGAAAGGGCAGGCACTGTACCTCCAGCCCCTCTTGAGAAGGCAGGCACTGTACCTCCAACCCCTCCTTGAGAGGGCAGGCACTGTACCTCCAGCCACTCTTGAGAAGGCAGGCACTGTACCTCCAGCCCCTCTTGAGGGGGCAGGCACTGTGCCTCCAGCCCCTCTTGAGAAGGCAGGCACTGTACCTCCAGCCCCTCCTTGAGAAGGTAGGCACTGTACTTCCCACCTCCACGACTAAAGTTCAGATAACTCCTTTCCTTGAATCCTTTCTTAAATGCTGCCTTTGATCTCACTCCAGCAGCATGTCAAATCACAACAATCACTTCCCTCACTCCTATCTAACACACAAGAGACTATTGGATGTTCAAGCCTCTAACACTCAAAACCTTTTTTACCCTCTACCTCCAGCCCCTCCACTCATATTTATACACCCTCAAAGTCATTCTATTTCGCACCATCCTCTTTAGATGTCCTAACCATCTCAACTCTCCAGCTGTACGAAAAATAATATTGGTAACTCCACACCCAGTCTCAAGGCTTGAAATTCTTTGTATAATATTTGCACCACACATTGCCCTCTAACACGACATCGCCTCTGCCTCCAGCCCCCTCCTCGTTGTAACGTGTAAAACCCAAGCTTCACACATGTATGACAGTGTTGGTACCACAATACTCCGGACATTTTCGTTTATATATATATATATATATATATATGTCGTGCCGAATAGGCAGAACTTGCGATCTTGGCTTAAATAGCAACGCTGATCTTGCCATATAGGACAAGTGAAAATTTGTGTATGGAATAATTTCGCCAAAATCTTTCTTAACCTAACGAAAAAAATATATTTCACTGTGTTTGTTTAGTATAAAATTATTGTAAACAAATCTAAAATATATTTAGTTGGGTTAGGCTAAAATAAATTACTCTTGTTATAATAAGGTTAGGTAAGTTTTCTAAGATTCTTTTAGTGCAAAATTATAAATTTTTACATTAACATTAATGAAAAATATATATCTTTAAATGTATAAGAGAAAATTTTAGAAAGGACTTAATTTTAAATGAGTTCTTGCTAATTGACCAGTTTTACATATTCGGCACGACACACACATATATTATATATATATATATAATATATATATATATATATATATATATATATATATATATATAATATATATTATATATATACATAAAATGAAAAAATTTAATTAACAAACTGCGGCTATCCGGGATTGAACCTGTGTTATTTTAGCCCGCCTCGTGGGAAGTAAGTCAAAATTTAAGCACTGGACCATCAGTCCAATGGTAATACTGATGGCCCAGTGGTGAGAGAGTCGTGAATTTTGACTTGCTACCCACGAGGCGGGCTAAAATAACACTGTTTAAGTCCCCGGCTAGCCACAGATATACATATATTTATGTGTATGATAGAGAGAGAGAGAGAGAGAGAGAGAGAGAGGGGGGGGCGGAGTGTCACCAAATTTATTCGACGTTTTTGCGATCTCTATCATTGCAGTTAATAGAGCTGCGTATTTATTTAAAAAAATCAATGAGCCAGCCCTCTACTCCTTTCTCTCCTCCCCTCCCCTTACCTTCCCCTTCCCCCCTCCCTACACCCCATTACCGTGGTAAACTGGTCACTGGTGATAACAGTTTGTGTTGTAGCTTCAATACTTTACGGGGTAAATGTCAACGAGATAGCAGATGATATCGTGTTATTGCGCAGTCACACACACACACACACACACACACACACACACACACACACACACACACACACACACACACACACACACACACACACACACACACACACACACACTTGTTAGGACTGATGAGATTTTCTGTCTCGTGACAGATGACAGTCATTACCCTGTAAGATGACAGTCATTACTACGCAAAACGAGTCATGGAACATACCCACCCAGCCACCTCACAAGCGTACACAAGCACACAGAACGTGCCTTGATTCGCAGAACGTTTGTCAGAAGGAATACACAAGGGAACCAAACTGCTAGTCTGTTCGATCTCCTGGAAAGATTCCAATAATACAATCGTTAATTCTCACGCAGGTACAAACAAGCTTTTAAATACCCAAATAAACTCTATCTTAACCAGAACTCTATAAGATATGATTAAATAAAGTTTTATGCCTTAGGTATATGTTCACATTAAGGCCCCTGAAGTTTGAAAACAATCTCTTGTTTTACTGTACGTAAACGGCAAACTTTAAACTTAATGTACCAGGATACATATACAGTGAAATGTGTGACTTTAAGTGTATGTACACTAAGAGTTGAAGTTCTATATGGGGGATCAGAATGCTCTTGACTAATGGTAAAGAGGATCCAGTACATGCAGTCTTAATGATCCTCTTTTAGTCAACAGGCTTTAAATTTCATTAACCGACGTCCTGCATGACCAGAATATATATATATATATATATATATATATTTATATATATATATATATATATATATATATATATATATATATATATATATATATATATATATATATATTGAGGTGTTGCTGCTCTGTTTACATTGAATTTATTTTAATCCTTCGGCACTTGCGACATTTGGGATTAATTTAAAATGCATTCGGGCTATTCTGATATAATTGCATAACTTTTGGTTTCGGATATGAAGACCTGGCCATACATGCAATAAGAGAATTCTTGAAGAAGTCAGTTCTTTGAGAAACTTGTGTTTTCAGATGGTATCACTGTGATAAACACATGTCTATGTCAATTAGAAACTTTTATGACAGCAGTTCTGATGGACTGATTACATCAAATTTTACCTTACTACAACACCTGCTGCCTCTGTATTTGACTGAAGAAGTCAACTGCATTTCTTAAAGAGTCTTGGGCACTCGGATACACATTTTAAGTTCATTTTCCTCCATTGTGGCTATTAAGAGAAGCCATTGTTGTATCGGAGGGAGACGCGCACGACATACACACTAGACATCATGACACGAAATCGTAATGACACGAGTGCAGACGTGGTACGGACGTGGTACGGACGTGGTACGGACGTGGTACGGACGTGGCTTGACTAAATTAAACGTCAATAACATAGAACAAAAAGGCACAAGACCGTGACCGGAACAACACACAAATAACGCGCACAAAGACAAACTTACGACCTCGTCGTAACTTTGCCTCCCATGTGGGGGTTATTTGTGTAGTGCAGAAGACATTAATTTTTGTTAAGGTCATGTGAGGAGCTTCTCTCTCGCTTGTAAATAAATCCCCGGCTTCTGAAAGTTAAGATCTGTGCACACCCCTCAAGGGGAGGTTCATTGACTCTGGTGAGGGGCTCTTGATCTAGGGAACTGTGACCTGTGCTCTAGTTCCCTAAATTGAGCCTGAATGCCTTCTACTCCACCCCCCCTAATCATAGACGCTGTTTAATCCTTACTGGTTTAGCGCTCCCCTATGATAATAATGAACTTCATACAAATAACCCGAACATAGGAGACAGGAGCTTACGACGACGTTTCGGTCCGACTTGAACCATTTTCAAAGTCACGCTATTATTTGTGGATTGTTCCACTCACGGTATTGTGTCTTTCTCTTCTATAGCCATATAGCCAGATGTAGGCCTAAGTCTCCCACGGGCTAAATTCTTTCATCTTCCATTATATTTCGCTGATCAATCTAAAATAACCGAAATTTACACTTATAATCATTTTGGACAAAAGAGTTCAGTCAAAATACTGCTGAAGATCCCTTGTTGGAAAGCTTGCTGAATTTCCACTGATAGTTCGGTGTAGTGTCTAGCAAGAAGTAACGACCTAGATCAACGAATTTTTATTAGTTATGCTGCTATAGTAATAACACTAGAAATAACACTATTAATAGCATTAGTAATGGTATTGGTAACTGCGCTTAGTAACAGTAGTGGAAATAGCTCTAGTAATGTCACCAGAAATAGCTCTAGTAATGTCATTAGAAACAACTCTAGTAATGTCACTAGAAATAGCTCTAGTAATATCGCTAGAAATAGCTCTGGTAATTTCACCAGAAATAGCTCTATTAATGTCACCAGAAATAGCACTAGTAATATCACTAGAAATAGCATTAGTAATGTCACTAGAAATTGCTCTAGAAATATCACTAGTACTAGCACTAGTAAAATCCCTAGTAATAACACTAGAAATAGCACTGTTAATATTACCATTAAAGTTCCGTGTAATGGTTTTATCTTTGACTCAAAAAACTAACAGCAGCGGACTTTTCTCGTCTGCTGAAGAGGGCCTCGTTCCGAGGCCGAGGTATCTCCAGCTTTGTTTCCTTCGCGAGGGTTCTCTCTCGTACCGTTGTTTGCATATTTATAAGTCTCCAAATACGTGTGGACAGGCGAGCCCTGACAAAGGATGAGGCTTGTCCCTAGATACACCCAGAGACCCTTAACATTTGCGGACACACCGGTGCATGTAGTTACACTGAGGAGCCTTTGTACTCTCCTCTTTGTAGGTTGAGTCTTGGATCCTAGCCACGTCACAGGCCCAGGCTAACATTTGAGTAAAAACAAAGACACAATATCCTGACTGGAACAATACACAAATAACTCGTACATAGGAGAAAGAAGCTTACGACGACGTTTCGGTCCGACTTGGACCACTTACAAAGTCACACTAACACGAAAGAATGAGGGAGTCAATATATATAGGCGAGGAGGACAGGGAGGGGACCAAGAAAGGAAGACAAAGAAGTAGTGGTAGTAGTAATACTGGTAGTGGAAGTAGTGGTAGTAGTAATACTGGTAGTGGAAGTAGTTACCTGGAGGTTATTCCGGGGATCAACGCCCCCGCGGCCCGGTCCACGACCAGGCCTCCCGATGGATCAGGGCCTGATCAACTAGGCTGTTACTGCTGGCCGCACGCAGTCCGACATACGAGCCACAGCCCGGCTGATCCGGCACCGACTTTAGGTATCTGTCCAGCTCTCTCCTTTAAAGGGGCAGCCGGGGATTTTTTTGGCAATTCCCTAATGCTTGAGGGGAGGCTGTTGAACAGTTTGGGCCCCGGACACTTATGGGTTTTCTCTTAGTTTTCCAATGGCCCCTACTTTTTTT
>NC_069405.1:44030259-44070259 GCF_026875155.1 Cherax quadricarinatus | reverse complement strand
TCGACCGAAATTTATACGAAAATCATTCCTATTTTTGTTGCTGTTACGACTTTGTTACGTCAGTTATACACGTCACAATTAATGCAGACATTGTCAGCAATACACCTCAATACATTGTCAGCAATACACCTCACTTAATACCGACATTGAGCCTTACACCTCAGTCAATACAGTGTCAGCTATACACCTCAGTCAATACAGTGTCAGCTATACACCTCAGTCAATACAGTGTCAGCTATACACCTCAGTCAATACAGTGTCAGCTATTACACCTCAGTAAATACAGTGTCAGCTATACACCTCAGTCAATACAGTGTCAGCTATACACCTCAGTCAATACAGTGTCAGCTATACACCTCAGTCAATACAGTGTCAGCTATACACTCAGTCAACTACAGTGTCAGCTATACACCACTGTTAATACAGTGTCAGCTATACACCTCAGTCAATACAGTGTCAGCTATACACCTCAGTCAATACAGTGTCAGCTATACACCTCAGTCAATACAGTGTCAGCTATACACCTCAGTCAATACAGTGTCAGCTATACACCTCAGTCAATACAGTGTCAGCTATACACCTCAGTCAATACAGTGTCAGCTATACACCTCAGTCATATACAGTGTCAGCTATACACCTCAGTCAATACAGTGTCAGCTATACACCTCAGTCAATACAGTGTCAGCTATACACCTCAGTCAATACAGTGTCAGCTATACACCTCAGTCAATACAGTGTCAGCTATACACTCAGTCAAATCAGTGTCAGCTATACACCTCAGTCAATACAGTGTCAGCTATACACCTCAGTCAATACAGTGTCAGCTATACACCTCAGTCAATACAGTGTCAGCTATACACCTCAGTCAATACAGTGTCAGCTATACACCTCGTCAATTACAGTGTCAGTATACACCTCAGTCAATACAGTGTCAGCTATACACCTCAGTCAATACAGTGTCAGCTATACACCTCAGTCAATACAGTGTCAGCTATACACCTCAGTCAATACAGTGTCAGCTATACACCTCAGTCAATACAGTGTCAGCTATACACCTCAGTCAATACAGTGTCAGCTATACACCTCAGTCAATACAGTGTCAGCTATACACCTCAGTCAATACAGTGTCAGCTATACACCTCAGTCAATACAGTGTCAGCTATACACCTCAGTCAATACAGTGTCAGCTATATACACCTCAGTCAATACAGTGTCAGCTATACACCTCAGTCAATACAGTGTCAGCTATACACCTCAGTCAATACAGTGTCAGCTATACACCTCAGTCAATACAGTGTCAGCTATACACCTCAGTCAATACAGTGTCAGCTATACACCTCAGTCAATACAGTGTCAGCTATACACCTCAGTCAGTACAGTGTCAGCTATACACCTCAGTCAGTACAGTGTCAGCTATACACCTCAGTCAATACAGTGTCAGCTATACACCTCAGTCAATACAGTGTCAGCTATACACCTCAGTCAATACAGTGTCAGCTATACACCTCAGTCAATACAGTGTCAGCTATACACCTCAGTCAATACAGTGTCAGCTATACACCTCAGTCAATACAGTGTCAGCTATACACCTCAGTCAATACAGTGTCAGCTATACACCTCAGTCAATACAGTGTCAGCTATACACCTCAGTCAATACAGTGTCAGCTATACACCTCAGTCAATACAGTGTCAGCTATACACCTCAGTCAATACAGTGTCAGCTATACACCTCAGTCAATACAGTGTCAGCTATGCACCTCAGTCAATACAGTGTCAGCTATACACCTCAGTCAATACAGTGTCAGCTATACACCTCAGTCAATACAGTGTCAGCTATACACCTCAGTCAATACAGTGTCAGCTATACACCTCAGTCAATACAGTGTCAGCTATACACCTCAGTCAATACAGTGTCAGCTATACACCACTGTTAATACAGTGTCAGCTATACACCTCAGTCAATACAGTGTCAGCTATACACCTCAGTCAATACAGTGTCAGCTATACACCTCAGTCAATACAGTGTCAGCTATACACCTCAGTCAATACAGTGTCAGCTATACACCACTGTTAATACAGTGTCAGCTATACACCTCAGTCAATACAGTGTCAGCTATACACCTCAGTCAATACAGTGTCAGCTATACACCTCAGTCAAAACAGTGTCAGCTATACACCACTGTTAATACAGTGTCAGCTATACACCTCAGTCAATACAGTGTCAGCTATACACCTCAGTCAATACAGTGTCAGCTATACACCTCAGTCAATACAGTGTCAGCTATACACCTCAGTCAATACAGTGTCAGCTATACACCACTGTTAATACAGTGTCAGCTATACACCTCAGTCAATACAGTGTCAGCTATACACCTCAGTCAATACAGTGTCAGCTATTACACCACTGTTAATACAGTGTCAGCTATACACCTCAGTCATACAGTGTCAGCTATACACTCAGTCATACAGTGTCAGCTATACACCTCAGTCAATACAGTGTCAGCTATACACCACTGTTAATACAGTATCAGCTATACACCACTGTTAATAGAGTGTCAGCTATACACCACTGTTAATACAGTGTCAGCTATACACCACTGTTAATACAGTGTCAGCTATACACCTCAGTCAATACAGTGTCAGCTATACACCTCAGTCAATACAGTGTCAGCTATACACCACTGTTAATACAGTGTCAGCTATACACCACTGTTAATAGAGTGTCAGCTATACACCACTGTTAATACAGTGTCAGCTATACACCACTGTTAATACAGTGTCAGCTATACACCTCAGTCAATACAGTGTCAGCTATACACCTCAGTCAATACAGTGTCAGCTATACACCACTGTTAATACAGTGTCAGCTATACACCACTGTTAATAGAGTGTCAGCTATACACCACTGTTATACAGTGTCAGCTATACACCACTGTTAATACAGTGTCAGCTATACACCTCAGTCAATACAGTGTCAGCTATACACCACTGTTAATACAGTGTCAGCTATACACCACTGTTAATACAGTGTCAGCTATACACCACTGTTAATACAGTGTCAGCTATACACCACTGTTAATACAGTGTCAGCTATACACCACTGTTAATACAGTGTCAGCTATACACCTCAGTCAATACAGTGTCAGCTATACACTACTGTTAATACAGTGTCAGCTATACACCACTGTTAATACAGTGTCAGCTATACACCACTGTTAATACAGTGTCAGCTATACACCACTGTTAATACAGTGTCAGCTATACACCACTGTTAATACAGTGTCAGCTATACACCTCAGTCAATACAGTGTCAGCTATACACCACTGTTAATACAGTGTCAGCTATACACCACTGTTAATACAGTGTCAGCTATACACCACTGTTAATACAGTGTCTGCTATACACCACTGTTAATACAGTGTCAGCTATACACCTCAGTCAATACAGTGTCAGCTATACATCACTGTTAATACAGTGTCAGCTATACACCTCAGTCAATACAGTGTCAGCTATACACCACTGTTAATACAGTGTCAGCTATACACCACTGTTAATACAGTGTCAGCTATACACCTCAGTCAATACAGTGTCAGCTATACATCACTGTTAATACAGTGTCAGCTATTCACCACTGTTAATACAGTGTCAGCTATACACCACTGTTAATACAGTGTCAGCTATACACCACTGTTAATACAGTGTCAGCTATACACCATGTTAATACAGTGTCAGCTATACACCACTGTTAATACAGTGTCAGCTATACACCACTGTTAATACAGTGTCAGCTATACACCACTGTTAATACAGTGTCAGCTATACACCTCAGTCAATACAGTGTCAGCTATACACCACTGTTAATACAGTGTCAGCTATACCCCACTGTTAATACAGTGTGTCAGCTATATACACCACTGTTAATACAGTGTCAGCTATACACCACTGTTAATACAGTGTCGGCTATACACCACTGTTAATACAGTGTCAGCTATACACCACTGTTAATACAGTGTCAGCTATACACCACTGTTAATACAGTGTCAGCTATACACCACTGTTAATACAGTGTCAGCTATACACCACTGTTAATACAGTGTCAGCTATACACCTCAGTCAATACAGTGTCAGCTATACACCACTGTTAATACAGTGTCAGCTATACACCACTGTTAATACAGTGTCAGCTATACACCACTGTTAATACAGTGTCAGCTATACACCACTGTTAATACAGCGTCAGCTATACACCACAGTTAATACAGTGTCAGCTATACACCACAGTTAATACAGTGTCAGCTATACACCACTGTTAATACAGTGTCAGCTATACACCACTGTTAATACAGCGTCAGCTATACACCACAGTTAATACAGTGTCAGCTATACACCACTGTTAATACAGCGTCAGCTATACACCACAGTTAATACAGTGTCAGCTATACACCACTGTTAATACAGCGTCAGCTATACACCACTGTTAATACAGTGTCAGCTATACACCACAGTTAATACAGTGTCAGCTATACACCTCACAATTCACTAACATTCTCAGAGTTTCTTCCTCTACCTTCCGGAGTTTCCAAGCGATCACATATTTCCCAGAATTTCCTAGGTGCACCACCCTGCCGGCTGGTGTGTACTCGACCCGCTGGAGTACCAAGCAACAGGTTCGTACTCTGAGGGGCCCCCGCTGGCTCATGCTCGAATTCATGAATAGAAGAAAATGTTTATCACTAAATAATTTTCAGCCACAAAAACCATGAGAGCAAATTTACATAATTAAGCTTCTTACACAGCATCTTAAGTCGACTTTAATTCTTCACCGAGCTTCTGTACACACACACACACACACACACACACACACACACACACACACACACACACAACACACACACACATATATATATATATATATATTTTATATATATATATATATATATATATTATATATATATATGTGTGTGTGTGTACTCACCTATTTGTACTCACCTGTTTGTGGTTGCAGGGGTCGATTCACAGCTCCTGGCCCCGCCTCTTCGCTGATTGCTACTAGGTCCTCTCTCTCCCTGCCCCATGAGCTCTATCATACCTCGCCTTAAAACTATGTATGGTTCCTGCCTCCACCACATCACTTTCTAGGCTATTCCATGGCCTGACTACTCTATGACTGAAGAAATACTTCCTAACATCCCTTTGATTCATCTGAGTCTTCAACTTCCAATTGTGACCTCTTGTGTCTGTGTCCCATCTCTGGAACATCCCGTCTTTGTCCACCTCGTCTATTCCGTGTGTGTGTGTGTGGTGTGTGTGTGTGTGTGTGTGTGTGTGTGTGTGTGTGTGTGTGTGTGTGTGTGTGTGTGTGTGTGTGTGTGTACTTGAACATAACTTCGAAAGGAAATACATATGTAGACACGTCACTGAAAGATACATATTAATGTGTCCCCTCCTGTTTTATCAATGTCTCTCGTCTACAAAGCACATAGTTATGTTAATCTGCCCAGAGGTTTTAAGAGAGCTGAGGAACCAGGAGGACTCTATCCAAGGTTAATGCTTGGAGAAACAAGCAGGGCTCTTTTTATGAGATTAGAGAGGTTAGGAAGGCTCTAGTCTGAGCCTAAAGAGCTTAGAATATTCTCTCTCTCCTCCTTGAGAGAATAGCGTTCAAACCCCACGCGTTCCGTGGTTTGCAATTGTGTTAATACGATTTCGTGAATCGAGATTAGGGTGTTTTAAGGCACCAATCCTCTCAAGAGTTAGAGAGCTTAGAAGCAATAATTATATACAAATAGAAGTTAGAATACATTGAGGCTCTTTGATGCTAATTGCTTCCCATCTAATTTCTTTGGGGTTTTTCCTTGACTTGTCACCGTGCCTAGACGGGAAGACATTGTGCTGCAGACGAGAATACCAGTGAAATACCGTGGATGGAACAAGAAAACCGTGGATGGAACAATAATACTGTGGATGAAACAAGAATACCGTGGATGGATCAAGAATACCAGAGATGGAACAAGAATAGCGTGGATGGAATAATACTGTGGATGGAACAAGAATTCTGTGGATGGAATAATAATACTGTGGATGGAACAATAATACTGTGTATGGAACAAGAATATCGTGGATGGAACAAGAATACCGTGGATGGAACAAGAATGTCGTGAATGGAATAATATCGTGAATGGAACAACAATCCCGTGAATGGAACACCAGTAATATGGATGGAACGATTCACAAGTAACCCTTAACTAGAAGTTGAAGCCTGAGACGCCATATTGGTCCTAAAAAAAGGGTCGAAACCGTCTGAAGTTTCCGATCCGTGTGCTAGCTTAGTTTTTGTTCCGTATTCTTGTCACTTTCTCCAACAGGAACAGTTACTTTGAAGAGAATCTCCGTAGATTATCAGGCACACTTTTAGCCACAACCACCTGGTCCAGAGTGCTCCTGTCCCGCTCAGTGTAGCTTCTGTCGATGCCTGGGCTACATATTTTAACTCTTAGATCACAACATAGTCCTTTTTGCTTTCAGTTCTTATAATTACCGAGGTGCCTGTAGAGACCTCGGGTCTTTTTTAGAGCTACTTTTGACAACATTTTTTTTTAGTTAATGTTGGTTATTTTATCTTTGTGTGTGTAGATAGATTAAAAAATTACCTCTCTACCACTACTGCCACCATTACTACCACTAAAATCACCAGCATCACAGCCACCACCACTCCCACTACTATATCCACCGCCACCAACTTGTCTTGTTACCTTCTCTAATTTCTGTTTTAGCAGTGAGGCGGAACCAGGCTCTGAGTGACTGGAGATTATTCTCTGAGATTCGATACTTTACTCCTGTGTGTGTGTATCTTCATGATTATTATTATTATTATTATTATTATTATTATTATTATTATTATTATTATTATTATTATTATTATTATTAAGCATAGTGATCAACTCGGTGCCTCGCTGCACTAGCCACAAATGCCAATCAGATTGAGGAAATATTTTACAACAATTTGAAATTGCTTCTCGGCTCAGGTTTAGTGGAAGGATGGAGTGTAGCCACTGGGCATGGATGGCATCCACTGGGCGTGGATGACACCCACCGGGCGTGGATGCATCCATTGGGCGTGGAGGGCACCCACTGGGCGTGGAGGGCACCCACTGGGCGTGGTGGTATTAACCTTAACGAGCAGTGAGTCTCAGGGACGAGAGAAATTTGATTGAGGATGTAAACAGATAAGCGTTCATTAGTATCTTGTGAAGGTGGGTGATGCGTGCTCCTTGTAGGGAAGGAAGGAAGGAAGGAGGGAGAGAAGGAAGGAAGGAGGGAAGAAAACAAAGAAGGAAGCAATGAAGGAGGGAAGAAAAAGGGGGGGATGACACTGTTGCAATGGGGGGAAACGGGTGTTGGGAAGGGAATCGGTGTTGCAGGGGGTAAAAATTAAATGATTTTGCTATTCTTTGTTCAGTCCCTTGGGAGGATTAAGGATTTTGATCCGGGGAAATTGGAGTTGTCTTTGATGTCGACTTTTCTTGAGTCGCCGGAGGTAGATTCAAAGTGGGGGTCATTGAAGTCGACCGGGAGGTCGGGGCCCCTAAGAGGGAAAGGCCCCTTTAAAAGGAAATTTGAAAGTTGTATTTTCACTTTCGAGCTTTCACAGTATCTTGGGAAGGTTTATGGTAGCACTTAATCGTGCAAGGGGCTATTTTTTTTTTTACCCCTTTTTTTTTCCCCCCTACTGTTGCCAGCTGTTCCCGCTTTCCCAGATGTTGCCAGCTGTTGCCACATGTTGCGATCTTCTTAAGAAGCAATTCCGTGGGGATATATATTTTGGGAAAAAAATTATATACTTCTGGGTAACTAGACCCCTTCCCCCAAAACCCCCTGCTCTCCAACATCTGCTCCTCCCCCAAACCCTGCTCCTCCCCCAAACACCTGCCCCCCTCCAACCCTGCTCCTCTCCAACCCTGCTCCCCCTCCATCTGCTCCTCCTCCAACATCTGCTCCCCCTCCAACATCTGCCCCCCTCCAACACCTATCCCCAAACCTGTTCTTCTCCGGCTGAAGAATAATTTATGAACACACTTTTCGGATTTTTTTTTTTTTTTTTAAAAGAAAGAATTGGTTGGATCGGAGAGCCGACATCACTTTCTGTCTGTTCCAGCATTTTTTAAATTTAAAGACCCCATCCCGGGTATTATTCTAGTTTTGGGGACGGGTTGTTTTAATGGCCTGCGTTAGAGAGAGAGAGAGAGAGAGAGAGGAAGGAGAGAAGAGAAGAGGACGGGTAACAGGGGAAGGAAGGGAGGGGGGAGGACGAGCAAAAGAAAGCAAGGAAGAGTAAGAGACGCATAAAAAGGGAGATGGGGCGGACAAAAATAGGAAGGACAAAGGAGGTAAAAAGAATAGAGAAAATAAAGAAAAAGGATAGGCGGAGGGATTGCAAATGATGTGTAAAAGATAAATTAAAGGAGACGAGAGAGAGAAACAAGTTGAATATACAGAGAATAGAAAACCTAAAAATTCCCTTTCTGTAATCTACGTATCCTTATGGTCACAACTCTCATATCAATGAAAAAAAAGGCCCCTGGCTTTTTCTGTCCACTCAAGAGCCTTTGAGGCCTAACAGTAAAGCTCGACTTGCCTTTTCATCGGGGGAAATACCTGACCCTGTACTCCTTATGTCTACGAACTCTCAAATCTGGGGTGTAGGGCACGACTTTATACGCATTTTCCCGCTCCGATTGTACCCGTCTTTTGATTTTCCAGTACCATTCTCTGCTGCTCCAGAAATTTCCGGGTTTTTAAATCCCTTCCCTAGTGTTCCAATCCATTCTTGGTGTTCCAGTGCCATTCTCTGGTTTCTAATCCTTCCCGGTGTTCCCAAAACCTTTGTTTTGGTTTCAGGGCCCGTTGTAGGGTTTTAATACCATTTTTTTGGATTTCGAACCCTTTGTTTGAAATTTTTCCCTCCATTTCTTGAGTTTCAATACCATTAGCGTTTCAATTTCCATTTGCGTTTCAAAACCCTTTGCGTTTCCCAAAACCCTTGCGTTTTTTTAATACCATTTTGGGGTTCGTACCTTTGTTTTGGTTTTTGTACCCTTTGTTTGAATTTCAATAGCATTGTTTGGGTTTCAATACCATTTTTTGGGTTACAAAACCATTTGTTTTGGGGTTCAATCATTTGTTTGGGTTACAAAACCATTTTTTTGGGTTTCAATCCATTTGTTTGGGTTACATTCCCTTTTTTTGGTTACAATAATTTTTTGGGTTACAATACCATTTGTTTGGTTCATCCATTTGTTTGGGTTACATTTTCCATTTTTTGGGTTCAAAGCCATTTGGGTTTTTTTACAATCCCCTTTTTTTGGGTTTCATACCATTTGTTTGGGTTACAAAAAACCATTTGTTGGGTTTCAAACCCTTTGTTTGGGTTTTCATACCATTTGTTTGGGTTACAATACCATTTGTTTGGGTTACAATACCATTTGTTTGGGTTACAATACCATTTGTTTGGGTTACAATACCATTTGTTTGGGTTACAATACCATTTTTTTGGGTTAAAACCCTTTTTTTGGGTTAAATGCCCTTTTTTTGGGTACAATACCATTTGTTTTTGGGTTTCAAGCCCTTTGTTTGGGTTAAATACCCCTTTGTTTGGGTTTCAATACCCTTTGTTTGGGTTACAATACCATTTGTTTGGGTTACAATACCATTTGTTTGGGTTACAATACCATTTGTTTGGGTTACAATACCATTTGTTTGGGTTACAATACCATTTGTTTGGGTTACAATACCATTTGTTTGGGTTACAATACCATTTGTTTGGGTTTCAGTAACCGCAGTGCACTTAAATAAGGGGTTTATGAGTGGAATTTTACACCTCAAGATAAAATACCTGAACTAAATATAATTTGACAATGGCAACAATATTTCTGAGATAATGGTACATAAAAATGAAGAGTCGTTAATTTCATAAAAAACAAGACAGGTAGGTAGGGGAAAAAAAGCAGAAAAGGGAGCCCGGATACAAGCAGACAGGTAGCCAGGGATCAAGCGACAGGCAGCAGGTAAAAAGCAACAGGGAGCCAGGGATACAAACAACGGTACCAGGTATACAAGCAGACAGGTAGCCAGGATAAAGCAGGGAGGCAGGAGGTATAAAAACAGACAGGTAGCCCGGTAACAAGCAGGGGCAGGTAGCCAGGTAACAAGAGACGGAAACCCGGGATACACAGGGCAGGCAGGGTATAAAAGAGAAGGAGCCAGGGGATAAAAGCAACGGTTGAGGTATACAAGCAGACAGGAGCAGGTTACAAGCAGACAGGCAGGGAGGTAAAAAGCAGGGGCGGTAGCCCGGTATGAAACAGACAGGTGCAGGTATACAAGCAACAGGTAGCCAGGTATACAAGCAACAGGCAGGGGGGTATAAAACAGACAGGTAGCCGGTAACAAGCAGACAGGAGCCGGTTACAAACAGACAGGAGCCAGTATACAAGCAACAGGCAGGCAGGTATAAAACACAGGTAGCCAGGTATACAAGCAGACAGGTAGCCAGGTATACAAGCAGACAGGTAGCCAGGTATACAAGCAGACAGGTAGCCAGGTATACAAGCAGACAGGTAGCCAGGTATACAAGCAGACAGGCAGGCAGGGATAAAAGCGAAAAGGGACCGGGATACAACAAAAGGAGGTAGGATAAAGCAGAAGGTAGCGGTTATAAGCAGACAGGCAACAGGTATACAGCAGAAGGTGGGAGGTATCAAGCAGCAGGTAGCCAGGTATACAAGCAACGGTACCCGGGATACAAGCGACAGGTACCAGGTATACAAACAACAGGTATCCAGGTATAAAGCAGAAGGTAGCCCGGTATACAAGCAGACAGGCTGGCAGGTATAAAAGCAGACGGTTTTTCCAGGTATACAACAGAAAAGGGGGTAGGGATACAAAACAGACAGGGAGCCAGGGAATAACAAACAGGCGGCAGGTATACAAGCAGACAGGTAGGGGTATACAAGTAAAAGGCAGGGAGGTATACAAGCAGACAGGCAGGGGGTATACAAGCAACAGGGGAGGCGTTATAAAGCAGACGGCAGGCAGGGATCAACAGAAGGCAGGCGTAGCAAGCAACAGGTGGAGGTATAAAACAGAAAGGGAGGCAGGGAACAAGCAGACGGCAGGCAGATATACAAGCAGAAGGGAGGGGGTATAAAAGCAGGGGCAGGCAGGCAGGGATGCAAAGGGGAAAGGAGGGGGTATACAAGCAGACAGGCAGGGAGGAAACAAGCAGACAGGCAGGGAGGGTTTCAACAACGCAGGGAGGTAAACAAGCGACAGGCAGGGGGTATTTAAACAGACGGCAGTCAGGTTACAAGCAGAAGCAGGCAGGTTAAAAAGCAGCAGGAGGAGGTATACAAGCAGACAGGCAGGCAGGTGACAAGGAGAAGGTACCCGGTATACAAGCAGCAGGCAGGCAGGTGTAAAGTAGACAGGGAGGCGGTATACAAGCAACAGGGGAGGCAGGTGTACATAGACAGGAGCGGGATACAAACAGAAGGAGCCAAAATACAAGCAACAGGCAGGCAGGTGTACAAGTAGACGGGGGAGGATAAAGCAGGCAGGCAGGTGGGTAAAGGACAGGGAGGCAGGTTTCAAGGGAAGGTAGCCCGGTAACAAGCGACAGGGAGGCAGGTGTACAAGCGCAGGGGAGCCGGTACACAAGCAGCAGGTTTTGTAGGTGTAAAGCAGGGGGTAGCCGGGATACAAGCAGACAGGCAGGCAGGGGAGGTGTACAAGCAGAAGGTAGCCAGGTATGCAAACAGACAGGCAGGAGGTAGACAAGCAGACAGGCAGGCAGGTGTACAAGCGACAGGTAGCCGGTATCAAGCAGACAGGGAGGCAGTTACAAAACAGACAGGGAGGCAGGTATACAAACAGGGCAGGCAAGTATACAAGCAGACAGGCAGGCAAATTACAGCAGATACGAGGCAGGTTTTCAAGCAGCAGGCAGGAGGTATACAACAACAGGCAGGCAGGGTTTAAAGCAACAGGGGGGAAAAAGGTATACAAGCAGGTGACAGGGACACAAACCCGGCGGCGGGAGACAGGTAGGCAGGTTAAAGCGGTAGACAGGGACAAAACCAGCAGGCAGGCAGACAGGTGGCAGGTTCAAGCAGTTGAAAAGGTACCCCAGCAGGGCGGCGGGGGGCAGACAGGTAGGCGGCATGCAGCAAACAGGTTGACGGGAGGTAAACTACCCAAAGGAATCAAACTGTCATGTAAGAAGGGAAGACAACGGGAGATAAAGAGAGAGAGCTGGCAGACAGGAAGATAGAGAGGCAGGAAAAACTGGGGGACCATTGGTTTTAATTTGATAAGTTTGACATGACATGTCTCTTTCTTTTGACTATTAAACATTAATTTTATATTTAAATTTTATTGTTTTTCTCGTTAAAGTTGAACTCTTTAAAAAAAATGTTTACTTTTTGTTAGTCTTTATTTTAATTACGAAGTACCAAGTTCACCAAAATACTTTTTTTATGCATAATTTTAAATTTTAATTTTTATTTTTTGCATTATTGGATTAGTAAATTTGGGGGTAATGAGCTTTTGCGTGTGTAAAGGTTTGTTTTTATTAATTGCTACCCTGGGTTATAGTCCCTGGTTCTTGTACTGGGTGTCGTAAACAATGTACGTGGGACGTGTGTTCGTAACAATGTACGTGGTACGGGTGTCGTAAAAATGTAGGGTAGTGGTGTCGTAAACTGTCGGGGGAGTGTGTGTCGTAAAAAATGTATGGTACGTGAATGTTCTTCGAAATCTTGAGAGAGATTTTAAAATTTTGTATGAATTTTTTGCGGGGGATGACATCGAGTACAGTGGGTGTGGTGGGGGTGTGTGTGTGTGGTTTTTTTTTTGTGTGTGGTGTGTGTGTGTTGTGGTGTGTGTTTTATGTGTGTGTGTGTGTGTGTGTGGGTGTTTGTGTGGTGGTGTGTGTGTGGTGTGTGTGTTTGTGTGTGTGGTTTTTTGTTGTGTGTTTGTGTGTGTGTGTGTGTGTGTGTGTGTTGGTGGTGGTTGTTGTGTGTGTGTTGTGTGTGTGTGTTGTGGTGTGGTGTGTGTGTGTGTTTGTGTTTTTTTTTGTGTGACAAAAACTGAGGTGCGGTATTTGTATAAATAATTAAAATTGTTTGTCATTATTATTGCCTATATTTTTAAATAATATATATATTATATATATATATATATAATATTATATATTTATATATATTTATTAATATATATATATATATATAAAATGTAAATAAAAATTATATATATATAAAATATATATTTATATATATAATATATATATATATATATATATATATATTTATATATATAATATATAAATTTTTATATATATATTATAACGAGAGAGAGAGAGAGAGAGAGAGGAGAGAAAAGGGAAAAGAATAAAAAAGAGACAGTCCAAAGGGAATTGACTTGAACACTCTATATCTTCTGGTTCATTCGTCGAAGATACGAGAATAATTCCAGTCTCTGTGGCCAGTGTCAGCGTCAGCAGTTACGAAGACGGAAGCGGCAGCAGCCGCTCAGGAATTTCCAGGGTAGGGACGAGGGGGCAGACGTTTTAAAGAGTTTTTTCCCGTCTTCCAGGGCAGGACAAAAAAAAGCCTCGTAAACCCTTTAAAGCCTCGTCAAGCCCGAAAGCCCGTCAAGCCACGTCAAGTCACGTCAAGCCAGTCAAGTCACTCAACCACGTCAACCCACGTAACCCCGTAAGCCATCAACCACGTAAATCCGTCAAGCCCGTCAAGCCAGTCAAGCCATAAAAGTACGAAACCCCAAGTCAAGCCACGTCAAGCCACGTCAAGCCACGTCAAGTCACGTCAAGCCACGTCAAGCCACGTCAAGCCACGTCAAGTCACGTCAAGCCACGTCAAGCCACGTCAAGCCACGTCAAGCCACGTCAAGCCACGTAAAGCCACGTCAACCCACGTCAACCGTCAACCCACGTAAAGTCCCCAAAGCCAGTCAAGTCCGTAAAGCCACTCAAGCCACGTCAAGCCACGTCAAGCCCGTCAACCACGTCAAGCACGTAACCCACGTCAAGTCACGTAAAGTCACTCAAGCCCGTCAACCCATCAACCCACGTCAACCCACGTCAAGCCACGCAAGCCCGCAACCACGCAAGCCACGTCAAGTCCGCAAGCCCGCCCCCGCCACGTAAGCCACGTCAAGCCACGTCAAGCCACCTACGAACTAGTTGTTTTCGTCTGAAAAAAAAATATGCGTTAAGAAATCACGAGGCAACGTTTCCCCTCTCCAAGGACCTGTACAGGCGAAACGTGTTCTCGACAAAAAAAATTCTAGTGTTGTGTTCTTTACGCACCATTTTTCAGCATGGAATTGTAACAATCAGAATTGTGTGAATTGTTTGTGAATTTTCAACTAAAATCATTTTTTGTGAGTCGATAAACTCGTATGGGTCACTGAGCGCAAGGTATATGGGGTTTGATGAGGGCCAAGACGATCGAAACTTTGTTAAAGTTTCTATCTTAACTGGAGATTGTGAATTTGTTCAAAAGGGTATTTGTTGTGATGTGAATTGTCCCAGTACTTTATTAGGGTTGTGAATTTTTCCCAGCAGGGTACTGTGGGTTGTAAAAATTTTCCAGTCACGGTATTTGTGGGATGTGAATTGTCCAGGTATTTTATTGTGGTTGGCATTTTTCCCCAGTCATGATATTGGGGGTTATGAATTTTTCAGTCACGTATTGGGGGTTGTAAAATGTTCAGTCACTTATGGGGGTTATGAATTGTCCAGTCACGGTATTGGGGGATATGAAAGCCCAGGTATTTTTGGGGGGTTGTGATTGTTCCAGTCAGGGTTTATTGGGGGGGGGTGAAGCCAGCACGGTATTGTGGGTTGTGAATTTTTCCCAGCCACGGTATTGGGGGTTTGAATTTTTTGTAGTCACGGTATTGGGGGTTGTGAATTTTTCCAGTCACGGTATTGTGGGGATGTGAATTGTTCCAGTACTTTTTTTGGGGGTTGTGAATTGTTCCGTCACGATATTGGGCTTGGAATTTTTTCTAGTCAGGGTATTGTGGAAAATGTAAATTTTTCCAGTCAGGGGTTTTGGGGGTTATAAATTGTTCTAGTCAGGGTTTTTTGGGGTTGTGAATTGTTCCAGTCACGGTTTTTGTGGGATGTAATTGTTCCAGGCTTTAGGGGGGTTGTAAAATTTTTCCCGTCACTTTATTGGGGATTAAATTTGTTCCGTCAGGGTTTTGTGGGTTGGAATTTTCCAGTCAGGTATTGTGGGTTGTGAATTGTTCCCAGTCACTTTATTGGGGGATGTGAATTGTTCCAGTCACGGTATTGGGGGTTGTGAATTATTCATCCCGGTTTGGGGGGTTGTGAATTTTTTCCATCACGGTATTTGGGTTGTGAATTTTTCCCAGTCAGGGTTTTGTGGGATGTGAACTTTTCCCACAGGGTTTTTTGTGGGTTGAAGTTCCAGCCCGGGTTTATTGGGGTTTGGGATTGTTCCTGTCACTGAATTGTGGGTTTTAAATTGTTCCGTCACGGTATTTTTGGGATGTTTGCCCAGTCACGGTTTTGTGGGATTGAATTTTCCCCGGGTACTTTATTGGGTTGTGAATTTTCCAGTCAGGATTGTGGTTGTGAATTTTTCCCGTCACGGATTGTGTATGTAATTGCTCCAGTCCGGTATTGTGGATGTAAATTTGTTCCGTCACTATTGTGGGATGTGAATTTTTTCATCCGGTATTAGGGTTGTGAATTGTTTTGCCAGGGTATTAGGGTTTGAATTGTTCCGCCGGGTTTTTGGGGGTTTGTGAATTTTTTCCATCCGGTATTGTGGGTTGTGAATTTTTCCAGTCACGGTATTGTGGGTTGTGAATTTTTCCATCACGGTATTGGGGGTTGTGAATTGTTCCAGTCACGGATTGGGGGTTGTAATTGTTCCGTCACGGATTGTGGGATTGAACTTTTTCTTGCCAGGTTTTAGGGGTTGTGAATTGTTCCAGTCACGTTTTGGGGTTGTGAATTGTTCCCAGTCCGGATTGTGGGATGTGAATTGTTCCAGTCACGGTATTGTGGGATGTAAAATTTGTTCCAGGTATTTATTGGGGTTGTGAAATGTTCCAGTAGGTATTTGGGTTTGAATTTTTTCATCACGGTATTGTGTGATTGAATTGCTCCAGTCACGGTTTTTGGGGGATTGAATTGTTCCAGCACGATATTGGGGATGTGAATTTTTCCGGTCACGGATTATGGGTTGTGAATTGTTCTTGCCATGGTATTAGGGGTTGTGAATTGTTCCAGTCACGGTATTGTGGGTTGTGAATTGTTCCAGTCACGGTATTGTGGGATGTGAATTGCTCCAGTCACGGTATTGTGGGATGTGAAATGTTCCAGGTACTTTATTGGGGTTGTGAATTGTTCCAGTCACGGTATTGTGGGATGTGAATTTTTCCGCCGGTTTGTGGGATGGAATTGTTCCAGTCATGGTATTGGGGGATGTAAATTTTTTTTCCATAAAGATTCTGGGGTTGTGAATTGTTCTTCCCACAGTATTATGGGTTGTGAATTTTTCCCAGTCAGTATTTGGGGTTTGGGAATTTGTTCCAGTCAGGGATTGTGGGATGTGAATTGTCCGTCACGGTATGTGGGATTGAATTTTTTCCAGTCACGGTATTGGGGGGATGTGAATTGTTCCAGTCACGGTATTGTGGGATGTGAATTGTTCCAGTCACGGTATTGTGGGATGTGAATTGTTCCAGTCACGGTATTGTGGGATGTGAATTGTTCCAGTCACGGTATTGTGGGATGTGAATTGTTCCAGTCACGGTACAGTGGTTTGTGAATTTTTCCCATCAGGGACGGGGTTTGAATTGTTCATTTTCGGTACAGTGGGTTGTAAATTTTATTTATTGCCCCGGTGTCGGGTTTTCCCCATCCCCAAATTTTGCTGATTTATTGACCACGTGTGTATGTTTTACCACCACCAATATGCATGATTTATTGACCACGTGTGTATGATTTACCACCACTGATTTGCATGACTTATCGACCCCCGGGCATATTATAAATCCAAGGCGTGATTTTGCAATTATACCTGCGATTATCACGGGCGGGGTTTAATTTCGCAAGAAGATTATCATCTTCAGGGAAAAAAAATTTACCATAGTAATCAGCGATTATATTTAATCCCCCACTTTGAAATCATTATCCCTATCATTATTTGGGTTAAGAGGGAAACAAATTTGGGCTTTCATTAAGGGGGGAGATGAAAGGGGAGAAAGCACCATGTCCAGGGAGAAATCTCCCCTGTCCAGGGGGGAAAGTTTTGTGTCATGCAATTTAAAGTACAGAAACTTCTGAGATCAGTTGATTACGAGGGGTTAACATGTTGGAGTCTTTCCCCGGAGCGTCCAGCCCTTTACCACTCAGAGTGACCCCAAGTTTTAGAGCTTTAAATACACTTTTTGCCTTCTTCGGGGGGATAATGTTTTATTTTTAAATTTTAAAATATACTTTGTATGTATTAATATAGATTTTATTGACAAGATTTTTCATTATATTTCTTCTCTCTCTACACACACACACCAAACACACACACACACACACACACACACACACACACCACACACAATATATATATATATTATATATATATATATATATATTATATATATGTATAAATATATTATATTATATATATAATTGTCAAAGTGGGAAGTCTGAATGTGCTGGTGTTGTGCGAATGATAAAAAAGAGATGATTTTGATGTTTGAATGAGAAAAACGGATGCCGGGTTTAAATGAAACAAACTGAAGGGGGTGGGAGAGTTTCAAAGGAGAGGAATAAATGGGGTTAGGTCAGGGGGTTTTAAAAAGATTGAGCTAAAGAAAAAGTCAATAATGTTGAAGGATAAACTATGGCAGGGAAAAGGAGGGAACAAATACATAAATTCAAGGATTATGTGGGGTAAAATAAAGATTGGATGTAAAAGTGGGTTATTTTGTAAGCGTGTATGCACCTGGGAAAAAGAAAGTGTACAGGAGAGAGGAAAATTCTTGGAAATGTTTTAGTGAATGCGGGGGGGGGGGTTTTGAATCAAGGGAAGTAAAGGTGGTTGGGGATTTCAATGCAAATGGGTAAAAAAGTTATGGAGGGGTATAGGTAAAATTTGGGGGGCCCGGGGTAAAAGTAAATGGGGGGCCCTTTTAATTTTAGCTATTTTTGAAAGAAATTTTGGGAATAAGTAATAAATATTTTATGAAAAAGAGGGTAAATAAAAAACAGGATGATTGCACGTAAGAAAGTATTTGTTAGATTATGATTGGTGGATAAAAGGTTTTGGGGAGGCTCCAGGAGTACATGTTATAGAGGGCAACTGATATACAGATCATTATTTGTTGTAGCTATGTTAGAGTAAGAGGAGATGGGAAAAAAAGGAAGGTGGCAACAACAAGTAAGAGGGAGGTGAAAGTGATAAACTAAGGGAGGAGGAAGTTTTGGCGAATATAAGCGATATTGGGAGAAAGGGGGGCTATGCAAAATGAGTAGTGGGGGGGGTTAAAAGGGTTGGTTTTTAAAAATCAGTATTAAATTGGGGCAGAAGTTTTGGTTAAGGAGGGGGGGGGCGGAGGAAAAAAGAGGATTGGTGGAAAGAGAAGTAAAGGGGTGACAAAAGAGAAAAGTTAGCTTACGAGAGGTTTTTACAAACAAAGTTTATAAGAAGAGCAGGTATATGGAATAAAAAAAAAGGTGAAGAAGGGGGGAGAGAGTGCAAAAAAGGGGAGCAGTGAAAGAGTGGGGGAGGCACTGTCAAGAAATTTTAAAATAAAAAAAAATTTTGGGTAGTTTTAAAAAAGTTTTAAAAAAGCCTAGGGAAAATATGGATTTGTCCGTTAAAAAAAGAGTAGGGGAGTTAGAATGGGAGGGGGGAGGTATTAGGTAGAGGCGAAATATTTGAGGGAAATTTTAAATGTTGAGGAAAAAAGGGAGGCGGTAATTTCATGCATGGCCCGGGAGGTATCCAACTTTTGGGTGAAGAAGAGCGAATGTAATGTGGTGGAGGTACTGAGGGATTTACGTAGAATGAAAGGGGGGTAAAGCACGGAACTGATGGGGCATGACAGAAATGTTAAAAAAGCAGGGGGGGGTTAGTTTGGAGTGGTTGGTATTTTGTTTAATAAATTAGAAAGGGGAAGGTACCTAGGGATTGGGGGGAAGGGATGATAGTCCCTTTTTAAAAAAGGGGAAAAGGGGACAAAAGAGATTGTAAAAATTATAGAGGGGAAAAATTTACTGAGTATACCAGGAAAAGTATAACGGGTAGAGTTTTAATTGAAAAGAAATTTGAGGGAAGACAGAATTAGAATTGCGGGGACATGGAGGCTTCAGAGGGTACGGGATGTTAGATCAAATGTTTACATTGAACTATATGGAACAGTATTTTTGTAAAAGGGAGGAAGTTTTTATTGCATTTTTTGGATTTAGAAAAAGGCATATGAAAAAGAGGGATAGAGAGCAATGTGGCGATGTTGCAAGTTTATGGAATAGGTGGGGAAATTTTCTAAATGCGTAAAGAGCTTTTTGAGGTAGTGAGGGCCCGGTTTTGGTATGTAAAGAAGGGGAAAAACTTCCCCGGGAAAAGGAGGTCTTAAAGGGTGGTAATTCACCATGGTTTTTTTAAAATATTTATAGATGGGGTTGTAAAAGAAGTAAATCTAGGGGGGTTCGGGGAGGGGTGGGATTAAATTTGGGGAATCAAATTCAAAATGGGGGTTGACACATTTTCTTTTTGCTGATGATACTGTGCTTATGGGGAAAATTTTAAAGAAAAAAAAGCAAAGTTTTGGGTGAGTTTTAGAATTTGTAAGGTTAGAAAGTGAAATGAACAAGAAAAAGAAAAGGTGATGAGGGTATCAAATGTTTTAGATAAAGAAAAATTGGATATCAAATTGGGGGGGAGGGGTATGGAAGAAGTGAATTTTTTCAGATACTTGGGAGTTGACGTGTCGGCAGATGGATTTATGAAGGATGAGGTTAATCATAGAATTGATGAGGGAAAAAAGGTGAGTGATGCGTTGAGGTATATGTGGAGTCAAAAAACGTTATCTATGGAGGCAAAGAAGGGAATATATGAAAGTATAGTAGTACCAACACTCTTATATGGATGTGAAGCTTGGGTGGTAAATGCAGCAGCGAGGAGACGGTTGGAGGCAGTGGAGATGTCCTGTCTAAGGGCAATGTGTGGTGTAAATATTATGCAGAAAATTCGGAGTGTGGAAATTAGGAGAAGGTGTGGAGTTAATAAAAGCATTAGTCAGAGGGCAGAAGAGGGGTTGTTGAGGTGGTTTGGTCATTTAGAGAGAATGGATCAAAGTAGAATGACATGGAAAGCATATAAATCTATAGGGGAAGGAAAGAGGGGTAGGGGTCGTCCTCGAAAGGGTTGGAAAGAGGGGGTAAAGGAGGTTTTGTGGGCGAGGGGCTTGGACTTCCAGCAAGCGTGCATGAGCGTGTTAGATAGGAGTGAATGGAGACGAATGATACTTGGGACCTGACGATCTGTTGGAGTGTGGCAGGGTAATATTTAGTGAAGGGATTCAGGGAAACCGGTTATTTTCATATAGTCGGACTTGAGTCCTGGAAAATGGGAAGTACAATGCCTGCACTTTAAAGGAGGGGTTTGGGATATTGGCAGTTTGGAGGGATATGTTGTGTTATCTTTATACGTATATGCTTCTAAACTGTTGTATTCTGAGCACCTCTGCAAAAGCAGTGATAATGGGGTGAGTGTGGTGAAAGTGTTTGAATGATGATGAAAGTATTTCTTTTTGGGGATTTTCTTTTTTTTTTGGGGTCACCCTGCCTGGGTGGGAGACGACCAACTTGTTGAAAAAAAAAAAAAAAAAAAAAAAAAAATTATATATATATATATATATATATATATATATATAATATATGTATATATATATATTATATATATGTATATATATATTTTTAATATGTATATATATATATGTATATATATATATGTATATATATTATGTATATATATAATATATATATATATATATTATATATATATATTTATAAAATATATATATTATATATATTATTTTTTTTTTATTTTTATTATCACACCGGCCGTTTCCCACCAAGGCAGGGTGGCCGAAAAGAAAAACTTTAAACCATCATTCAACTCCATCACTGTCTTGCCGAGGGTGCTTTACACTACAGTTTTTAAACTGCAACATTAACACCCCCTTCAGAGTGCGGCACTGTACTTCCCATCTCCAGGACTCAAGTCCGGCCTGCCGGTTTCCCCGAATCCTTCATAAAAGTTACTTTGCTCACACTCCAACAGCACGTCAAGTATTAAAAACCATTTGTCTCCATTCACTCCTATCAAACACGCTCACGCATGCCTGCTGGAAGTCCAAGCCCCTCGCACACAAAACCTCCTTTACCCCCTCCCTCCAACCCTTCCTAGGCCGCCCCCTACCCCGCCTTCCTTCCACTACAGACTGATACACTCTTGAAGTCATTCTGTTTCGCTCCATTCTCTCTACATGTCCGAACCACCTCAACAACCCTTCCTCAGCCCTCTGGACAACAGTTTGGTAACCCCGCACCTCCTCCTAACTTCCCAAAAACTACGAATTCTCTGCATTATATTCACACCACACATTGCCCTCAGACATGACATCTCCACTGCCTCCAGCCTTCTCCTCGCTGCAACATTCATCACCCACGCTTCACACCCATATAAGAGCGTTGGTAAAACTATACTCTCATACATTCCCCTCTTTGCCTCCAAGGACAAAGTTCTTTGTCTCCAAAAAGAAAATACTTTTAACATCATTCAACACTTTCACCTCACTCACACATAATCACTGTTTTTGCCAATGGGTCCAGAATACAACAGTTTAGAAGTATATACGTATAAAAAATACACAATATATCCCTCCAAACTGCGGGCATTTTACTTCCCATTTCCAAGACTCTAATCCGGTTACATAAAATAACCGGTTTCCCTGAATCCCTTCACTAAATATTACTATGCTCACACTCCAACAGCTCGTCAGATCTCAAATACCATTTGTCTCCATTCACTCCTATCTAACACGCTCACGCACGCTTGCTGGAAGTCCAAACCCCTCGCCCACAACACCTCCTTTACTCCCTCCCTCCAACCTTTTCGAGGACGACCCCTACCCCGCCTTCCTTCCCCTACAGATTTATACGCTATCCATGTCATTCTACTTTGATCCATTCTCTCTAAATGACCAAAACACCTCAACAAACCCTCTTCAGCCCTCTGACTAATACTTTTATTAACTCCACACCTCCTAATTTCCACACTTCAAATTTTCTGCATAATATTTACACCACACCCTTAGACAGGACATCTCCACTGCCTCCAACCGCCTCCTCGCTGCAGCTTTTACAACCCAAGCTTCACACCCATATAAGAGTGTTGGTACTACTATACTTTCATACAATCCCTTCTTTGCCTCCATAGATAACATTTTTTGCCTCCACATATAACTCAAAGCACCACTCACCTTTTTTCCTTCATCAATTCTATGATTATCCTCATCCTTCACAAATCCATCCGCTGACACGTCAACTCCCAAATATCTGAAAACATTCATTTCTTCCATACTCCTCCTCCCCAATTTGATATCCAATTTTTCTTTATCTAAATCATTTGATACCCTCATCACCTTACTCTTTTCTATGTTCACCTTCAACTTTCTACCTTTACACACTCTCCAAAATTCGTCCACTAACCTTTGCAATTTTTCTTTAGAATCTCCCATAAGCACATTATCATCAGCAAAAAGTAACTGTGTCACTTCCCATTTTGTATTTAATTCCACATAATTTAATCCCACCCCTCTCCCGAATACCCTAGCATTACTTCTCTTACAACCCCATTTTTTTTTTTTTTTTTATTATCACACTGGCCGATTCCCACCAAGGCAGGGTGGCCCGAAAAAGAAAAACTTTCACCATCATTCACTCCATCACTGTCTTGCCAGAAGGGTGCTTTACACTACAGTTTTTAAACTGCAACATTAAACAACCATGGTGACATTACACATCCCTAAGACCTACTTTTACCGGGAAGTAGTCTCCCTCTCTTCTACACACCCTAACCTGAGCCTCACTATCCTCATAAAATCTCTTTACAGCATATAGTAACTTACCATCTATTCCATATACTTGCAACATCTGCCATAATGCTTCCCTCTCCCCTCTATCATATGCCTTTTCTAAATCCATAAATGCAATAAAAACTTCCCTTCCTTTATCTAAATACTGTTCACATATATGCTTCAATGTAAACACTTGATCTGCACATCCCCTACCCACTCTGAAGCCTCCTTGCTCATCCGCAATTCTACATTCTGTCTTACCTCTAATTCTTTCAATAATAACTCTACAATACACTTTTCCTGGTATACTCAATAAACTTATTCCTCTAAAATTTTTACAGTCTCTTTTGTCCCCTTCCCTTTATATAAAGGGACAATACACGCTCTCAGCCAATCCCTAGGCACCTTCCCCTCTTTCATACATTTATTAAACAAAAATACCAACCACTCCAACACTATATACCCCCCTGCTTTTAACATTTCTGTCATGATCCCATCAGTTCCTGCTGCTTTACCCCCTTTCATTCTACGTAATGCCTCACGTACCTCCACCACACTCACATCCTGCTCTTCTTCACTCCTAAAAGATGGTATACCTCCCTGGCCAGTGCATGAAATTACCACCTCCCTTTCTTCGTCGATATTTAAAAGTTCTTCAAAATATTCTCGCCATCTACCTAATACCTCCCTCTCCCCATCTACTAACTCCCCTACTCTGTTTTTAACGGACAAATCCATACTTTCCCTAGGCTTTCTTAACTTGTTTAACTCACTCCAAAATTTTTTCTTATTTTCATTAAAATTTCTTGATAGTGCCTCTCCCACTCAATCATCCACTCTCCTTTTGCACTCTCTCACCACTCTCTTCACCTTTCTTTTGCTCTCCATATACTCTACTCTTCTTATAACACTTCTGTTTTCTAAAAACCTCTCATAAGCTAACTTTTTCTCTTTTATCACACCCTTTACTTCATCATTCCACCAATCACTCTTCTTTCCTCCTGCCCCCACCCTCCTATAACCACAAACTTCTGCCCCACATTCTAATACTGCATTTTTAAAACCATTCCAACGCTCTTCAACCCCCCCACTACTCATACCTGCACCAGCCCACCTTTCTGCCAATAATTGCTTATATCTCACCCGAACTTCCTCCTCCCTTAGTTTATACACTTTCACCTCCCTGTTACTTGTTGTTGCCATTTTCCTCTTGTCCCATCTACCTCTTATTCTAACTGTAGCTACAACTAGATAATGATCCGATATATCAGTTGCCCCTCTATAAACATGTACATCCTGGACCCTACCCATCAACCTTTTATCCACCAATACATAATCTAACAAACTACTTTCATTACGTGCTACATCATACCTTGTATATTTATTTATCCTCTTTTTCATAAAATATGTATTACTTATTACCAAACCTCTTTCTACACATAGCTCAATTAAAGGCTACTAATTTTCATTTACCCCTGGCACCCCAAATTTACCTACTACTCCCTCCACAACATTTTTACCCACTTTAGCATTAAAATCCACAACCACAAGTACTCCTACACTTGATTCAAAACTCCCCACACATTCACTCAACATTTCCAAAAATCTCTGTCTCCTCTATTCTTCTCTCTTCCCCAGGTGCATATACTCTTACTGTAACCCACTTCTCACATCCAACCTTGATTTTACTCCACATAATCTGAATTAAGATTTATAGTCCCTCTTTTTCTTCCATAGCTTATCCTTCAACATTATTGCTACTCCTTCTTTAGCTTTAACTCTATTAGAAACCCCTGACTTAATCCCATTTATTCCTCTCCACTGAAACTCTCCCACGCCTTCAGCTTTGTTTCACTTAAAGCCAGAACATCCAGCTTCTTCTCATTCATAACATCCACAATCATCTCTTTCTTATCATTCGCACAACATCCACGCACATTCAGACTTCCCACTTTGACAATTTTCTTCTTATTCTTTTTAGTGATTTTTACAGGAACAGGGGTTACTAGCCCATTGTTCCCGGCATTTTAGTTGACTTTTACAACACGCATGGCTTACGGAGGAAAGATTCTTATTCCATTTCCCCATGGATTTAAAAGGAAAAGTACTAAGAACAAGAACTAAGATAAAATCAAAGAAAACTCAGATGAGTGTGTATAAATAAACATGTACATGTATGTGTAGTGTGACCTAAGTGTAAGTAGAAGTAGCAAGACGTACCTGTAATCTTGCATATTTATGAGACAGACAAAAGATACCAGCAATCCTACCATCATGTAAAACAATTACAGGCTTTCGTTTTACACTCACTTGGCAGGACGGGAGTACCTCCCTGGGTGGTTGCTGTCTACTAACCTACTACCAATATATATATATATATATATATATATTATATATTATATATATATTATATATATATATATAATATATATATATATATATATATATATATTATACTACACGTTAACTTTATTATTAGACAGAATACATTGGTAGAAAACACAAACATGAGTACATTGGTACAATATATCAAAGGTTATGAATCTCCTCCAGCTCCTCCGAGAGCTGGATGCAGATTACTACCTTTGGTCGCATTGAAATCTCCGGCGCGTGACATCTTACTATTAAATATAAAAGCAGCTGCGTGGAATTCTTTATTGACGACGTTTCTCCCACATAGTTGACTTTATTGTAAAGTGAGTAACGAGTCAGCTTGGAAAGATAAAGATGAAGAGTAAGTAGGACAGTGGTCAGGGGACACTTGATTCCCAACCCCACAATCCTGCCCTGGTAAGAGTAAGTAGGACAGTGGTCAGGGGACACTTGATTCCCAACCCCACAATCCTGCCCTGGTAAGAGTAAGTAGGACAGTGGTCAGGGGACACTTGATTCCCAACCTCACAATCCTGCTCTGGTAAGAGTAAGTAGGACAGTGGTCAGGGGACACTTGATTCCCAACCTCACAATCCTGCTCTGGTAAGAGTAAGTAGGACAGTGGTCAGGGGACACTTGATTCCCAACCCCACAATCCTGCCCTGGTAAGAGTAAGTAGGACAGTGGTCAGGGGACACTTGATTCCCAACCTCACAATCCTGCTCTGGTAAGAGTAAGTAGGACAGTGGTCAGGGGACACTTGATTCCCAACCTCACAATCCTGCTCTGGTAAGAGTAAGTAGGACAGTGGTCAGGGGACACTTGATTCCCAACCCCACAATCCTGCTCTGGTAAGAGTAAGTAGGGCAGTGGTCAGGGGACACTTGATTCCCAACCCCACAATCCTGCTCTGGTAAGAGTAAGTAGGGCAGTGGTCAGGGGACACTTGATTCCCAACCCCACAATCCTGCTCTGGTAAGAGTAAGTAGGACAGTGGTCAGGGGACACTTGATTTCCAACCCCACAATCCTGCCCTGGGTGAAACTGATTGTCCCTTGGTGGGCGAAACGTTCCCTCAACAGAATGTCATACACCAGATACTGTGCCTTATTAACATGTAGGAATACAAACTCCAGGATATTTTCTTTGGCAGCGTTTTGCTTACTCCAATATAGTCGAATTTTGAAGTGACCGAGGTCCCAGGATCGAAACGTTTTCACTGAAACCTTCTAGTTTTTGCATTTGGACTTCTGACACTGATGGCATCGCATACAGTCTGACCACTTGTCAGTATGTTGTACCCGTGACGTATGTGAGGTTGTTGGAGATGCTGCCCACCGTTGACAAGTTGCTATATTACGCAGGCATTGTTATTATTATTATTAGGTAAGGTTCTTCAGGAAACAGGACATGTGTTTCCTGACGCGGGTCTTAGCCATATGATGACCCGCCGCTGGAGCTTTTGGTCATCTGACAGAGGCCTTCCACTGGCTTATAAATCCCACAACCACTTCATGAACTGGAATGGAGCTCAGCTTGTCAACGATGGCTACGCCCTGAAAAAGAAGAATCATGGAATCGGCAATGACCAGTAACCCCAACACTGATTTGCAAATAACGTTTATCATTATCATTTACAAGAATCATTTGCATGTAACCATTCTCTCTCTCTCTCTCTCTCTCTCTCTCTCTCTCTCTCTCTTTCTCTCTCTCTCTCTCTCTCTCTCTCTCTCTCTCTCTCTCTCTCTCTCTCTCTCTCTCTCTCTCTCTCTCTCTCTCTCTCTCTCTCTCTCTCAGCTTTTTAACTAATAAGTAAAGTCCTTAAAGTCCCTCACGTGAATAGACTACTCGACTCTTGGCAAGCAACTAGCAACAAGCACCACCACCAACCACAATATATCAACACTGTTACCACCATCTATATCACTTCTTTCCCAGCACCGCTACAATCAGCCAACTATAAGCATCAGCAGCTCGTATGCACCCTCAGAGCGCTGTACCGTGAGAAGATTATGGGCTAATAGCCACACAAACATGTTAATTTTAGAGAGATCTGATGAATGGCCCGAATGCAATTAGCATGCAAATTAATCTCCCCCTCTGTCTGCTTTTCTCTCGGTTGTATACATGTAGGTAGGTGTTATGGTGGTAGCGGTAATCAACCACAGTGTGGAAGGTCTTCGTACTGGAGTTAGTGTGAAACCGAACAAGTATGAAACTGAAGGAGTATTTTGAAGCATGAAACAAGAAGTCTGAAACTGAAGGAGTATACTTGCTTCTTGACAGCATCCTGGAATAAGGTGTCCCTTTCTTTGACATTAAGATTTGACGTCAATTTGATGTCTTCCTCAGCCCCAGATGTGTTGACGTCAAGCTCCGAGCTGAGGGCTGGCCAGTCTGATGTCTCTCACAAATCAGCTGTAGTGTTAATATTTCTCACATTCCAGCTGTCGTGTTAATATTTCTCTCATCCCAGCTGTCGTGTTAATATTTCTCTCATCCCAGCTGTCGTGTTAATATTTCTCACATCCCAGCTGTCGTGTTAATATTTCTCTCATCCCAGCTGTCGTGTTAATATTTCTCTCATCCCAGCTGTCGTGTTAATATTTCTCACATCCCAGCTGTCGTGTTAATATTTCTCACATCCCAGCTGTCGTGTTAATATTTCTCACATCCCAGCTGTCGTATTGATACTTCTCACCAACGACTATTCTCATCGCTTCAGATACGATCAGTATTCTTCCTAGCACATGAGGTCCCAATTTATTTTTCAGCTCCCGACGCAAAAGTCAAAATTATGTTCGTCTCGCGACCTTAATGAAACAAGTACCTACTTAACCCTTTTGTAAGTACTACCAGTACTTAGCTTAGTACCCCAGCAAACAGTATCAGCACCTAATTAACACTAGAAAACAGCCGTAGATATTTAGCATAGCATTTAAAAAAATGGAAATCAAATATAACCATTATTCATTTTTTTCTCTCGACGATTTTTCGTTATTTTTCGTCTTGCAAATATTAAACAAAAATTATATATATTTTTATCAGTCCGAGTCCAGTGGGCACGGGCAATTTATCAGATGATCTCTCGCCACGCACACCTCGGGGGGTCGCGACCCACAGTTTGGGAACCCATGACCCTAGATGATAACCTCTGGGTAGAGAGTTTTCTGTTGGTGTTCACCACAAAAAAGGCATGAGGTATGTACCAGGTGTGGGGTGTATGTACGTGTCCTCACCTATTTGTGGTTGCAAGGGTCGAGTCACAGCTCCTGGCCCTGTGTGTGAGTATGTATTCCATTTTTATAAAAATGATTTTTTAAGATCATCTATTTTCATATTACAAGTTTTCTAAGCAGTAGTTTAGAGTATTGTAACCACGAGCGAGTGGTAATGGATCAATAACAACTAGCAGAGGAGGCTAGTACACCAAACGGGGAGTAGAATGAAATTATCTCCGAGGTACCCACATCACCGTATGTCCTCGAATCACGGTAAGACACCTACCTCTGCTGGGTGCGTGATTCTTGTAGGATTGCGTGGTACTGTGGATTAGAGAGTCATGTGTGATTTTCGCTCACCATGAGGTGGGCCAAAACGACATGGGTTCGAATCCTTGGCTAGTCGCAGTGTTGTTATTGATTCAGTATCACTCGTTCGTGGTTACAATATTTATATATATATATATATTTATATAATATATATATATATATATATAATTATATATATATATATATATATATATATATATAATATATATATATGCAAGGAATTCGCGAGAGCAGGCGAAATATACACAAACACTGATCTCTGGCTGAAGGAGACTCGAATCTCCTTCAGCCAGAGATCAGTGTTTGTATATAATATATATTATATATATAATATATATATTTTATATATATATATATATATATAAATTTACAGTGCTAATAAGCTTAATTTCACTTATGTTGTTGTAAGTATTGCAGAGGATAGGTCCTTGCTCCCTGCCTCACACCCCCACCCACTATCCACCTCATAGCCTCCACCCACCTCACACCCACCACCCACCTCACCTCTGATCCCTCATCATTCATTCAGCGTCACTGTACCGTGTAAATAAAATGAATCTTTTGATCACATTCTCTGAATTCAGGTGCACACAAGTGCATAATAATTAACTTCACATCTATGTTAATCTCTACGCCTCACTTGAGTTTTATGAAAGTAATTATATCCCATCTGTCTCTCACCTGTCATCATTAGCAAGCTTTGAAGGCTGTAAATTATGCATTCATAACTGTTCTTATAATATATATATATATATATATATATATATATATATATATTATATATATATATATATATATATATATATATATAATATATATATATATATAATATATATATATATATATATATAATATATATATATATATATTAATATATATATATATATATATAATATATATATATATTATATATTATATTATATTAATATATATAATATATATATATAATATATATATATATATATATATATATATATATATATATATATATATATATAATATATATATATATAATGTGTGTGGTGTATGTCGTGCTGAATAGGTAAAACTTGCTATTTTTGCTTAAATGGCAATGCTCTTCTTGCCGAATAAGGCAAGTGAAAATTTGCGTAATCAATAATTTGCAAAAATTTTTCTGAACCAACAAAAAAAAAATTTTACTTCTTTTATTTTTACAAAATTACTGAAAAACTTATCAAAAAATAATTTACTTGGATTGGGTTTAAAAATTAAAACTGCGTTCTTATAAAAAGGTTGGAAATTTTTTCTAAGTTCTTTTGGAATAAAATTTTAAATTTTTTAGAACATAAATGAAAAAATTTTTTAAAATGTATAAGAAAAAATTTTGGGAAAAAAAATTTAATTTTAAATGGTTCTTGCAAAAACTGCCCCAATTTTTACCTTTCGGATATATATATAATAATTATATATATTTATATATATATATATATTTAAAATTATTATATAATATATATATATATTATATATTATAAAACTGCAAAAAAACCACTCTGAAAGAATAGAAAAATTTCCAAAGCGCTTCGTGATACTCACATTACAAGGAACTTGAAAGTGAAGCATCCAAGGAAGCTAAAAGGGGTCGGCCGCACCTCACTTCGATCCAAAACGTTAAACACGGACGCGCGGGACCCAAACTTGGATGGTCCTTTGAAAAAATCACCCCCAAGCTTTTTTTTTTTTTTGTCCGTGATTATTAAATTCCCCAAATTTTTAAAATTTAAATGGTCTAATTTATAAAAAACCAAAAGGGAAAATATTATATTTTTGTCAAAATGCTTTTTATGAAACGATTAAATTTTTATATTCCTGTCGACCAGGACTTGCTTATATACTTTCTCAATTTTTAAAAATCAATTGGAGGGTTTAAAATCTCTTACAGAAAAAATAGAGCATTGGAATCTTTTCCAGTTCTAAAGTTTTTTGTTGTTTTAATCTTAGTTCGAGATTTTTACCAGTTTTTACCGTAATAAAATTTATCGCAAAATTTTTCAAGGTCTTATGACACATCCCTCAGCTTTTGGGGGGAAATTTTTAATCAAAAATTTTTTTTTCTGTATCAAAGTTTTTGAAACAACTTTTTAAAATTAAAAGTCTTACGAAGGAAGGCATATCAACCAAATTTTTTATGGTAAGGGGGAACCAACATATTTTTAGTTGAATAAGGTGGTTGCCCTTTTTGGATTTAAAAAGTGTTCCCAGCAACTTTAAAAAAATTTTTCAATTACATTTTTTGGGTATTTTAAATCATTACCTATTTCATAAATTTTTTTGGATATTTCCCCATCTATGAAAATCGGACTACAAATTCGTAAAGCTTCAAAAACATTTATGAGAAAACAGACAGTTTGACTCTTCTTGATGCGAGGAATAATAGTGGACATGGGAAAACAGTTATTTGTAGGTTTTCTGTAAATTTTAAATTTGAATTCATTATTACCCTTAAAAATTTAAAAAACATCTAGAAAAGGCAATGAGTTATTTTCTTCAAACTCAAAAGTAAAGTTTATAGAATGGGCTAAGCTATTTAATTTTCAAAAAAATGGTGTATATTTTACTTTTTTGGGCATAAGACACAAAATATCATCAACATATCTGAACATTTACCCTCTATTAGGGAGGATTGTGTTTAAGCAACCTTGTTTCAAAAAATTCCATGTATAGGTTACTAAAAAACAGGTGAAAGAGGATTTCCATTCCCATACCAAACTTCTGAGTGAAAAAACTTATCATTAAATACAAATTTTGCATCAACAATGCAAAGTTTAATAATTTTTAATGATAAGTAGGAATTGGCAATGGTAAATCATAGTTAACAATTTCTTCAGATAAGAAACTTAATAAATCATCAACAGGAACTTTCGTAAACAAGGAAGTAACATCAAAACTAACCATTTTTAAATCATTTAAGTCAGTCAAGGAGCTTAATTTATCAACCAAGTCTATGTTGTTTTTAACATAAAGTTAGAAATTTTCCCAAAACAATAGGGCTCAAAATACAAACAAGCCATTTGGATATTTATATGAAACTGCCCCTATGGAGCAATAATTGGTCTGACTGGATTCCCTGGTTTGTGTGTTTTTATTAGTCCATACAGTAAGGTAAAGATGGATTAGTAGAAGTAAATTGTTTGACTAATTCATCTTTGCCTTTCAGTAGAAGTTTTTTGTTTTATTGGAAATTGCTGTTAACGGTTTCTAGGGGATTTTTCCTAAGTTTAGAATAGGTTTAGTATCAACTAAGAGATTTTTTCATTTTTTTTTGGTAATCATTTTCTTTCATAAATGATTTTAACATGGTTAGTTTTTTATGTTAATTCCTTGTTTACGAGTACAGTTCCTGTTTGAATGAGTTATAAAGGTTTCTTACTGAAGACCTCGTTAACTATGATTTACCATTGCCAGTTCCTACTACAATAAATTATTAAACTTTGCATTGTTGATGCAAAATTTGTATTTAAATGATAAGTTTTACACTCAGAATTGGTATGGCAATGGGAAATCCTCTTTCACCTGTTCTAGTAACTATACCTGGAATTTTTTGAAACACGTTGCTTAACACAATCCTTCCTAAAAGAGCTAAAATGGTTCAGTTATGTTGATGATAATTTGTGTCTTATGCCCAAAATATTAGATAACACCATTTTCTAGGAAAATTAAATAGCTTAGCCCATTCTAATAAAACTTTTTTTACTGGTTTGAGTTTGAGAAAATAACTCATTGCCATTTCTAGTGTTTTTTAATTATTAAGGGTAATAATGAATTCAAATTTAAAATTTACAGAAAACCTACAAATCCTGTTCCTATGTCCACTATTAACCTCGCATCAAGATAGAGTCAAACTGTTCCTGTTTTCTCCTCAATGTATTGAGAGCCTTTACGAATTTGTAGTCCTGAGTTCATAGATGAGGAAATAATCCAAAATATGTAATGAAATAGGTAATGATTAAAATACCCAAGAAATGTAATTGATAAATCTTTAAAGTTGCTAGGAACACTTTTTTATAATCCAAAAAAGGGCAACCATCCTTATTTCAACTAAAAATATGTTGGTTCTTCCCTTACATGCAAACTTGGTTGATATGCCTTCTCTTCTTAAGACTTTTAATATTAAAGTATGTATTCAAAAATCTTGATTAACAGAAAAAAACTTTTGATTAAGAATTACCCCCCAAAATGCTGATGGATGTGTCTATAAGATTCCTTGATAAATTTGCGATAAAGTTATTATACGGTCAAACTGGTAAAAATCTCGAACTAAGATTAAACAACATAAATAAAGCATTTGAACGACAAGATTCCAAGCTCTCATTTATTCATGTAAGATATTTTAACCATCCAATTGATTATCATTTCAAAAAGTTGAGAAAGTAGTAACAACAGAGTCCATGGTCACAGAATATACTTGATTCTTGTTCATAACAAGCAGTTTATGACAATAATATAATATTTCCTTTGGTTTATAATAAATTAGATCCAATTAAATTAATAGAATTTGGAAAATTAATAAAACACTGGACAAATAATAGCTTGGGGTGAGTTTTGCAAAGGACCAACCAAGTTGGCTTCGCCGCGCGTCAAGTGTTTAACCGTTGTGGGATCTGATAGTGAGGTGCTGGCCGACCCCTTATAAGCTTCCAATGGATGCCTTCACTTTCATAGTTCCTTGATAATGTGAGGTAGTCACGAAAGCGCTTGGAATTTCCTCTATCTTTCAGAGTGGTTGTTTTGTTTAGCATTTATGAATCACCTGTTTACTGTGATCTTATTGCATATATAATATATATTAATATATATATATATATATATATATAGATATAATATATTATATAAATATATAAAATATATATATATATATATTATATATAAAAATATATATATATATTAACAAACCGGCCATATCCCACCAGGGCAGGGTGGCCCGAAATGGAAAACAAAAGTTTCTCTTTTTAACTTTAGTAATGTAAACAGGAGGAGAAGTTACTAGCCCTTTGCTCCCGGAATTTTAAACGTAGTAAAGGATCGCATTATACTGCATTTGTGTTTTTTCGCAGCCTTTGTTGTTTCTGCTGCTCCTCCAGTTTGGTTGCAGTCTCCTGTGAGGTACAGTGTCAAATGGTGTCTTATAGTCCACGAATATGCAGTCAACCCATCATTCTATCTTTCATTATTTCCAAGACTTTATGTGTGTGTGTGTGTGTATGTGTGTGTGTGTGTGTGTGTGTGTGTGTGTGTGTGTGTGTGTGTGTGTGTGTGTGTGTGCGTGTGTGACTGTATACTCACCTATTTGTACTTACCTATTTGTGGTTGCAAGGGTCGATTCATTGCTCCTGGCCACGCCTCTTCGTTAGTCGCTACTAGGTTCACTCCCTCTCCCTGCTCCATAAACCTTACGTACCTCATCTTAAAGCTATGTATTGATCCTGCCTCCACTACATCACTCTCCAGATTGTTCCAATTCCCTACAACTCTAGGCTGAAGAAATACGTGTGTGTGTGTGTGTGTGTGTGTGTGTGTGTGTGTGTGTGTGTGTGTGTGTGTGTGTGTGTGTGTGTGTGGTTTTGTGTGTGTGTGTTTGTGTGTGTGTATGTGTGTGTGTGTGGGGTGTGTGTGTGTGTTTTGTGTGTGTGTGTGTGTGCGTGTGGTGTGTTTTGTGTTTTTTGGTGTGTGTGTGTGTGTGTGTTGTTGTGTGTGTGTTGGTGTGTGTGTGTGTGTGTGTTTTGTGTGTGTGTTTGTGTGGTGTGTTTTTTGTGTGTGTTTGTGGTGTGTGTGTGTGTGTTGTGTGTGTGTGTGTGTGTGTTGTGTGTGTAAACAAAAGGAACAGGACCTTGAAAAATGGTAATCTATCTAATGTATGATTTACAAGAGGGAACCCAGGAGGCGTCCTGTGTAATTTTAGTTCCATTATTGTCTTCTATAAGCAATTTTTAATCAAGAATTACCTCATTAAGGTTCCCCATTTGCCTAACCATAATTACCTTAATTACATCCATCTGCGCATGACGGGAAGATAAAAATTTATTACCCGGGTCTGAGGTGACGTCTAATTTCATAAGCTATGTTTAGTGGAGGTTATTTTTTTCTGTTTGATATTTTAAGTGTTTTTTTTTTTCATTTTATATATTTTTTTCAAAGTAATTTTTTCTCACTGTGATTTTCAGAAAAAAATTTTTCAAGGTATTTTTTTCCACATTGGTTTTCTGAAATATTTTTCTCAAGGTATGATTTTTTCAGTGGTTTCCATGAAGATTTTTTTCAAGGTATGATTTTTTCAGTGGTTTCCATGAAGATTTTTTTCAAGGTATGATTTTTCGAAGAAATTTTTTTTTTTTCAAGGTGTGAGCTTACAAAGAAATAAAAAAATATTTCAAAGAATGATTTCAATAATGTTTGTTTCTTCTGTTCAAAATGAGCTTTTAATTGTACTTCTAAAAGTAGGTTCTTCAAAGGCTGTTCTTCAAAGCTTGTTCTTCAGTGGTAGTTGTTCAGGGCTTGTTCTTTAAAGCTTGTTCTTTGAAGCTTGTTCTTTAGAGCTTGTTCGTTAGAGCTTGTTCGTTAGAGCTTGTTCGTTAGAACTTGTTCTTCAAAGGTTGTTCTTCAAAGGTGGTTCTTCAAAGGTTGTTCTTCAAAGGTTGTTCTTCAAAGCTTGTTCTTCAAAGCTTGTTCTTGAAAGTTCTTGAGAGAGAGAGAAAGCAAACTTTGTGGCCATCTCGCTTTCTAATAGCTTCCTCTAATTTACGATTCTTCTTTTCGAGAGTTGAAGTTTCTTTTGTTTCAAACTATTCTTGTGGCTGTCGAAAATAAAATTCTAAGTATTTTTTTTTTTCAGTTATCGTAGATATATATAAAAAAAGCCGTTTCCAATCTCGTTCCAGCAGTTTGGAATCTCGTTCCAGCAGTTCGGAATCTCGCTCCAGCAGTTCGGAATCTCGCTCCAGCAGTTTGGAATCTCGTTCCAGCAGTTTGGAATCTTGCTCCAGCAGTTCGGAATCTCGCTCCAGCAGTTCGGAATCTCGTTCCAGCAGTTTGGAATCTCGTTCCAGCAGTTCGGAATCTCGCTCCAGCAGTTGGGAATCTCGTTCCAGCAGTTCGGAATCTCGTTCCAGCAGTTCGGAATCTCGTTCCAGCAGTTCGGAATCTCGTTCCAGCAATTTGGAATCTCGTTCCAGCAGTTCGGAATCTCGCTCCAGCAGTTTGGAATCTCGTTCCAGCAGTTCGGAATCTCGTTCCAGCAGTTCGGAATCTTGTTCCAGCAGTTTGGAATCTCGTTCCAGCAGTTCGGAATCTCGTTCCAGCAGTTCGGAATCTCGTTCCAGCAGTTCGGAATCTCGTTCCAGCAGTTCGGAAGCTCGTTGCAGCAGTTTGGAATCTCGTTCCAGCAGTTCGAAATCTCGCTCCAGCAGTTCGGAATCTCGCTCCAGCAGTTCGGAATCTCGTTCCAGCAGTTCGGAATCTCGTTCCAGCAGTTCGGAATCTCGTTCCAGCAGTTTAGAATCTCGTTCCAGTTGTTCGGAATCTCGTTCCAGCAGTTCGGAATCTCGTTCCAGCAGTTCGGAATCTCGTTCCAGTTGTTCGGAATCTCGTTCCAGCAGTTCGGAATCTCGTTCCAGCAGTTCGGAATCTCGTTCCAGCAGTTTGGAATCTCGTTCCAGCAGTTCGGAATCTCGCTCCAGCAGTTCGGAATCTCGTTCCAGCAGTTTGGAATCTCGTTCCAGCAGTTCGGAATCTCGCTCCAGCAGTTCGGAATCTCGTTCCAGCAGTTCGGAATCTCGTTCCAGCAGTTCGGAATCTCGCTCCAGCAGTTCGGAATCTCGTTCCAGCAGTTCGGAATCTCGTTCCAGCAGTTTGGAATCTCGTTCCAGCAGTTCGAAATCTCGCTCCAGCAGTTCGGAATCTCGTTCCAGCAGTTCGGAATCTCGCTCCAGCAGTTCGGAATCTCGTTCCAGCAGTTCGAAATCTCGTTCCAGCAGTTTGGGATCTCGTTCCAGCAGTTCGGAATCTCGCTCCAACAGTTTGGAATCTCGTTCCAGCAGTTCGGAATCTCGTTCCAGCAGTTCGGAATCTCGTTCCAGCAGTTCGGAATCTCGTTCCAGCAGTTCGGAATCTCGTTCCAGCAGTTCGGAATCTCGCTCCAGCAGTTCGGAATCTCGTTCCAGCAGTTCGGAATCTCGTTCCAGCAGTTCGGAATCTCGTTCCAGCAGTTCGGAATCTCGTTCCAGCAGTTCGGAATCTCGTTCCAGCAATTCGGAATCTCGTTCCAGCAGTTTGGAATCTCGTTACAGCAGTTCGGAATCTCGTTCCAGCAGTTTGGAATCTCGTTCCAGCAGTTCGGAATCTCGTTCCAGCAGTTCGGAATCTCGTTCCAGCAGTTTGGAATCTCGTTCCAGCAGTTCGGAATCTCGTTCCAGCAGTTCGGAATCTCGTTCCAGCAGTTCGGAATCTCGTTCCAGCAGTTCGGAATCTCGTTCCAGCAGTTTGGAATCTCGTTCCAGCAGTTCGGAATCTCGCTCCAGCAGTTCGGAATCTCGTTCCAGCAGTTCGGAATCTCGCTCCAGCTGTTCGGAATCTCGTTCCAGCAGTTCGGAATCTCGTTCCAGCAGTTTGGGATCTCGTTCCAGCAGTTTGGAATCTCGCTCCAGCAGTTTGGAATCTCGTTCCAGCAGTTCGAAATCTCGTTCCAGCAGTTTGGAATCTCGTTCCAGCAGTTCGGAATCTCGTTCCAGCAGTTCGGAATCTCGTTCCAGCAGTTTGGGATCTCGTTCCAGCAGTTTGGAATCTCGCTCCAGCAGTTTGGAATCTCGTTCCAGCAGTTCGAAATCTCGTTCCAGCAGTTTGGAATCTCGTTCCAGCAGTTCGGAATCTCGTTCCAGCAGTTCGGAATCTCGTTCCAGCAGTTCGGAATCTCGTTCCAGCAGTTTGGGATCTCGTTCCAGCAGTTTGGAATCTCGCTCCAGCAGTTTGGAATCTCTTTTCCAGCAGTTCGAAATCTCGTTCCAGGAGTTCGGAATCTCGTTCCAGCAGTTCGGAATCTCGTTCCAGCAGTTAGTATTTTCTTCAGATAAAACTTTTCTCTCTCTGACTTATGCAAATTAAAGCCGTAACAGTTTTCACAGCAACACTGCCGCAGAAACAATATCTTCGATGTGGAAAAAGATGACCCTGGCCGAACTCCGTGACCTCCCTGCACACTGTGGCCATCTCTTTCCCCTACCCCATTCCTCCACCATCAGCACCACTACCCCTCAAATATCTTCACAGAATCTCAGCCAAACATTAAAATGGCCCTAAAAGAAATCATTGGCCTATCCCCCCACACTACCACCCCTTGACCTCCCTGCACACTGTGAACAGCTCTACCCTCTACTCCCTTCCTCCACCATCCCAACCCCCCACCCCTCAAATATCGTCACAAAATCTCTGCCAAACATCATAATCCGGCGATATATTTCACAATTAGGCTTCCTTACGAACAGATCTGAGACGCTAGCTATCGTAAATCCGGCACTTTAAGGTCTCTTACGATAGTAAAGTTACTTGGCATATTCCTTCCATTCCTCCCCCTCTCTTCTTGGCCCTTTTTAGTGGTTCTCTTTATTCCTCAGTCTGTCGTGACCTCTCGTCTCCTCCCTTTTTATGTTTTCACTTCCTATTTGTGTGATTTCTTTTCGTAAGGCAATTGGTCTTCTGGCGAGACACGTCTTAATGTTACGTGTTTTCCCTTTGTTTTATTCTTCCTTTCATCATCGTCTTTACTGCTTACCCCCTCCTTCCTTATATCATCTTTACCCTTACTCCTCGCCTTCCTTTCTATCATCATTCTCTTAACTGCTTTCCCCTTATTCCTCCTGTCATACTTCTCCTTACTGCTTCCCCTTCCTTTCCATTATCTTCACCTTACTGCTGCCACTTCCTTCCTACTTACTGCTGTCCTACTCTAGTGTTGTTCTTCCTTCAATCGACATTCTCTTTGTTTCCTTCCTTTATTCCTCTCCCCTCTTTCTTGACTTTATTGCCTTGTTACTCTTCCCTCATCCTAACGAGGACGTCACGCTTTCTTTTTCATCGGGAGAGAGAGTGAGAGAGAGAGAGAGACAGAGAGACAGACAGGCACAGACAGACATCTTCAATCATGAGAGACGTCTCGTTATTGTTATTATCAGAGAGAGAGAGAGAGAGAGAGAGAGAGAGGAGAGAGAGAGAGAATCTCGCTCTCTCTATCTCTCCAAGATGGAGAAAAACGTCTAGTTTTATCCTAGTTGGGGTTGTCTCGCTATCTCAAATATAGAGATAGACCTCTCACGCTCTCCAAGACCGTGGATTACAATCACAACCCTGGAACACAAACACAACCCTGGAACACAAACACAACCCTGGAACACAAACACAACCCTGGAACACAAAACACAACCCTGGGACACAAACACAACCCTGGAACACAAACACAACCCTGGGAACACAAAACACAACCCTGGAACACAAACACAACCCTGGAACACAAACACAACCCTGGAACACAAACACAACCCTGGAACACAAACACAACCCTGGAACACAAACACAACCCTGGGACACAAACACAACCCTGGGACACAAACCCAACCCTGGAACACAAACATAACCTTGTGTTAGAAACACAACACTGACAAACAAACGCAACCCTGGGTTACAGTCACAACCCTGGGATATAATTACAAGCTTGGAACACAATCACAACCCTGGGTTACAAAGACAAGCCTGGTACACAATCACAACCCTGGGTTACAAAGACAAGCCTGGTACACAATCACAACCCTGGGTTACAAAGACAAGCCTGGTACACAATCACAACCCTGGGTTACAAAGACAAGCCTGG
>NC_069405.1:43962759-44025259 GCF_026875155.1 Cherax quadricarinatus | reverse complement strand
TCTGGCGTATCTACCATGTGACTGGTGTATCTACCATGTGTCAGGCATATCTACCATGTGTCAGGCGTATTTACCATGTGTCTGGCGTATCTACCATGTGTCTGGCGTATCTACCATGTGACTGGTGTATCTACCATGTGTCAGGCATATCTACCATGTGTCAGGCGTATTTACCATGTGTCTGGCGTATCTACCATGTGTCAGGCGTATCTAACTTACCCTTTTCCACTAAAATTAAAACCAGCTGGAAACGGTGAGAAAATATTGAGAAAACTAAGATAGGAAATAACATTCATCTGGAAGCCTGTTTCTCAGCCTCCAGATGCAAAGAGTTGAGGAAAAAAATGAGAACTAAAACTGGGAACTATAGACTAGGTGAGACAGATTGGGAGATGAATAAAAAAAATTAGAATTGAGAAGCATGGGGAGAGGGGTGGGAGAGATGGAACAGGATAAGAAGGATAACAGAAATAAGGGAATATGAGGAGTCAGGCAGGAATATATAAAGGTAATTTTATCATAAATGTGAGTGATAACATGGGTGATGCGAGTAATAAGAAGATTAATGTAAGGTCAGTAGAGGTGAAGTGGGTATAGTGGAGGAGGAGGAGGCGGTGGTGGAGGAGGCAGTCCTGGAGGTATTGGGACCTGATACACCACTCTCTTATCAACATTAACACCATAGCGTCTCAGTCTGCTGCCACTGTATCATCCTGCCAGAGGTCTGCTGGGAAACTAGTGTGGCTTATGTGATGGCTGGTGGTGCAGTGGGCGGGTGTCATGGTAGTGGGCGGGTGGCTGTCGTACTGCTAGGAAGGAGACTCGCCCACTGAAAGTTGGCTGTCGTACTGCTAGGAAGGAGACTCGCCCACTGAAAGTTGGCTGTCGTACTGCTAGGAAGGAGACTCGCCCACTGAAAGTTGGCTGTCGTACTGCTAGGAAGGAGACTCGCCCACTGAAAGTTGGCTGTCGTACTGCTAGGAAGGAGACTCGCCCACTGAAAGTTGGCTGTCGTACTGCTAGGAAGGAGACTCGCCCACTGAAAGTTGGCTGTCGTACTGCTAGGAAGGAGACTCGCCCACTGAAAGTTGGCTGTCGTACTGCTAGGAAGGAGACTCGCCCACTGAAAGTTGGCTGTCGTACTGCTAGGAAGGAGACTCACCCACTGAGAGAGAAGAATATACTAAGACATACCCTCTGACACGTAAATTCAGAAGAGAGTGACTGAGGGTAAGGAATATTCATTGGTGGAGAGGATGTAAACAAACGCTGGGAGTGAACACATGAACTCGTTAGCTGCGCCTCCAAATGAAAACAGAAGTAATTAATAGGATGCAGTGCAGAACAGTTAATTCAGTGGTAAACAAAGATGACGGCAAGAAATGTTAGAAGGAAAAATATTGGTAAGAGAATTCTTGTTAGACATTCCCAGGTGACGTGTTCCTCCTCCCGCATGTGGCGAAGGCTTTCATTTTCAGAAATAGACAATTTTCTAGTCTGGATCAATAACATACATTCCCATGAAGCATTCTATCTGGTAAATTAGTTTATTATTCACCCCATATCATCCTATGGATTGATAGGACCATCATATCCATCCTATGGATTGATAGGACCATCATATCCATCCTATGGATTGATAGGACCATCATATCCATCCTATGGATTGATAGGACCATCATATCCATCCTATGGATTGATAGGACATCATATCCATCCTATGGATTGATAGACCATCATATCCATCCTATGGATTGATAGGACCATCATATCCATCCTATGGATTGATAGGACCATCATATCCATCCTATGGATTGATAGGACCATCATATCCATCCTATGGATTGATAGGACCATCATATCCATCCTATGGATTGATAGGAACCATCATATCCATCCTATGGATTGATGGACCATCATATCCATCCTATGGATTGATAGAACCATCATATCCATCCTATGGATTGATAAGACCATCATATCCATCCTATGGATTGATAAGACCATCATATCCATCCTATGGATTGATAGGACCATCAATTCACATCCATATTTCTGATACGTCTAGGAAGTAGGCCCTATTTGCACTAATGGGACTAGAAACCTACCTCCTATGATTTAGCTCATCATATCTCCCATATTATCTTCATTTATCCATCTATTGCATATGTAGAACTGAATATTTAAATTGTCTAGAATCTATACATTATTATTTGAAATAAAATAATAATCATATGTTGTGCAATACAATGGAATGAATAAGTACCAGTATACACTGAACGGTAAATATATTTACTAAATAACTAGAATACCCAACAAATTATTGCAAATCAATATAATCTTAGTTTTTTCTTATCAAGGAATTTTATGTTAGGTGAATCTTTTTATTTTTTAAAAACACAAACACTTTTTGCAAGGGAAAGGAAATGATATGTACTTTTTCGGAGACATGAATAAATCCTTCTATAAAAGCTACCTGCCAAACCAGCAAGAACCTAGTTTTTCTAACATCGGAGAGTTGGATCCCCATCGTTATTCACGTATCCGGTTTTAGCCAATGATGAAAGTATGGATATCTGGTAATTGTTGGAGGTGTGTGGTCACCCACTCACATTTCCGCTCTGTTCATTCCATTAAGAGCTGGTTGAATCACGGTGTGTCACATTCTGTCTCAGGCTTGTGTCATTTGGCTCTTGATTTACCATGTTGTCACATATTTTCCCAACTGTTATATAGTTGTGCAACTTATTGTATACTATACTTTTAATCGCACTTGGTGAAGAAAAATATAATTCAAAGACATTCAGCTGCTCCTTGCTTCCCTTTACACCCAGGATAACAGATCTTTTTTGTTCCTGGGTTTTAATACCACAAGACGGGCAGCCATTAGGTGACTCCCTCTGGTTGAATTCATAAGATCAATCAGTCTCTTCTCCTAATGCCCGAATTTGAATACTGGTTAATACTCACTGTCGGATATGGGTAATCCCCAGCCTTCTGATTGGTTAAGGCTAATCATTCTGACTGGTAATACCAGCTTTCTATTGGTTACATACCCAGCGTTTCTGATTGGGTCCGTTCCTGATTTTATGCGAAGCATTCCGTCTGGTAAATACCAGACTTCCTGATTGGATGGTATACGTTTTGTTCTTTGGTGTACAAAATACATAGTTATATTGAGCTAATAATTAACTTGGTAATTTAGAAGGCAGGTATAATGAACACAAAGCTTAAGGTACCAGCGCGTTTTCGCTCACTTGGGGAGAAAGCAACACTGCTGAGCGAAAGTTGTGGAAATTACTGAAAATTATTTTTCAATTTAGTATAAGTATGTAAAATTATTAAAGCCTATTTTAAATTATATGTGTACAGATTATGTTTTACAAATTAATAGATATTTTTAAAATATAATTAAAATTACAACTAATTATATACCTATTTGTTATTTTGATTATATTATTATTATTATTAATTATTATTATATTATTATCTTATTATTATTGTTATTATTTATTTTTTTATTGATTTGATTATGCTACTAATTATAGTATTATTAGTATTATTATTATTATTATTATATTTGGTATTATTTATTTATATTATTATTATTATGATTATTAGTATTAGTATTAGTATATTATTATTAATTATATTCTCTATTGTTTCCTTTTCTCTCATTCACTCATTTACTTAATCTCTTTCTTTTCATATTTTAACTAATTCATTCTCTCCTTTAATTCCCCATTCCCTTTGGCCATACTTTCTCGTACTGCACCTACCATTCTCCTTCTAATGGCATCCTCTCTCTTCCATCATCATCATTTATTATTTCACATCCTCTTCTCCACCTCTTCTGATATATTCAGTGTTTATGCTATCATTGTCTTCGCTGCTACGCATACGCCCCTGCCCCATACCTCTCTTCTCTCCTTTCCCCTACACTCTGCATTCTGTATCCACCCCCTCTCTTTTGTTCTCTCATCTCTTTTCTTCTCTCTCCCTCATTAGTTAACTCATTTTTCTCTCCCAACTTTCGTTTCAAAGTACAAAAACCGGATGTCCTCACGAGCTGGTTCCCCTTAGAGCAAAAAGATGTGCCTTTTAAGCCTCCCACGGAGAAGGTACATAAGGGTAACAATATATTACCAGGAGCTGGAGATCACCAACAGGCGGGGGTGTCAATGTGTTTGTGGTCAGGCATGACGGCGGGTTGGCAGTAGTGGTTTGGGTCGGGCATGACGGCGGGGTTTGAACATGTGTTTGTGGTCGTACAGAACGGCGGTGCAGTGTGGTTTGTGGTCGGACAGACGCTGGGTTGGCAGTGTTTTGAGGTCCGGACAGGACTGGTCGGGGTGCAGTGTGTCTTGTGGTCGGGCATGACGGAGCGGGTTGGACAGTGTGTTTTGTGGCGGTCAGGACGCAGTTTTTGGTATTCAGGGCTGACCGAACATTCACACTTTGTTTCCCGACTCTTATGAATTAAATTCCCGGTAACCCCTTTACACGTATTACAGAAATGCGGTGTGCGTGTGCGTGTCTGGCTTGCGTGTGCTGTCGTATGCGTGTGCGTGATTGCGTGAGTGTGCGGTGTTGCGCATGTTGAGTGCACGTGGCGTGTGTCTGACAGTAACTATAGTCTAACACCAGTGCGGAGCTTCGTTGATATTTGCCTGCCTGAACTCCTTTCTCCTGACCTAGTGTCCTGGCACTCAAAGTTTATTATCAAAGTGTTAATTAAGTTTGGCGGCTCGTTAAAATTAAGAATTTTGATAACTACGGGAAATTTTTAGTCGCAATTTATCATTTGAAACTATTAACAAAATGAATTAAGTTGTATATAGTGTCGTAAATATTATATGGGATGATATATATATATATATATGATATATATATATATATAGATATTATATATATATAAATATAAATATATATAATAAATAGTTATAAATGTAAATATATATATATATGTTATATATTGTGGTTTTTATTAGGTATATGTGAAATATAGATAATATATATATATAATAGTATAAATATATATATGATACATATAAGACTATATATATATTAGAAATATGTATATATAGCACATACACACACACCACAACCTTCCGGGGTTGTGTGGTGTCTTATGTAGACAATCATTGAATCCATTAAGTGATACAAGTAATCCTTTGACTAATTTGACAGTTACCATCAACCTTATAATGACCCTCGTGTAAACGGATTTAGCCCGTCATTAACCTCTACAAAGTAAGCCCACGGGATGGAAAAAACTAAGTATTCACTTCATGCCTGGAAATTACCACAAACCTAGTTCAATAACGGAACGCGGAAACTAAATAGCGACTATACTCAACTTATCTTCTGAAATGAGCGGACAATAATTACTGAGAATTAACTGCAGTGGTAGCAACTAAGTAAATTGCTTCTCTATAAATTAGAAATGCAATTAGACAGAGTTCTCCTCACCAGGGCTTAAGGACCGGACGAGGACCACAGAATTGGGTTAGCCTTAATTGCTCTTCCACGACAAAGAATCTGCTGGGGAAGACTTGGTGTGCCAGACAAGCTTTGCATTTTATATACCCAGAGGCCACCGATGCCTTGGGTCTATGGGATTATCAACTTTTAGTGAAGTTAGGATCGGTTAGTGGAGCTAAGTTGTGTGGAGCTTTACTGCTGTAACGACCGTGTGTTCTGCGTTATCTGTCGTGTGTTCGATCGTAATCTTCCGTGTGCGTTCTGCGTGTCTCTGCCGTGAGTGGTTCTGGAGCTGCCCGTGTGTTCTCCGAATCGTGCCGGTGTTCTGCGTATCCTACCGATTGTGTTCGCGTACTGTCGACTGAGTCTCCGGATCCTGCCGTTGTTGCTCCGTATCTGCCGTTGTTTCTCGTATCTACAGGTTTACTGCGTGTCTGCCTGGGTCCCCCGATATCTTCCGTGTGTTCTGCGTATCACCGTGTGTTCAGCGTATCGGTCGTGTTTTTCACCGTATCGTGCCGTGTGGTTCTCCTTATCTGCCGTGTGTTCAGCGTATCCTAGCCGTGTGTTCTGCGTGCCTGCCGTGTGTTCTCCGTAAGCTGCCGGGTTCCCGTATAAGCCGTTGGTTCTGCTATCTACGCGTGATGTTCGCTATTCTTTCTCGTGTTTCGCGTATCCCTTCGCGAGTGGTCTCTATCGACCGGGTTGTGTTCTGCGTATCTCTACCGTGTGTTTTCATCGTAATCTACGTGGGGTCCGCGCTAATATACCGTGTTTCTGTGTATCGGCCGTGTGTTATCGCGCATACTCCGGTGTGTTCTGTGTATCTGCCGTGTTTCGTGTAGTCTACCGTGTGTGTCTCTAATCTGCCTGTGTCTCTATCTACCATTGTTCTGCGTCTATTTGCCGGTGTGTCTGTGTATCTACCGTGGGATCATGCGTAGTCTAGCACTATGGTCTGGTAGTCTGCCGTGTGTTTGTAGCTGCCGTGGTGTTCTGCGTACTCCATGTGTTATCTGCTTATCTACCGAGGTGTGTTCTGCGATCTGCCGTGTGTTTTGTTGCATTTACCGCGTTCTCTGCGTATTGCCGTGTGTTCTGCGATCTACCGTGATGTTTCTGCGCTATCTAACCGTTGTGCTCGCATACTGCCTTTTGTTTCTGTGTATCTGTCTGCTTCTTCGTATCTACCGTGTGTTCTGCTATCTACCTGGGTTTTTCTGCGAATCTTACCGTGTGTTCTGCGTATCTGCCGTGTGTTTGTTATCTACGTGTGTGCTCTATCTGTCCGTGTGTTCTGTGAATCTGTCAGTCGTGTTTTGTGTATCTAACGTGTGATTCCTGCGTATCTACGGTTGGTTTTTCTGCGTTGTCTGCCGTGTTTCAGTGTATCACCGGTGTGATCTGTGCTCTGCCGAGGTTTCTCCGAGTAATCTACCGAGTGCTCGGCTATCTACCATTGTCTGCATTCACAATGTCTGGCATATCTACCAGTTGTCTGGCATACTACCATGTGTCTTGGCTTATCTACGCTATTGTCTGGCATATCTACCATGGTCTGCATAGTCGACCGTGTGTCTGGCAATCTCCCATTGTCTGCGTATCTACCATGGGACTGTAGTATAAGTACCATCGTGTCTGCGTATCTACATGAGGTTCCTGGGATACTACCATGTTCTGCAGATCTACCATGTTGTCCTTCATATCTACCCATTGTCCTGGCGTATCTACCAGTGAACTGAGTGTATCGTTCATGTGTCTGCATATCACCAGGCGTGTCATGAGATATCATACCCATGTGTCTGCTAACTACCCCTGTTTCTGGGCGATCTACATGTGACTGGTGTATCTGACCATGTTCAGGCAGATCTACATAGTGTCTATGCGTATTGTACGACGCATGGTCCGTGGCGTATCAACCAGGTGTCCTCCGTATCTACCATTGACTGTGTATCTACCATGTGTCAGGCATATCTACCAGTTTCACGGTATTTACCATGTGTCCTGGTCGTATCTACCATTTCAGCGTATCTAACTGACCCTTTCCACGATAGAATACAACCACTGGAAACGTGAGAAAATATGAGAAAACTAAGAATAGAATTAACAGTTCATCTGAAGCCTGTTTCTCACCTCCAATCAAAGAGTTGAGGAGAAAAATGAAACTAAAACTGGGAACTATAGACTAGGTGAGACAGAAAAAAAGTTATGTTTTTTTTTGGGGAGATGAATAAAAAAAAATTAAATTGGAGAAGCATGGGGAAGGGTGGGAGAGACTGAACAGATACAGAAGGATAACAGAAATAAGGGAATAAGAGAGTCAGCAGAATACATAAAGGCTAATTTATCATAAATGTTGAGTGATACAACATTGATTCAGTAATAAGAAATTAATTAAGGTACAGTAGAGTGAAGTGGGTATAGTGACGAGACTAAGCTGTGGAGGAGAGCAGTCGAGGTATGGACCGATTCACCACTCTCTTAGCAACATAACACCATAGCGGTCTCAGTCTGCTGCCCCTTGTATCATCCTGCCAGAGGTCAGCTGGAAACTATGTGGCGTTCATAGTGAAGGCTGGTGTGCATGGCGGTGCATGGTAGTGGCGTGGCCTGTCGTACTGCTAAGGAAGGAGAACGCGCCGTGAGGAAGTTTAGGACCCTACGCCCACCTGATAAGTTGGCTGCGTAAGCGGGCTAAAGAGATCTCGCCGCTCTGAAGTTGGCTGTCGTACTGCTAGGTAGGAAGACTCGCCCACGAAGTGTGGCTGGCGGGACGGCTAGATGAACTCGCCCACTGAAAGTTGGCTGTCGTACTCGCTAGGAAGGAGACGCGACCCAAGGAAAGTTTGGCGGCCGTCCTGGCTAGGAATGAGACTCGCCCTCTGCAAAGTTGGCTTGTCGTACGGCGACATAGGAAGAGAGTACTCGCCCACTGAAATTGGCTGAGTACTCTAGGAAGGAGACTACCCCTATGAGAGAGAAATGAATAGACTAAGACATAACCCTCTGACACGTAAATTCAAAGAGATGAGACTGAGGGTAAGGAATAGCAGTTGTGGAGAGAGTAAAACAAAACGCTGAGGAGTGAACACATGAAACTCGTTAGCTGCGCCTCCAAAGAACCAGAAATAATTAATAGATCAGTCAGACATTACTAAATCTTCGAGTGGTTTATACAAAGAGACGCAAGCGAAAAGTTAGAAGAAAAATATGGTAAGAGAATTCTTGGAACATTGTCCCTGAACGTGTTCCCCCTCCGCGCCTGTGGCGAAGGAGCTTTCAATGTTCAGAAATAACAATTTTCTACTCTGATAAGATACAATACAGCCCCACTACATTCTATCTGTAATCTGAGTTTTATTATTCACCCCATATCTAATCCTAGTAGGATTGGATAGGACCATCATAACCATCCAATGGATTGATAGGACCATCATATCCATCCTATGGAATTGATTAGACCATCATTATCCATCCTATGTTATGATAGACCATCCAGATTCCTTCCAATAGGAGTTGATAGACCTCATATCCATCCAAGATTGCTAGGACCATCATATCCTCCTATGGATTATTGACCAGCATATCCAGTCCTATGCGATTGATATGACCATCATATCCATCCTATGGATAGATAGGACCATATTATCCATACCAATGGAGTGATAGGACCACCATATCCAAATCCTAATGGTTTCGATAGCACCATCAATATCCATCCTAAGATTGATAGCGACCATCGATATCCCCTATGGGATTGATAGAACCATCATATTACATCCTATGGATTGTATAAGACCCTCATCCATACCTAGTGCAATATAATAAGACCATCATATCCAAGCCCTAATGGATTGATAAACCATCATATTCACTATCCATTCCGATACTAGCGCAAGAGCAAATTCGTGCACTAAGCCTAGAAACTAGTCCTGAACAAATGTTACGCTGAACAACATATCTCAATATAAATCTTCAAGTTTCGTTTCATCTAGTGCAAATAAATTTAGAATAGTTAAATTCTAGGAGGTTACATATAGTTTTGAAAAAAAAAAAAAAACATTGTTTGCAAGAATGGAAATTAATACAGTACCAGAAGACTGCAGATATAATACATAACTAGATAAACAGATTACTAGCAAACTATTTGCAAAGAATCATCCTTATAATTTTTCTAAAGTCAGGGATTTTTATTTTGGGAAGCTTTTTTTTTTATTAACCGTCTCCTGGCTTTTTAAAGCACATATTGACATGGCAAAGAGATTGGTAACTTGATTCGGCGCAATGTACACATCCTCATTAAAAGCGACCTCCCCAATTCCAGCAACCGTTTGCTAACGCATCGACGTGGACCCCATCCGACAGATCATATCCATGTCAGCCATTAGAAATGATCTGTAATTGGGAAGTGGGTGTGGTCACCACTCACATTTCCGCTCCTGTCATTTCCATTCGAGAGCAGGTTGCAACCGGTTGTCCATTCTGTCTCCCTCGTGCTTTGTGGGCATCTTTGATTCTTCCATGTTGTACAAATGATATTCCAACTTATAGATTGCATACTTGAATATACTTTTAATCGCACTGTGGGTTATAAAAAAGTATAATTTTCAAAGACATTCAGCTGCTCCTTGCTTCCCTTTACACGCCAGGATAACAGAATCTTTTGTGTTGCCTGGTTTAATAACCACAAAACGGGCAGCCATAGGTGACTCCCCTCGTTGTACATTTCTTAAGATGCAATCAGTGCTCATCGCCTAATGAACCCGAAATTTGAAACTAGTTTCTACGCATACGTGTAACTCATACCCATTCTTAAGATAAGATGTCATATATCTGCTTCACTCAAGGTATAGCCTATGAACGTTCCGTACCGCGGTAAGTTCGAGAAATCCCTTTCTGAGACGAGAAACGTTATATGTAAACCGTACCACATGTCCCCTTTTTATCAACTTTGGTTCTTTTTTCTTGTGGTTAACTACACTTGTCTCTTACTGTACCACTTGACACGGAGTAAACCTGTATGTTGCTCTACGCAACCAATTGGCGACAGCTGATAAACTGTAGGTTGCTCTGCAGCACCAATTACAGCTGGAGTAAACGTATGTTTGAACTTCTATGCAACAATGACAGCTGAGTAAACAGTAGAGGTCGGATCTCTACTGGCACCAAGGAACAGCTAATAAACTGTATTTGCTCTACTGCGCACCAATTGACATGATAAACTGTATGGTGCTCGACTGCACCATTTGAAACTGAGATAAACTGAGGATGTTGACTCTGCAGCCCATTGCTGACAGCGGAGTAAACTTATGGTTGACTCTACGGCCACAGATCACAGCTATAAAACCCTATGTTGGGCTCTATGCACCATTTCACAGCGTAGTAAACTGACGGCTATGCTCTGCAGCAGTTCACAGCTGAGGAACATTAAAAGTTGAAACATTTCATAGGAAACTGTATGCTGGACTGCTGCAGCAGTGCACAGCTGAGGGGAAAAATGTCAAGTAATGCCGGTAAGCGGCGGGTCTGGCTCTGAGGAGTCTGCACATGCATATTGCTAATTAAAGTCATATGCGATAGATTTGGATCCTCGGCAGTGTAGCAGGCCTTCTGGCAGCAGTCACAATCCTTCACACGCTGGTAGGTAATCACATCTATCCGTACACCATGGGTGGCAGAATCACATCTATTCTTCAAAAAAAACCAAACCCCAACCATTGGTGGTAGATCACAACATATCATACACCATAGGAGGAAGATCACAAGTAATTTACACCATGTTTAAGATCACGAACTATCATACACTTGGTGGTAGGATCAGCAACACCTTACACATTGTAGGTCCACAACTATCTACTCAATTGAACGCGGTGGTAGATCACAACATCTTACAACCATGGGTTGTGACCACAACATCATACACCATGGCGTGAGGATCACAACTAATCATTACAACCATGGAGAGATCACAATTCTATCTTACTCCATGGTGGTAGATCACAACTATCAGTCACCAGGGGGCGAGAAATCACAATGATCTTACACCATAGGTGGTATAACACGAACTATCATTACATGGTGGTAAGGATCACAACTATCATACACATGTGGTACAGGATCACAACTATCAGAACACCCTTGTAGATCTAAACTATCACACACATTGTGAGGAGCACAACTATCTTACACCATGGTGTAGAGATCACATCTAAGTTGCACCATGGGTGATACCAATCAACTATCTTACACCATGGGTGGTAGGAATCAAACTAAACGTTAACCAGGGCGGAAGATCACAATTATCATTACACCCTGGGTGGTAGATCCCACTACCTTACACCATGGTGGTAAATCCCCAATATCTGCACCATTGGCTGGTAGAATCACACTATGTTACACATTGAGTGGTAGTCACAACTAATCATTACACCATGGTGAGGTAGCGAGCACCTATCGTACGCCATGGGTGCAAAATCACAACTATCTTACTACAGGGGGGCTGGTATAGCACAACTAGCGTACACCATTGGATGGTAGAAAGCACAACATCTTACACATGGTGGAGGAGCACAACTATCTACACAGCTGGGTGTAGACCACAACTATGTTACACTAGGTGTTAGGATCAAAACGAACTTACAACCATTTGTAGGATCAACAACCTATCTTGGCACCAGGGTGACGATTCCACAACTAACTTACACCATGGTTTATATCACAACTACTCACTCATGGGAGAGGTAATCACGAATTTATTTACACCATGTGGACACCAACTATCTATACAACATGGCTGAGGATCACGAACTACCTTAGCTACTTGGTGGTAGGAGCACAACATCTTACACAATGGTGGTAGATCAGAACTATCTTACACCCTGGGTGGGAGGATCACATCTATCTTGCACCATGGGTGGACGATACAACTAGCGGACACCATGGTGGTAGATCTCAACTATCTTACACAGGTTGTAGATCACACGCGATCTTACACCATGGGTGGAATATCACAACTATCTACACCAGGGCGTGGTATGATCACAACTATCTTACAACCATGGGGGGTAGGATCACAACTATGTTGACACGATGGTGGTAGGATTACAATTTCTTTCACAATGGGGGGAGGTTCACAACTATTTATTTATTTATTATATATTTCTATTTATATGGTTGACACACTTACAGAGGTACAAAAAAAAAAGTACAGATAAGAGCAGCAGGCCAAAGATGCCACTTATACTATGCAGACATTGAACGGCGGCTTAAATTTAACATTAAGATTAACGAAGCAATGATGAAACAGGAAAAACTTGAAGGAAACTGATTACTATATAGCACAAGTGAGTATTACAAAGACAGTCCATTAGGGTTGCAACATTGTTGTAGAATTCCAGTAGAATGGATATATTCCGGTTCAGGAGTGAAATTTAAAAAATATAAAAGTAAGATTGGGTTTAGGTTTAACATTTCATTGAAATAATTTGTAAGAAACGCTATTAAGATATACACTTTATAAGGCGCGTTCAGTTATTCAGTAGTTTATAGTGGTTTTGGGGATAAGTAAATCTTTAGAAGAACTTGGAATTTATAACAGTAAGTTGTGTTCTTATATTATCAGGTATGATATTCCAGTATTTAGGGCCTTTTATGTCAGCATTGAGTTTTTGGCATAGCGTGAGATGGACACAGGAATATCAATGAGTGATTCTGTGCCTTGTGTTATGGTCATGTGGGCTGGGAGGTTGGGCAGATTTTTGAGGAGGGTAATAGCAGTTGATTTCTATCTATATTGTAATAGTGCCGTAAGTAAGTATGCGGATTTTGTATGTGATAGTTGATGGTTTGAAGATTGTGGAGTTGTGCTGCCTGTAGTGAAAATTGTTATTCATTCTAACTGGCACCTGTTGTTGGGTAATTTAGTGGTCTGAGATGGTACTTTAGTTGAGGCCCCCAATGCACACAATTCCATTGAGATAGGGGATATTAGAAGTGATATGAGGCCAGAGCTTGACTGTGAGCATTAGTACCCTATCTTCGATAGTAATTCCTACAGATCTTGAAATTTCTTAGAAAATTTTTGTTATTGGTATGAAATTTGAAGTCTATATCATGTAATTCCTAAGAAATTTTCCTCTTACTTTGTGATAGGTGACCCGTTATCAATAGGTTAAGAGAACCATCGTAGCTGCTGTACCAAACTGATGAAGTAGTGGTTTTTGTCATTGTTTAATGTAATTTTGTTAAGTACTCATCCGAGATATTTTCTGTAATTCTTATTTACAGTATTGGCTACGTGACGGGGCTCGGGGGTGGAGAAAGACGTATGTTTGGTGCAACAGCAAATAGTGTGATGATAATTAAACATTGGAGTCATTTATGTATAGAAAAGAAGGAAGAGGCCAAGGACACTTTCCCTGGGGACACCACTGTAATTGGAGTTGTCAAAACTTTGCCCATTTTGCCGTACACATATTGCATCTGTTTCAGAGGTATGACTTGATAGGTATTGAGGGATGCCCTCTTATACCAGAGTGTGCGATAATGTACGTGAGCAATCATGTCAACTGTATCGAAAAGCTTTACGCGGTAAACGTCAATGAAATCCCATGGGACTTCTTTTTTCTCTATTGCATGTAAATATGTTCTATGCATGGAAATAGCATCACTAGTATTGGTATTAGCTAATCCAAATTGCAGGTTGAGAGTATGTTTTGTGAGAGAATAGGAGTTGATTCGTTGATGAATTACTTTTTCGAAGATTTTTGAGATAGGGTGTGAAAGTTGGATATTGCTATAGGTATATCAACTCGGTTTGATCTCCTCCTTTAGTGATCGGGTGACCCATCTAAATTTTGAGTACTGTAGGGAAGGTGGAGATTCCATTGAGGATCTGTGTTAAAAGGAGTTGTGTCAATGATATGGTGAGAGCGACTGTGACACTTTTTATTTGTATATAACGGTGGTAAGGTATTTTAAAATCTCCTGCCTTGTGTTTTTTATGCGATTGGATAATAAGAGACATCGTATGGTTAGTCCGAGCATTAGGAACATAGTTTCGGGTAGTTGCCGGTGAGGCGTAACATTTGGTGGGGTGATATCTCGAGCATGGCGCTTTTATTGCAAGGTTTTGTCCTATAGTGGAGAAGAAAATCCTCTGAGTCTGTTTGACTATTTACTGTTGGCTGGAGTTAGGTTCATCTGATTTTGCTAATTGATAATGGCGCGCTATTCGTATATCTTATTTTTTAACCCAAATGATTTGCTGATAGGTTTTCCAGTCCATTTTTATATAACCGCGTAAGTTGGATAATCGTTCACATAATACCATGTTTTTTTTTGCCCTTCTTTAGTCAGCCTGGTTATATGACATAACGTATATTGTTTGGTCTCATAGTTATGTGCCCCAGTCTGTACTGTTTTCATATTGGTGTTTTGTATTTATGGATTTGAAATCTGGTTGTAGCCAGGAACTGTTCATCTCTTATGCTGTCATCTGCTTATTTTTTTAGAAGTGCTGTTATAGAAAGGTATGATCTTTTTTAGAAATTATTAATACATACGATCAATATCTTATTATTTCTAGCTCAGTGGTGCCAATCAAGTTTGCTAATGCTGTTGTGAAGTATTATATGCTCCACATTGTGATTCCTGAAGAGGGACTTATAGTGTACTTGGGGTAATTACCAAAAGATTTATGAGAAATAGTAGTGGGCCAGTGGTACTAATCTGTAATTTAGCCTGATTGTTAAAGGATATGGTGTAGGTCCAAGTGTCAAGAAGGAAAACACAGTCTTCTGCTGTAAACGCTTGTAGGTTTGTGACTTGAGCACCATACAGTTACTCATGTGTTTGGAGAATTCAGTAACGTATGGTCCTGGCTCTTGCCAAGAGTAGATTTATTTGAAGTCACCTGAGAGTAGGAAGTGATACTTTTGGTTCATCTTGCAGTCACGGTATCATACTACCTTGTTTTGACAATATTGCTAATGTTTGACTGTGGAACTCTGTAATGTTTATCAATGTATAGGTTTTTGTAGGTAATTGGATGATTTTGCCTATTAATATCCCCATGTTCATCCTCTTGTCAAGTATTAGTGATACATGTCTTGTTGGTCCTGATAGTATATGGCTGGTTGCCACCCCCTTTTGGTCTGGCCTACATGTGTATGGCTGTGTAACCAGAAATGTATAATCATCTTAGTATCAGCTTTAGCCAGTTTCCAGTTAGTGTAATGAGATGGACATCTTCATGTAAAAGCGAATTTAGTAATGCCTAGAGGTCCTCGTAATGCTTGCCTTAAAATCTGATATTGTAGTTACAAGAGCATAATATGTTGTTTGGCACTGAAATGCCTTGATGGTGTCTGCATTATGTAGTATTTACAGTAACTTGTTGATTCATGTAATCTTAAAAAAGTTGGTATCTTGAGCATGCATTTAACTTAATTTGTAGTGAATGCTATAGTTTAGAATTAAGTATAAAACAGAAGCGTAAATAGGCCTTAACTAAAAAATAGCACCTAATATTTAACATGTAAAATAATGGGCTAAGTATTTTTATTTTTTTTTTTTTTTTTTTTTTTAAAAAAGCTAAAATATAGGAACAATATTAAAAGGGTACTAGTACAAATAAAGGGATGATCAAATAATGAGATTTGTTGAGGAATATGTCATATAGTAGCGTATGACAAAATAAATGACTTTAGGAAAGTAATCCCAAAATTGTAACTTGTTTCTACTTTAGCACCTGAAATAGCACCTTGATTATTTTACATATTGTGAATGTATAAGCCTAGTGTAGTTATATAAAGCAAAAATAAAGGAGAAAATCTATAAGACTAAAATTAATAATGTAAACAAATTAAATTGACAGATGGTCACTATGAAATAATATTGTTAGGAGAAATCTGATTTGTAATATTGATAAATTTGACATTTTATTGCACAATAAAAGTAAAAAAAAATGAGGGTAGTTGGTACTAGCGCCAAAAGATAGTTTTTTGGTACTTGCAAAAAAGTAATTGAATCTACACTAATTGTAATATACAATGTAAAAATGACTAAAAAACAAGTAGTGATAAAACAAAATTTATAATGGCCAGAGTAATAAAAAATGAATATTAAGTAAAGTGGAGTAAGATTTGACTTTAATTTAAAATTAAGATCAATTAATGCAGTAAAAATTATAGTATTGAGGTAGTTAGCATTAACTAGTGAGTGAAAAATAATAAAAAATAATAAATTGTACAATATGATAGTAACGTACACATATGCACCATCACGTATATATTATTAAGGGCACTTTATTTAATCCTGCTTACAGAAATGTCAGCGTTTTCTAAGAAGGTAGGAGAAATCATGTTCAGTTTAGAATGGTATATTATGTCCTCTTTCTGATGTTTTCCATATCTCGTATTTTTCCCATCTCGCGTGAACAGACTGATTTATTTGTTTCTGTTTAAGTTTTCTCAGCCGAACGAAAGTTTTTTGACTTTTTTTTGTTAAACACTCATTTAAGGTACACTCTCCTTTTTCATTGTAATGCTGATTTAAATTAGTCCTTTCTTTTATCTATGAATGAAGTCGGATCATAATACTTGGATTAATGTCCCAGGTTTTCCTAACAACGAGTTTCTTTGATTCCATTGTTTTGCACGATGACTTAGTACTGGTTGCTGTATTATCCTTGATAGACAGTTTCTTTGCACTGTGCCTTGTGTTATGTCAACTAAGAAAGTGGCTTGAGTTATTAGTAACGCATCAGACTAACGTATCTTGGTTCAGATTTGTCGTCTTGGAATCAAGGATGTCATTAGTCGCATGTGTGCAGTTATCGATTCCATCCGTGATTGCTTCGTCACCTTCATATTTATTGCGGTTGTTATTTGTTCAGTTACTGAGCTATCACGCTTTCTAAAGGATTTTCTTTATCAACACTGCCCGATGAATCTTCGTCTCAAGGGTTTTGATCTTATTCCGAGTTGGTTATCTTGGAAATCTCGTCGCTCGATGCTGCATTTGATATCTTGGATTCATTTTCTAGAGCAACGATGTAGTCCCTTGAATTGTCAGAAAATGCGTACGGAGTTATCATGGGTGATTCACTTAAAGGAGTGGAGTTTGGATGGGGAGTCACCAGGTTGTTGTTGTTGTTTGTTGTTCCTTTGTGGGCTGCGGAAGAGGGTTGATGATACACTGCGTCCTGCTGGTAACAAGTTGAGCATTCTAGTCCCCTTGCTGTTATCTTTAATACTGGGTAGTTGAGTCTTTCTGCGATATCCTTTCATAGTATCACTGAAGTAGATACTGTGTAGCAATGGAGGAGAAGCTTGTTTTTCTCGGACTTGGGTTAAATGGTTGTCTGGCAAGCGAGCAGTGGTTTGGGTTATCAGGCTGTCTGCTTAATCGTCCTATTTTGGTCACAACTACCATACACCATGTGGTAGATCACAACTATCTTACAACATGCGGAAATCCCAACTATCATACACCAGGGGTAAATCACAACTATTTACACGATGGGGGCTAGATAACAAACTAAGCTTACACAGTGGTAGAACAACAACTAACTTACAGCATGGGTGTAGATCACAACTATTGTTTACATCAATGGGTGGGAGGGTCACAACTATCATACACCATGGGGTAGGATCACAACTATCTACACCATGTGGTAGGAACACATCTATCTTACACCATAGTGAAGGACAAAACTATGTTACACCATGGGTGGTATGTTCATAACACAACGTAGCACCATGGGAGGTATGGATCACATCTAATCTTCACACCATGTTGAGTGTATACACAACTATCTTACACCAGTGGTGGTAGGATCAAATCTATCTTAACTCCATGGTGGCATTATCACAACTGCTCCACCATGGCTGTAGATCACCACCACTTACCCCATAGGTGGTAGGATCACAACTACTTAGTCCATGGTGGTATGATTACAACAGAATACACAATTAGGTGAGTAGATTTAAAACTATCTTACACCGATGTGTAGATCACAACTATTAATGCACCAATGGGTGACGCGGATAGAAAAAACAACTACTGGCCACCAGGGGTAGTAGGATCAAACAATCTACACCATGGTGGTAGGATCACAACAATCTTACACAATGGGAGTAGGATCACAACAATCTAATCACCTGGTGTAGGATAACAATATCTTACACCATGGATGGTAGGATCACAACAATCTTAACACAATGGAGGAAGACACAACTATCAACAAAAAGGGGGGGGAGATCAAAACTATCTTTCACCAGGTGGTGGGATCACAACTATCTTACACCAGGGGGGTAGGATAAAAAACAATCTTACCCATGGGGGGTAGGATCACAAAAATCTTACACCGGGGGGTAGGATCACAAGCCCTAACCGTGGGGGGTAGGATCAAAACTTTTTTACACCATAGGTGGGGGACCCAAAACATTTTACACCAGGGGGGTGGGATCATAACTTCTACAAAGGGGGAAGATCAAAAACTACTACCAGGGGGGTAGGATCACAAATTTAACCCCATGGGGGGAGGATCACAACTATTTTACACCTTTGGGGGGTAGGATCAACTACTTACACCTGGGGGGTGGGGATCACAATATCTTACACCTTGGGGGTAGGACAAAACATCTTACACCAGGGTGGTAGCCAAAACGGTTAAAACCAGGGGTAGGACATAAAAACAAAACCCAGGCGGGGCCCGGGATTCCCGCATGGCAAACTAGGCATTTGCCTGGGGCCCCGCGCATTTGGGGGCCCCGCGGCCCAAAGGGTTTTCAGGGCTCACCAAGACTCCACAGGTACAAGTACAAAGGGGTCCCTACCTAAAAATTCAATGTTTGGAGAGTAAAAAGATTTTTTTAAAAAATTTAACAAAAAAAAAAATAAATGAAATAAAAAAAAATAAAAATAAATAAAACCAACCATAATGGGAACACCCAACACGCCTTTTTTTACATCAAACAGGGTGTTTTTTCCCCAATGGGGGGAAGGGGATTCTTTCCCAATTTCTGTGTAATTACCTTTCTAGACTTTTTTTCTTGCAAATTAACTGAAGTGTTGTTGATAACATTTATGTTATGGGTAAATTTTTGTTTTCGCCTCTAAATGTTAGGGGGGTCCCAAAAGGGTTACTTACCAGTAAAGACCCTGGACCAGTAAAACGCTTTATGGGAAAAAAAAAAAAAGAAAAACCTAAAAACCAAACGACTTCCCGTTTGTAGGTTTTAAAAAAAACCCCTTTTTCCTGTCTTTTAAGTTTTTATCATTTCAATAACAGATCTCAATTGATTGAGTTCTACACACTTCCGTCACAAATGCTTAGTTTTCAAGTTGTGAGGGAATGATGTAGAACATCAATTAATTTACTACATATTTCCCCAGAAACACATAAGCCACATCAAAATCTTTTGTTGGGGAAACTGAAAATTGTTCCTGCATTCTTTAATTCTCATGTCCTTATCTATGGTGGTAGGTCATATACCATGCAAAACATATGATTAGTTTAGTTATGAAAATGGTAATATAAATACCATTGTCTTTGTTCTTGGACTCGGTATGATTTCTGTTTAAGTAAATTGGAGATCAAGGAGGATGAATTAGTAAAATATTCGTAGCCCAAATCACTAACCTAATCTATGGTAAAAGTTCTGTATATGACTCCTTTCTGGTAACGTTTTTGGAATTTTTTTGAAAGCGCACCAAGGAAAGGGGGCTACAAGGGCCATATCCCCCAATGACAAAAAAAAATTAATAATAATTAAAAATAATAAAAATTGATAATGAAAAATTTTATTTGCATGATTGCAACAGTGATACATCCTCATTATGGCATCTCGTGAACGTGATGTTGGACGTTCTTATGCGAGTGGTCACAGAAAAGAAAAAAAGAAAATTCAAGAAGAAGAAAAAAAAACAAAGATGTAGGAATCTGCAGAAAGATCACAGACATCTCACGAAAACAGTTTCTGGGTGTTACCATACAGTTGAATCTGCAATACGTCAGATCATACAGGAAGCCCTCCCTCCATTATTTCTCACCAGCATCTACTTCTTTTGTGTCTCCTCTCAATGTCTCAATGGACATTTCATCCACAGGATTTGTCTTAAAAGATCCTGCCTCATGGCCAAATGTAATCCCAGATTTTTCTACGTAATGCTTTTTATTGCAAAAACTTCAGTCAAACTCTGACATTGACTTTAGGAAATCAGCAAGGATTTAGATGATGGAAGTCGTCGTTGTTTAAAGTCATCTATGTTTTATAGGAAGCTTGCAATTCAAAAACTGTGAAAAGATCATGGGTGGTATACTCTGAAAGCTCAGAAAAGTGTACTGTTCAGCATGCAAGCTATTTTCTACCAAAGAAAATACCTTCACACAGGGTTCAATGACTGGAAAAAAATTTCCCAAACGTTCGAGGAACATGAAAAAAAGCACCACTCACAGGAGCTGCATTTTAGCCAGTGTATTTCGTCACAGAAAAAAGGCTTATTGGATTCTCATTTGGAAAATCAAACTGAAAAAGAGCGCACTTATTGGAGAAAAGTTCTAGAAAGAGTTGTTGCTGTTGTAAAATTCTTAGCTCTAAGAAGACTTGCTTTCCGTGGAGAAAATGAGGTTTTTGGTTCGGAAAACAATGGCAATTTCCTAAGGATCATAGAACTGTTAGCACAATTCGATCCAGTCTTAGCAAATCATGTGTCACGCCTTGGGAATGCAGGAAGAGGCACTGTGTCTTACATGTCATCTACTATATGCAATGAATTTATTGAACTGATGACTAAGAAGGTCCTCAATAACATCATAGCAGCTGTGAAAACTGCAAAATACTTTGCAAGAAGTGTAGATTCAACACCAGATATTTCACATACTATCTTACACCATGGGTGGTAGGATCACAACAATCTTACACCATGGGAGGTAGGATCACAACTATCTTACACAATGGGTGGGAAGATCACAACTATCTTACACCATGGGTGGTAGGATCACAACTATGATACACCATGGCTGGTAAGATCACACCTATGTTACACTATGGGTGGTACGATCAACTATCTTACACCATGGGTGGTAGGATCACAACTATCTTACACCATGGGTGGTAGGATCACAACTATCTTACACCATGGGTGGTAGGATCACAACAATCTTACACCATGGGTGGTAGGATCACAACAATCTTACACCATGGGTGGTAGGATCACAACTATCTTACACCATGGGTGGCAGGATCACAACTATCTTACACCATGGGTGGCAGGATCACAACTATCTTACACCATGGGTGGTAGGATCACAACTATCTTACACCATGGGTGGTAGGATCACAACAATCTTACACCATGGGTGGTAGGATCACAACAATCTTACACCATGGGTGGTAGATCACAACAATCTTACACCATGGGTGGTAGGATCACAACAATCTTACACCATGGGTGGTAGGATCACAACTATCTTACACCATGGGTGGCAGGATCAAAACTATTTTACAGTATGGGTGGTAGGGGCGTGTATGGGTGTATAGGGGCTCTGGTGGCCTGGTGGTTAACGCTCTCGCTTCACACGGTGAGGGCCTGGGTTCGATTCCCAGCCAGAGTAGAAACATTGGACGTGTTTCTTTCCACCTGTTGTCTATGTTCCCCATCAGTAAAATGGGTACCTGGGTGTTAGTCGACTGGTGTGGGTCGCATCCTGGGACACTGACCTAAGGAGGCCTGGTCACAGACCGGGCCGCGGGGGCGTTGACCCCCGGAACTCTCTCCAGGTAAACTCCAGGTAGGATTACAACTATCTTACACCATGGATGGTAGGATCACAAATATCTTACACCATGGGTGGTAGGATCAAAATAATTTTACACTATGGGTGGTTGGATCACAACTATCTTACACCATGGGTGAGATCACAACAATCTTGTACCATGGGTGGTAGGATCAAAATTATTTTACACCATGGGCGGTAGGATCACAACTATCCTACCGATCTGTGGGAAGATACAAGTATTTAAACAGGGTGTAGAAAAAAACTATCTTACACCATGGGGGGGAAAAATCACAAAAAAACTTTAAAACCCTTTTGTTGTAGGATCACAAATACCTTTACACCATGGGTGGGAGGATCACAAACTATCTTTTTTTCGAAACAGCACCACAAGAGGTACGGGATCTTAGGAGTGTCCAAAGGGGTCAAAAGACGAGGCAAGGCAGATCGGGGTGCGATAAAAGAAGGGCCCGGGGGGGAGGGGTCATGGGTTGGGAACTCCTTTGGGGCGGGAGGATCCAACTTTTACACCTGGGGGGAAGATCCCAACTATCTTTAAAAATGGGTGGTAGAATCACAATATCCCTTTAAACCCTGGGTGGAGGTCACAAATATCTTACCCTGGGGGTAGAATCACAAATATCTTACCAAAGGGGGTAGGGTCACAACTATCTTTCACCATGGGTGGTGGATCACAACTATCTTCACCCGCGTGGGAAGATCACAATATCTTTCACCATGGTTTGGGAGTCACAATATATTTTCACAATGGGTGGTAGGATCACAACACCTTACACCACATGGTTTGGGTCACAACAACCTTACTCAATGGAAGGGAGGACACAACTTCCTACCCTGGGTTGGGAGGATCACAACTATTACACTTGGTGGTAGGATCACACTGTTACAACCCGGGGGGTAAATCAAACCATGTTACACCGTGCGGGTAGGACACAACTACTTACACCTGGGGGGTAGGATCACAACCTTAAAACCCTTGGTGGGGGACACAACTATCTTACACCATTGGTGGGAGGATCACAATTATTTTACACCCTGGGTGGTAGGACCCAACATGTTTTCACCATGGGCGGTAGGATCACAACTATCATACACCTGGGTGGTGGATACAACTATGTTAACCCTTGGGGTAGGATCACAACTATTTTACACAAATTGGTGGTAGGACACAATTATTTTACACCATGGGTGGTAGGGCACAACTTTTTACACATGGGCGGTAGGTCACAACTATATACACCCTGGGTGGTAGGATCACAACTTGTTACACCATGGGTGGGAGGGCACAACTATTTACACATTTGGTGGAGGATCACAACTATTTTACCCCAGGGGGGGTAGGACCAAAACATGTTACACCATGGGTGGTAGGATCACAACTATCTTACACCCCTAGGGGTAGGACACAACTATCTTACACCATGGGTGGTCATCAAAACATCTTACATATGGGTGGTGCATCACAACTATCTTTCCCATGGTGGGGGATCACAACTAACTTCACGAAGGGGGTAGGATCAAAACAATCTTTACACCATGGGGGGGATGCAACAATCTTTTCCCATGGGATTAGGAACCCAATAACCATGGGTGGTAGGAGCACAACTATTTTTTAACATGGGGGGTAGGATAACAACTATCTACCCCCTGGGGGGTAGGATCAAAAAAATCTTACAAAAAACCCAAATGGTAGGATCACAAAGTCTTACACCATGGAGGTGTATCACAACTATCTAAACCCGGGTGGGTAGGGCAAAATATCTTATACCCCTGGGTTGGGAGGGGTACAACTACTTTCACCATGGGGGGTAGTCCCCCTATCTTCACCCTGGGGGGTAGGGCACAACTTCTTTCACCATGGGTGGTGGAAACAAACAATTTACACCTGGTGGTAGGATCACAACAATCTTCACCATGGGTGGTGGATCCCAAATCTTCACAATGGTGGGAGGGTCAAAACTAATTTAATATGGGTGGTAGGATCACAACTTCTTACACCATGGGGGGTAGTCACAGCAAACTTACACCATGCGTGGGAGGATCAAAATTTTTACACTTGGGGGGTAGGGTCAAAACTATTTTACACCATGGTGAGATCAAACAATCTTATACAATTTGGGGGAAGGATCAAACATTTACCCATGGGTTGTAGGATCAAAATTATTTTACCCTTGGGGGTAGGGTCAAACTCCTACACAATGGGGGGGAAGATCACAATACTTACACCCCTGGGGAGTGAATCAAACATCTTAAAACCTGGGTGGGGGAAAATCACAAAAATCTTACACCTTTGGGTTTTAGGATCACAAATACTTACACCCTGGGTTGGGATACAACATCTTTTAGAACCCACCCGCAAAAGGTACAGGGTTTTTAGGAGTGTCCAAAATGGTAAAAAACAAGGCGAGGTCAGATCTGGGAGCGGAACAGAAGGGGCCCGGGTTTTGTGGGGCCCTTGACTGGGGAAATCCAAGGGGTGGTAGGATCGCAACTATCTTTTCACCATGGGGGAAAGAACACAATATTTACACCTGGGGGGGTTTTAATCACAAAAATCAAAAACCCCTTTGGGGGTAGGATCACAACTGTTTCACCATGGGTGGTAAGACACAACCCTGTTTTCCCCTGCTGGTAAAGGGTCACAACTACGTTACACCATGGGTGGTAGGATCACAACTTCTTAAAAACCCCTTTGGGGGAGGATCACAACTATCTTACCCATTGGGGGAGGATCCAATTATTTACACATGGGTGGTGGGCCACAATATTTTACACCATGGGCGGTAGGATCACAACTATCATACACCAGGTGGTAGGATCACCTATGTTACCCATGGGGGGTGGTTACAACTATCTTACAAATTGGTGGGGTCACAATTATTTTTCACCATGGGGGTAGGATCACAAAATAGTTACACAGGGGGGTAGGATCACAAATATCATAACCTGGGTGGGAGGGTCCAATATTTACACCATGGGGGGAGGATCCAACTATCTTTCAATTTTTGGGGGAGGTCACAACATTTTACACCATGGGTTTTAGGACCAAAACTATGTTACAACCCTGGGTGGTAGGTCACAACTATCTTACACCATAGGTGGTGGATCACCAACTATCTTACACCCTAGGTGGGAGCATAAAACTATCTTCACTATGGGTGTAGCATCAAACTATCTTCCCATGGGTGGTAGGATCACAACTATCTTACACGATAGGTGGGAGGATCAAAACAATCTTTCACCATGGGTGGTAGGACGCAAAAATCTTACACCATGGATTAGGATCACAACTTTTCCCTGGGTGGGGGAGCACAATATTTTATACCATGGGTGGTAGGATAACAACTACTTACCCCATGGGTGTAGGATCAAAACAATTTAACCATAAGTGGTGGATAAACAGTCTTACACCCTGGGAGGGAGTATCAAACTATCAACACCATGGGGGGTAGGATCAAAACTATCTTATACCCTGGGTGGTGGGTCAAACTATCTTACCCATGGGTGGGGGATCAGACTATCTTACCCATGGGTGTAGGATCACACTATCTTACACCATGGGTGGTAGGAATACAAACAACTAACCATTGTGGGAGGATCACAACAACTTACACCATGGGGGGGTCCAACTATCTTACACAATGGGGGCAGGAAAAATATTTTACATATGGGTGGTAGGATACAACTACTACCCATGGGGGGTAGGGTCACAGCTATCTTTCCCATGCTGGTAGGGTCAAAATTATTTTTCCCTTGGGGGTAATAAAAAAAATTTTTACACCATGGGGAGGGTAAACAATCTTTTACAATGGTGTGGGTCACAACTAATCTTACACCAGGGTTGTAGGACAAAATTATTTTAAACCCCTTGGCGGGGAGGATCACAACTATCCACACCAGGGTGGGGAAAATCACAAGTATCTTCACCATGGGTATAAATCAAAAATATCTTTTAAACCCTGGGTGGGGGGATCACAAATATCTTACACCTTTGGTTCTAGGGTCACAAATATCTACACCATGGGGGGTGGGATCACAACATCTTTTACAAACCCGCACCGAAGAGGTACGGGTCTTAGGAGTGTCCAAAAAATGGGGAAAGACGAGGGGAGGTCAATCGGGAGCGGTAACAAGAAGGGGCCCGGGTTAGTGGGATTTACTGGGAACTCCAAGGGGGGGTAGGACGGAACTATCTTACACCTGGGTGGAAAGATCAAACTATCTTACACCCCGGGTGGTAGAATCACCTATCTTAAGCCGTGGGGGGTGGATCAAACTATCAAAAAAAAATGGGTGGGGAGGTCACAACTATTTCACCCAAATGGGAGAATCACAACTATCTTGCCCTGGGTGGTGGGTCACAACAAACTTACACCCCGGTTGGAGGACACAACTATCTTACCCATGGGGGGGTAGAATCACAATATCTTACACCCTGGGTGGTAGCATTACAACTACTTACACCTGGATTTTAGGATCACAAAAAACCCACCCATGGGGGGAAATCACAAATATTTACACCATGCTGGGAGGTCAAAAATGCTTACCCATTGGGGGTAGGGTCACAAGTATGTTACACCATGGGGGTAGGATACAAAATCTTACCCATGGGTGGGACGATCAAAAATGTCTTACACCATTTTGGGGGAGGATCAAAATGTTTACACCCTGGGTGGGAGGTCACAACACTTACACCATTGGAGGGAATCAAAACTATCTTACCCCCTTGGTGGTGGGATCACAACTATGTTTTCACCTCGTGGTAGGATCACATCTGTGTTACACCCCCTGGGTGGTGGATCCAATTCATAACCATGGGTGGTAGATCAAAAATATTTACACCATGGGTGGTGGATTACAACTATCTTACACCCTTTGGTGGGAAGATCAAACTATCTTACAAAAGGGAGGGAAAAATCACAACTATCATACACCAGGGGGGTAGGGGGACAACTATTTTACCCATGGGGTGTAATCACAAATTACTGGCACCATGTGTGGGGATCCAACTATGTTACCCATGGGTGGGGAGGATCCAAAATCTTTTACCATGGGTGGTAGGACCAAAAAGTGTTACACCCCTGGGGGGTAGGATCTAACAATTTTACCAGGGTGGGAGGTCAAATTCTTACCCATGGGTGATAAGATCACAACTATCTTACACCTTGGGGGTAGGATCACAACTATCTTACACCATGGGTGGAAAAATGCAACAATCTACACAGGGAGGGGGGATCCCAACATCTATCACCTGGGTGGTAGGATCCAACTACTTACCTGGTGGTAGGACAAACTATCTTCACCATGGGGGTAGGATAAAACGCTTAACAAGGGGGGAAGATCACAACATCTTACACCATGGGGGGGTAAGATCACAACGACCTTACACCATGGGTGGGAGAATACAACTATCTTACCATGGGTGGGGATCACAACTATCTTACACCATGGGTGGTAGGTCACAACAATCTTCACCAGGGATTTTGGATCACAACTATCCCATGGGTGGTAGGAGCACAAACTATACCCTGGGTGGTAGGATCAAAAAAAATCTTACACCATGGGGGAGTATCACAACTACTAACAACAGGCGGTAGGATCAAAACTATCTTTTAACCCTGGGTGGGGGAGGACCAATATCTTTCACCCTGGGGGGGTAGGATCACGACTATCTTAACCATGGGTGGTAGGATCACAACTACTTAAAAATGGGGGGTGGGTCACAACAAACTTACACCATTGGGGGTAGGGGCAAACAAACTTACACCATGGGTGGTAGGATCACAACTATTTCACCCTGGGTGGGAGGATCAAAACTATTTTCACTATGGGGGTGGTAGGATCACAATATCTTACACCAGGGTTTGGGAGGATCACAACTATCTTACACCAGGGTGGCAGATCAAAAAATATTTACACTATGGGGGTAGGATCACAACACTTACACATGGGTGTAGGGTCACAGTATCTTAACCCCTGGTGGGGAAAGGAACAAAATTATTTTGCCTATGGTTGGGGAGGGCACAACTTTTACACCAAGGGTGAGACACAAAAATCTTATACATGGGTGGTAGGTTCACAAATATCTTACAAACCCTGGGTGGATCACAAAAATCTTAACCAGGGGGTAGGGGTCAAATATCTACCCATGGGTGGGGAGGGTCACAGCTATCTTACCTGGTTAGATCACAACAATCTTTTGCAATGGGTGGTAGGTCACAACTATCTTTCACCATGGGTGGTAGGATCAAAAAAATTTACATGTTGGGGTAGATCACAACTATCCTACACCATAGGGGAAAAATCACAAGTATTTTACACCATGGGGAGTAAAAAAACTATCTTAAAAAATGGGGGGGGGGAAAATTACAAATATGTTAACCTTTTTTTTCTAGGGCACAAATATCTTCACCATGGGGGGAGGATCACAACTATCTTTTACGACCAGCACCAGCAAGAGGTACAGGGTCTTAGATGTCCAGAGAATGGGAAAACGAGGGGAGGGGCCCGATAGTGGGGGTGCGGTAACTAGAAGGGGCCCGGGGTTTCGGGGGCATTGACTGGGAACCTCAGGGTTGTGGATCGCAACTATCTTACACCATGGGTGGAAAGATCAAACTTTTTACCCCCTGGGTGGTAGAATCACAACTACTTTTACAAAGGTGGAGGATCACAATACTTACCCATGGGTGGTAAATCAAACTATTTGCACCCCCCGGGTTTTTGGGTCACAATATCTTAACCCCTGGTTGGTAGGACACAAAAATCTTCACCATGAGTTGTAGAATCCCAAAATCTTACACCCTGGGTGGTGGATACAACTATCTTCACCATGCGTGGGAAATCACAAATTTCTTTTTTCCCTGGGGGGTAGATCCAACTATTTAACAAAGGGGGGTGATACAACTATTTACCCCCCCATGGGTGGTAGAATCACAACACTTGCACCCCTGGGTTTTAGTCACAAATCTTACACAAGGGTTTGGGGGATCACAAAAAATTTCACCATGAGTTGTAGAATCACAAAATCTTACCCATGGGTGGTGGATCACCATCTTTTCACCATGGGGGAAAACAAACTATCTTTACCATGGGGGTAGGATCACAATATCTTCACAATGGGTGGTAGGTCAAACTTCTTTAACCCTGGGTGGGGAGGATCACAACTACCACACCATGGGGGAAATCAAAATACTTTAAAAACCTGGGTAGTAGGATCACAACTATCTTACACCTTTTGGGGGGTGGACACAAGTATCTTACCCATGCTTGGGAAAATCACAACTATCTTACACAAAGGGTGGTAAAAATCACAACATCTTACACCATGGTGGTAGGATCAAACTTCTTACACCCGGGGGGTGATCACAACTAGTTTCACCTGGGGGGTAGGATCGCAACTTTTTCCACCATAGGAGCTAGGATCAAACTATTTCACAATGGGTGATAGGGTCACAACTACAACACCATGGGTGGTAGATCACAATGCTTACACCATGGGTGGGGGGTCACAACTATGTTACACCATGGGTGGGAAGTCACAACTATGATACCCATGGGTGGTAGGATCAAAACTATCTTTCAAAAATTGGTGGTAGGGCCAAACGTGTTACACAATGGGTGGTGGCATAACAATCTTTCCCATGTGGGTAGGATCACAAATTTTTAAAAACAATGGGGGGTAGGATCACAAAATCCTTACACCAGGGGTAGATCAAACTATCTTTTACCATTGGTTGAGGCACAAATATTTAAACCATGGGGGGACATCACAACTACTTACACCGTGGGTGTAGGACCCCAAGAGTTTTCACCAGGGTGGTGGACATAACTATCTTAACCATGGGTGGTAGGGTCACAACATTTTTTCACCTGGGGGGTAGGGATCACAACATCTTTCACCATGGTGGGACGATCACAACTATTTACACCGTGGGTGGTAGACCACAATATGTACACCATGGTGGTAGGATCCAACAATGACACCCTTGGGGGTAGGATCATAACAATCTTAAAACCATGTGTGTAGATGAAAAACAATCTTACACCATGGTTGGTAGGGATCACAACTATCTTAACCAAGGGTGGTAGGCCACAACTATTTTAAAAACCCTGGGGGTAGGGTCATAACAACTTAACCCTGGGGTTTGGATCACAAGTATCTTACATCACGGGGGGTAGGGTCACAACTCTCTTACAGCTGGGTGTAGGATCACAACCTTTACAGCAGGGTGGGAGGTCACAACTTTTTTAACCTTGGTGGGATCATCACATCTATTTACACCCGGGGGGTAAATCACAACTATCTTACTCCATGGGTGGTCGGATCACAAGTATCTTTCACCCTGGGTGGGAGGGTCACAACTATCTTACACCATGGGTGGAAGGATCACCATCTTACAAATGCGGGGAAAATCACAACTATCTTACACCATGGGGGGTAGGTTTAAACTATCTTATCGTGGGGGTAGGATACAACTACTTTTCAATGGGGGGTTGGGTAAAAAACAATTTACACAATGGAAAAGGTGGATCAAAACTATCCACACTATGGGGGGAAAGATCACAACTATCTTACACCCTGGGGGGTAGAACACAACTATCTTACCATGGGGGGAAATATCACAAATATCTTACACCATGGATGGTAGGATCACAACTATCTTACACCCTGGGTTTTGGGTTTATCACAACTATCTTACACCGGGTGGTAGGACACAACTTCTTGCGCCCTGGTGGGGGATCGAACTATCTTACACCAGGGGGGTGGATCACAACATCTTACACCATGGGTGGTAGGGGGCACAATATCTTACACCCCGGTGGTTGGATACAACAATCTTACCATTGGGGGTAGGATCACAAATATCCCACCCATGGGTGGTTGGATACAATATCTTCCCTGGGGGGTAGGATCACAGCAATCTTACACAGGACTTAGGACACAGCTATCCACCCATAGGTGGGAAAATCACAACTACTTACAACCCTTTTGGGTAGAATAAACTTCTTTCACATGGGGGGGGAAGATCCCAAATAAATTTTTCCCTTTGATTGTGGGGTCCCAAATATTTAACCATGTGTGGTAGGAAACACCCTGTTTTACACAATGGGTGGGGGTCAAACTATTTTCACCATGGTGGTCATCACAACATCTTTCCCATTGGTTGTGGGTCACAACTTTTTTCACCAGGGGGGTACATCACAAAATTCTTACACCGGGGTTGGGGAGGACCACAAGTAGTTAAAAACCATGGGGGGGAGGGTCAAACATCTTACTACGGGTGGTAGGATCACAAAAATGTTACACCATTTTTGGGGGGTAGGATCTAACAATCTTTCACCCGTTGGTAGGATGACAACTTTTACACCCGGGTGGTAGGGCCACAACAAGTTCACCTGGGTGGTAGGATCAAACTCACCCGGGGTTAGGACACAAGTTTCTTTAAACAGGGTGGTAGGGTCACAACTCTCTTTTCAGCATGGGGGGTAGGGTCACAACCTCTTTCACAGGGTGGTAGGTCAAATATTACCCATTGGGGGTTATCTACTCTATCTTAACCATGGGTGGTAGAATACAACTATCTTACTCCATGGGTGGGTCGGTCCCAAAAATCTTTCACCATGGGTGGTAGGGTCACAACTATCTTCACCATGGGGGGAAGGATCACAACTTCTTACAACATGCTGGGAAAATCCAAATACTTAAAACCCTGGGTGGGAGGATCACAACTATTTATACCTTGGTGGATCACAACTAAAATTTACATAGGGGGGTTGGATCCAACAATCTTTCACAATGGGGGGTTTTCCCAAATATCCTCACTATGTGGAAAAATACAACTAACTTCACCATGGGGGGGAATCACAATATCTTCACCATGGGGGGGAAAAAATTTACAAATATCTTACACCATGGGGTGGTAGGACACAACTATCTTACACCAGGGTGGTTGGATCCCCAACTATCTTCCCCATGGGGGGTAGGATCACAACTTTTGCGCCATGCGGGAAATCAGAATATTTACACCCTGGGGGGTAGGATCACAACTATCTTAACCATGGGTGGTAGGATACAACATCTTAACCCCGGGGGGTTGGATCACAAAAATCTTAAAATTGGAAGGTAGGACACAACTTCCTACACCCTGGGGGAATCCAAAATTACAAATGGGTGGGAGGGGTCACAGCAATCTTACACCGGACTGTAGGATCAAGCTACCTACACCATAGGTGGGGAAATCACAACATCACACCTTTTTTTGGTAGAATCAAAAATCTTACACTATGGGTGGGAAGATCCCAATATCTTACACCTTTGATTGTAGGGTCCCCAAAAATTTCACCATGGGTGGTAGGACACAACTATCTTTTCCCAAAAAAACACCGCAAGAGATACAGGGGCCCTTTGGATGTCCCAAAAAGTGGGCAAAAGACGAGGGGGGTCAGATCGGGTACGGTAACAAGAAGGGGGCCCCGAGGTAGCGGGGGGCAGGTTTGGGAAACCGGGGGGTGGATCGCAACTATATTTCACCCTGGGGGGGAAGATCAGTACTATTTACATCATGGGTGGGGATCACAACTATCTTACCCCATGGGTGGTAGAATCACAACGTTCTTACCCTGGGTGGAGGGTCACAAAAACTTACACAGGTGGGAGGATCACCATTTACACAATGCCGGTAGGATATAACTATCTTTTAAAACCCATGGTGGGGGAAAATCACAGCTATCTTACACCCTGGGTGGTAGGATCCAATATCTTACACCAGGGGGGTTTGATCACAACATTTCCCATGGGTGGGTTGGGTCAACAACTTTCACAAAGGAACGAGATGGCAACTACCCTACACCAGGGGTTTAAAGATCCAAAATATTTTTTCAACATGGGTGGAAATCACAAAATATCTTACACCAGGGGGGAATAACAAAAATCTTACTCTTTGGGGGTAGGGCATAAATATTTTCACCATATGTGGGATGATCACAACTATCTTAAACCCCGGGTGGAGGAACAACTACTTTTACCAGGGGGGGAAATCAAACTACTTACATAATTTTTGGTAGGGTACAACATCTCCCCCAAGGGTGGGAAAACAAAAACCCCAAAAACAAAAAAAACAAAACCAAAACCCCCCCCCCAAAATCACACTTCTTACCCCATGGGGGGGTAAATTTTACAACACTTTGCCCTTTGGTGGTAGAACACAGTACCCCTTTTTACACCTGGGGTGGTAGGGAATCCAACTTCTTTCACCATGGGTGTAGAATCACAAATTCTTACACATGGTGGTAAATCACAACATCTTTCCCCATGGGGTAGGAAAACACAACTATCTTTTCCCATGGGTGGTAGGCACAAATACTTACCCAGGGTTTTTTAAAAAATCCAAATATCTTCACCATGGGGGTGATCACACTACAACCATGGTGGAAATCACTATTATTTTCAACATGATGGTAGAAACACAACGTTTACACCAAGGGTGGGAGGATCCCAATATCTTCACTAGGTGGTAGGATCAAACTTCTTACGCTTCGGTGGTAGGATCAGAACTATCTTACACCCTTGGTTGGGTTAGACAAACTTCTTTCACCTGGGGATAGGCATAGCTATCTTACACCACTGATGGTAGGATCACAACTATCTTACACTATAGGTGGTAGAAACACAACTATCTTACACCATGGGTGGTAGTAACACATCTATCTTACACCATGGGTGGTAGGATCACAACTATGTTACACCATGGGTGGTAGGATCACAAGTATCTTACACCATTGATATTAGGATCACAACTATCTTACACCGTGAGTGAGAAGATGACAACTATCTTACACCATAGGTGGTAGAAGCACAACTATCTTACACCATGGGTGGTAGAAACACAACTATCTTACACCATAGGTGGTAGAAGCACAACTTTCTTACACCATGGGTAGTAGAAACACAACTATCTTACACCATGGGTGGTAGGATCACAACTATGTTACTCCATGGGTGGTAGGATCACAAGTATCTTATTCCATGGGTGGTAGAAACACAATTATCTTACACCATGGGTGGTAAAATCACATGTTACACCATGGGTGGTAGAGTCACAGCTATCTTACACCACGGGTGGTAGAATCACTGCTATCTTACACCATGGGTGGGAAGATCACAACTATCTTACACCATACATTACCCATCTAAAAAAAATTCTCACAAATTTTTAACAGCAAAAAGCAATACCTATAGGTAATAAAAATGTCAATGATAGTCATCAGAAAACTCCCAGACTAATTAATATCTAGTTAATGTTGATAATTATAACCATAATTTTCAAAGTGTTGGACCGGTAAGCCATCGATAGGCCTCGATCAGATGACGAAAAGCTTCAGCTGCGGGTTATATGGCTAAGACCGGAGTCTGGACTTGTCCTGTTTCCTAACAATCCTTACCTGGGACCGGGAGACGTAGTTAATGAACCCGGTACCATTCCCGATAGCACAGACTTACGAAATTCAATTTCTCGTCGACGCGTATTTTCTCTCGTTTCAGAGTCTCTGAAGTCGTCCAGGGTAAGAATTTATTGACAGTTTCGTATTTCACTTCGTCGCGTAAAGAAAAACTTTGTCTATAAAAACAATGGAAATAGTAGTGATGCATCGATTATGGGTAGATATCAATCGTGATTAGTGATTTTGATACCAGCAGACCGTGTGTTTGATTAGTGTGTTTGATTAACTGATGTTTGTTGATTTTGGGCTGACCTTGTAAAGCCTGGCAGGAACGATGTTGTGGCTGGCTGCTAGGTTTGGGAAAAGTCTTTTCGGAGTGACCTCCAGGAAAGAAGAGAATCCTTATGGCGTTCCTATACCCTTGATCGAGGTTCTACCAGGAGTCCATCACCCTAGGAAGACCTCAACAGGATCCAAGAGTGCAGAACCTCAGTAGTGCTTCAGAAGTGAAGGATCCCAGAAGCATTGCATCCTAGCAAGACCTAAGAATCGCAGGGCTCCAGGAGAACAGCAGCATCCTAGCAATACCCAAAAATCGCAGGGCTCCAGGAGAACAGCATCCTAGCGAGACCCAAGAATCTCGCAGGGCCACAGAAGGCGGGGCCCCAGTATCATAATATAACAACATGGCCACAGAATCGCTAGGGCCCCGGAAGGAGGAGCCAAGAGAGGGAGAGGCAGCGTGGCCCACGGCGTGATAACAAGTGATGCATTTTCCAAGGGAAGCCTGTCATTTTTCACACTATGTTGATATCCCAGAAATTCTGCCGCATTAACTTCGGAAGACGTCGCTTCCTGCGTAAATATACGAAAATTTCTCTAAGTAACAATGCCAGTGTTTCACTGAAATGGGAGGAACTGTCTTTTTTCCCCATTATTAAGAAAAATGATAATCTGTAGTGGAATGATACTCGCTTTAATATATAATATAATATGATGTCGTGCCGAATAGGTAAAATTTGCGAATTTGGCTTAAATAGCAACGTTCTTCTTGCCAAATAAGGAAAGCAAAAATTTGGTATACAATAATTTCGCAAAAATCATTCTGATCCTTACGAAAAAATACTTTCATTGTGTTTACTTATTAAATTATTGTAAACTTATCTAAAATATATTTAGAAGGATTAGGATAAATTAAATTGAGCTTGTTAAAATAAGGTTAGGTAAGTTTTCTAATGTACTTTTGGTACAAAATCACTAATTTTTACATTAACATAAATGAAAAATATATATATTTAAGCAAATAAGATAAATTTTTAGAAAGGACTTAATTTCTTGCTAATTGACCAGTTTTACCTATTCAGCACGACATATATGGCAATTATCAGTATCACACTATCATCATATCATGTCGGTGCCAAGCACTGTCATCCGACGCTAAGTGCCGAGCACGAGATGAAGAAGTGTCAGAATCGTGGCTATAAAGGTGTCAGAATCGTGGCTATAAAGGTGTCAGAATCGTGGCTATAAAGGTGTCAGAATCGTGGCTATAAAAGTGTCGGAAGCACGGCTATAAAGGTGTCGGAAGCACGGCTATAAAGGTGTCAGAAGCACGGCTATAAAGGTGTCAGAAGCACGGCTATAAAGGTGTCAGAAGCACGGCTATAAAGGTGTAAGAATCGTGGCTATAAAAGTGTCGGAAGCACGGCTATAAAGGTGTCAGAAGCACGGCTATAAAGGTGTCAGAAGCACGGCTATAAAGGTGTCAGAAGCACGGCTATAAAGGTGTCAGAAGCACGGCTAATAAAGGTGTAAGAATCGTGGCTATAAAAGGTGTCAGAAGCACGGCTATAAAGGTGTCAGAATCGTGGCTATAAAGGTGTCAGAAGCACGGCTATAAAGGTGTCAGAAGCAAGGCAATAACGATTTCAAAATCGTGGTTATAAAGGTGTCAGAAGCACGGCTACAAAGGTGTGAAAATCGTGGTTATAAAGGTGTCAGAATTGTGGCTCTAAAGGTGTCAGAATCACGGCTATAAAGGTGTAAGTATCGTGGCTATAAAGGTGTCAGAAACACGGCTATAAAGGTGTCAGTATCGTGGCTATAAAGGTGTCAGAATCGTGGCTATAAAGGTGTCAGAAGCACGGCTATAAAGGTGTCAGAAGCACGGCTATAAAGGTGTCAGAATCGTGGCTATAAAGATGTCAGAATCGTGGCTATAAAGGTGTCAGAAGCACGGCTATAAAGGTGTCAGAATCGTGGCTATAAAGGTGTCAGAAGCACTGCTTTAAAGGTGTCAGAAGCACGGCTAATAAAGGTATCAGAATCGTGGCCCATAAAGGTGTCAGACTCGTGGCTATAAAGGTGTCAGAATCACGGCTATAAAGGTGTCAGAATCGTGGCTATAAAGGTGTGAGAATCGTGGCTATAAAGGTTTCAGAATCGTGGCTATAAAGGTGTCAGAAGCAAGGCTATAAAGGTGTCAGTATCGTGGCTATAAAGATGTCAGTATCTTGGCTATAAAGGTGTCAGGAGCACGGCTATAAAGATGTCAGAATCGTGGCTATAAAGGTGTCAGAATCACGGCTATAAAGGTGTCAGAATCACGGCTATAAAGGTGTCAGAATCGTAGCTATAAAGGTGTCAGAATCGTGGCTATAAAGGTGTCAGAATCGTAGCTATAAAGGTGTCAGAATCGTAGCTATAAAGGTGTCAGAATCGTGGCTATAAAGGTGACAGAAGCACGCTATAAAAATGTCAAAAGTACGGCTATAAAGGTGTCAGAAGTACGGCTGTAAAGGTGTCAGAATCGTGGCTATGAAGGTGTCAGAATCACGGCTATAAAGGTGTCAGAATCGTGGATATAAATGTGTCAGAATCGTGGCTATAAAGGTGTGAGAATCGTGGCTATTAAGGTGTCAGAATCGTGGCTGTAAAGGTGTGAGAATCGTGGAAAAAAGGTGTCAGAAGAAAGGGTAAAAAGGTTCAGAAAATGGCTGTAAAGGTGCAGAATCCCTATAAAGGTGTCAGAAGTAAGGGTATAAAGGTTCAGAATCGTAGCTATAAAGGTGTCAGTATGTGGCTATAAAAGGGGCAGAAGACGGCTCCAAAAGGGGTCAGAATCGTGGGTGTAAAGGGTTTAAATCACGGCTATAAAGGGGGTCAGAAATACGGGATAAAGGGGGTTTAGAATCGTAGCTTAAAAGGGTCTATCGTGGCTTAAAAGTGTCAAATACGGGTATAAAGTGTCAAACACGGCTATAAAGGTGTCAGAATCACGGGTAAAAAGGGTTTCAGAATCGTTTCTATAAAAGTTCGAATCGTGGCATAAAGGTCAGAATCGTGGCTATGGGTGTCAAATCGTGCTATAAAGGTGAAGAAAGTGGCTATAAAGGTTCAGAAACGGGTATAAAGTGTAAATCGGGCTAAAAAGTGTCAGAAGCCCCGGGTTTTAAAAGGGGTTTAGAACAGGGTATGAAAAGGGGTCAGAAGCACGGCATAAAGTTGTCAGAATCGTGGCTATAAAGGTTCCAGTCACGGCTATAAAGTGTAGAATCGTGGCTTAAAGGGGGTCAGAATCGTGGGTATAAAGGGGTCGAATCGTGGCTATAAAGGGTCAAACACGGGAAAAAGGGGGTCAGAAGCCGGTAAAAGGGTCAGAATCGGGCTATAAAGGGTCAAATCGTGGCTATAAAGGGGTCCCCAAAACTTGGGTATAAAGGTTCAGAATCGTGGCTATAAAGGGGGTTCAAATCGGGCTATAAAAGGGGCAGAAAACGTGGTAAAAGGGCAAATCGTGGCTATAAACTGACAGAAGCCCGGCATAAAGGGGCGAACGCGGCTATAAAGGGGTCGAAGCCGGGTATAAAGGTGTCAAATCGTGGCATTAAATGTAAAATCTGGGTCTGTAGGTCGAATCGTGGCATAAAGGGTCAGAAGCACGGCTATAAAAATGTCAGAACGGGCTATAAGGGTAAAATCGTGGCTCTGTAGGTGTCGAACTGGCTATAAAGGTGTCAGAAGCACGGCTATAAAGGTGTCAGAAGCACGGCTATAAAAGTGTCAGAATCGTGGCTATAAATGTGTCAGAGGGGTGGACGTGGGCGAGAAATTTCTCTCAGAGACGATATTCATAACTTTCAATATATTTAATATAGCGAGGGACCAAGCCAGCCATCTTCACCCTGCAACTTATTAGAGATATCCCGGCTATGTGGGAAGCAAGGGTATATACACCTAGAGCCGTGTATCAGAGTATGTACACTAAGCGGGGAGCATATCTCAAGAGTATATACATACACTAGTTATGAAATAACGTACACTATACTGCAAGATTTCATTACAGCAACGTTTCTCACATTATTTTAGCTTTTATCATGTTACGCTTGAGCTCTATACATGTGGCGAAACGTTGTTTTCTAGGCCTCGTATCTGCTTCCCCTGACAGCACAGGATGTCAACAGAGCTTGATTTGTAACAACCAGTCTTCCATACTGCTAGATTTATCACGACCACAAGCTTATAAAATATCCACTACGTTGTTGCTATACCGTCCGTTTGCCACCACTGGGGATATTAGTATTCTGGGTATCACCACTACCACTACCACCTCAAACCTTGCCACTACCACTGCTGCCACCGACATCACTACCACTAAAGCTGTCACCGTTACCATAGTGAGTCAGCATGAAACAATCCAGCCACTTTTCCTCTACACCTCGACTCTGTGTGTGACGAGTCTCATTAAACCCTGCCATCACCCTGTCATCACCCTGCCATCACCCTGCCATCACCCTGTCATCACCCTGCCATCACCCTGCCATCACCCTGTCATCACCTTGAATATTTATCAGTGGTTAGTTGCTGTGTAGATAGTCCAAGAGTCGTTACAACAACAACAACAATAATAATAATAATAATGACAAAATCAAATCAATAGCATCAGAAGCAACAATAACTGTAACAACAATAACAACAATAACCACAACAATATAATCACAACAACACAAGCATAAACAACTACGAGAACACAACCACAACAATACAAAAACCAGAAAACAACCACAATCAAAACAACACGAGCATAAACAACTACAACAACCACAAAACAACCACAACATCGTCAATCACTTTCACTCACATTAGCTAATCAAACGCAAATGTTAGTAAATCATTTCCAATTTTAAGTGTTTACGTTCCAGTTTCCTTCAGTCGTAAGTAATGTAAATTGCATTACATAACATTAGGTAATTTTAGATTACTTAGACATTTGCTCCAGCACCACCGCATTGACATAGATCGAAATGCAATTCGCGAACGGAGAATCAATCCTACACCAGAGATTTAGGGTGTAGGGGTGGGACCAGGAGCTGAAACTCGAGTCAGTTTAAGCAGCTGTTGTCGTGCCTCTTAATTCTGTCTCGTCTCCTCTCTCTTCTCACTCATCTCTCTTCTCTAATCTCTAATCTCTTCATTCGGTGAGTTTGATAAAAATACAGGAGAGCTTTGTATTGTGTCTGAGTTCATTATGTCCCAGTCACTCCGCTTAACAGTTCAGGTGTGAGAATTAAGCTTTGGTTAAGCTCTTTGCGAATGTCTCTCGTTCGTATTGTAAGAGCAGGTGTTGTAAGCGCAGGTATTGGCTATCACTGCAAACATTAAACACAGCTATACAATATTATATAGCTGCGTTTTTTTCAAGTGCAAAGAGTTCTGTGAGATATTTAAAGTGCAAGCAGAGGGTTATGCTTACTTTTAAGCGAGGTTAGAACGTACCTCGACATAATTTTTAGAGGAGGTAGTACCGGGTTCCTGTCTTTGATGTGGATCCCCCCGACCATATGTGTGGGTAGTGAGGGTGAAAGGAGATCAGACACGCGTGCTGAATTTCCCAGCTGCTGATTTGCGTGTTTTCCTCCTTGGTTTGCTTATCAGGTTGACAAGTCGTGAATGATGCCTGAAGTACTTGCCAGAAACTAGCTATGAGTTCTCTTCCTTTCTCCTTCTCTCCCTTCCTCTCTCTCTTTTTCTTCCTCTGTCTCCCTGCCTCCTTGCGTAAGAAGTATCTGCTAAACATGGGTAGGCCACAAACACCACCTCGCCTTCTCTATAAACATAAACCTGCCAAGGAAGGTCACTGTCTTCCCTGGGGACATCCATCTTGGGACCCAACACACGCGCGCGTATGTATGTGTGTTTGTATTCACTTATTTGTGGTTGCAGGGCTCGATTCACAGCTCCTGGCCTTGCCTTTTCGCTGATCACTACTTGGTCTACTCTCTCCCTGCTCCAAGAGCTTTATCATATCTCTTCTTAAAGCTATGTATGGATCCTGCCTCCACTATATCACTACCCAGACTATTCCACTTCCTGACAACTCTATGGTTGAAGAGATACTTTCTAACATCCCTGTGATTCATCTGAATTTTCAACTTCCAGTTGTGACCCATTGTTGCTGTGTACCATCTCTGGAACATCCTGTCTCTGTCCACCTAGTTGTAAATTCCTCTCGGTATTTTATATGTCGTTATCATATCCCCCCTATCTCTCCTGTCCAGGTCGATTTCCCTTAACCTCTCCTCGTAGGACATACTCCTTAGCTCTGGGACTAGTCTTGTGTGTGTGTGTGTGTGTGTGTGTGTGTGTGTTGTGTGTGATACTAAGGATCATGCGACTGTTCTCAACATTATTACCAAACATACACACACACACCTGTGAATGTTTGAAACATTATCACAATGTTACATCAAGAAGAAGAATGTTCAAAACGACGCCAGGAAGAAATCCAAACCATTTTTCCCCCTCGAACCGGTTTTCGGTTGTCTTCTCCGAGGCTCTGGCTTCCCTAATAAGCTTTGTATTAGTTACCATTAAAAAATCCTTCTCATATAACAAGGAAAAATTATCCAAACTGTCTTTATCAGTTTCAAGTGACTTTATCAAATTTTAGGCATTTGTCTTCATGATAATTGTCTTCATCAGTTTTAAGTAACTGACTTCATCAATTTAAGTAAATGACTTCATCAATTTAAGTAAATGACTTCATCAATTTAAGTAACTGACTTCATCAATTTAAGTAAATGACTTCATCAATTTAAGTAAATGACTTCATCAATTTAAGTAAATGACTTCATCAATTTAAGTAACTGACTTCATCAATTTAAGTAACTGACTTCATCAATTTAAGTAAATGACTTCATCAATTTAAGTAAATGACTTCATCAATTTTAAGTAACTGACTTAATCAATTTAAGTAAACTGGCTTCATCAATTTAAGTAAATGACTTCATCAATTTAAGTAAATGGCTTCATCAATTTAAGTAAATGGCTTCATCAATTTCGAGTAACTGACTTCATAAATTTAAGTAAATGACTTCATCAATTTAAGTAACTGACTTCATCAATTTAAGTAAAAAGACTTCATCAATTTAAGTAACTGACTTCATCAATTTAAGTAAATGACTTCATCAATTTAAGTAACTGACTTCATCAATTTAAGTAAATGACTTCATCAATTTAAGTAACTGACTTCATCAATTTAAGTAAATGACTTCATCAATTTAAGTAACTGACTTCATCAATTTAAGTAAATGACTTCATCAATTTAAGTAAATGGCTTCATCAATTTAAGTAAATGGCTTCATCAATTTCGAGTAATTGACTTCATCAATTTAAGTAACTGACTTCATCAATTTCGAGTAAATGACTTCATCAATTTAAGTAACTGACTTCATCAATTTAAGTAAATGACTTCATCAATTTAAGTAACTGACTTCATCAATTTAAGTAAATGACTTCATCAATTTAAGTAACTGACTTCATCAATTTTAAATAAATGACTTCATTCAATTTAAGTAAATGCTTCATCAATTTAAGTAAATGACTTCATCAATTTAAGTAATGGCTTCATCAATTTCGAGTAATGACTTCATCAATTTAAGTAACTGACTTCATCAATTTCGAGTAAATGACTTCATCAATTTAAGTAACTGACTTCATCAGTTTAAGTAACTGACTTCATCAGTTTAAATAACTGACTTCATCAGTTTAAATAACTGACTTCATCAGTTTAAGTAACTGACTTCATCAGTTTAAATAACTGACTTTATCAGTTTAAATAACTGACATCACTTTCGAGTAACTGACATCATCAACATGAAGCCAAGACAGAGACACCAAACCTTTGTGAAAGTTTTAATACAAACGGAAACTGTTTTAAACGGGAATAAAACGAATACGACGCAAACAGGAGAGAAGGATTTTTTATTCTGTTTTTTTCCCTGTTCCCTGTAAAGAAAAAAATATTATATTTGATAATTATGATCTTGCAAAAAGTTGATAAAAAGGGAGTAAGAGAGAGACTGAACTATCTCTCTCTCTCTCTCTCTCTCTCTCTCTCTCTCTCTCTCTCTCTCTCTCTCCTCTCTCTCTCTCTCTCTCTCTCTCTCTCTCTCTCTCTTCTCTTCCTCTCTCTTTCTCTCTCTCTCTCTCTCTTTCTTTTTTTATCTTTTATTTTCCTTCTTATTATCATTACTATATTCATTATCATCATAATCGTTATCATTATCGTCATTATTATAATTATTATCATTATTCTAATCCATCATTATTCTTAAAAAGTTTATTTTCCACACCCACTGTCTCACACCCAGTGTCTCACACCCAATGTCTCACACCCAGTGTCTCACACCCAGTGTCTCACACCCAGTGTCTCACACCCAGTGTCTCACACCCAGTGTCTCACACCCACTGTCTCACACCCACTGTCTCACACCCACTGTCTCACACCCACTGTCTCACACCCACTGTCTCACACCCACTGTCTACACCACTGTCTCACACCCACTGTCTACACACTGTTCACACCCACTGTCTCACACCCACTGTCTCGCACCCACTGTCTCGCACCCACTGTTCGCCCACTGTCTCCACCCACTGTCTCACACCCACTGTCTCACACCCACTGTCTCACACCCACTGTCTCACACCCACTGTCTCACACCCACTGTCTCACACCCACTGTCTCACACCCTGTCTCACACCCACTGTCTCGCACCCACTGTCTCGCACCCACTGTCTCACACCCACTGTCTCACACCCACTGTCTCACACCCACTGTCTCGCACCCACTGTCTCACACCCACTGTCTCACACCCACTGTCTCGCACCCACTGTCTCGCACCCACTGTCTCGCACCCACTGTCTCACACCCACTGTCTCATCACCCACTGTATCGCACCACTGTCTCACACACTCCACTGTCTCACACCCACTGTCTCACACCACTGTCTCCACCACTGTCTCGCACCACTGCCTCACCCACGTCTCGCACCACTGTCTCACACCCACTGTCTCACACCACTGTCTCACACCCACTGTCTCGCACCCACCTGTCCTCACACCCACTGTCTCACACCCACTGTCTCACACCCACTGTCTCACACCCACTGTCTCACACCCACTGTCTCACACCCACTGTCTCACACCCACTGTCTCACACCCACTGTCTCACACCCACTGTCTGCACCACTCACACCCACTGTCTCACACCCACTGTCTCACACCCACTGTCTCGCACCCCACTGTCTCCACCCACTGTCTCACACCCACTGTCTCGCACCCAACTGTTCTCAACCCACGTCTCACCCCACTGTTCACACCACTGTCTCACACCCACTGTCTCGCACCCTTCTGCACACCCACTGTCTCACTCCACTCACACCACTGTCTCACACCCACTGTCTCACACCCACTGTCCCACTGTCTCGCACCACTGTCTCACACCCCTGTCTCACACCCACTGTCTCCACCCACTGTCTCACACTGTCTCACATACTGTCTCACACCCCTGTATCACCCACTGTCTCAGCACCACTGTCTCCGCACACCCACTGTCTCACACCCACTGTCTCACACCACTGTCTCACACCACTGTCTCCACCCACTGTCTCACACCCACTGTCTCACACCCACTGTCTCACACCCACTGTCTCACACCCACTGTCTCACCCACTGTCTCACACCCACTGTCTCACACCCACTGTCTCACACCCACTGTTTCCCACCCACTGCCCACACCACGTCTCGCACCAAACTGCCCAACCACCGTCTCAACACCCACTGTCTCACACCCACTGTCTCACACCCACTGTCTCACCCACTGTTCACACCCCTGTCTCAAACAACCCACTGTCTCACACCACTGTCTCACTAGACCCACTGTCTCGACACCCACTGTCTCACACCCACTGTCTCACACCCACTGTCTCACCCACTGTCTCGCACCCACTGTCTCAAAACCCACTGTCTCACACCCACGTGTCTCACACACTGTCTCACCCATTGTCTCACACCCACTGTCTCGCACCCACTGTCTCTCCCCCCTCTGTCTCACACCCTGTCTCCACCACACTGTCTCAACCACTTCACACACCACTGTCTCGCACCCTGTTCTCACATCTACTGTTTCACACCCACTGTCTCACACCACTGTCCTCATACACCATGTCTCACACCCCCTGTCTCGCACCCACTGTCTCACACCACACTGACTCGCACCCACTGTCTCTCACCCATTGTTCACTCCACTGTCTCACACCCACTGTCTCGCACCACTGTTCTCACACCCACTGTCTCACACCACTGTCTCATACCCACTCTCTGCACCACTGTCTCAACCATTGTCTCCACACCCACTGTCTCACACCCCTGTCTCATTCCATTGTTCACACCCACTGTCTCACACCCACTGTCTCACACCCACTGTCTCAACCACGTCTCCCATCATCCACTGTCTCACACCCACTGTGCCCCATTCTCATTCATTGTCTCACACCACGTTTCGCACCAACTGTCTCATATCCACTGTCTCACACCCCTCTGTCTCACACACACTGTTCTCACACCACTGTCTCAGCACCCACTGTCTCGCACCACTGTTCACACCCACTGTCTCACATCCACTGTCCTCACACCCACTGTCCTCACTGTCTCCACCCACTGTCCATACACCACTGTCTCACACCCACTGTCTCGCACCACTGTCTCCATATCCACTGTCTCCACCCACTGTCTCGCACCATGTCTCACACCCACTGTCTCAACACTGTCTCACATCCGTCTCACACCCACTGTCTCGCACCCACTGTCTCACACCACTGTCTCACACCCACTGTCTCACACCACTGTCTCACACCCACTGTCTCACCCACTGTTCACCACTGTCTCGCATCCCACTGTCCCACACCACTGTTCGCACAACTGTCTCATATCCACTGTCTCACACCCACTGTCTCACCACCACTGTCTCGCACCACTGTCTCAATCCACTGTCTCACACCCACTGTCTCGCACCCACTGTCTCATTTCACCACTGATCTCACAACACCACTGTCTCACACCACTGTCTCATATCCACTGTCTCACACCCACTGTCTCGCACCCACTGTCTCACACCCACTGTCTCACACCCTGCCTCACACCCACTGTCTCATATCCACTGTCTCACACCCACTGTCTCACACCTACTGTCTCGCACCCACTGTCTCGCACCCACTGTCTCATATCCACTGTCTCACACCCACTGTCTCGCACCCACTGTCTCACACCCACTGTCTCACACCACTGTCTCATTCCTGTCTCGCACCCACTGTCTCGCCACCACTGTCACTCCACTATTCCACCCCTTCTCACACCCCACTGTCTCACCACGCTCACACACTGTCTCACACCCACTGTCTCACTCCACTGTCTCATCACCACTGTCTCGCACCATTGTCTCATACATCTCCACCACTGTCTCACCCCGTCACACCCTGTCTCACACCACTGTCTCACACTCACTTCTCGCCACCACTGTCTCACACTACTGTCTCACACCACTGTCTACACCACTGTCTCACCCACTGTCACCCACTGTCTCACACCTAACTGTCTCGCACCCACTGTTCACGTACCCTGTTTCACAACCAACCACTGTCCACACCCACTGTCTCAACCACTGTCTACCTGTCTCAAACCCACGTCTCCACCACGTCTCACACTATGTCCACCCACTGTCTCTATCACACAATGTCTCACACCCACTGTCTCGTCCCTGCAACTACAGTCTCAACCCACTGGTCTCCCACTGTCCACATGCTCCTCACACCCATGTCTCACACCTACTGTCTCACACCCACTGTCTCACACCCACTGTGTCACACCACTGTCTCACCACATGTCTCGCACCACGTCTCTATCACTTTCACACCCACTGTCTCGTACCCACTGTCTCATATCCACTGTCTCACACCCACTGTCTCACACACACTGTCTCACACCCACTGTCTCATATCCACTGTCTCGCACCCACTGTCTTGCACCCACTGTCTCACACCCACTGTTTCACATCCACTGTCTCACACCCTCTGTCTCATATCGACTGTCTCGCACCCACTGTCTCAGACCCACTGTCTCACACCCACTGTCTCACACCCTCTGTGTCACATCCACTGTCTCACACCCACTGTCTCGCACCCACTGTCTTGCACCCACTGTCTCACACCCACTGTCTCATATCCACACTCTCGCACCCACTGTCTCACACCCACTGTCTCATCCACTGTCTCACACCATCTCTCACACCTACTGTCTCTGCCACCCATTGTCTCGCACCTCTATCATTCTCCACCCACTGTCTCGCACCCACTGTCTCACACCCACTTCTCACACCCACGTCTCTCTATCAGTCTGCACCCACTGTCTCGCACCCACTGTCTCACACCCACTGTCTCACACCCACTGTCTCACACCCACTGTCTCATATCACTGTCTCACACCCACTGTCTCGCCCACCTCTCCACCCTCTTCTCACGCCCACTCTCTCACACCCACTGTCCGCACTCACTGTCTCATACCCATTCACACCCACTGTCTCTCACTCACTGTCTCACACCCATTTCTCACACTCACTGTCTCACACTACTGTCTCGCACCCACTTGTCTCACACTTACTGTCTCACACCTACTGTCTCACACCTACTGTCTCTTAGCCCCTGTCACCACTGTTCCCACTGTCTCACACCCACTTCCACACCACTGTCTCACACCCACTGTCTCACCCCACTGTCTCACACCCACCTGTCTCACACCCACTGTCTCACACCCACTGTCTCCACCACTGTCTCAACCCACTGTTCGCTCACTGTTCCACCCACTGTCTCACCCCACTTCCAACACCACTGTCTCGCACCCACTGTCTCACACCCACTGTCTCACACCCACTGTCTCCCGACTTCCACATGTCTCATATCCACTGTCTCACACCCACTTCTCACACCTACATGTCTCACGCACTGTCTCACACCCACTGTTTCACACCACTGTCTCACACCACTGTCTACACCCACTGTCTCTCACCCACTGTCTCCACCCATCTGTCTCATATCACTGTCTCACACCACTGTCTCACACCCACTGTCTCCACCCACTGTCTCACACCCACTCTTCACACACCACTGTCTCACACCACTGTCTCACCAACTGTCTCCCACCCACTGTCTCACACCCACTGTCTCGCACCCACTGTCTCGCACCCACTGTCTCACACCCACTGTCTCACACCCCACTGTCTCACACCACTGTCTCAACACACTACTGTCTCACACCCTGTTGTCTCACACCTACTGTTTCACACCACTGTCTCGCACCCACTGTCTCCACCCACTGTCTCACACCCTCTGCTCACACCCACTTCTCGACACCCACTGTCTCGCACCCACTGTTCTACTGTCTCACCCACTGTCTCACACCCACTGTCTCCAATCCACTGTCTCCACCACTGTCTCACATCCCACTGTCTCACACCCACTGTCTCACACCCACTGTCTCGACCACTGTCTCAACCCATGTCTCCACACCCACTGTCTCATTTCCATCTGTCTCACACCACGTCCCCACACCACTGTCTCACACCCACTGTCTCACACCACTGTCTCCACCCACTGTCTCCACACCACTGTTCTCACACCACTGTCTCGCACCCACTGTCTCATTCCACTGTCTCACACCCACTGTTCTCGCACCACTGTCTCCACCCACTGTCTCACACCACTGTCTCACACACACTGTCTCACACCCACTGTCTCACTACTCCACTGTCTCGACACCCACTGTCTCGCACCCACTGTTTCCAACCCTACTGCTCTCACTCACACCCACTGTCTCACATCCACTGTCTCACACCCACTGTCTCCACTATGTCTCCACCCTGTCTGCACCCTGATCCACTGTCTCACACCCACTGTCTCGCACCCAATGTCTCACACCCACTGTCTCCCACCCACATAGTCTCGCACCCACTGTCTCGCACCCACTGTCTCACACCACTGTCTCACACCACTGTCTCACACCCACTGTCTCACACCCACTGTCTCACACCCACTGTCTCACACCACTGTCTCGCACCCACTCGTCTCACACCCACTGTCTCGCACCAACTGTTCATATCCACTGTCTCACACCCCACTGTCTCACACCCACTGTCTCTCACACTGTCTCATTCCCGCAACCCCCTGTCTCGCACCACATGTCTCATACCACTGTCTCACACCCACTGCTCACACCACCCCCACTGTCTCGCACCCACTGTCTCGCAACCCACTGTCTCCAACCCACTGTCTCACATCCGCACTGTCCTCACACCCACTGCTCTCATATCCACTGTCTCACACCCACTGTCTCACACCACTGTTTCAACATGTCTCACAACCCACTGTCTCACCCACTGCTCACACCCACTGTCTCGCACCCACTGTCTCACACCACTGTCTCACACCCACTGTCTCACACCCACTGTCTCAATACCACTGTCTCACTCCCATAACCCACTGTCTCCACCCACTGTCTCACCCATGTCTCACACCACTGTCTCGCACCCACTGTCTCACACCCATTCTCACACCACTGTTCTCGCCCACCCACACCTGTCTCACACTCCACTGTCTTCACACCACTATCTCGACCACTGTCACACCACTGTCTCACACCATTGTCTCACACCACCTGTCTCACACCACTGTCTCCACCCACTGTCTCACCCTCAGTGTCTCACACCCACTGTCTCGCACCACTGTCTCACACCCACTGTCTCCACCACTGTCTCCACCATGTCTCACTACCACCTGTCTCACACCCACTGTCTGCACCACTGTCTCACACGTATTGTTCACCCACTGTTCAACACACTGTCTCACACCCACTGTCTCCACCACTGTCTCGCAACTAAGTCTCCACCCACTGAGATCGCACACGCTCCCTTTCTCCACACCCACTGTCTCACACCCATCCACACCACTGTCTGCACACCACTGTGTCACACCATGTCTCACCCACTGTCTCGCACCCACTGTTATTTTCTCACACCCACTGTTCTCCAGCACCCACTGTCTGATCACCCACTGTCTCAACACCACTGTCTACACCACTGTCTCACCAGCTCCACCCCTGTCTGCCCACTGTCCACCACTGTTTCCATCCACTGTCCACCCCTCTGTTCCATATCGACATGTCTCGCACCCACTGTCTCAGACCACTGTCTCACACCCATCTCCACCTGTCATCATCCACTGTTCTCACACCACTGTCTACCCCCACTGGTTATGCACCATGTCCTCAACACCCTGATTTAGTCCACTCTATCCACCACTGTCTCACAATCAGTTCATACTTCTCCACCCACATCTTCACACGTCTGTCTCGTAACCATTGTCATGCACCATTGTCCATATCCATTTCTCGCACCCACTGTCTCTCACCACTGTCTCACACCCACTCTCTCACACCACTCTCTGTATCCAGTCTGATACCACTTGTTTCGCACCCATACACCCACTGTCTCACACGCTCACACTGCTCTATCCATTCTTACTGTTCACCACTCCACACCACGTTTCAGCCCATCCTAGCATGTCTCGCCCACTGTCTCATCCCAATCTCACACCACTGTCCTCATCACTTGTCTCACCATGTCCCACTCACTTCTACCACTTACTCTCGCACCATGTCTCAACTACTGTCTCATATTCTCACCACTGTCTCTAGCCCAGTACGCCCACTGTCTCATCCACTGTCTCACACCCACTCTCCACACCACTGTGCTCACACCACTGCTACACTGTTCACACCCACAGTCTCACACCACTGTCTCACACCACTGTTCACACCTCTGTCATACACCCACTGTCTCACTACTGTTTCGCACCCATGTTCACACCACGTCTCCACCTCGTCTCGACACTGCAACCACTGTCTACACGTCCACTGTCTCGCCGACTGTTTCACACCTATTGTCCATACTCTGTCTCACACCACTTCTCTCACTCATGTGTCAGCCTGCTCCACCTACTGTTTCATCCACTGTTAAACATGTCACACCCACTATCTGCACCCATGGTCTCGCACCACTGTCTCAATTTTCCATGTCACACACCAACTGTCTCACACCCACTGTCTCACCTCCAATGTATACGTTGTCATACACCACGTCTCATATCATTGTACACACTGTCTCCCCCACTCCACACCCACTGTCTCACAGTCACTGCTACACCCACTGTCTCGACCCACTGTCTCACACCATGTTCACACCCCTGTCTCACACACGTTCACACCCACTGTCTCCCCAGCTCAACCCCCCTGTCCATATCCCCACCATGTTTCCCCCACTTTTCTCACCCACTTTCCCCCAGTTTCACCCACTGTCTCCCCCATGCTACAACCCGTTCCCCACTCCACACCCACTTCCCCAACCCCCTGCCCACAACCACTGTTCGCACCCACTGTCTCCCCGCTCACACCCCTGTCGACCACTTCTAACCCACTGTCCCCCAACCTGTCTCAAACCACTGTCTCAACCCTTTTCCGCCCCCTAGTTTCCACGGTCTGAACCACCGTCTCGCACCCGTCTCCAAACCCCTGTTCACCCAAATTTCAAAATTTCATGTCTCACCCCGTCTTCCCCCCCACTGTCTCCACCACTTTACACCCACGTCTAGCCCCCCATTTACACCCACTTCCCCACCCCTGTCCCACCCATGTTCCCCCCTGCCACCCCTGTCTGCCCCTTTTCTCACAATCTCTTTACAACAGTTAAATCTACACTTATTGGGACAGGACAAACTGTTTTTGTACCCATGTAATTTGTAAACTACTGTTCAAAAAACCCCTTTCCAAAAAAAATTCTCTCGGGGCCCTTTTCCTTCCAACAAAACCCTTTTTTATGAAACCTTTTTTTAGGCCAACTCCTTTCATTTTTTTTTTTTCCCCTCGGGGAAACAAAACCCCCCCGGGATTTAACTTTTTAAATTTTTTGCAATTACCACCCCCGACCGCCCCCGTTTCTTTCCCCCCACCTCTCTGTTTTTTAATAGCCCCCTTGGGGGGGGGCCCCCTTCCGGGGGCCCCCAAAAATTTGGGGTTTTTCCCCCCCTAAAACCCTTTTTCCCTTTAAAAAATGGTACCCCTGGGTTTATAAAACCTCAAAACCTTAAACCTTCCCCCAGTGAATAACACTTCAATCAATTTTCTAAGCATCGAATTTTTTTTTTTTGGGGGGATTTTTTAGCCAAATGCCCCTTTTTTTTGTCTTTTAAAAAAAAAAAAAAAGTTTTGCCCTTTTTTTTGGGAAAACCCCTTTTTTAACTGGAAACTTTACCCAAGATTTTTTCTTTTCCCTTAACCTCTTTTTCCGGCATTCCCCCTTTTTTTTACCCCGCACCAAAAGGGCCCCACCTTTTTACCCGTTCAATCAACCCAACCCCCTCTCCTCCCCCTTACCCCCCCCCCCCCCCACTGGTTTCCCCCCGTTTTTTAGGGGGCTTTTCAAAAGTTTTTCATCACCCCCCCGACATCCCCAAAAAACATTTCCCGAACCCCCGGTCCCTCCGATTTCCCCCAACCCAAAAATACACAAAACCCCCTTTTTTAAAAAAATTTTAAAAAAAAAACCCTTTGGGTACTACCCCCAAAAAGCCCCCAAAAAAAAAAAAGGGGCCCCCCCCACAACTAATCACATTTTTAAAAAAAACGCTCGCCCCCCCCTTTGCCTCCAAAGGGCTTCCCCTAATAGGAAATTCACCCCCCACTGGTTCCACCCCTGAGGGGGGGGTTTTTTAAAGGAATTAGGACCTAATAACCCTTGTTTACCTATGGGTAAATTAGGTAGGTGGTGACCCCCTGGGTTGAGTGACAGGTAACCTGCAGATAGCCGCTGATAGAGGCACTTATCCCAGTGAGTGTTAATCACACACTTCACTCAAGTGTGTGTCGTGATAGCTAGTCTAGTTAAGTGTGTATGTGTGTGTGTGTGAGAGTGTATATTTTGTGGAGACTGCGTGACTGACCTCTCATACGTGTATGATTGATCTGCTTGTAATAAAAAGTATATCAATTGTTTTGTATGCCAACAAGTATGTTCAGTGAGACTACATGCAGTTTATGGTATTTTACTGAGAAGACGTTTCACCCATCAGAGTTTTTTATCAATTCTGAGCTCATGTAGAGCCTCTGTTTCAGCCAGGCAGTTCCCAACATTTTTTTTTGACCAACTTGGCACCAAGTTTAAGTCAACTGATCTCTATTTACCCAAGTTGCGAATACGAAGCCGCAGGTATCTGCTGCTACTGACTCACGCATCACCCACTCATTACGCCTTACTCACCCCTCACCCACGTAACACCTGGTGCTCACCCACTGCTGTGGTTTGACTCCCAGGGGAGTGTTGTCAGTAACATGTATCTTATACATGCACCATCCCTCTGTACATCACGCTAGTATTACGTGATTTCCCTTTTGAACCGTCCCGGCTCGGTCGTGGCTGCCAGATTCCGACCAGACCTGAGGACAGACGTATCAGCACTGGTCTCCGTCTTTGTGCTACAATATATAAACATAAAAACCTTTTCTATTGGTGTCATTGCTACCTCAGTCTTATAATAATGCTGGTAGAATGATAGACAATATGTTAAGTGGAAGGCCACAGGGCAACTAATGCGACATTTTGTTATGGTAACGACTACGACAAGGTGTATATACCCTTATGTTTCACTCTCCAGAGAGAAACGTTGCCATAATAGTGTCACATTAGTTGCACTTGTGTCCTTTTACTAAGTGTCCCACCAGCAGCAGTGATGGCAGCAGTGGGATGCCATAATTAGGTAACAGTGAGGACCTAGTTCCTTACCTACACACTGTCATAACACTGGAGTGAAAGACGTTGACGAAAATGTAAAATAAACCCAATGAAAAGCAGGGGAGCTGTGGTCACAATAAGAGAACAGTGTATCAACATCCGTGGTTCCAGACTGTTAAATACGCCTCCACAAACTATCAGAAGCAATGCCGGAATAAGTGTAGATCTCAAGATGAAATTGCACGTTAGATCAATCAGGCTGTGATGGATATGTGGGTCAGCGGGCCGCCAGCAGCATCAGTCTGGTTAATCAGGCAGGCACCAGAAGAGTAAGGCCCGGAACCAGCCTGCGGGAGAAGAAAATCTCTCAAAACTATTAAGATCAAGAGAACTTTACAATGAACATAAGAACATAAGAAAGAAGGAACACTGCAACAGGCCTACTGACCCATGCGGAGCAGGTCCATGTCCCCCACCGGATTAGCCCAATGACCTACCCCCCCCGGATTAGCCCAATGATCTACCCAGTCTGGTCACCTCCACTCAAGGATGGAGCACTGCACCAGACCCAGCAGCACAAGCTAGTCAGGTCCAACTCACACCCACCCACACCCACTCATGTATTTATCCAACCTATTTTTAAAACTACACAACGTCTTAGCGTCTATAACGGTACTCGGGAGTTTGTTCCACTCATCCACAACTCTATTACCAAACCAGTGCTTTCCTATATCCTTCCTGAATCTGAATTTTTCCAACTTGAAACCATTGTTGCGAGTCATGTCTTGGCTGGAAATTTTCAGCACGCTATTTACATCCCCTTTATTTATTCCTGTTTTCCATTTATACACCTCGATCATATTCCCCCTAATTCTACGCCTTTCGAGAGAGTGCAGATTCAGGACCTTCAGTCTATCCTCATAGGGAAGATTTCTGATACATGGGATCATCTTTGTCATCCTCCTTTGTACGTTTTCCAGAGCACTTACATCCATTCTGTAATACGGTGATCAGAACTGAGCAGCATAGTCTAAATGAGGCCTAACCAAGGATATATAGAGTTGAAGAACAACCTGAGGACTTCTATTATTTATACTTCTAGATATGAAGCCAAGAATTCTGTTAGCTTTATTGTGAACACTAATGCACTGTTGTCTTGGATTTAGATTACTGCTAACCAGAACTCCTAAATCCTTTTCGCAATCAGTAGTATTAAGATCTACATTATTTAGTTTATATGTGGCATGGTTATTTAACTGTCCAACATTTAGAACTTTGCATTTGTCAATATTAAACTGCATCTGCCAATTTTCCGACCATTGCATCAGTCTATTCAAATCATCCTGGAGTGCTCTAGTGAATTGGACGGCCTATTTTGGTGTCATCAGCAAATTTGCTTATGTCGCTATTTATTCCCTCATCTATGTCGTTTATGTAAATTGTGAACAACAACGGGCCCAACACTGACCCTTGAGGAACACCGCTTGTGACGTGCCCCCATTCTGATTTCTCCCCATTTATGCAAACTCACTGCTGCCTATTTATCAGCCATGCCTCTACCCAGGAAAAAAATTTCTCCTCCTATTCCGTGTGCCTTAAGTTTCCTCAATACCCTTTGATGTGGACTCTATCGAAAGCCTTATAAAGTCCATATACGCAATTCATATTCATTCCTGATTACCCCCCTCAAACACCTTAGTGAAAAAAGTTAGTAAATTTTTAAAAGGGGAACGCCCCTTTGTAAAACCGTGTTGAATTCTTTAAAAAAACTGTGCCTACAAGATGGCTACAAATTGTTTCGGTAATTATTGTTCCTAAATTTTTCCCCCTTGGGGTAAAGGGTTATTGGCCATAGTTCGTCCAAGGACCCGTCACCTGCCCTGAAATAGGTATTACATTTGCCATTTTTTTTTGTAGTATTGTTAAAAAGATTAGCCAAAAATCTGAAGTTTTCCCCTTACATTCCTTTAACACCCTTCAAAAAGTTCTTAGGGGTGGGGGTTTGTTAGGTTTTAGTTTCTCTATTTGTCTGGGACCATGCACTATTACCGCAACGTACATTTGTTTATTTTCCCGTTCTACATAATCATTTTTTTTTCAGGAATACGTATATTTTCCTGGGTGAAACTGAGAGGAAGGGTTTTGAGAATTTCACACATACCCTTTCATGTCTGATCTGACCAAGTTTTCTTAAGTGGGCCAATCTTTTTCCCAATCTTTTCTGTATACTGAAAGAATCCTTTTGGGGTTTGTATTTGAAACCCTTTCGGGGCCCTTTCCTATAATCCCTTTTTGCTTTTTTATTCCTTTCTTTATTTCTCTCTTTAATTGAATACATTGATTTCTTAACTGCCCATCCCCTTTTGATACGCCTATATTTGCCTCTCTTTTGACCAATGAGATGTTTTAATCTATTGTTCATCAATTTGGGATCATTGTTGTTAGATCTAATTTCCCTACTCGGAACAAAAGTTGTCTGGGCAGCTAGAACTATGCTCTGAAAAACGTCATATTGGCAACCAAGATCACCTACCTGACCCATAGTCAGGACATCCCAATTTAGCCCGCCCAGGTAATTTTTCAGTCCCATGAAGTCGGCCAAGCGAAAATCTGGGACAGAGATTTGAGTGCAGTTATCTGGGTAAATCCATGATATATTGAAACTAAAGTGATTTGTGATCACTTTCTCCAAGTTCATCATTAACCTCAAGATTTTTAAAATTAGTGAATCTTTGTTGGCAAAAAACCAAGTCAAGCAGATGTTTCCTCTAGTTGGTTTTTGTCAAAACCCTCGTTCTAAAAGCAATCCTGAACCGTATCAAGAAAGTCACTAGACTCAAGATTTCCTGTCATATTGTTCCAATGAATTTGTCTAAAGTTAAAATCTCCCATTATCACAACATTTTCATATCTAGATGCCTTATGAATTTCGTCCCATAACAGCTTACTGCACTCCCTATCAAGGTTTGGGGGCCTATAAATCACACCCAAAATTAATTTGTCACGTCCCTCGAGAAACTGTAGCCAAACAGATTCTGTGTTCGATGTTTCTAATCTTATATCATATCTAAGACAGCAATTTAAATTTTCTCTGACAAACATCGCCACACCACCACCTTTCCTGTTGACCCTATCAGTGTGGAATAGTTTATAATCCTGTATGTTGCATTCAGAAGGCATTTCTCTATCTTTCAGGTTGAACCAGGTCTCTGTTATACCAATAATATCTATATTACCTACACTTGCAAGTAATCTTAGCTCATCTATCTTATTTCTTAGACTCCTACTATTTGTATAGTAAACCTTAAGGGAGCTAGTCACGCATTGCCCTCTACTATCTCTCTTTGTTTGTTGATCAATTGATTTGCCATTACTAGCAACTTTATTTTGAATATTGTCTTTTAAACATATCCCTGAGGTATCCCGGTAACAACTGCTGTTTTTAACCCTAATGCTGCAGCCTGATTGTTTCCCACAAACACCCATACCTCTATAATCTATCAGTTTAAATTCCTAGACAAATCATCAGTTACCCTCTCAATCGAATTGGCTAATGCAACCAATGGAGGAACACTGCAGAAGACCTACCTGCCCGTACAAGGCAGGTATGTAGTATAAACCTTGGTAATAAATACCGACAAATTACTTTACAAAAACACATATGCAAAGGTCCTGGGACTTTGATCAAGGTCTCAAGACCGAAACGTGTTTTAATGAGTGCCCTAGTGCTTGGCTTACCTGCCTTTGTAAACCAAGGCAGGTAGGTTCTTGTCAAAACCAGGTTCCAGCCTGGTACACTGAATCTGGAGTGCAACCTGTGCAACAGCGTGTGTTGCCAGTGCAACCATGCGTTGCCACGGTTACCATCCATTGTTATTAAATCTGTGAAACACAGAGGCTGGAATTGTTAGAATTCTCTCTATTTTTTAATAGTCTCTCTCTTTCTCTCTCTCTCTCTCTCTCTCTCTCTCTCTCTCTCTCTCTCCTCATTAAATCTGTCAGGAAAATTGACATAACACAAAAATGAAATTCGCTATGCAAAGTTTTGCGCATTTTTAAACATCTATCTCCTGCATCCAGCAGGAGACGGACACCAGCTGGATGAAACCAGACACCAGCTGGATGAAGCCAGACACCAGCTGGATGAGGCCAGACACCAGCTGTACGAGGCCAGACACCAGCTGAACGAGGCCAGACACCAGCTGGACGTCAGGGTTTACCACAACATTAAATCAGCTGTCAACTCTCCAAGGGAGAGAGAGTTCTTTGAGGCTTTTAAAGGGCCCTTGATGCATGGAATTACAGCAGCTCTCTCCTTCGGAACCGAAAGACCCCAGAATTCAGTTCCCTGGCTGGGCACGAAGGCAAGTCTCTCTACACCTTCTGACCCTGTTCACTAAGCAGTAAATAGGTACCTGCCGGCTTTCTAATCCATTTACATAATGTAGGTACCAAGGTGCTAGTGGACGGAGGTGAGGTAGCATACCTTACATAGGGTTGGGCTTTGAAGTGAGCTGAGGTAAGATCACAGTTTTTAGCTTGTAAATAAGCTTCAATAAGATGACAGCTCTAAGTCTGTAAATGAGCTGAGCTAAGATCACAGCTTTTCGCTTGTAAATAAGCTTCAATAAGATGACAGTTCTTAGTCTGTAAATGAGTTGAGGTAAGACAGTATGTCGTAGCCTTCGCAAAAAAAAAAAAAAATTTCTTTCTTTGAGACGGCATTTTGGACCAGAAGTGAACCACTGCCACGTTCTACACATCTTTCCTCAGCATCTATCAGGTCTATTCAAAAGAAAAGACGCACCTGCCTTCGTATAACCAGAAAGGCTTCCACGAAGGAAGGAATTTCAGATTGAGCAAGGAAAGCACTGCGGATGTCCACCCATTAAAGGCCAGTGACCCACAGTAACGAGAAACTATGCGGAGTAGTTAATCTGCATAGTTAATCACTTGAGTTAATTAACATCGGACGGATAAATCCAGGCAGGACAGGTAACAAATCTCGTGCCATAGTGGAGTAATATTGAGCCTGGGTTTGGAGTGGGCAGAAGCACGCTTGATATTACTGCGTGATCTAATATTGGCCCAGGATGGGCCGAAAGAAACCTAATATTGCTCCAGGATGGGCCGAAAGAAACCTAATCACAGACCTACAGAAACCTCGTTATCGTTTTCAATTTTTTGGGTAGGATGTTACTTATAGATATGACACATGTGTAACACCTGCGTATATTTATTGTGGAGACATTTCACCAGTCTAATACAGATTTACACAGGCTGTGACTTGTTCCAGCCTTGATAGTGTGACAGTCCTTCTACTTACAACTTGTTCCAGCCCTGATAGTGTAACAGTCATTCTTCTTGTGACGTATTCCAGCCACGGTATTGAGACAGTTTGTCTCGTGACTTGCTCAATATTGTAACAATCCTCCTTCCTGTAACTTGTTCCTAGTGTGTGATGCCTGGAATATGCAAATTAAGCGAGCTATAAATCTTAAACACTTTGCTTACTTATTAAATCGAAAATTTGCCTCATCGTTTAAGTTCTGGTCAGGTGGTGTAAATTCCATCACCGTCCTGGAGTAACGCACATCAAGGACATGTGGCAGAGCTTTCATCAAGGTCGTGTACCAACTTACTAAAGGTTTTGTGTAGTGGCTTTAAGCCATTGGTAAGGAGATCCCAATATACAAGAAGGAAATAGATAGGAATGATTGAACTAAGACAGCATTCCTTTGATAACTGGAGGGTAACGGGTCATGAAGGACAGAAGGAAAGGGGGTGAGTTGAGAATGCAGACGGAATTGACTAAAGTTTGAGAGAGAGAGAGAGAGAGAGAGAGAGAGAGAGAGAGAGAGAGAGAGAGAGGAGAGAGAGAGAGAGAGAGAGAGAGAGAGAGAGAGAGAGAGAGAGAGAGAGAGAGAGAGAGAAAATAACAGACGAACACTACGGGGATAAACAGGAGAAGTATATATAAATATCTTTCACTTGTTGTGGCTGTTTCTGCAGAATTTACGTTTCCTAAATCCATTGTATTAGGAGATATATAAAAAGGCAGAGAGCAGTAAAATTTATTACATATATAAATAAATCCCGGTAAAAGGGGGGCGGAAGTGAGTAAAGTCAGATATAAATATCAATGAACATAAAATATGTTGCTCTGGAAATTAAACAGATGGAGGGGATTTTAAGTTAAAAATATCATTTAGAAAGAACCAGTCAAAATCTGAAGTCATTCTTAAAAATAAAATAGTGTAATTTCGCCATATGAACCCAGCCGTCCACAGACCGGTTGGGGACTGAACCTACGGTAAGCGAGTGCCAAAAATCACAGGTTCTTTGAATTATTTGCAGTCTTGTTATTACAGAATAATTTTTTTTTAGTGGAATGCCCCTAAAAACATTGCAACAAGTATTTGCGTGGGAGAGGTCTCTCTCAGTCATGTCAACACTTTCTCTCAGTCTGGAGTCGATCCCTCCACAGCTGCAAGATGCGTCACTTCTTATATAACCCATATCGTTGCAATGCCACCATTTCTAAGGCATTTCTTGTTTGCATCTAACACTCGAGAACGATGTTTATTTTATGTACTGAGAATATATATTCTAAAACATAATGTTTAGATTGTCTTGACAACGTACACTCTTAACACGTTATGCTTTGTTTTAATGTTGAGAATACACATGCAAGTAAGCGTAGGTTAAATGTTTAAGGGAGTGGGTGGGTAAGCCAGTGGAAGGCGTCGGTCAGATGAACAAAAGCTCCAGCTGCGGGTCATCATATGACTAAACCCGCGTCAGGAAACACTTGCCTTATTTCCTGACGAACCTTACCTAACCTAACTCTGTAACGTTATATTATATTTTGCGTTGAGAACATACGTTCATGTTACCTGTGTTGAACACCTATAAATATAACGCTTATGTTCAATATTGTGCACGGTACAGCCATCATCTTGTACAACCTTTGCCAACTCTGGACACTGAAACAAGTACAAGTCTGTGAACACAAGCGGAACACAAGCGGAACACAAGCCCCAACAAGACTTGCTTCCTGAAGGAGGGACTACTGAAGGAGGTTACTCTCTACCCTACAGAAAAGAACTTCAAAAATACTTCATATTTTCTTAGGGAAGAACATTGTCGCTAGATGGCAGGAGTGACAGGTTGGATGGGGAAGGTGAAGAGAGATATTTAGTGATGTTTCTCGGTAAAGGAGTCAGGGATGGAGGCCAGACGAGCCTCTCCCGTAGGTTTTGCTGTCATCTGTTGTGAAAACGTCACCTCTCTGATACAGCTTTGTGTGTGTGTGTGTGTGTGTGTGTGTGTGTGTGTGTGTGTGTGTGTGTGTGTGTGTGTGTGTGTGTGTGTGTGTGTGTGCGAGAGAAGAGAGAGAGAGAGAGAATACGTGATTACATATATATATATATGTCGTGCCGAATAGGCAGAACTTGCGATCTTGGCTTAAATAGCAACGCTCATCTTGCCATATAGGACAAGAGAAAATTTGTGTATGCAATAATTTCGCCAAAATCATTCTGAACCTAACGAAAAAAAATATATTTCACTGTGTTTGTTTAGTATTAAATTATTGTAAACAAATCTAAAATATATTTAGTTGGGTTAGGCTAAAATAAATTGTTCTTGTTATAATAAGGTTAGGTAAGTTTTCTAAGTTCCTTTTGGTGCAAAATTATAAATTTTTACATCAACATTAATGAAAAAAATATATCTTTAAACGTATAGGAGAAAATTTTAGAAAGGACTTAATTTTAAATGAGTTCTTGCTAATTGACCAGTTTTACATATTCGGCACGACATATATATATATTATATATATATATATATATATATATATATTATATATATATTATAATATATATATATATATATATATATATAATTCGCGTTAAACGTTAAACCCATATGAGTTATTCAGCGGAAGACGTAGTGGAGGCTTGATCCTCCGTTTGCTGAAAGCCAGACGGGCGCCTTTTTATGTGTACCAGTCAGTCGCTAATATGTTCGCGAATGTAATAAATAAAGATTATAAGCATTACTCTCATATATATAATCTTAGGCGCTGGCCTGGAGTTTTACGATCCGCCGCGAGTTCAGTCCCCGCCCTTGGTAAGGTCTATTTGCAATCGTGTCATTACGATTTCGTGAGTCAGATATAATCTTAAAATTTTCTGAGAGGATTGATGATACACAGAACTTTCAGAAGAGACTTGCGGTTGATAGATAAGGAAGTAGATGATTTACGTTAGTTCCAATGCCTTCATTTCTCCTCCTGACTGTTAAATGTTCCTTCCTGACCGTTAAATATCCCGTTCTGATCATTAAATGTCCCATCCTGACACGCCATAAGCTCACTCTTCAACAGTCACTTCCATCAGCCATTTCTCGGATTCCTTCCACGCTTGACGCATGTAGATATTACTGATTTGGTTCGTCATTTGGTCCTGGACCAACATGTGGTGGATCGTTTGGTCCAATGAAAACGTAGTACCCGACTACACGTGTGTGTGTGTGTGTGTGTGTGTGTGTGTGTGTGTGTGGGTGTGTGTGGGTGTGTGTGTGTGTGTGGGTGTGTG
>NC_069405.1:43930259-43952759 GCF_026875155.1 Cherax quadricarinatus | reverse complement strand
GCCTTCAGGGTCTTAATGGTTAGTGTTCTGTTTGCCTGTCTTGCCCTGTCTCTCAGGATTCTTCTAGCTTGGTGACTTTGTTTATGTAGACGTCAAAGGGAGTGGTGTGTCTGCCTGCAGAATGTAAACACGTTCTCCCGTCAGTTGCCCATCAGGCATTTGTGACAACGTTTTGCTCTCTAACAAGGGTTGAACAACGCTGCATAGAGCGAAATGTTACCAAAGTGAAAGTTTGTTTCGCTATATCGTTATGAAGTTTATTATCAATATTTTGTAGAAACATGTCTCCTGTTGTTTTGATAAATTTCCATCATTTGTGGCCCATTTAACTTTAGTTTATATGGAAAAATAATTATGTAAAATTCACTTAGACTGGGAGCCCTTCAGTCTGCCCCCAGGGGCCCCTCAGCCTGCCCCCAGGGGCCCCTCAGCCTGCCCCCAGGGGCCTCAAAACAGTCATGTTCCGCCTTGCAAAATTTCTTTTGGAGGCCCTGGCTCCCACATAATCTCTTCTTTACGCCTCCCACGTAATCTCTTCCTTATGCCTTCCACGTGTTCACTCTCTTTTTACCATCTTACCTCTGCGTGTTTAAGTATATATTGTTGTCTCGCTGTTTGGTTATAATATCTTCATTAAATCTACTTCCTACCATCCTGAGAGATGGTAGTTTATGATGGTAAATCTTTGTTGGTAAACTGGGCTTGAAGCCTACAATCTGCATGAGGGTCATTAAGTTTGTATGTTACCTGTTCACTACCACTCAAGAATGTTTTAATCCCTAAAATAGGGATTAATGTATACTCTTAGTATATATACATTGAGAGATATACACCCCTCGATGCACATATCTTGTTAGTAAATCTGTGATTCTTTGAAACTATAGAAGCCACCGAATCCATTGTGGCAATGCTTGACGATATTCTCCACGCCTTCCTGAAGTCGATATTCTCAATGCTTTCCTAAAGACGATATTCTCCACGTCTTCCTGAAGTCGATATTCTAAATGTTTTCCTGAAGACGATATTCTCCACGCCTTCCCGAAGTTGATAGTCTCCAGGCTGACACATTTTAATACTTGGTACACACAAACCTCTCCCACATGACGGAAGACGCATGCGGAACCACGGCTAGTTTTTTGTTCCCACTACTGTGACTATCACATAAAGTCCGGCAGAAGCACACTGTTGATGTACGCCAATTTTTTTTCAAAGAAAGATTTTGGTACCGAGAGGCGAGTGTATTGGGCAGCACCATAAAAACAGAACATTACAACCATAAAGACAGAACATTGCACCATAAACAGATGACACGACATTGTTGGAAGAAAATAAATATTCTCTGCATCGATCTGCCAGACACCAGACCCTTCATACCCCCACCCACGTGTTTCCTGTCAGCTAGTGTAAGCACGGGAATAATGTTGGGTGTTAGTTGCACTTTGGAAGCTAACTAAAAGACTCGGAAAATCTCTAAATACCTTTCAGTCCCCATCGGCCGTGTCACTATGCATTGCGGGTCTTAGGGAGTGATTGAAAGGCTTGCGGTGAAGCCTTTAAAATCCATCTCAAGTCTTCGGAAATTGATTAAAAAACTCTTGACGAGGCCTTAACCTCCATCTTGGATGTCTGGGACTTATCAGATCTTTCCACGAAGACTTTAACGTTCATCGTAGGTCTTTGGGATCGATTAAAGAGCCGCTGACGAAGTCTTTGGCATCAAAATTATTGCACAAAGAATGATTTTTGGTCGATGTTGGGGTGACAGGGTATTGCGGTGCTAGAGAGCGTTACCGAGGCGCTTGTTTCGTGGTATTTGCATATCCGTTGTTGTGCCGATAACCAGCTGAGTCAGGAATGTGGTGCCACCTGTGAGCTTCTGGAAGCCAGCTTTCTCGTGTTTATGTATTTTCCTGGGTGGCCATAACACGGCCTGCTGCTGTTGCTGCTGCTACCCCAGCTGCTGTTATTGTTGCTGCCACTCAAACTGCTGTTATTACTACTGCCACTCAGACTGCTGTTATTGCTGCTGCTGCTGGTGCTCCACCTGTCGCTGCAGTTGCTGATGTTGCTGTTGCTGCTGTTGCTTCTGCTACTTTTGCTGTTGTTGTTGCTGCTGCTGTTGTTGTTTATGCTGCTGTTGCTATTGCTTTCACTATTGATAATGCTGCTGCTAGTGTTCTTGCTGCTGATGTTACTATTGATTTTGTTGTTACTGTTATTATTGATGCTGCTGCTGCTGCTGTTGTTTAATGGTGCTACATTTTTACCGTTAATTCTGTCGCTGCTCCTGTTGCTATTGTTATTATTGACGCTGCTGCTGCTGTTACTGTCTCTAACGTTTTCAAAGCCGTTGTTGCTGTTGCTTTAGCCGTTGCTGTTACCGCCCTTGTTACCGTTGTTCTTACCCCTATTATTTCGTATTGATTTCTGCATTACTCGTAAGATTATTTTTAAACTCAGTTTTGCCAGAAAAAAAAAAAACGGCATTTTAAACATGGCCTAAATATCCAAAATCTGAACTGCGGATTAGGTGAACCTCCGACCTTTCGAGGCAGACGTAATCGGGGATTTCAGATTACAGGGCAAGAAGACGAGTAAGTATGGGAAAGCGTTGGAAAACGAGGTCATATGTCAGGATTAAGAGGTCAAAGCCGGTGATTGGTTCCCATGGTAACTGATGCTGCTAGTCTAAGGTAGCCTGTTGAGAAGAAAATCTCTCTCTCTCTCTCTCTTTCTCTCTCTCTCTCTCTCTCTCACACACATTCACGCACGAGCTGTGAATCGACCCCTGCAACCACAAATAGGTAAGTATACACACACACACACAAAACACCACACACACACACCACACCCACACACACACCCACCACACACCACCACACACACACCACACACAACACACACACACACAGGTTTGGTGTATGAAAGATGTAAAACAGTTAGTGAAAATGAAGCAGCAGAAACAACAGCAAAAATTAAACAGCAGCAGAAAACAAAAAAACAAAAACAACTTAGCAGCGCAGGGACAGCAGCAGCAGCGCAGCAGCAGCAGCAGCAGCAAGCAGACACGCAGCACAACACTACAACAAAAGCAGCAAGACGCAGCAGCAGCAGGAGCGCGCAACAGCACAGCGCAGCAGCAGCGCAGAGCAGCAACATTTGCGCAGCAAAAAGCAGCAGCGCAACATTTTCAGAAGCAGCAGCGCAAACCAAAAATTTGCAGCAGCAGCAGCAAAAACTCAGAAAAATTAACGAGCAGCAAAACAGCAACAACATTAGAGCGCAGCAGCAGCACAACATTAGCAGCAGCAGCAGAAAAATCAGCAAATTGCGCAGACCAGCAGCAAAAAACATTAGCGCAGCAGCAGGAAACATCAGCAAAATTTCAGCAGCACAGCAGCAAAATTAGCAGCAGCGCAAAACTAGGAACATTAGCGCAGCAGCAACATTGCAGCAGCACAACTTAGCAGCCGCAGCAACATTAGCAGCAGCAGCGAACAACATAGCAGAGCAGCAACAACATAGACGCAGCAGCAGCACGCAAACTTAGCCCCGCAGCAGAGCAGCAGCAACATTTGCACAGCACAAAATTTGCAGAGCACAGCAGAACATTAGCAGCGCACAGCAGCAGCAAATAGCAGCAAACAGCAACATTGCAGAAAAAAGCAGCGAGCAGCAGCGGGGCAGCAACTTAGAGCAGCAGCAACATTAGCAGCAGCAAAAATTAGCAGAAAGCAACAATTAAAAAAGCCAGCAACATTAGAAAGGGGGGGCCTTGCACAGCAGGGGAAATTAGCACAGCAGCAGCAACAACATTAGCAGGCAGCAGAGCGCGCAGCAGCAACATTAGCAGCAGCAGCAGCAGCAGCACAAATTAGCAGAAGCAGCAACATTGACAGCAGCAAAATTAGCGCAGCAGAACAACGCAGAGCAAAAATTAGCAGGCCAGCGCAACATTAGCAGCAGCGAACATTAGCACAGCAGAACATTAGCGCACAGCAACATTCGCAGCGCAACATTAGCAGCAGCAGCAAATTGCGCAGCGCAACATTAGCAGCAAAAAGCAACATTAGCAGAGCAGCAAAATTACAGAGGCAAAATTGCAGCACGCAACATTGCAGCAGCAGCAACATTGCAGCAGCACGCAGCAGCAAAAAACATTGCAGCGCGCAGCAGCAGCAAGCAACATTTGCAGCAGCCCGCAGCAGAGCAGCAGCGCAAAAATTGCCAGCAGCAAAAAACCCCCCCCCCCCCCCCGAAAAACAGCAGCAACATTAGCCAGCAGCAAAGAGCAGCAAGGGGACAATTAGCACAGCACAAAAATTAGCGAGCAGCAACATTAGAGCAGCCCGGGGAAAAATTGCAGCAGAGCAACATTTGCAGCAGCAGCAACTTTAGCAAGCAGAACAACATTAGCAGCAAGCAGCTTTTCCCGCCAACATTACGCAGCAGCAACTACACAGGCCCCCGGCACCAAACAGCAGCCCGCAGCACAAAAATTTGCAGCGCAGCAAAAAAGCCGAAAAATTTCAGGGACAGCACAGCGCAACTTGCGCAGCAGCAACAAAACAGCAGCAGCAGCACAGCAGCAGGCCCAAAATTAGGCAGCGCAAAACAGCGCAACTTTTGGCAGCAGCCAAACAGCAGCAGCAACATTAGCAACAGCCCAAATTGCAGCAGCACAAAATTTGCAGCCCGCAGCAAAATTACAGACGCACAACATTAGCAGCAGCAGAACATTAGCGCAGCGCAAAATTTTGCGCAAACAGCAGAACACAAGCACAGAAGCAGCAACATTTGCAGCAGCAGCAACATTAGCAGCAGAGCAGCAGCAGTAGCAGCAGCAGCAGCGCGCGAAAATTTCAGTGCAGAGAAACGGGCAACAACATTAGCGGGCAGCAGCAGCTTTAACAGCATTAAAGCAGCAGCAACAACAGCTCAGCAGCTTTTAGCCCCAGCAACAACTTTAACGCTTTAGCAGCGGGCAAGCAGCCCAGCAACGACAACATTAACATCATTACGCAGCGCAGCAGCAACAGAAAAAAAGGGGAAACACAGCACACCCGCAACACAGAAAGCACAACAGTAGCAGAAACAGCAGCAGCAGCAGCAAAAACAGCAGCAGCAGCATCAGCAGCGCAGCAGCAGCTTTCAAACAACGCAGCGGGAAGCAGCAGCACGGCAGCGAAAGCAGCAGCAACAGCAACAGTAGCAGAAAGCAGAAAGCGCAACAGCAACAGAAACAGCAGCAGCAGCAACAGCAGAACCCAAGCACAGCAAACAGCACAGCAGCAGCAACAGCAAAAACAACAGCGCAGCAGCAGCATTTCAGCAAGCAGCAGCAGCAGCAGCAGCACACGAACACCCACAGCAAAAAAACAACGCAGCAGAAAGCAGAAGTAGCGGGCAGCAGCAAGCAGCAGCACGAGAAAGCAGAAACCAGCAACAACAACAGCGCATAGCAGCAGCACCCAGAAAGCAGAGCACGAGCAGAAAGCAGCAGCAACAAAAACAAAAACAACAAAAAACAAATATTTGCATAAAATCCCCCAATAACAAGAAAGATTTAACCCGGGACAACTAAAAATTTTTTTAAATTGTTTTTGTTATTCTCTGTCGGTTATTTTTTTTTTAACCGCTTTTCTGCCCAGGGGAAATTGCATATCACAGGGGAACTTTAAAATATACAAGGGCCCCCTGAAAACCCTTTCAAAAAAAAATCAGTGTACCGTCAACAGCAAGTCGGTTAAAAGGGGAAATTTAACACGGAAAAAAAGGGCCCTTTTGGGCCCCAGGTTTTTGGGGGGTTTGAAACCCTCGAAGCCCGTCCACAGGTTGTCACATATATGGGGTTTGGCGGGAAATGTAGCTGAGGACGACTCGGGTTTTTTAAGGGCGAACCCCCTCCAAGAAGCCAGAGCTGTAGATTCTGAAGCCATGGGGAAAACGGGCCCCAACAAAAGGGAAAAAATTTAGAGACATGTGGGAAAAATTTGGGTAAACTTTATTGTAGATTTTTGCCATCCATTGGCCCTTTTTCAATGTTTTGTACAAGGACATAAAAAAGGAAAAACAGAACTATATACAAAAGTGAGGTAATCAGTCCGTCAGCCTTGGACTTGGTGAAGAGCACCGTAGTCTTAGAGACACTTCACCAACACCAAGGCTGCGGGACTGATTACCTCATCTTTGTATATAGTTCTACTGTCTTCTAATCGTCCTGGAATTTGTATTGATATAGCCACTGGATGGCGAAACGTCTGTAATAAAGATACCCAGATGTTGCACATGTGTCTAATTCTTCATTTTTTTTCGGTATTGTGTACCATACATGTACAACTCAACAAAACATCTCTCTTGGTTGTACTGGAGTGGCGAGACGAGGAAGAATGGAATCGGTCTAGTTGGAGGGTTTATGGTACGCACCAAAATTAAGGGAGCTGGGTTAGGTTGGTAAGGTTTGTCAGGAGACAGGACAAGTGTTTCCTGACGCCGGTATTAGTCATGTGATGACCCACAGCTTGAGCTTTTGGTCCTTTGACCGAGGCCTTTCAGTGGCGTAATTACCCATCTACTCCCTTAAAAATTTAGGCTTATTTGTATATGTTCTCAACACACAAAACATAAGGTGCTAAGAGTGTGTGTTCTCAGTACATTGCCGAGATGGTTGTGTGCATATGTGCATCATAAGGATGATCCATCATGCTGTTAGTACGCCTGATTGTGGTCAAGATGTCGACTCCTGCAACCTTGTCAGCCCCGGTAATTCGAATGCCATCATCTTCCTCTAACTGCCTTAAAGCTGACACGTATCGTGGCAGACGGTGATCACAGCTGTCATCACTGCAACAACAAAGGGCTGTCGCATCTCAGACTTGAGACCAACACAAGGGGCAGGATTGTACCCCAGCTGGTAAGTTTGCTTTCACAGAACAATGGACATTGTAAGCTGGACAAGGCTTTTTAACACACGTCTTGTTTGACTCTCATCATCTTGTCTGGTATTTCTAAACTATTCTTTAGCTGTGTTTCATTTATCTCTCCCTTGTCTCACGTCCCTTTCTTGCTGCCTCCTAGGGAAACACAGCTAGGTAGGGGCGTCTCTCTCGCTCTTTCCCGACGGAGGACAGACTACCATTCTCTGTACCGAAGGATTTACACCGGTTAAACTCTTGAAATAGATACTGCAATCTGCCTTTCTTCCTCTCCCACTTTTGTCACCTATCTTTCCTTGACCCACTTCATTTCTCTTTGTCACTCTCCCTTCCTCTCTCCCTCTTCCACGAAATCGTATCCCCGGAATACAGTTTATTACATTTTTCTACAAGTCTGGATTACTAGTGAACAGGAACGCAGGATCGAGTCCGTAACAACTAGGTTAAGCCTTATCCTTGACACCAATTCGTCCAGGATTCAGTGTTGTTGAAGGATTTGTTAGAGTAGCGATGCACCAACAGGCGGATTGAACACAGACTTCGAGGATCGAATCTACAGTGCTCCTGGAGCTGAATGACCCGCACGTGTTTAGCGCTCCGTGTAGCATAACACCAGCAATATTCCTCCATTATTAAGAGTTAATTTCTTGATATTAAAAAGTTATGACGAATTAGATATGTATGGAACACCTGTGTGTGTACTCGCCTAGTTGTACTCGCCTAGTTGTACTCGCCTAGTTGTACTCGCCTAGTTGTACTCGCCTAGTTGTACTCGCCTAGTTGTACTCGCCTAGCTCCCTGTTGTACTCGCCTAGTTGTACTCGCCTAGTTGTACTCGCCTCGCCAGGGTTGTACTCGCCTAGTTGTACTCGCTAGTTTCTCGCCCAGTTGTACCTCGCCTAGTTGTACTCGCCTAGTTAACTGTACTCACCTAGTTGTACTCGCTAGTTGTACTCGCCTAGTTGTACTCGCCTAGTTGTACTCACCTGGTTGTACTCGCCTAGTTGTACTCGCCTAGTTGTACTCACCTGGTTGTACTCGCCTAGTTGTACTCACCTAGTTGTACTCGCCTAGTTGTACTCGCCTAGTTGTACTCGCCTAGTTGTACTCGCCTAGTTGTACTCGCCTAGTTGTACTCACCTGTTGTACTCGCCTAGTTGTACTCCCTAGTTGTACTCGCCTAGTTGTACTCGCCTAGTTGTACTCGCCTAGTTGTACTCGCCTAGTTGTACTCGCCTAGTTGTACTCGCCTAGTTTTACTCGCCTAGTTGTACTCGCCTAGTTGTACTCGCCTAGTTGTACTCACCTGGTTGTACTCACCTAGTTGTACTCGCCTAGTTGTACTCACCTGGTTGTACTCGCCTAGTTGTACTCGCCTAGTTGTACTCGCCTAGTTGTACTCGCCTAGTTGTACTCACCTGGTTGTACTCACCTAGTTGTACTCGCCTAGTTGTACTCGCCTAGTTGTACTCGCCTAGTTGTACTCGCCTAGTTGTACTCGCCTAGTTGTACTCGCCTAGTTGTACTCGCCTAGTTGTACTCACCTGGTTGTACTCACCTAGTTGTACTCGCCTAGTTGTACTCACCTGGTTGTACTCGCCTAGTTGTACTCGCCTAGTTGTACTCGCCTAGTTGTACTCGCCTAGTTGTACTCACCTGGTTGTACTCACCTAGTTGTACTCGCCTAGTTGTACTCGCCTAGTTGTACTCGCCTAGTTGTACTCACCTGGTTGTACTCGCCTAGTTGTACTCGCCTAGTTGTACTCACCTGGTTGTGCTCGCCTAGTTGTACTCACCTAGTTGTACTCGCCTAGTTGTACTCGCCTAGTTGTACTCGCCTAGTTGTACTCGCCTAGTTGTACTCGCCTAGTTGTACTCACCTGGTTGTACTCGCCTAGTTGTACTCACCTAGTTGTACTCGCCTAGTTGTACTCGCCTAGTTGTACTCGCCTAGTTGTACTCACCTAGTTGTACTCGCCTAGTTGTACTCGCCTAGTTGTACTCGCCTAGTTGTACTCGCCTAGTTGTACTCGCCTAGTTGTACTCACCTGGTTGTACTCACCTAGTTGTACTCACCTAGTTGTACTCGCCTAGTTGTACTCACCTAGTTGTACTCACCTAGTTGTACTCACCTAGTTGTACTCACCTAATTGTACTCGCCTAGTTGTACTCACCTAGTTGTACTCACCTAGTCGTACTCACCTAGTTGTACTCGCCTAGTTATGCTCACCTAGTTGTACTCACCTAGTTGTACTCACCTAGTTGTACTCACCTAATTGTACTCGCCTAGTTGTACTCACCTAGTTGTACTCACCTAGTCGTACTCACCTAGTTGTACTCGCCTAGTTGTACTCGCCTAGTTGTACTCACCTAGTTGTACTCGCCTAGTTGTACTCGCCTAGTTGTACTCGCCTAGTTGTACTCACCTAGTTGTACTCGCCTAGTTGTACTCACCCAGTTGTACTCACCTAGTTGTACTCGCCTAGTTGTACTCGCCTAGTTGTACTCACCTAGTTGTACTCACCTAGTTGTACTCACCTAGTTTTACTCACCTAGTTGTACTCACCTAGTTGTACTCGCCTAGTTGTACTCAGCTAGTTGTACTCACCTAGTTGTACTCACCAAGTTGTACTCACCTAGTTGTATTCACCTAGTTGTACTCGCCTAGTTGTACTCACCTAGTTGTACTCACCTAGTTGAGGTTGCAGGGGTCGAGTCCAAGCTCCTGGCCCCGCCTCTTCACTGATCGCTACTAGGTCACTCTCTCTGAACCGTGAGCTTTATCATACCTCTGCTTAAAGCTATGTATGGATCCTGCCTCCACTGCATCGCTTCCCAAACTATTCCACTTACTGACTACTCTGTGGCTAAAGAAATACTTCCTAACATCCCTGTGATTCATCTGTGTCTTCAACTTCCAACTATGTCCCCTTGTTACTGTGTCCAATCTCATGACATCTGCTTTGTCCACCTTGTCAATTCCTCCTCAGTATTTGTATGTCGTTATCATGTCTCCCCTATCTCTCCTGTCCTCCATGTCGTCAGGTTTGATTTCCCTTAACCTCTCCTCGTAGGACATACCTCTTAGCGCTGGGACTAGTCTCATTGCAAACCTTTGCACTTTCTCTACATGCTTGGCTAGGTGTGGGTTCCAAACTGGTGCCGCATACTCCAATATGGGCCTAACATACACGGTGTACAGGATCCTGAACGATTCCTTATTAAGATGTCAGAATGATGTTCTGAGGTTTGCTAGGCGCCCATATGCTGAAGCCGTTATTTGGTTGATGTGCGCTTCAGGAGATGTGCCTGGTGTTATACTCACCCCAAAATCTTTTTCCTTGAGTGAGGTTTGTAGTCTCTGGCCTCCTAGACTGTACTCCGTCTGCGGTCTTCTTTGCCCTTCCCCAATCTTCATGACTTTGCACTTGGTGGGATTGAACTCCAGGAGCCAATTGCTAGACCAGGTCTGCATCCTGTCCAGATCCCTTTGTAGTTCTGCCTTGTCCTCGATCGAATGAATTCTTCTCATCAGCTTCACGTCATCTGCAAACAGGGACACCTCGGAGTCTATTCCTTTCGTCATGTCGTTCACAAATACCAGAAACAGCACTGGTCCTAGGACTGACCCCTGTGGGACCCCGCTGGTCACAGGTGCCCACTCTGATACCTCGCCACGTACCATGACTCGCTGCTGTCTCCCTGAAAAGTATTCCTTCATCCATTGTAGTGCCTTCCCTGTTATCCCTGCTTGGTCCTCCAGTTTTTGCACTAATCTCTTGTGTGGTACTGTGTCAAACGCCTTCTTGCAGTTCAAGAAAATGCAATCCACCCACCCCTCTCTCTCTTGTCTTACTGCTGTCACCATGTCATAGAACTCCAGTAGGTATGTGACACAGGATTTCCCGTCCCTGAAACCATGTTGGCTGCTGTTGATGAGATCATTCCTTTCTAGGTGTTCCACCACTCTTCTCCTGATAATCTTCTCCATGACTTTGCATACTATACATGTCAGTGACACTGGTCTGTAGTTTAATGCTTCATGTCTGTCTCCTTTTTTAAAGATTGGGACTATATTTGCTGTCTTCCATGCCTAAGGCAATCTCCCTGTTTCGATAGATGTATTGAATATTGTTGTTAGAGGTACACATAGCGCCTCTGCTCCCTCTCTCAAGACCCATGGAGAGATGTTATCCGGCCCCATTGCCTTTGAGGTATCTAGCTCACTCAGAAGCCTCTTCACTTCTTCCTCGGTTGTGTGTACTGTGTCCAGCACTTGGTGGTGTGCCCCACCTCTCCGTCTTTCTGGAGTCCCTTCTGTCTCCTCTGTGAACACTTCGTTGAATCTCTTGTTGAGTTCCTGTGTGTGTGTGTGTGTGTGTGTGTGTGTGTGTGTGTGGTGTGTGTGTGTGTGTGTGTGGTGTGTGTGTGTGTGTGTGTGTACTCACCTAGTTGTACTCACCTAGTTGAGGTTGCAACTAGGTGAGTACAACTAGAAAAATAACCGAGCACACACACATACACACTGGTGTGTGTATGTGTGTGTGTGTGTATGTGTGTGTGTGTGTGTATGTGTGTGTATGTATGTGTGTGTGTGTGTGTGTGTGTGTGTGTGTGTGTGTGTGTTGTGTGCGTGTGTGTAATCATCACTTGTTATCTAACTTGCTTTTCTTGCTGTCTTCTTTATCTCTTCGTCTCTGCTTTTCCTCTTGTTGTCTTTTCCTGCTGTCTTTTATTTCCTTTTGCTGTCTTCTTTTCCTCTTATCGTCGTAATCTTGGATATTTAAGTGTTTTATCTCTTGTCTCAGGTCTTCTCTAAGGAATAAGAAAGAAACATTAGAATGTAATGGAAAATCTTTAAAATGAGGAGAGAGAAATGAGAGAAGCAGTAAAGCTAATGGAAAGGATTCACGGGGAGATGAAATGGAAGATAGGAGAAGCAGAATAAAGGGGTAGGCTGGAGAGAGGCTGGAAAGGCTGGGAGGTTGGTAGGCTGGTTGTAGGCTGCTAGGTTGTGCCTGGGTGAGGTTAGACATGTCCTACCCCATATCCTAGATGAAGTTAGGACTCTTCTCAACAAATGCAACACATGTAAGGTTAGGACTCCTTTCAACTGCAACACATGTGAGGTTAGGACTCTCTCAACAACTGCAACACATGTGAGGTTAGGACTCCTCTCAACAAGTGCAACACATGTGAGGTTTGAACCACTCTACTCAATCTTCATTAATCACATTACTCCAACTAACAACCCGCAAGATAACTATCTTATCTGGCATCAAGCACATTACTCCAACTAACAACTCGCAAGATAACTATCTTATCTGGCATGAAGAACATTACTCCAACTAATAACTCGCAAGATAACTATCTTATCTGGCATCAAGAACATTACTCCAACTAACAACCCGCAAGATAACTATCTTATCTAGCATCAAGCACATTACTCCAACTAACAACTCGCAAGATAACTATCTTATCTGGCATGAAGAACATTACTCCAACTAATAACTCGCAAGATAACTATCTTACCTGGCATCAAGCACATTACTCCAACTTACAACTCGCAAGATAACTATCTTATCTGGCATCAACTAACAACTCGCAAGATAATTATCTTAACTATGACTGCATTTTGCATTACAGTTTCACTTGCTTGCACTCTCGTACATATTTATGAAAACGTGTAGCCACGAGTGCCATCTTCGTGAAGATGGTACACAAGTGTCCTTTACGGTTTTTTCGGTATCCTTACAGTATAACGTGGATTGGTTTATGGTAAAGCCAGGTAACGCCAGGAGGCTCAGCAGTGGGTGTGTTTACGTATCACGGAAAATATACAAGCATAAAAATGCAAGGCTGTGTCAAGCTGTGGTCTTCAAGAACGCGAACGAGTTCTTGAAAGCCCATTATCATCATTATTCTGTCTGTCTCTGTCACACTCTGTCTTTCTCTCTCATCTCTCATATCTCTCATCTCTCATATCTCTCATCTCTCTTCAATTCACATTCGCTTTGACATCTTTAATCAAGGAGTCTTGAGAACTTTACCTGATGCTGATAGTGTATGCAAATTTCATGATGAGCACTGTCGTTCTGAGGGTGTGTGAAGGGGCTGGCAAATGTCAACTGGGCTGTCAGCAACATCAGACAACTTGCACTGTCAGCATCTCTCTAAAGCCTGGCTACGAAAGTAGCTTCTCTTAACTCACGATTAGCGGACGGTGTGTCAAGTCTCCAATTTCTCCAAGTGCCTGAATATCCCAAACACGTATCGTACTCGACCCTCCGTCCACTAAACGAAAGAAAGATTGGGATATCTAATAGTTATCACATATTCTTAAGGATTTTACAAAACATGATTTTCTGTTTAATTTTTCCTGATTTATATGTCATCATTGTATACCGTCTCTTCTGTCCAACCTCTTGTATATGACAGGTCTCCTGTCCAACCTCTGGTACATGACAATACAGAGTCTTCTGTCCAGCCTCTGGTATATGACAGTAGGCCTTCTGTCCAGCTCTGGTATATTACAACAGAAGGTCGTCTGTTCATCCTCTGGTATATGATAATACAGTCTTCTGTCCAGCCTCTGGTATATTACAATAGAAGGTCGTCTGTCCAGCCTCTGGTATATGACAATATAGTCTTCTGTCCAGCCTCTGGTATATGAAAGTACAGAGTCTTCTGTCTAACCTCTGGTATATGACAATACAGTCTTCTGTCCAGCCTCTGGTATATGACAGTACAGAGTCTTCTGTCCAGCCTCTGGTATATGACAGTAGGCCTTCTGTCCAGCCTCTGGTATATGACAGAACAGAGTCTTCTGTCTAACCTCTGGTATATAAGAACATAAGAATATAATAAAGAAGGAACACTGCAACAGGACCCATGCGAAGCAGGTCCATGTCCCATCCCCCCGGATAAGCCCAATGACCCACACAGTCTGGTCACCTACACTCAAGGAAGGAACACGGCACCAGACCCAGCAGCACAAACTAGTCCGGTCCCACTCACACCCACCCACACCCACTCAGGTATTTATCTAACCTATTTTTAAAACTACGCAACGTTTTAGTCTCAATAACTGTACTCGGGAGCTTGTTCCACTCATCCACAACTCTATTACCCAACAAGTGCTTTCCTATATCCTTCCTGAATCTGATTTTTTCCAACTTGAAACCATTGCTGCGAGTCCTATCTTGGCTGAAAATTTTCAGCACGCTGTTTACATCCTCTTTATTTATTCCTGTTTTCCATTTATACACCTCGATCATATCCCCCCTAATTCTACGCCTTTTGAGAGAGTGCAGATTCAGGGCCTTCAGTCTATCCTCATAGGGAAGATTTCTGATACATGGGATCATCTTTGTCATCCTCCTCTGTACGTTATCCAGAGCATTTATATCCATTCTGTAATACGGTGACCAGAACTGATCAGCATAGTCTAAATGAGGCCTAACCAAGGATATATAGAGTTGAAGAACAACCTAAGGACTTCTATTATTTATACTTCTAGATATGAAGCCAAGAATTCTGTTAGCTTTATTGCGAACACTTATGCACTGTTGTCTTGGTTTTAGATTACTGCTAACCAGAACTCCTAAATCCTTTTCGCAATCAGTAGTATTAAGATCTACATTATTTAGTTTATATGTGGCATGGTTATTTAACTGTCCAACATATTAAACTGTATCTGCCACTTTTCCGACAATTGCATCAGTATATTCAAATCATCCTGGTGTGCTCTAGTGTCCTCATTAGAATGAATTGGACGGCCTATTTTGGTGTCATCAGCAATTTTGCTTATGTTGCTATTTATTCCCTCATCTATGTCGTTTATGTAAATTGTGAACAACAACGGGCCCAACGCTGACCCCTGAGGAACACCGCTTGTGGCGTGCCCCCATTCTGATTTCTCCCCATTTATGCAAACTCACTGCTGCCTATTTAATAGTCAGCCATGCCTCTACCCAGGAAAAAATTTCCTCCTCCTATTCCGTGTGCCTTAAGTTTCCTCAACAGCTTCTGATGTGGAACTCTATCGAAAGCCTTACTGAAGTCCATATACACAATATCATATTCATTGCCATGATCTACCTCCTCAAACACCTTAGTGAAAAAAGTTAGTAAATTCGTAAGACAGGAACGCCCCTTTGTAAAACAGTGTTGAGATTCATTAATCAATCTGTGCCTATCAAGATGGCTACGAATTGCTTCGGCAATTATTGATTCCATAAATTTTCCCACTATGGAGGTAAGGCTTATTGGTTTATAGTTCGAAGCCAAGGACCTGTCACCTGCCTTGTAAATAGGTATTACATTTGCCATTTTCCACTTATCAGGCACTATGCCAGTTTCTAGTGATATGTTAAAAAGGTTAGCCAAAGATATGCTAAGTTCCTCTTTACACTCCTTTAACACCTTTGCAAACAGTTCATCAGGGCCTGGAGATTTGTTAGGTTTTAGTTTCTCTATTTGTCTGAGGACCATGTCACTAGTTACCGCAATCGTGCATAGTGTATTATCGTCCTGTTCTACATAATCTATTATTTCAGGAATATCGCTAGTATTTTCCTGGATGAAAGCTCAGAGGAAGGTATTGAGAATTTCACACATATCCTTATCACTGTTAGTGATCTGACCAGAGTTACTCTTAAGTGGGTCAATCTTGTCCCTAATCTTGCTTCTGTATACCTGAAAGAACCCTTTTGGGTTAGTCTTTGAATCCCTTGCGGCCTTAACCTCATAATCCCTTTTTACTTTTCTTATTCCTTTCTTTATTTCTCTCTTTAATTGAATATATTGATTCCTTAACTGCCCATCCCCTCTTTTGATACGCCTATATATGCCTCTCTTTTGACCAGTGCGATGTTTTAATCTATTGTTCATCCATTTGGAATCTTTTTTGTTAGATCTAATTTCCCTACTCGGAACAAAAGTTGTCTGGGCAGCTAGAACTATGCTCTGAAAAACGTCATATTGGCAACCAAGATCACCTACCTGACCCATAGTCAGGACATCCCAATTTAGCCCGCCCAGGTAATTTTTCAGTCCCATGAAGTCGGCCAAGCGAAAATCTGGGACAGAGATTTGATTGCAGTTATCTGGGTAATTCCATGATATATTGAAACTAAGTGATTTGTGATCACTTTCCCCAAACTCATCATTAACCTCAAGATTATTAATTAGTGAATCTTTGTTGGCAAGAACCAAGTCAAGCAGATTGTTCTCTCTAGTTGGTTCTGTCACAACTCGTTCTAAAAAGCAATCCTGAACCGTATCAAGAAAGTCACTAGACTCAAGATTTCCTGTCATATTGTTCCAATGAATTTGTCTAAAGTTAAAATCTCCCATTATCACAACATTTTCATATCTAGATGCCTTATGAATTTCGTCCCATAACAGCTTACTGCACTCCCTATCAAGGTTTGGGGGCCTATAAATCACACCCAAAATTAATTTGTCACGTCCCTCGAGAAACTGTAGCCAAACAGATTCTGTGTTCGATGTTTCTAATCTTATATCATGTCTAAGACAACAATTTAAATTTTCTCTGACATACATCGCCACTCCACCACCTTTCCTGTTGACCCTATCAGTGTGGAATAGTTTATAATCCTGTATGTTGCATTCAGAAGGCATTTCTCTATCTTTTAGGCTGAACCAGGTCTCTGTTATACCAATAATATCTACATTACCTGCACTTGCAAGTAATCTTAGCTCATCTATCTTATTTCTTAGACTCCTACTATTTGTATAGTAAACCTTAAGGGAGCTAGTCACTCGTTGCCCTCTACTATCTCTCTTTGTTTGTTGATCAATTGATTTGCCATTACTAGCAACTTTATTTTGAATATTGTCTTTTAAACATATCCCTGAGGTATCCCGGTAATAACTGCTGTTTTTAACCCTAATGTTGCAGCCTGATTGTACATATGAGAGCACAGAGTCTTTTGTCCATCCTCTGGTATATGACAGTACAGAGTCTTCTGTTCAGCCTCTGGTATATGACAGTAGAGGGTCTTCTGTCCAGCCTCTGGTATATGACAATACAGAGTCTTCTGTCCAGCCTCTGGTATATGACAGTACAGAGTCTTCTGTCTAACCTCTGGTATATGACAATACAGAGTCTTCTGTCCAGCCTCTGGTATATGATAGTACAGAGTCTTCTGTCTAACCTCTGGTATATGGCAATACGGAGTCTTCTGTCTAGCCTCTGGTAAATGACAGTACAGAGTCTTCTGTCTAAACTCTGAGAAATACCAACAACAAAGTCTTGTGTCAACATTGTGTCAGTCTCTGTACAAAGTTCTAACTCATTACTTTTTCATTGCATGTTCCTCAGTTTCCCGTTGGTCTCTTTTGCTTCCAACTCCCTCTTTCTTTTCCTCTTTCTTCCTCACCTACTTTCCTCGTCCTCCTTCATCATTATCTCTTCCTTCTGACTTTTGTTCTCCTTGGCTCCCTCTCCTACGTTCTTCTTTTCCAATTAGTCGCTTCTTTCAGTAAGATCGTCTTTCTTACTACAATCTCCCCCCCCCCCTCCAACACGCACCATATCAGGCACCCAAGTTGCAATATTATCTTTAAGCTATCCTTTATCTTTTAGGCTTGCTTAGTAATTGTTGGTTATCCTCATTATCTTTTTCTTATCTCACTCCCCTTCGTCTGGTCATTCTCAAGTGATAGTAACTCTAGCTCTGTTGGAGAGAAATATTTGATGCTGTCGTAACTACTGAACATTTGACGGATTGTCTGACGATATCTTCATTGTTCTCCCGAAATGTTCCGGCTCAGGTTGACACTACTGTAGTCTACCAGCTCAGGTTGATACTACTGTAGTCTCCCAGCTCAGATTGATACTACTGCAGTCTCCCAGCTCAGGTTGATACTACTGTAGTCTCCCAGCTCAGATTGATACTACTGTAGTCTCCCAGCTCAGGTTGATACTACTGTAGTCTCCCAGCTCAGGTTGATACTACTGTAGTCTCCCAGCTCAGGATTGATACTACTGTAGTCTCCCAGCTCAGAGTTGATACTACTGTAGTCTCCCAGCTCAGGTTGATACTACTGTAGTCTCCCAGCTCAGGTTGATACTACTGTAGTCTCCCAGCTCAGGTTGATACTACTGTAGTCTCCCAGCTCAGGTTGATACTACTGTAGTCTCCCAGCTCAGATTGATACTACTGTAGTCTCCCAGCTCAGGTTGATACTACTGTAGTCTCCCAGTTCTCAGGTTGATACTACTGTAGTCTCCAGCTCGTTGATACTACTGTAGTCTCCCAGCTCAGGTTGATACTACTGTAGTCTCCCAGCTCAGGTTGATACTACTGTAGTCTCCCAGCTCAGGTTGACACTACTGTAGTCTCCCAGCTCAGGTTGACACTACTGTAGTCTCCCAGCTCAGGTTGACAGTACTGTAGTCTCCCAGCTCAGGTTGATACTACTGTAGTCTCCCAGCTCAGGTTGATACTACTGTAGTCTCCCAGCTCAGGTTGACACTACTGTAGTCTCCCAGCTCAGGTTGATACTACTGTAGTCTCCCAGCTCAGGTTGATACTACTGTAGTCTCCCAGCTCAGGTTGATACTACTGTAGTCTCCCAGCTCAGGTTGACACTATTGTAGTCTCCCAGCTCAGGTTGACACTACTGTAGTCTCCCAGCTCAGGTTGACACTACTGTAGTCTCCCAGCTCAGGTTAGGTTAATACTACTGTAGTCCCCCAGCTCAGGTTGATACTACTGTAGTCTCCCAGCTCAGGTTGATACTACTGTAGTCTCCCAGCTCAGGTTGATACTACTGTAGTCTCCCAGCTCAGGTTGATACTACTGTAGTCTCCCAGCTCAGGTTGACACTATTGTAGTCTCCCAGCTCAGGTTGATACTACTGTAGTCTCCCAGCTCAGGGTTTACACTACTGTAGTCTCCCAGCTCAGGTTGATACTACTGTAGTCTCCCAGCTCAGGTTGACACTACTGTAGTCTCCCAGCTCAGGTTGATACTACTGTAGTCTCCCAGCTCAGGTTGATACTACTGTAGTCTCCCAGCTCAGGTTGATACTACTGTAGTCTCCCAGCTCAGGTTGATACTACTGTAGTCTCCCGCTCAGGTTGATACTACTGTAGTCTCCCAGCTCAGGTTGATACTACTGTAGTCTCCCCAGCTCAGGTTGATACTACTGTAGTCTCCCAGCTCAGGTTGATACTACTGTAGTCTCCCAGCTCAGGTTGATCACTACTGTAGTCTCCCAGCTCAGGTTGACACTACTGTAGTCTCCCAGCTCAGGTTGATACTACTGTAGTCTCCCAGCTCAGGTTGATACTACTGTAGTCTCCCAGCTCAGGTTGATACTACTGTAGTCTCCCAGCTCAGGTTGATACTACTGTAGTCTCCCAGCTCAGGTTGATACTACTGTAGTCTCCCAGCTCAGGTTGACACTACTGTAGTCTCCCAGCTCAGGTTGATACTACTGTAGTCTCCCAGCTCAGGTTGAACTACTGTAGTCTCCCAGCTCAGGTTGATACTACTGTAGTCTCCCAGCTCAGGTTGATACTACTGTAGTCTCCCAGCTCAGGTTGATACTACTGTAGTCTCCCAGCTCAGGTTGATACTACTGTAGTCTCCCAGCTCAGGTTGATACTACTGTAGTCTCCCAGCTCAGGTTGATACTACTGTAGTCTCCCAGCTCAGGTTGACACTACTGTAGTCTCCCAGCTCAGGTTGACACTACTGTAGTCTCCCAGCTCAGGTTGATACTACTGTAGTCTCCCAGCTCAGGTTGATACTACTGTAGTCTCCCAGCTCAGGTTGATACTACTGTAGTCTCCCAGCTCAGGTTGATACTACTGTAGTCTCCCAGCTCAGGTTGATACTACTGTAGTCTCCCAGCTCAGGTTGAACTACTGTAGTCTCCCAGCTCAGGTTGATACTACTGTAGTCTCCCAGCTCAGGTTGACACTACTGTAGTCTCCCAGCTCAGGTTGATACTACTGTAGTCTCCCAGCTCAGGTTGACACTACTGTAGTCTCCCAGCTCAGGTTGATACTACTGTAGTCTCCCAGCTCAGGTTGATACTACTGTAGTCTCCCAGCTCAGGTTGATACTACTGTAGTCTCCCAGCTCAGGTTGATACTATTGTAGTCTCCCAGCTCAGGTTGATACTACTGTAGTCTCCCAGCTCAGGTTGACACTACTGTAGTCTCCCAGCTCAGGTTGACACTACTGTAGTCTCCCAGCTCAGGTTGATACTACTGTAGTCTCCCAGCTCAGGTTGATACTACTGTAGTCTCCCAGCTCAGGTTGATACTACTGTAGTCTCCCAGCTCAGGTTGATACTACTGTAGTCTCCCAGCTCAGGTTGATACTACTGTAGTCTCCCAGCTCAGGTTGATACTACTGTAGTCTCCCAGCTCAGGTTGATACTACTGTAGTCTCCCAGCTCAGGTTGATACTACTGTAGTCTCCCAGCTCAGGTTGATACTACTGTAGTCTCCCAGCTCAGGTTGATACTACTGTAGTCTCCCAGCTCAGGTTGACACTACTGTAGTCTCCCAGCTCAGGTTGACACTACTGTAGTCTCCAGCTCAGGTTGATACTACTGTAGTCTCCCAGCTCAGGTTGATACTACTGTAGTCTCCCAGCTCAGGTTGATACTACTGTAGTCTCCCAGCTCAGGTTGATACTACTGTAGTCTCCCAGCTCAGGTTGATACTACTGTAGTCTCCCAGCTCAGGTTGATACTACTGTAGTCTCCCAGCTCAGGTTGACACTACTGTAGTCTCCCAGCTCAGGTTGAACTACTGTAGTCTCCCAGCTCAGGTTGATACTACTGTAGTCTCCCAGCTCAGGTTGATACTACTGTAGTCTCCCAGCTCAGGGTTGACACTACTGTAGTCTCCCAGCTCAGGTTGATACTACTGTAGTCTCCCAGCTCAGGTTGACACTACTGTAGTCTCCCAGCTCAGGTTGATACTACTGTAGTCTCCCAGCTCAGGTTGATACTACTGTAGTCTCCCAGCTCAGGTTGACACTACTGTAGTCTCCCAGCTCAGGTTGATACTACTGTAGTCTCCCAGCTCAGGTTGATACTACTGTAGTCTCCCAGCTCAGGTTGTACTACTGTAGTCTCCCAGCTCAGGTTGATACTACTGTAGTCTCCCAGCTCAGGTTGATACTACTGTAGTCTCCCAGCTCAGGTTGATACTACTGTAGTCTCCCAGCTCAGGTTGATACTACTGTAGTCTCCCAGCTCAGGTTGACACTACTGTAGTCTCCCAGCTCAGGTTGACACTACTGTAGTCTCCCAGCTCAGGTTGATACTACTGTAGTCTCCCAGCTCAGGTTGACACTACTGTAGTCTCCCAGCTCAGGTTGATACTACTGTAGTCTCCCAGCTCAGGTTGATACTACTGTAGTCTCCCAGCTCAGGTTGACACTACTGTAGTCTCCCAGCTCAGGTTGATACTACTGTAGTCTCCCAGCTCAGGTTGATACTACTGTAGTCTCCCAGCTCAGGTTGATACTACTGTAGTCTCCCAGCTCAGGTTGACACTACTGTAGTCTCCCAGCTCAGGTTGATACTACTGTAGTCTCCCAGCTCAGGTTGACACTACTGTAGTCTCCCAGCTCAGGTTGATACTACTGTAGTCTCCCAGCTCAGGTTGATACTACTGTAGTCTCCCAGCTCAGGTTGATACTACTGTAGTCTCCCAGCTCAGGTTGAACTACTGTAGTCTCCCAGCTCAGGTTGATACTACTGTAGTCTCCCAGCTCAGGTTGATACTACTGTAGTCTCCCAGCTCAGGTTGACACTACTGTAGTCTCCCAGCTCAGGTTGACACTACTGTAGTCTCCCAGCTCAGGTTGATACTACTGTAGTCTCCCAGCTCAGGTTGACACTACTGTAGTCTCCCAGCTCAGGTTGATACTACTGTAGTCTCCCAGCTCAGGTTGATACTACTGTAGTCTCCCAGCTCAGGTTGATACTACTGTAGTCTCCCAGCTCAGGTTGATACTACTGTAGTCTCCCAGCTCAGGTTGACACTACTGTAGTCTCCCAGCTCAGGCTGACACTACTGTAGTCTCCCAGCTCAGGCTGACACTAGTGCAGTCTCCCAGCTCAGGTTAACATACTGTAGTCTCCCAGCTCAAGTTGACACTATTGCAGTCCCCCAGCCTTCGGGCTGCCACAGTTCGACACTGTGGAATACGACTAATCAGAACTATCAACACTGTGTAACTATCACACAGAATAGTGCAGCAGCACACTGCTGAGGCCTCAAAGTTCACGCAAGAAATAACAAAGTCTTCCCTTTGCCTGGCCTCAACATCTGACATATTGGTCAGGAAATGTGGCCTCGTATTTCCTAGCAGAATAATTTTCCTTGGTGATCTTACTGATGTGAACTGAGAGTCTACGAGTTCATTTCCTCCCCATCTGGAGTTGAGAATGTGGGAGGAAAGAGAGAGAGAGAGAGAGAGAGAGAGGAGAGAGAGAGAGAGAGAGAGAGAGAGAGAGAGAGAGAGAGAGAGAGAGAGAGAGAGAGAGAGAGAGAGTAATATTC
>NC_069405.1:43920259-43925259 GCF_026875155.1 Cherax quadricarinatus | reverse complement strand
ATCAGCAAAGAGCAACTGTGACAACTCCCACTTTATGTGTGATTCTTTATCTTTTAACTCCACACCTCTTGCCAAGACCTTCGCATTTACTTCTCTTACAACCCCATCTATAAATATATTAAACAACCACGGTGACATCACACATCCTTGTCTAAGGCCTACTTTTACTGGGAAATAATCTCCCTCTTTCCTACATACTCTAACTTGAGCCTCACTATCCTCGTAAAAACTCTTCACTGCTTTCAGTAAGCTACCTCCTACACCATACACCTGCAACATCTGCCACATTGCCCCCCCTATCCACCCTGTCATACGCCTTTTCCAAATCCATAAATACCACAAAAACCTCTTTAGCCTTATCTAAATACTATTCACTTACATGTTTCACTGTAAACACCTGGTAGGGTATGTAAGAAAAGAAAATTGAAAGTGAATACAGGAAAGAGTAAGGTTATGAGGATAACAAAAAGATTAGGTGATGGAAGATTGGATATCAGATTGGAGGGAGAGAGTACGGAGGAGGTGAATGTATTCAGATATTTGGGAGTGGACGTGTCAGCGGATGGGTCTATGAAAGATGAGGTGAATCATAGAATTGATGAGGGGAAAAGGGTGAGCAGAGCACTTAGGAGTCTGTGGAGACAAAGAACTTTGTCCTTGGAGGCAAAGAGGGGAATGTATGAGAGTAGAGTTTTACCAACGCTCCTGTATGGGTGTGAAGCATGGGTGATGAATGTTGCAGCGAGGAGAAGGCTGGAGGCAGTGGAGATGTCATGTCTGAGGGCAATGTGTGGTGTGAATATAATGCAGAGAATTCGTAGTTTGGAAGTTAGGAGGAGGTGCGAGATTACCAAAACTGTTGTCCAGGGGCTGAGGAAGGTTGTGAGGTGGTTCGGACATGTAGAGAGAATGGAGCGAAACAGAATGACTTCAAGAGTGTATCAGTCTGTAGTGGAAGGAAGGCTGGGTAGGGGTCGGCCTAGGAAAGGTTGGAGGGAGGGGGTAAAGGAGGTTTTGTGTCCGAGGGGCTTGGACTTCCAGCGGGCATGCGTGAGCGTGTTTTATAGGAGTGAATGGAGACAAATGATTTTTTAATACTTGACGTGCTGTTGGAGTGTGAGCAAAGTAACATTTATGAAGGGATTCAGGGAAACCGGCAGGCCGGACTTGAGTCCTGGAGATGGGAAGTACAGTGCCTGCACTCTGAAGGAGGGTGTTAATGTTGCAGTTAAAAACTGTAGTGTAAAGCACCCTTCTGGCAAGACAGTGATGGAGTGAATGATGGTGAAAGTTTTTCATTTTCGGGCCACCCTGCCTTGGTGGGAATCGGCCAGTGTGATAAATAATAATATAAATATAAAATATATATATATATATATATATATATATATATATATATATATATATTATATATATATATATATATATATAATATATGTATGTATGTATATATTGTGGAGACTTTGTGTGTCCAGTACAAGAGACGGAGGAAGACAGGAAGTACTTGTTTGAGGGGATCAGTCCCTCGTCACTCTTGATTCCTTAAGACTGGAGGACTGACCACCTCCGGCTGGCGAGACATGTTCACAACATACACAAGTGTAGCACACGGGTCTTATTCATCTACAAAGAAAAAAAAAGCAATACCTCCCTTTTCCAACTCCCTTTTTTACCCAAATAAAATAATAGTCAAAAATTCATGGGCATTTTCCTTCATCTCAAGCATGTAAAGGGGGTCAAATATTAATTAGGGATTAATTAGGTACTAATCAGGCAATAATTAGGAACTAAGTAGGTACCAGCGAGAGGTTTTATGTTCCTGAAGAAAACTTTTGCTCTCCGAGAAGATAAAGTAACTTTAGTGAACTTTTGTTAACGTTTTTAAGGTAGAGGATAACATCAGCCTTCACTGTGGGATAACTGACTTCACTGTGGGATAACTGACTTCACTGTGGGATAACTGACTTCACTGTGGGATAACTGACTTCACTGTGGGATAACTGACTTCACTGTGGATAACTGACTTCACTGTGGGATAACTGACTATCACTGTGGGATAACTGACTTCACTGTGGGATAACTAACTTCACTGTGGGATAACTGACTTCACTGTGGGATAACTAACTTCACTGTGGGATAACTGACTTCACTGTGGGATAACTGACTTCACTGTGGGATAACTAACTTCACTGTGGGATAACTGACTTCACTGTGGGATAACTGACTTCACTGTGGGATAACTGACTTCACTGTGGGATAACTAACTTCACTGTGGGATAACTAACTTCACTGTGGGATAACTGTCTTCACTGTGGGATAACTGACTTCACTGTGGGATAACTGACTTCACTGTGGATAACTGACTCACTGTGGGATAACTGACTTCACTGTGGGATAACTGACTTCACTGTGGGATAACTGACTTCACTGTGGGATAACTGACTTCACTGTAGGATAACTAACTTCACTGTGGGATAACTGACTTCACTGTGGGATAACTAACTTCACTGTGGGATAACTGACTCACTGTGGGATAAACTGACTTCACTGTGGGATAACTAACTTCACTGTGGATAACTGACTTCACTGTGGGATAACTGACTTCACTGTGGGATAACTGACTTCACTGTGGGATAACTAACTTCACTGTGGGATAACTAACTATCACTGTGGGATAACTATCTTCACTGTGGGATAACTGACTTCACTGTGGGATAACTGACTTCACTGTGGGATAACTGACTTCACTGTGGGATAACTGACTTCACTGTGGGATAACTGACTTCACTGTGGGATAACTGACTTCACTGTGGGATAACTGACTTCCACTGTCACTGTGGATAACTGACTTCACTGTGGGATAACTGACTTCACTGTGGGATAACTGACTTCACTGTGGGATAACTGACTTCACTGTGGGATAACTGACTTCACTGTGGGATAACTGACTTCACTGTGGGATAACTGACTTCACTGTGGGATAACATCAGCCTTCACTGTGGGATAACTGACTTCACTGTGGGATAACTAACTTCACTGTGGGATAACTAACTTCACTGTGGGATAACTAACTTCACTGTGGGATAACTGGCTTCACTGTGGGATAACTGACTTCACTGTGGGATAACTGACTTCACTGTGGGATAACTGACTTCACTGTGGGATAACTAACTTCACTGTGGGATAACTGACCTCCCTGTGGGATAACTGACTTCACTGTGGGATAACTGACTTCACTGTAGGATAACTGACTTCACTGTGGGATAACTGACTTCACTGTGGGATAACTGACTTCACTGTGGGATAACTGACTTCACTGTGGGATAACTGACTTCACTGTGGGATAACATCAGCCTTCACTGTGGGATAACTGACTTCACTGTGGGATAACTGACTTCACTGTGGGATAACTGACTTCACTGTGGGATAACTGACTTCACTGTGGGATAACTGACTTCACTGTGGGATAACTGATTCACTGTGGGATAACTGACATCACTGTGGGATAACTGACTTCACTGTGGGATAACTGACTTCACTGTGGGATAACATCAGCCTTCACTGTGGGATAACTGACTTCACTGTGGGATAACTGACTTCACTGTGGGATAACTGACTTCACTGTGGGATAACTAACTTCACTGTGGGATAACTAACTTCACTGTGGGATAACTAACTTCACTGTGGGATAACTAACTTCACTGTGGGATAACTAACTTCACTGTGGGAATAACTAACTTCACTGTGGGATAACTAACTTCACCTGTGGGATAACTGACTTCACTGTGGGATAACTAACTTCACTGTGGGATAACTGACTTCACTGTGGGATAACTAACTTCACTGTGGGATAACTGACTTCACTGTGGGATAACTGACTTCACTGTGGGATAACTGACTTCACTGTGGGATAACTGACTTCACTGTGGGATAACTGACTTCACTGTGGGATAACTGACTTCACTGTGGGATAACTATCTTCACTGTGGGATAACTGACTTCACTGTGGGATAACTGACTTCACTGTGGGATAACTGACTTCAGTGTGGGATAACTGACTTCACTGTGGGATAAGTAACTTTACTGTGGGATAAGTAGCTTTACTGTGGGATAACTAACTTTATTGTGGGATAGCTAACTTCACTTTGGGATAACTAACTTCACTGTGGGATAACTAACTTTACTGTGGGATAACTAACTTCACTGTGGGATAACTAATTTCACTATGGGATAACTAACTTCACTGTGGGATAACTAACTTCACTGTGGGATAACTAACTTCACTGTGCGATAACTAACTTCACTGTGCGATAACTAACTTCACTGTGGAATAACTAGCTTCACTGTGGAATAACTAGCTTCACTGTGGGATAACTAATTTCACTGTGGGATAACTAACTTCACTGTGGGATAACTAACTTCACTGTGGGATAACTAACTTCACTGTGGGATAACTAATTTCACTATGGGATAACTAACTTCACTGTGGATAACTAACTTCACTGTGGGATAACTAACTTCACTGTGAGATAACTAATTTCACTATGGGATAACTAACTTCACTGCGGGATAACTAACTTCACTGTGGGATAACTAACTTCACTGTGCGATAACTAACTTCACTGTGGGATAACGAACTTCACCGTGGGATAACTAACTTCACTGCGGGATAACTAGCTTCACTGTGGGATAACTAACTTCACTGTGCGATAACTAACTTCACTGAGGAATAACTAGCTTCACTGTGGGATAACTAACTTCACTGTGGGATAACTAACTTCACTGTGGGATAACTAACTTCACTGTGGGATAACTAATTTCACTATGGGATAACTAACTTCACTGCGGGATAACTAACTTCACTGTGGGATAACTAACTTCACTGTGCGATAACTAATTTCACTGTGGGATAACGAACTTCACCGTGGGATAACTAACTTCACTGCGGGATAACTAGCTTCACTGTGGGATAACTAACTTCACTGTGCGATAACTAACTT
>NC_069405.1:43912759-43915259 GCF_026875155.1 Cherax quadricarinatus | reverse complement strand
TCCTTTTTTAAAGATTGGGACTACATTTGCTGTCTTCCATGCCTCAGGCAATCTCCCTGTTTCGATAGATGTATTGAATATTGTTGTTAGGGGTACACATAGCACCTCTGCTCCCTCTCTCAATACCCATGGGGAGATGTTATCTGGCCCCATTGCCTTTGAGGTATCTAGCTCACTCAGAAGCCTCTTCACTTCTTCCTCGGTGGTGTGCACTGTGTCCAGCACTTGGTGGTGTGCCCCACCTCTCCGTCTTTCTGGAGTCCCTTCTGTCTCCTCTGTGAACACTTCTTTGAATCTCTTGTTGAGTTCTTCACATACTTCACGGTCATTTCTTGTTGACTCTCCTCCTTCCTTCCTTAGCCTGATTACCTGGTCCTTGACTGTTGTTTTCCTCCTGATGTGGCTGTACAACAGTTTTGGGTCAGATTTGGCTTTCGCTGCTTTGTCATTTTCATATTGTCTATGGGCCTCTCTTCTTATCTGTGCATATTCGTTTCTGGCTCTACGACTGGTCTCCTTATTCTCCTGGGTCCTTTGCCTTCTATATTTCTTCCATTCCCTAGCACACTTGGTTTTTGCCTCCCTGCACCTTTGGGTAAACCATGGGCTCATCCTGGCTTTTTCATTATTCCTGTTACCCTTGGGTACAAACCTCTCCTCAGCCTCCTTGCATTTTGTTGCTACATATTCCATCATCTCATTAACTGGCTTCCCTGCCGGTTCTCTGTCCCACTGTGTGTGTGAGTGTGTGTGTGTGTGTGTGTGTTTGTGTGTGTGTGTGTGTGTGTGTGTGTGTGTGTGTGTGTGTGTTGTGTGTGTGTGTACGTGTGTGTGTGCATGTGTGTGTGTGTGTGTGTGCTGTGTGTGTGTGTGTGTGTGTGTGTGTGTGTGTGTGTGTGTGTGTGTGTGTGTGTGTGTGTGCTGTGTGTGTGTGGGGGGGGGTTTGTGTACTCACCTAGTTGTACTCACCTAGTTGAGGTTGCAGGACGCGAGTCCAAGCTCCTGGCCCCGCCTCTTCACTGGTCTCTACTAGGTTACTCTCCCTGAACCATGAGCTTTATCGTATCTCTACTTAAAGCTATGTATGGATCCTGCCTCCACTACATCGCTTCCCAAACTATTCCACTTACTGACTACTCTGTGGCTGAAGAAATACTTCCTAACATCCCTGTGATTCATCTGTGTCTTCAACTTCCAACTGTGTCCCCTTGTTGCTGTGTCCAATCTCTGGAACATTCTGTCTTTGTCCACCTTGTCAATTCCTCTCAGTATTTTGTAAGTCGTTATCATGTCCTCCCTATCTCTCCTGTCCTCCAGTGTTGTCAGGTTGATTTCCCTTAACCTCTCCTCGTAGGACATACCTCTTAGCTCTGGGACTAGTCTTGTTGCAAACCTTTGCACTTTCTCTAGTTTCTTTACGTGCTTGGCTAGGTGTGGGTTCCAAACTGGTGCCGCATACTCCAATATGGGCCTAACGTACACGGTGTACAGGGTCCTGAATGATTCCTTATTAAGATGTCGGAATGCTGTTCTGAGGTTTGCTAGGCGCCCATATGCTGCAGCAGTTATTTGGTTGATGTGCGCTTCAGGAGATGTGCCTGGTGTTATACTCACCCCAAGATCTTTTTCCTTGAGTGAGATTTGTAGTCTCTGGCCCCCTAGACTGTACTCCGTCTGCGGTCTTCTTTGCCCTTCCCCAGTATTCATGACTTTGCACTTGGTGAGTGTGTGTGTGTGTGTGTGTGTGTGTGTGTGTGTGTCGATGCGTTAACCGTGTTTCGTTGATATTACGAAATAATCTTCTCCCTTCTCCTCTTCTTCCTCCTTCTCCTCTTCTTCCTCCTTCTCCTCTTCTTCCTCCTTCTCCTCTTCTTCCTCCTTCTTCCCTCTTCCTCCTTCTCCTCTTCTTCCTCCTTCTCCTCTTCTTCCTCCTCTTCTTCCTCCTCCTCCACTTCCTCTCCGTCTTCACCACCTAATATATTCTGGCTGTGATAGTGTCGCCCGAGACAGATTACAACTCTTTCTCAATCTCTTCACAACACTTTCCACAGCATTAGATTCTCTTATCAGTTGCTTACCAATGCTCTTTTTTTCACGTGTTCTTTTCCCTGATTCTCTTCACCAAGGAGATGAGAATTATTATTATTATTATTATTATTATTATTATTATTATTATTATTATATATTATTATTATTATTATTATTATTATTATTGTTAGTTATTGACATTTATTATTATTGTTATTGATAAGTTATTATTATTATTATATTATTATTATTTATTATTTTATTTTTTTTTTTTTTGTTAGTTATTGACATTTATTATTATTGTTATTGATAAGTTATTGTTATTATTATTATTATTGCTATTTTTATTAATACTTATTAATTGTTAAATATTATTATTATTATTATTATTATTATTATTATTATTATTATCACGAGGAAGCGGTTAACCCGTAGGGTTTATACAGCTCTTGCGGAAGAGGACGCAATCATC
>NC_069405.1:43897759-43910259 GCF_026875155.1 Cherax quadricarinatus | reverse complement strand
GTGGTGGTGGTGGTGGTGGTGGTGGTGGTGGCGGCGGCTGTGGTGGTGGTGGTGTTAGTGATGTAGGTGGGTGGTATTTTGGAGGTGTAAGGTGGCTGTGAAAGTGATGGAAGATAGTGGTAAGGATACTGGTGATGAGGGTAGTGGCGAGGATAATGGTGAAAATAATGGCATGATGGTTGGCGAAGAGGGTGTGGTCAGGGTGACAGCCATGACTCTGGTTATATTTCCCGGGTATGGACACTGATTCTCTACGTGTTGTTGGCCCATAGTTGTGGCCATGCTTCTGGCCATGGTTCTGATTATAGCTGTGACCATGGTTCTGGCCATAGTTCTGGCCATAGTTCTGACCATGGTTCTTTCCAAATCTCCACATCAGAACCAACTACGTCAAGCTTGCGGCTGTTTAGCAGCTACACACACACACACACACACACACACACACACACACACACACACACACACACACACACACACACACACACCAATAAACAGGTTAAGCAAGCAGTAAAGGCATCTCAGCCGGCCGAATAAGCAGAGTCACTTTAGATTTTAGATAGTGTAACTGATAAAACTGAGCTCACGAGTACTAAGCTGAAGCTTATTACCCTCCTCTTGTGTGGCGGAGATGTGAATGTCGATAACCATGTTAATTAAATGTTTTGAATACACAGAACCTGTTGTAGGGCGATCTAGTGGTTAGTGTAACCATATGGCCATTGCTGTGACCTTTTAGTGACCGTTGTGACCTCCCTGATAGTTGCTGTGGCCTTCTGGACGATTATTGTGACTTTCCTGATGGTTGTTTTGGCCTCTTGGGCAAATATTGTGGCCTCCCTGATGGTTGTTGTGGCCTGGTGACTATTGTGACCTCCCTGACGGTTGTTGTGACCTCCTCGTGACTTGTGACCCTCCGTTGTCTCTCCCACAGTCTGGTAAACATTTACTGCACGCCACTTCTGCGCCCTATCAAGTCGTCTGAGTTACCTACCCTAACTCCTCACCTCTTCTCTCTTGCCACGGCACTTTACCTATGGTGGTAATGGACTTTAAAACAGGCTACATAATATGTTACGTGAACAGAAGGGCAGCCTTGCAACTGTATGTTTCTTCAGTAGTTCCGAAGTGGTAAGAACGCAGGGTTATTCGTGAAGACCACGCAAGGTGGCCGATTTTTTCCCATTTCTCATTGAGGTCTGGTCACAGACCGGGCCGCGTGGGCGTTGAGACCCTGAAGCCCTCTCCGGGTATACTCCAGGTATTTAGGGTCTTTACAGGGCCTCTCTCTCACATAGGTGCCACCAACAGCAGCAGCTTGTACCTAAATTCGTCTTGCCTCGCCCGGGAATCTAGCCAGCGTTCTTTCGGCTGTTATCCAGACCCGCTAGTATGAAACTACAAACATAACTGTGGCTGTGGAAGATAGGCCTATTGTAATCCCTGCTCGCGTGTGTGTTTATATATGTGTGTGTGTGTGTGTGTGGGGTGTGTGTGTGTGTGTGTGTGTGTGTGTGTGTGTGTGTGGTGTGTGTGTGTGTGTGGGTGTTGTGTGTGTTTATGGGGTGTGTGTGTGTGTGTGTGTGTGTGTGTCTGTGTTTGTGCGTGTGGGGGTGTGTTGTGAGTGTGTGTGTGTGTGTGTGTGTGTGAGTGTGTGTGTGTGTTTTGTGTGTATGTGTGCGTGTGTGGGTGTGTGTGTGTGTGGGTGTGTGTGTGTCTGTGTGTGTGTGTGTGTGTGTCTATGTATGTATTCATTGATTTATTTAGTAATATGCGTGTGTTTATCATGAACAAAGGCACATTTTAATTCACATGAAAGAGGACTATAAACCCTGTAGCCTCAGTCCATAAGACTTGTCGCATTACGAGCTGAAAAATCTTGCGCCTTTACTCTGATATATATCTTACTAAAATCGCATTTTAATATCCCCGTCGTCGTGGCAACAGAGACAAAAAAATCCAATATAAAAAATAATGGCACATTTCAACATCGGCCTCAAAAAAATATTGCTATATATCACCGGGTAAAGCCAAGTGATCTATGGAAAAGATACTTATGTATACTTTAGAACATTTATAAGATACTTATGTATCTTAAAGTATAAGATACTTATGTATCTTATACTTTAGAACATTTATAAGAGGGTACGATTGGCCACTAGGGGCGGGTTCTTCATTAGAAATAAGGCTGTCAGTGATCAGCTGTCAGTGATCAGCTGTCAGTGATCAGCTATCAGTGATCAGCTGTCAGTGGAGGAGAGAGTTGTGTTTTGTCTTCACTCTTCACCGTAATGAGAGTCACTTGTCTGGTAGCCTCGTATGACGCACCAGGAACCTCGCACAACGCACCAGGAACCTCGCACAACGCACCAGGAACCTCGCACAACGCACCAGAAACCTCGCACGATGCACCAGGAACCTCGCACGATGCACCAGGAACCTCGCACGATGCACCAGGAGCCTCGCACGATGCACCAGGAACCTCGCAAGATGCACCAGGAACCTCGCACGATGCACCAGGAACCTCGCACGATGCACCAGGAACCTCGCACGATGCACCAGGAACCTCGCAAGATGCACCAGAAACCTCGCACGACGCACCAGGAGCCTCGCAGGATGCACCAGGAACCTCGCACGAAGCACCAGGAACCATCTTCGTCTTCCAGTGAAGGGACGATAACGTAATTAATTTAGCAAACCTCTTCACTTCTGTCCATTAACGAACATTTCCACCTCTTCCTCTTTCTTCTTTTCCTTCTCCTTTCCCCCTTTCTCTCTTTATTTCTTCCCACTCATCCTCTATCATCTCTTCCAAGGCTAACAGAATACTCGGCTTCACAACAAGAATCTTCAGAAGTAAAAACTCTTGAGACAATATTTACGCAGTATAATGTTGTCGTCAGGCGCCATCTTGGAAAACAAAAGCCGTCCGGGCCCCTGGTTCTCTAAAAGGTGTATGACCCTTACGGGTTAAGCGCTTAGTTATGATTTCAGTAACATTATAAGAGATGTAGAGAAACGTGAGAGAGATCAGAGACGTGCAATAAAACCCGTATTAACACTGACGAACAAGTGACATGAAGACATACTTCAGTTATTCAGTATTTTTTCCTTAGACTTCGAAGGGGGACATAATAGAGACATTCAAGGTACTGAACTAGCTCGACGTGTTCAGGTACGAAGATCGACGTGTTCAGGTACGAGGATCGACGTGTTCAGGTACGAAGATCGACGTGTTCAGGTACGAAGATCGACGTGTTCAGGTACAAAGATCGACGTGTTCAGGTACGAAGATCGACGTGTTCAGGTACGAAGATCGACGTGTTCAGGTACAAAGATCGACGTGTTCAGGTATAAGGATCGACGTGTTCAGGTACGAAAATCCACGTGTTCAGGTACAAGATTGTAATACAGTTGGTAGAATTACCGACAATATGTAAAATAAAAGGACACAAGTGCAACTAATGTGACATGTGACGTGTTCAGGGACGAGGATCTTTTAAAAGTGCAATGTGGTACAAAGTTCTGTGGCATCATGTGCAATACGAATGAGGATAAGAGAAGCACTGGAAGGTTATCCCTCGTATGTTGTTAAGTGGAGCACTGGAAGGTTATCCCTCGTATGTTGTTAAGCAGAGCACTGGAAGGTTATCCCTCGTATGTTGTTAAGCGAGCACTGGAAGGTTATCCCTCGTATGTTGTTAAGCGGAGCACTGGAAGGTTATCCCTCGTATGTTGTTAAGCAGAGCACTGGAAGATTATCCCTCGTATGTTGTTAAGCGGAGCACTGGAAGGTTATCCCTCGTATGTTGTTAAGCGGAGCACTGGAAGGTTATCCCTCGTATGTTGTTAAGCGGAGCACTGGAAGGTTATCCCTCGTATGTTGTTAAGCGGAGCACTGGAAGGTTATCCCTCGTATGTTGTTAAGCGGAGCACTGGAAGATTATCCCTCGTATGTTGTTAAGCAGAGCACTGGAAGATTATCCCTCGTATGTTGTTAAGCGGAGCACTGGAAGATTATCCCTCGTATGTTGTTAAGCGGAGCACTGGAAGGTTATCCCTCGTATGTTGTTAAGCGGAGCACTGGAAGGTTATCCCTCGTATGTTGTTAAGCGGAGCACTGGAAGGTTATCCCTCGTATGTTGTTAAGCGGAGCACTGGAAGGTTATCCCTCGTATGTTGTTAAGCGGAGCACTGGAAGATTATCCCTCGTATGTTGTTAAGCAGAGCACTGGAAGATTATCCCTCGTATGTTGTTAAGCGGAGCACTGGAAGATTATCTCTCGTATGTTGTTAAGCGGAGCACTGGAAGATTATCCCTCGTATGTTGTTAAGCGGAGAACTGGAAGATTATCCCTCGTATGTTGTTAAGCGGAGCACTGGAAGATTATCCCTCGTATGTTGTTAAGCGGAGCACTGGAAGATTATCTCTCGTATGTTGTTAAGCGGAGCACTGGAAGATTATCCCTCGTATGTTGTTAAGCGGAGCACTGGAAGATTATCCCTCGTATGTTGTTAAGCGGAGCACTGGAAGGTTATCTCTCGTATGTTGTAATCATCAAATACATTAATTTGTTCAAGAACTTCTTGGATGAACAACGTGAGCATAGGATTCTACTGGTCAAAGTCTTCTCCAGTAGCAAGGAACCTCTGCACACACACACACAGCTTCTAGCTACGTTCCGAGCTCCTCACCTTCCTCCCCTCCCCACTGTTACTTTTCCCCTTACCTGGAACATTGCCCCCTCCCTATTGTTTTATTTTTCCCCTTACCTACCAGATTCCCCCCTTCCTATAGTTATTTTTCCCTTACCTGCCACATTCCCCCTTTCCAGTGCTATTTTTTCCCCGCAGCTGTCCCGTTTTCTCCCCACCGCTTCATTATCTTACCCCCAATTGTAACGATCTTTCCCTCTTCGCCACGACATTTCCCACAGCGGCGCTGCTCAATAAATTCGCCACGGGAGACAAACATTAAATATTCTTCCCTGATTTCCTCGCCACTGGCGATATCTCATGAAACTCTAAATATTGCTTTAGTCATGACTCGAGTTCGCCTCCAGTACGGAACATCTTGTTGCTACTTGGGCACCGTAGCTACCTGTTGCCTGCTGTAGAAAGTAACTCTGCTATCGACCTGTGAGATTCTGCATTATTCCTCGCAGTGGATGCGACTAATGTTGTAAAGGCTATAGTGATATTGACACATTGGGAAAAAGGCATTTATGCACCCTCTCCCCTAGACTGAAATCCTACCTGAGCCACTTTATATTGACCGGTAATCCATAAGATGACATATTTACAATTAATTCAAGTCCCAGGACCGAAAAGTTTCCTAATAGGTCACGTGTCTTTCTATATGTCTATTACCAGATTTTATACTCAGGGTCATGGCTATAAACTGTGTGTGTACGGTGTGTACAGTTGTGTGTACAGTTGTGTGTACAGTGTGCGGTGCTCCGTCGCTCTGAGATGCTTACATAAACTTCATTTTCCTTTATCTACACTCTTGTGAATGCTGTTATTCTCTACTGGCTTGATAAAGCTCACTGTGCGAGCGAAATGTTGTCGTTAGTAAAGATATCTACTGTGCTATTTTCTTCACCTTGTCGGTGTTTAGATATTCTTGTTCCTGTGGGAGAGGATGCTGTCAGCGGCGTGGGATGCTGTCAGCGGCGTGGGATGCTGTCAGCTGCGTGGGATGCTGTCAGCGGCGTAGGCTATACTAACACGCGAGAAGTTCCAGTCTTCCTATCCATTTCCTGAAGACAGACCAAAAAGAAGAGTCGAAAAGTTAGGGTGTAATGACCTCAGAGAGCAGCTTACGAAGCGATCGATGGAGAGTCGTATAATTTCGGACAGTAGAGTTCTTCAACGTCTTCAAGGAATGGATTAATTTTCTTGACATATTAAGGCTTCAATCATGAGAAACTGTTCGTTGATCCAAGATAAACACGTATGGTAACTCTTTCAACTTCAAGTATTGGATTAAGGAAGAGGATAATGAAGAGAAGGAGGAGGAGCAGGAGGAAGCGGAGGAGCAGGAGGAAGCGGAGGAGCAGGAGGAGCATCAGCATCAGCAGGAGAGCCATCATCCCAGACGCGCCGGGGTTTAAATGTCCCTTGCGTGCAGACCTTTAAATGTCTGTCTCGCCGGGTCACCAGACGTTTAAATGTCCCAGACGCGGCGATGTGAAAGATGCTCATTTTTCTTAGCTGTGCTTTGCGGGCAGGCGTTTTAAACAACGTCTTCAGGAGAGAGATTAAACATTTGCTGAATGTGCTGAAGTCTCAACACTGAAACAATCTGCTGAGCCAAAGGGATCAGCAGCTTCATACATTTCTGATTCTTGAACTGAATAATGTCACGCTGACTAACATTACTTTCTGGTAATTAGAATTTATAATCAGAGAAATAAGTTGAAATCATCACAAAAATAATAAAATTGCTCTTTGGATACATATTTTTTCGGTTTATAAAACCATGTTACGTCCAGACGCCATAAGTTTAACGAAGGTTGAATACGCTAAAATGATCAAGGTTCTGGAGTATGTTCAAATCTGGAAAGTTTGTGAAGTGACCTTGATTCTTTCTGATGTTCTTGATGCTCTGTTGTGTAGAGAAGTTGTCTCTGCCACTGTTATTGCTATTACCACTACTGTTGCTATTGCTATTACTACTACTATTACTAGTACTGCTACTATTGCTACCACTGCTGTTATTACTACTACTAATACAATTACACTAACTCCTATCGTTTTTCAACTCCCGGCCACGCCCTCTCATATATATAAAGATATATAATATAATAATATACCGTCTCCCTTCCCTTCGAGCTCGTGTGTGACTAGTAAATGGTCCACGTAACACCCATACGTCGTTATACGTTTTATTCTCCCATGTGCGAGTTATCTATGTGAAGCTGACTTTAAGCTGAGGGATCCTAACACACTCCAGGTCATTTCCCAGCTCAAGACTCCTTTCATCTCCCAGCTCAAAACATCTCACATCCCAGCCATCATATTTCCAAGGCAACTCTCCCAGGCAGAATTTTTGAGACACAAACGCTTTTGATTTCCCCATCAGAAGTTGAGCCGTAATTGGCCTTGTCTTGAACCCAGTCGGAGTTCTTTGCCTCATTTTTCTTCTTGCAGGATGAAAACAATACGGAGTGTTCGTTGAAGTATTCAATAAAAATCCAGAATTGTATACGTGGGTCACTCCCAGTACCCAGATACGAACGAGGGTCACTCTTATTGCCGAGACACGAACGTGGGTCACTCTTGTTGCCGAGACACGACATGGGTCACTCTTGTTGCCGAGACACGAACGTGGGTCACTCTTGTTGCCGAGACACGCACAAGGGTCACTCTTGTTGCCAAGACACGAACGTGGGTCACTACCAGTACCCAGATACGAACGAGGGTCACTCTTGTTGCCGAGACACGAACGTGGGTCACTCTCGTTGCCGAGACAGGAACGAGGATCACTTACGGTTTCGCGATGCGAACGGGGGTCTTTCAGCAGATAGTCGTCGAAAAATACCTTCGGCTCAGTCGGGGAACGACAAAACGTAAAAAAATAAAAACGGGAATTCTAAACTTCAGTGACTATCGACTCCCAGGACTCGCGAAGCTTATTTCCTTACAGACAAAACTTTATTCTGTTAGGAAAGTGTTTGTGTTGGAGGAACCTCACTCAGAGGCACTGACCAGTAGTGCCAGACAGGTGGGTAGTGCCACCAGTAGAAACACACACACACACGCACACGGTAAGTGGATTTAGTAACGAAAAATATGTTAATATTTGTTAGGAGATGTTAGTTGGCAGCGGTGGTGGGAGTGGGCGTGGTGGTGGGCGTGGTGGTGGGCGTGGTGGTGGGCGTGGTGGTGGGCGTGATGGTGGATAGAACGAAAAATTTGTTGCGTAAATATTAATTGAATGTTGAACGAGTGTGCAATTAACAATGAATTATTATTATTATTATTATTATTATTATTATTATTATTATTATTATTCATTATTATTATTATATTATTATTATTATTATTATTATTATTATTATTATTTTATTATTAGGAAGGAAAGGAATAAAATTCTTCAGAAAGATGGTAGACAGCAACCATCCTGGAAGCTGCTAATCTAATGCAAAGCAAATATGAAATGGAAACCCTGTTAAATGTTTTGCACTCTGGCAGGCTGTTGATGTCTCCATTGTGTCTCAAGAACACGTAAGATGACAGGTAATTCTTACAAAATACTACCGTCTTCCGATAAGTATCTGTCTTTATTTTCTGTGTGATATTGATTAGTTCCTATTTCTGCAGTATTTCCTTTGTAGGGATATACTTGAGTCTGAGAGTAGTTTGAGACCATGGCCGGCGTGTGAGAGTGGTTTGAGACCATGGCCGCTTGCGTTAATGTTGACTGGCCGTGTGAGAGTGGTTTGAGACCATGGCCCGCGTGTGTGAGAGTGGTTTTGAGACCATGGCCCGCTTCTGAGAGTAGTTTGAGACCATGGCCCGCGTGTGAGAGTGGTTTGAGACCATGGCCCGCTTGTGAGAGTGGTTTGAGACCATGGCCCGCGTGTGAGAGTGGTTTGAGACCATGGCCCGCGTGTGAGAGTGGTTTGAGACCATGGCCCGCGTGTGAGAGTGGTTTGAGACCATGGCCCGCGTCTGATAGTGGTTTGAGACCATGGCCCGCGTCTGAGAGTGGTTTGAGACCATGGCCCGCGTCTGAGAGTGGTTTGAGACCATGGCCCGCGTCTGAGAGTGGTTTGAGACCATGGCCCGCGTCTGAGAGTGGTTTGAGACCATGGCCCGCGTCTGAGAGTGGTTTGAGACCATGGCCCGCGTGATAGTGGTTTGAGACCATGGCCCGCGTCTGAGAGTGGTTTGAGACCATGGCCCGCGTGTGAGAGTGGTTAGAGACCATGGCCCGCGTCTGAGAGTGGTTTGAGACCATGGCCCGCGTGTGAGAGTGGTTTGAGACCATGGCCCGCGTCTGAGAGTGGTTTGAGACCATGGCCCGCGTGTGAGAGTGGTTAGAGACCATGGCCCGCGTCTGAGAGTGGTTTGAGACCATGGCCCGCGTCTGAGAGTGGTTTGAGACCATGGCCCGCGTCTGAGAGTGGTTGAACTGGCCCCCAGAGTGGTTTGAGACCATGGCCCCGTCGAAGTGGTTTGAGACCAGGCCCGCGTCTGAGAGTGGTTGAGACCATGGCCCGCGTTGAGAGTGTTTGAGACCATGGCCCGCGTCTGAGAGTGGTTTGAGACCATGGCCCGCATCTGAGAGTGGTTTGAGACCATGGCCCGCGTCTGAGAGTGGTTTGAGACCATGGCCCGCGTCTGAGAGTGGTTTGAGACCATGGCCCGCGTCTGAGAGTGGTTTGAGACCATGGCCCGCGTGATAGTGGTTTGAGACCATGGCCCGCGTCTGAGAGTGGTTTGAGACCATGGCCCGCGTGTGAGAGTGGTTAGAGACCATGGCCCGCGTGTGAGAGTGGTTTGAGGCCATGGCCCGCTCTGAGAGGTTGAGCATGCCGCTGAGAGTGGTTTGAGACCATGGCCCGCGTGTTGTTGAGAGTGGTTTGAGACCATGGCCCGCGTCTGAGAGTGGTTTGAGACCATGGCCCGCGTCTGAGAGTGGTTTGAGTCCATGGCCCGCGTCTGAGAGTGGTTTGAGACCATGGCCCGCGTCTGAGAGTGGCTTGAGACCATGGCCCGCATCTGAGAGTGGTTTGAGACTATGGCCCGCGTCTGAGAGTGGTTTGAAACCATGGCCCGCATCTGAGAGTGGTTTGAGACTATGGCCCGCGTCTGAGAGTGGTTTGAGACCATGGCCTGCATCTGAAAGTGATTTGTGACCATGGCCCGCGTCTGAGAGTGGTTTGAGACCATGGTCCGCGTGTGAGAGTGTTTTGAGACCATGGCCCGCGTGCAAGAGTGGTTTGAGACCATGGTCCGCGTCTGAGAGTGGTTTGAGACCATGGCCCGCGTGTGAGATTGGTTTGAGACCATGGCCCCCGTGTGAGAGTGGTTTGAGACCATGGCCCGCATCTGAGAGTGGTTTGAGACCATGGCCCGCGTCTGAGAGTGGTTTGTGATCATGGCCCACATCTGAGAGTGGCTTGATACCATGGCCCGCATCTGAGAGTGGTTTGAGACCATGGCCCACATCTGAGAGTGGTTTGTGATCATGGCCTGCGTCTGAGAGTGGTTTGAGACCATGGCCCGCGTGTGAGAGTGGTTTGTGACCATGGCCTGCATCTGAGAGTGGTTTGAAACCATGGCCCACATCTGAGAGTGGTTTGAGACCATGGCCTGCATCTGAGAGTGGTTTGTGGCCATGGCCCGCGTCTGAGAGGGGTTTGAGACCATGGCCGGCGTCTGAGAGTGGTTAGAGACGATGACCCGCATCTGAGAGTGGTTTGAGACCATGGCCTGCATCTTAGAGTGGTTTGAGACCATGGCCCGCGTCTGAGAGTGGTTTGAGACCATGACCTGCATCTGAGTGGGGTTTGTGACCATGGCCCGCGTCTGAGAGTGGTTTGAGACCATGGCCTGCGTCTGAGAGTGGTTTGAGACCATGGCCCGCGTCTGAGAGTGGTTTGAGACCATGACCCGCGTGTGAGAGTGGTTTGAGACCATGGCCTGCGTCTGAGAGTGGTTTGTGACCATGGCCCTTGTCTGAGAATGGCTTGATACCATGGCCCGCGTCTGATAGTGGCTTGATACCATGGCCCTCGTCTGAGAGTGCTTGATACTATTGCCCTCGTCTGAGAGTGGCTTGATACCATGGCCCGCATCAGAGAGTGGCTTGATACCATGGCCCTCATTTGAGAGTGGTTTGTGACCATGGCCCTCGTCTGAGAGTGGCTTGATACCATGGCCCGCGTCTGAGAGTGGCTTGATACCATGGCCCGACTCTGAGAGTGGCTTGATACCATGGCCCGAGTCTGAGAGTGGCTTGATACCATGGCCCGAGTCTGAGAGTGGGCCACGAGGAAGCTAATCTCCAGGGAAGGAAGGAAGGAGTGGTGGGAAATATGTTCTCTTAGAGTGGGAAGCATCATAAGACTGGGAGGAACTACTCCCAAGATTGTCTCTGGCTCTTCTCTCTCTCTCTCTCAGTAGTATATACACAGCGAGATTTGTATCTAAGTATATTCACAGAAGTATCTATGTGAATATATATAATATATATATATTATATATATATATATATATATATATATATATATATATATATATATATAATTATAATATACACCCTAAAAGTATGTGTCTCTGTGTATATCTAGGTATATATGCACTGAGTCTATAATCCCCATTTTTAAGGATTTAAAGCAACCTTAATCGGTGGATTACAGGTAACAAGCAGCCTTCATGACCCTCGTGTAGTCGTATAAGAATAAAACCCAATAAACCAACTAACCCGACGTCCTCCTCGACAAGTACATCAGCGACGCACTGCCCGACAACGTCAAATACTGACGTATTGCGCCACTAACATCTCGCTGCCAGGAGTTTTGATTACAGCTGCCCGGGATCTTTAAGTATGGTGTAAAAGTGGCCATTGCGACGAGTGGAAATTTAATCTGGAAGGCCAGGTCGCTGGGTGCTGCAGCTGGAGCAGTATATATACTGGGTAAATGGTGGGGAAAATGGCCTTTGCCTACACGACAGGATTGAAGAATAGTGCTTGAGCCTCAGTTGATCCTAACCCTTGAATTAAATGCTTGAACCTCAGGCTGAACCTAACTCTTGAAGCAAATGCTTGAACCTCAGCACTGAACCTAACCCTTGAAGCAAGTGCTTGAATCTCAGCACTGAACCTAACCCTTGAAGCAAATGCTTGAACCTCAGCACTGAACCTAACCCTTGAAGCAAGTGCTTGAACCTCAGCACTGAACCTAACCCTTGAAGCAAGTGCTTGAACCTCAGCACTGAACCTAACCCTTGAAGCAAGTGCTTGAACCTCAGCACTGAACCTAACCCTTGAAGCAAGTGCTTGAACCTCAGCACTGAACCTAACCCTTGAAGCAAGTGCTTGAACCTCAGCACTGAACCTAACCCTTGAAGCAAGTGCTTGAACCTCAGCACTGAACCTAACCCTTGAAGCAAGTGCTTGAACCTCAGCACTGAACCTAACCCTTGAAGAAAGTGCTTGAACCTCAGCACTGAACCTAACCCTTGAAGCAAGTGCTTGAAACGTTACAGTGGAACCGTTCATGATAAATACGACACTTTTCCATCACTTGGGTGTCATTACCGAGAAAACGTTTCGCTTGTGCAACAGAATTCTTCAGTTAAGTACGGAGGACTGCAACCCTGTAGGTAGTTTTGACGGGGTCAGTCCCTCATCTTATATAATGTCGTGCCGAATAGGTAAAATTGGTCTATTAGCAAGAACTCATTTAAAATTGAGTCCTTTATAAAAAAAATTCTTATACGCCAAAAGATGTATATATTTTTTTCATTTATGTTAATGTAAAAAT
>NC_069405.1:43885259-43892759 GCF_026875155.1 Cherax quadricarinatus | reverse complement strand
ACCCAAAGGTGCAGGGAGGCAAAAACCAAGTGTGCTAGGGAATGGAAAAAATATAGAAGGCAAAGGACCCAGGAGGATTTAGGAGGGGCAGTGTAGAGCCAGAAATGAATATGCACAGATAAGAAGGGAGGCCCAACGACGTATGAAAACGACATAGCAGCGAAACCCCAAATCTGACCCGAAGCGTTATACAGCCACATCAGTAGGAAAACAACATTTCAAGGACCAGGTAATCAGGCAAAGGGAAAGGGAAAAGGAGGAGAGACAACAAGAAAATGACCGTGAAGTATGTGAGGAACTCAGCAAGAGATCCAAAGAAGTGCTCACAGAGGAGACAAAAGGGGGCTTCAGAAAGAGGGAGAAGTGGGGGTACACCACAAGTGCGGGGACACAGTACACACAACCGAGGAAGAAGTGAAGAGGCTTCTGAGTGAGCAAAGATACCTCAAATGCAATGGGGCCAGATAACATCTCTCCCATGGGCCCCGAGAGAGGGAGCAGAGGCAGTTTTATGTACCCCTAACAATATTCAATACATCTATCGAAACGGGGAGATTGCCTGAGGCATGGAAGACAGCAAATGTAGCCCCTATCTTTAAAAAGGAGACAGACATGAAGCACTAATCTGCTGACCCAGTGTCACTGACATGTGTAGTATGCAAAGTCATGGAGAAGATTATCAGGAGAATAGTGGTGGAACACCTAGAAGGAATGATCTCATCAACAGAAACAACATGGTTTCTGGGACGGGAAATCCTGTTTCACAAACATACTGGAGTTCTACGAAAATGGTGACAGCAGTAAGACAAGAGAGAGAGAGGGGTGGGTGGATTGCATTTTTTGGTCTGCAAGAAGGGCGTTTGACACAGTTCCACACAAGAGATTAGTGCAAAAACTGGAGGACCAAGCAGGGATAACGGGGAAAAGGCACTACAATGGATCAGGAATACTTGTCAGGAAGACAGCAGCGAGTCATGGTACGTGGCGACGGTGTCAGAGTGGGCACCTGTCACCAGCGGGGTCCCACAGGGACCAGTGCTGTTTCTGGTATTTGTGAACGAAATGACAGAAGGAATAGACTCCGAAGTGTCCCTGTTTGCAGATGGACATGAAGTTAAATGAGAAGAATTCATTCGATCGAAGACCAGGCAGAAACTACAAAGGGATCTGGACAGGCTTCAGACCTGGTCGAGCAATTGGCTCCTGGAGTTCAACCCCACCAAGTGCAAAGTCATGAAGGTTGGGGAAGGGCAAAGAAGACCGCAGACGGAATACAGTCTAGGGGGCCAGAGACTACAAGCTCACTCAAGGAAAAAGATTTTGGGGTGAGTAAAAACACCAGCACATCTCCTGAAGTGCACATCAACCAAATAACTGTTTGCTGCATATGGGCACCTAGCAAACCTCAGAACAGCATTCGACATCTTAATAAGGAATCGTTCAGGACCCTGTACACCGTGTACGTTAAGCCCATATTGGAGTATGCGGCCCCAGTTTGGAACCCACACCTACCCAAGCACGTAAAAAAACTAGAGAAAGTGCAAAGGTTTGCAACAAAACTAGTCCCAGAGCAAAGAGGTTGTCCTACGAGGAGAGGTTAAGGGAAATAAACCTAAAAGACACTGGAGGACAGGAGGATAGGGGGGACATGATAACGACATACAAAATACTGGAAGGAATTGACAAGGAGGACAAAGGATTTTTTCCAAAGATGTCACACAGCAACAAGGGACACAGTTGGAAGTTGAAGACACAGATGAATCACAGGGATGTTAGTAAGTATTTCTTTAGTCACAGAGTAGTCAGGAAGTGGAATAGTTTGGGAAGCGATGTAGTGGAGGCAGGATCCATACATAGCTTTAAGCAGAGGTATGATAAAACTCACGCTTCAGGGAGAGTGACTAGTAGCAACCAGTGAAGAGGGGGGGCTAGGAGCTTGGACTCGACCCCTGCGACCTCAATAGGTGAGTACAACTAGGTGAGCACACACACAAACACACACACAAACACACACAAACCACACAACACCGCACACACACCCCACACACCCCACACACACACACACACACACACACACACACACACACACACACACCACACACACACACACACAAAACACACTCACACAAACACACACAAGCAACAAGAAAAACCAAGGGACGGAGGAGGAAACTGCAAAGAAAGATTGGGCAGCAGAGCTCACAAAAGGGAACATGAATGGGAAAAGAAACTAGAAGAACTTACCCTGAGAATGGAAAAGAGAGGATAGACATGGAAAGCAGGAAGGGGGAGGTGCAAGTCAAAGCAGCAGAGGCCGGGGATACAGAGTTTAGAAGAGGAAACTGAATAATCTGAAACAGCCTAAAGAACTAAAGAACATTTTGGGATTGACAACAGAGACTGCTACCCAGTTCACAAATAAGGGGACTGTAGGGAAAGGAGGAAAACTGCATGTAGAAGCTCTATCAGTGGAGACTGTAGTAACTGAAAGAGCTAAGCTATATGTGGAGGCCCTAAAGACCACGCAGAGCCCAGGGAAAGCCGAGAAGGGAAAATGACAGGCCACTGAGCCCAAGTACATTAGCTAGTGAAACGAAGAAAGGAAAGCTAAAATGGAGGAAATCAAATTGAATGAGGGGATACACAGGGATATGCAGTGGGAGAATGAAGGGTGAGGTCAGTCTTTGTGTATGGGGCTCCAGGAAGTTGAAGGGAAACTTTATGAAGCAAGAAAACAAAGGAAAAAAAAAAAGAAATTTGAAAGCATCATGAAAGCAATAGGAGAAGACGACATTACCCAGCTGGAAAATTTTCGGGAAATAGGGGGGTTTGTAAAAAAAAGAACCCGGCCAGTGAACCTTCAAGGCAGAATCGACTCGGAACAGATCCTGCAGGAGAAAGCACGATTAAGGGACATGCCGGCATAGGGAAGGTGTATCTCAACCGCGACAGAACACAGCAGAAAGGCAGAAACTGAGAGAGATGGACAAGGCGAAAGGAGGAAAGAGAGGGGATGGAGAAGACAGACAGGAGATCCAGACACAGGAAAAATCAAATAAAGCCTCCCTCACAACTTCCTATAGAAGCCTCCCAACCAGGTAAAACCCCAGTGCAACCAAACACTCAAAACCAAAACACCCAGGGCCACATCCAATGCCCCCACCCACTGCATTACAAACTCCACCCCCACAGCAACCACCCATAGTTCCTTATCAGGTCACCCACTTCCCCAACCCCAAAAACGCCTCCCAGACCACAATCTTAGAAAGAAGTTGAAGGTGTGGTATACAAATGCAGATGGAATAACAAAAAAGTATGAGGAGTGGCACGAAAGAATCAAGGAGACATCCCAACATAATAGCACTCCACAGAAACAAAACTCACCAAAAAATAACAGATTCAATCTTTTCCCTCCGGATATCAAATCCTCAGGAAAAAACAGAGGGAGGGAGGGGGAGGAGGAGTTGCACTGCCCCCATTAAAAACCAGTGGGGGTTTGAGAAAAATGGAAGGAAGTGGACGGCACGGGCGAAAGGGACTACTTAGTAGGGACAATCCAGTCTGAGGGACATAGTGATAATTGCAGTAATGTACAACCCACCACAGAACTGCAGGAGGCCAAGAGAAAATGCGATGAGAGCAACAGAGCAATGGTCGACACACTAGCGAGGTGGCCAGGAAAACACACATGGGGGGAGCAAGTTACTAGTTATGGGTGATTTCAATTACAAGGAGATTGACTGGGAAAAACCCGGAGCCCCATGGGAGTCCTGAACATGGAGAGCCAAGATGATGGATGTGGTACGGGGAAAAACCCCATGCATCAACATGTTAGAGACACTACCAGAGAGAGAGGAGAGGATGAACCAGCAAGACTGGACCTTGTATTCACCTTGAGTAGTTCTGACATCGAGGATATCATGTATGAAAGGCCCCTGGGACTAGTGATCATGTGGTTCTGTGCTTTTGACTACATAGCTGAGCTCCAAGTGGAGAGAGCAACAGGAATAGGGTGGGGAAAACCAAACTACAAAAGGGGTCACTACTCAGGCTTGAGGAACTTTTTTCAAGACATTCAGTGGGAGAGGGAACTGACAGGAAAACCAGTTTCAAGAAATGATGGACTATGTCGCCACAAAATGCAAGGAGGCAGAGGAGAGGTTTGTTTCCCCAAGGGAAACAGAAATAATGGGAAGAACAGACGAGTCCTTGGTTCACCCAAAGGTTTTAGGGAGGCAAAACTAGGTGTACTTTGAGAATGCAAAAGGTACAGAGACAGAGAACTCAGGAAAATAAAGAGATTAGCCGAAGAGCCAGAAACGAATATGCACAGATAAGAAAGGGGGGCTCACCGGCAATACGAAATGGGCATAGCATCGAAAGTAAAGACTGACCGAAGCTGTTGTACAGCCACATCAGGAGGAAAACAACAGTCATGGACCAGGTAATGAGACTGAGGAAGGGTGATGGGGAAATTTACAAGAAACGACCCCGGAGGTATGTCAGGAGCTAACACCCAGATTTAAGAAGTATTTACAGTGGAAACCAGTAGACTCCAGGAAATCAGAGCAGAGGGGTGCCCCAGCAAGTGCTGGATGAGGTACATATAAACCCAAAGGGGGAGGTGAAGAAGCTGCTATGCGAACTTGCCCCCTCAAAAGGCGGTGGGACCCGGACAACATCTCTCCGTGGGTCCTTAAAGAGGGAGCAGAGATATTGTGTGTACCCTTAACAAGATCTTCGACACATCATTTGAAACTGGGGCAACTCCCTGAGGTATGGAAGATGGCAAATGTAAATCCCAATTTTTAAAAAGGGAGACAGACATGAGGCACTAAACTACAGACCTGTATCTCTAACGTGTAAAGTATGCAAGGTCATGGAGAAGATCATCAGGAGGAGATGGTGGGGCACCTGGAAAGAAACAAGTGTATAATTGACAACCCACATGGTTTCAGGGAGGGAAAATCTGTGTCACAGCCTACTGAGTTTTATGCAAGGTGACAGAAGTAAGACAAGAGAGAGAGGGGTGGATCGCTGCATTTTTTTTGAACTGCAAGAAGGCCTTCGACCAGTTCCTCACAAGGGTTACTGCAAAGCCCAGAGGATCAGGCACACATAACAATAAAGGCACTGCAATGGATCAGAGAATACCCGACAGGGGGGCAACAACGAGTCATGGTACGTGACGAGGTGTTTTGAGTGGGCGCCTGTGACAGCGGGGTTCCACAGGGGTCAGGTCCTAGGACCTGTGCTGTTCTTGGTATATGTGAATGACATAACGGAAGGGGATAGACTCAGAAGTGTCCTTGTTTGCGGATGATGTGAAGTTAATGAGAGAATCAAATCGGATGAGGATCAGGCAGGACTACAAAGAGACCTGTACAGGCTACAAGCCTGGTTTTAGCAACTGGCTCCCTTGGGGTTTAACCCCGCCAAATGCAAAGTCATGAAGATTGGGGAAGGGCAAAGAAAACCGCAGACACAATGTAGTTTAGATGGCCAAAGTCTGCAAACCTCACTCAAGGAAAAAGATCTGGGGGTGAGTATAACACCGAGCATATCTCTGAGGCACACATCAATCAGATAACTGCTGCAGCATACGGGCGACTGGCAAACCTACGGATAGCGTTCCGATACCTCAGTAAGGATTCGTTCAAGACTCTGTATACCATCTACGTCAGGCCCATATGGAGTATGCAGCACCAGTTTGGAATCCACACCTAGTCAAGCACGTCAAGAAATTAGAGAAAGTGCAAAGGTTTGCAACAAGACTAAGTCCCAGAGCTACGGGGATTGTCCTACGAAGAAAGGTTGAGGGAAATCGGCTGACGGGGCACTGGAGGCCACTAGGGTCAGGGGAGACTGATAACGACATATAAAATACTGCGCGGAATAGACGAGGTGGACAAAGACGGGATGTTCCAGAGAGGGGACACAGACACAAAAGGTCACAATTGGAAGTTGAAGACTCAGATGAATCAAAAGGGATGTTAGGAATATTTCTTCAGTCATAGAGTAGTCAGCCGTGGGAATAGCCTAGAAAGTGAAGTAGTGGAGGCGGGAACATACATAGTTTTAAGGCGAGGTATGATAAAGCTCATGGAGCAGGGAGAGAGAGGACCTAGTAGCAATCAGTGAAGAGGTGGGTCCCGGAGCTATGAATCGAACCCCTGCAACCACAAATAGGTGAGTACAAATAGGTTTAGTACACCCCACACACACAAACACACCCACACAGGGGTCAGTCCTAGGACCAGTGCTGTTTCATAAGAACATAAGAACGAAGGAACACTGCAGAAGGCCTACTGGGCCCCTGCGAGGCAGGGTCCAAGTCTCCTACCGGCTTAAGCCAATGCACCCAACCTAGTCAGGTCAGGTCACATTGACTTAAGGAAGGAACACGGCAACGACCTGGTAGCCAAGCTATCAGGTTCTAACTCACACCCACCCACATCACTCATGATTTATCCAACCTATTTTTTAAAGCTACACAACGTTCTGGCCTCTATAACGGTACTTGGGAGTTTGTTCCACTCACCACAACTCTATTACCAAACCAGTACTTTCCTATATCCTTCCTGAATCTGAATTTTTCCAACTTAAAACCCTTGCTGCGAGTCCTGTCTAGGCTAGATATTTTCAGCCCCCCCCCACTATTTACATTCCCCTTTATTTATTCCTGTCTTCCATTTATACACCTCAATCATATCCCCCCTAATTCTACGTCTTTTTAGAAGGTGCAGATTCAGGGCCCTTAGTCTATCCTCATAGGGAAGGTTTCTGATACATGGGATCACTTTGTCATCCTCCTTTGTACATTTTCCAGAGAATTTATATCCATTCTGTAATAAGGTGACCAAAACTGTAAGCATAATCTAAATGAGGGCCCAAACCAAGGATGTTGAGTTGAAGAACAACCTGAGGACTCCTATTATTTATGCTTCTTGATATGAAGCCAAGGATTCTATTAGCTTTATTGCGAACACTTATTTCACTGTTGTTCTTGGTTTCAGATTACTGCCTAACCAGAACTTTCCCAAATCTTTTTCGCAATCCGTAATATTAAGATCACATTATTTAGTTTATATGTGGCATGGTTATTGTCCTGTCCAACATTTAGAACTTTGCATTTGTCTATATTAACTGCATCTGCACTTCTCGACCACTGCATCAGTCTATCAAATCTCCTGGTGTCGAATGTCCGTCAGAAAAGAATTGACGGCCTATTTGTGTCACGGCAAACTTGCCGATGTCGCTTTATGCCTCATCTATCGTTAAAGTAATTGTGACAGCAGGGGCCAACACTGACCCCTGTGGAACACGCTCGTGACACTTCCCCACTTGATTCTCCCCATTTATGGACTCTCTGCTGCCTATTTGTCAACCTGCCTCATCCAGGAAAAAAAATTCCCCCCAAAAAAAAAAAAAAAAAAAAAAAAACCAAAAAAAAAAAAAAAATTTTAAAAAAACCCCAAAAAAAAAAAATTTTTTTTTAAT
>NC_069405.1:43860004-43884759 GCF_026875155.1 Cherax quadricarinatus | reverse complement strand
TTCCCCTCTTTTCCCATTTTTAGACAATGTTTTTATTGTTAGGTAAAAAGGGACACAATCAACTAAGTTCTTTTTTGAAGTATGTAATAAGATACTACAAGGCCCCCAATGGAAATGAGTCACTATGGCTTTTTGGGGGGGTTATCTTAGTCAATTTACACGTTACTTTGTATGATAATTTTGTGTAACTGTATTTATGTGCATCTGTACCCAAATAAACTTACTTATTCTACCATTATTATTAATATTTTTATTCTCCATGGACATCATAAAAAGCTTAAAACAGTGTGATCTTTGGTGGCCCTTTACAACCCTAACAACAGCAGTGACACATCTAAATTACTATCAGAAGGAACCTTGGAGAAGAATATTACATCTGGCACAACCACCGGGAGGAGTACAAACCTCTTTAAGTACACTGTAAGTACACCTAGGAAGTAGCAGGTGTTGTAATGAAGTTTCATTACATCAGTTGTACACAGTACTGACTGGTTATTTGTGTGCAACACCTGCAAGTTTATGAACTAGATAGCAGATGTTGCACACGTGTTTAGTTCATCGAGGGAGTTTGAATGATGATAGCTTTATTTTAGATTAATATACAAATATGCACAATAATTTGAAAGCCAATATGTAGTGGGCAGAACATGTCGGGCCTGGTGTTTTCTTCTGGTTTTATTAAACTTACTCAACTGCATGACCCTTATAAGTTTACCAGTTATTATTATTATTATTTATTTATTTATTATTATTATTATTATTATTATTATATTATTAATAATAAGAATGTTGCTCCTCAGTGTTTTATTAAACTTTTTATTAAGTTTCTCAACTGCATGACCCTTATGGGTTTACCAGTTATTATTATTATTATTATAATTATTATTATTATTATTATTATTATTATTATTATTATTATTATTTTTTGAATGTTGCTCCTCAGTGTTTTATTAAACTTTTTATTTTTTTTTTTTTTTTTTTTTTTTTTTATATTTTTATTTAAAACAACACAATACATTAAATAAATAAAAGAACACAGTATCAGTTCTTACTCAAAATTATAAATCTCATTGTCTAAATGAACACAGACGATTAACGTTGTGTTGTCACACCTGTCCCTCATCCCATATACATTACATCCAATGTAACTATGTTAAGTAAGATTACATCATTATTATTATAACCAAGGAAAACCCAAACCTACAATCTGCATTATTTTTTCCACTTTGTTATTTATATATTATTAATCCACATAATCTTCAAACTCCTTTACAATACTCATTATTGCCAGTGCCGACACAGCTGACACTTCTACCCCCCCCCACTCATTATTGTCAGTGCCGACAAAAGCTGACACTTCTACCCCCCCCCCCCCCCCGTATGTACAGTCCCCATTCTAAATAACATACATTAATTTCCTAATGAATGGTCATTGAAAACAATATCTACTAAAATAACAGGGTCATTATAAGACATGTAGGAACGAGTCCTGCAATCATATATGTATACATATACGCATGCATATACACATACGTGTATGTGCACTTATTCATAAGAACAAACTAAATCATACATAGAAATAAATCGCTAAAATGACTTGTCTGCAAATAAACTAAATTACAATCTATGATAGAACTATACAAAGACTTTGGGTTCCCCCAAACACACCTACATACACAAAGTTAATGTTACTGATTAACACTCAATATATAATAGGACCTTCCATACAAAATAAGGGGATATATAAACCCCATCAAATACTTATATATTTTCGTACATAGTGCATAATGTACATATTCAATACAATAATAAAAAAAAGAGGTGTATGACAAGGCTAAATCTATCTTCAGATTAAAGATATATAAGACATAACCTCACATTATACATATAAATATAAACCTTCCTATATAAAAAGATTCTTATAACAATAAGGGAAAACCGAAAATCACATACAACTTTTGACTCTGTGATTTTACAAAAAATTCATAAGGTCTACATACTCCTACAATAAACTTTACCCACATCAACCACCGTGCAAACTAATCAACCATACCTCATCAGGCTTCCAATCACACCAAGAGGGCACACCACTGAAGAGACCAACCCCTTGCCTCTCACCCCATACTCAAACGGAGTAAACGTTCAACAGTAAGTCCACGATATCCCTCCGGAAAACTAATTACCCACCTTCCCCCATATAATTGTTTGTTCCTACATGCTGTCCTATAAAAACTCGCCGCCAACGCTTTTATCCTAATGTTCCCCTCCACCTCCCTCATCCCCCAAGAAACATACAAGTAATCAACTATTACATATCTGATAGCCCTTCCCACCTCTTTGGGTACCCCTTCCATATCTAACATTAAAGCCCTAAGGGGTGATATCTTTCCCCCCCCAATAAAAAGAAAACCCTCTTCAACCACAATCTTACCACCTCCAATGCAGAACAAAAATATACTACATGAAAAGCCGTTTCAACTTCCCCACAAAAAGCGCATGACGCCTCTTTCACAAAACCCATTCGTCTTAGCTCCTCTTTTGTTTGCTAACGTCCCCATAAGAAATCTATTTTACTAATTCCCTCGCTCTTGCCGGTATTCTTAATTTACTAAATTCCACCCATATCCCTCTCCAATCATATGTGGGATACACTGCCATCCCTTGCATTAATTCCTGACGACGACCCACACCCACTAACCGTTTTACCTTGAGTTTTTTAACATTGCATACCTTTAACATAAACCGCAACATGTCTTCACACTCCACTAAGTCCCTGCCACCCCACCATTTGCGGATATCCCCCATCACCTCCCCCACCCGAAGACCCCTTTCCCCCGCTGCCCGAATATACCTCTGCTTCACATATAGCGCCTTCACTCTAGACCCTAATGCAATCAATCCCAGTCCTCCCTGCCTTACCGCAGTCATTACTACATCTTTGCCCAACCACGCCCTCCCATAGCCCCACACATACCTTAAGACCCTTCTTTGCATTTCCATAATATCCTGACTTCTTAATGGGTAAATTTCCGCCACTCCCCACAACCTTACTATAAATCAGCGTATTTACCACCACAACCCTTTGATGCAAGGTTACATCCCCGGCCCTTAGAACCCCTCAGCCTACTCAAAGCTCTGTCCATTACCATTTCTGAATTAACCCTCCTGCTCTCCTGTGCATCTGCCAAAAACAAAATCCCACAAATCTTTAGCCTATCTACAGTTATCCAACCAAACTCCTCCCCAAGGTCCCTCCTACCCAAGCGCCTACCTCCAACAACCGTGATTTCTGCTTATTAACCCTCATCCCAGTAGCATTCCCAAAAATCTCAATTACCCTTCCCACTTTTCTTAAATCTTCAATCCCATTAAGTAAAACAGTTGTATCATCTACATAACCAACAATATTCCCACAATATCCTCCACTCTCCCCCCAACCTTCCCATTCCCACCATCAACCAGAACATAGAAAGGATTCTGCATACATGCAAAGAGTATTTGGGAGAGTGGACACCCCTGCCTTAAACCCCTTCCCATGCTTACTGAACTACCCAATCTCCCATTTACCTGTACTCTCATTGATGCATTCTCATACAAAGTCCTCACCCATCCAACCACCCTCCCTCCAAAACCCATTCTCACCATACTCTCAATCAAAAATTCCCTATCCACATAATCATAAGCTTTCTCCCAATCCAGACCTAGAATACCTCCCTTATTACTACCCTCAAGGAAATCCCGAATACGACCATGACCTACCCGCATACTCCTCCCCGGGATACCAAACTGTCCCCCATGTATCACCGACCCCATGACCTTCTTCAGTCTATTACCCAAAATTTCGCAAAAACCTTGTAATCAGCGCACATCAAAGATATTGCACGGTAAGCACTCAACTCTCTACCCCCCCCCTTCTTTGGCACCAAAACTATGACACCCGTACTTTGCGATATGCCCAACTTCCCACTAGTTAACATATGGTCCAATAGCCTAACAAAACACTGCCTAATACACCCCCAATGTGCTCTATAAAAATCATTTGGTATACCGTCTATCCCTGGTGTTTTCCCGGTACTCATCCCGAAAACTGCCTCTTCCACCTCAACCTCACTTATACCAACCTCCAACCCCACTCTCTCTCCTGCTCACATTAAAACGCTATGGAACCCCCCTTCAAAAATCCCCTTTCCCAGGAACCCCCCTCCCTCCAACCCCAAATTTCTCTCTAAACCAACTATCAGCATAGAGACTCATACTTTCCGTATTGGATAGGACTCGACCCACTGGATACCCTCCCACCCCAGGGCTTGTCTCCAATTGTAGAATGGTGGTTACACTCTGTCGGTCCCGAAATTTACGTAAAACATACCCAGACGGCTTATCACCCCACAAAACATCCTCTAACCCCGCCCTAACCCTAATTGCATCAAACCTATCATTGTGTAATTCAGCTATTCTACTCCGCAGTCTGTCCATATCATCCCTCCTACCACCCCCCAACATAACAATCTTGCAACTGTCCCTCCAGATAATTTTGCAACCCAAAACGCCACCTCGCCTCCTCTCGTCCCCTAGCCTTAAAAAAAATTCGCTATTCCAGGTTTTGCCTGCATTTCCCACCAATCTAACAGATCTATCTCCCTGTTCCTAGCCTCCCAAAAAGGCAACCACCAATCACTGAAAAAAGGCCCCTCCCCCTCCTCCTTAAGAAGCCTTACATTTAATTTCCAGTACCCAGAATAAATACGCACCACTCCATCCCACATCAAATCTGCTATTACCGCTCTGTGATCAGAAAACCCCACATCGAAGGTTTGCACCCTCACAACATCTATACCCTGCTTAATATAAATTCTGTCTAATCGCGCTTCATATCCCCTACGGACGAACGTATGCTCCACTAGGTAACCCCCCCTCCCCACCACATCAACAACCCCAATATCTCGCAATACATCCCTCAGCACACTCAGCACACAACCCGCCCCTCTCGGTTCGACATCACCACTCCTAATCACACAATTCCAATCACCTCCTATTACTGTTATAGCAGGCAAAACCTCTCAAGTGATACAGCAATACCTCTCTGACAAAATCTACTTTTACCCTGAATTACTAGTTGCTTTGGGATGTAAACTCCCACGAAACTAACTCGACTCTCACCCCAGACGCCATCCACCCTCACGATCCTCCCACCCCCCCTCTTCCCAACCAATGGGCACGCAAGGGGCTGGTCTCCTTTACCGCAACTGCTACCCCACCTTCAATTGCAAACCACTGGTTACATACATCCGATATCCTTTCACCCTCAACACACTACCAGCACCTGTGATTATGCTCTTGCAAAAAGCATATGTCAACATCAAACCGCCTTAAAACCAAATCCAACCAAACTTTCTTGACCTCAGTCTAAGTCCATTAACATTAAGCGTGACACATTTTGAAAATTACAGAAGGGCGGCTTTCCCCTATGCCTCTGGGATTTACCCACTGCACTTTCATATTACGTGTTCCTTTGCCACTCGAGTTTTTCCTGTGCAGTCACTTCCCCCCTCCCTTTCCCAATTTGCAACTCAGCACCACCTCTACCACTATGTTCTCGCTCCACAACCGCTGCCCATGATTCTTCCCGGCTCTGCCCTGGGTAATGACCTCATCTATCTCTGATGCCGCAGTTCGTTTCCTAGAACTCACACTTACACACATATCACCTCAGACAATTCCTCCTGATGTACCCCCACGGCCACCACATGCTCCCGCCCAATCTTACTCAAGTCTTCCTCAACAATTTGTTGTCCCTCCAAAGTTCCAGCTTCACATGAACTGAGGACACCCTTTTTCACAGGGTTCCTCCTCATCAAAAAATCCTTGATCACATCTGCCAATAACCCATCCTGGGTTGAAGCTTCCTGGACGAAAGTCTCCTCAGATGTCACCTTCAACTCCCCCGACGCCCCTGGGAGAGTGACACATTCTCCGCCGCCTCCACCTCCCGGTCGACCCCTTCGCTCCAGAGGTCATTCCTTCCGGCCTCCCGAGGCATCAGAGCCAGGCACCAAAATTACACGACTGCTGAATCACAACTGGAGTGTCGAGAATTCGAGAAGCCCGCCTCCTAGGACACTGGGCTGCCATGTGCTCATAAGAGCTACATAGACGACATGTTTTCCTTTGCCAGCATAGTACACATAAAACCTGTGTTTATACAACCGATCATCGTAACATAGGATGGTATAGGCCTTGTTAAGGTCATTTTTAAGGGTGTAAGAACCTTCCGGCAATCCTTCATATGGACCATCCCTCCACACCCCCATTGTTGCAGAATGTACTGTCCCATAACTTCGAAAAAACTCCTGCAGGCCATAAGCCGTAGCCTCGAAGGGTACATTCGTACCTTCACCCATGTGAAGTACTTAGAGACGTCATGTAACACAACATCCATCGTTGAATTCACGCTCATACGTTGTCCTGTAATGCTCGACAATTCTTGTGTAGTAATCGACTCGTAGAAATTTCACAAAGATTCTTGTTAAACCATTAAGGGCGACGCCATACAAATCCTCGTTGGAATACCATATGTATCCCTGATGATGTTAGGGAGAAGGACGTTCATCGTATCTCCACTTAACGTACCACGAACCAGCTCTATGCAGATAGTATTCACTCTCCGTACTGTATGTTCCGCCATGTTGATATCCCAATGAGCAGCGCACGTCCTCACTACTCAATGGTTGTTGCTGAACTAAGGTAGCTCGCCTGAGAGACAGCAGAGGGGTGCCGAGACAACCTCACTCCCCCGTGGTCAGGCAGCGAATCCCTTCTTTTTATTAAACTTTCCTCAACTGCATGATCCTTATGGGTTTACCAGTTATTATTATTATTATTATTATTATTATTATTTATTATTATTATTATTATTATTATTATTATTATTATTATTATTATTTATTATTATTATTATTATTATTTGGGAAAGTTGCTCCTAAGTGTATTTTAGTGATAAATTATATACTGTAGCTTAAAATTACTAAGCTTAATTGGGTTCTGCTATGGAAAAACCTGACAAAACCTAATATAGCCTAAGGTAACCCAACATAACCTAATTTTTTTTTTTTTACTGTATTTTCCATATTTAGCAGCTCTCAATTTTATAGTATTTTCTGACCTAACTTGTTCCCTTGCATTCATGTCCAACATAAACCTTATCTTATTTTGGATTTCTTGTATTTTTTTTATTCATATTTTTTATATTAGCAGAGGACAGCACTGTGATGAGCAGGAGGCAGGAGTAATCGACATTGCATTATATAAGAGCCTAATATAGAGTATTGTGGGGCATTAATGAGCAAGCACTGTGCCTGCCTAAGTTGAACATTAATCAGTCTACAGATCCTATACCAGTAGCTTAAACTCAAGCCATAATAAACTATTGTCATTGAATAAACAGAAGAATGGACAGATTCGAACTGTGTTCCTGGCATACAGCAGGACCATCACTATACCACTGAACCACAAAACTTACAATCGGGAAATTTTACAGACAGCACTTCTGTGACTTGTCTGTGCTGCTGATACAGACAAATCACAGAACTGCTGTCTATAAAATTTTTGTATGCTTTGTGGCACAGTGGTAAAGCCATGTGCCTTCTGCATGCCAGGACCATGGTTTAAGTCTTCATACATTTTTGCTTATTCAATAGCTTGAGGTTTAAGGTTGCAAGCCCTGTGAAATTTCTTCCCAATATTGGGCTTTTGATGTGGTCAGTAAGACATATTAAGTAAACGTCAATAAAGGAAGATTCCTTGAAACCTCTCTTAAGTGTAGAGAATACTGTACTACGGTGTAGGTCTACAGTAGTTTGACAGGGTGCCTGGCGATGATTGAGGTGCCTGGCCAGTCAGTGGCCTCATTCTATTTACTACAGATAAATAACTGATGGTGTCACTAAACTCTGGCTATGTTACATGCTTATTCTTCACCCAGACTTCCACACATACGGTATTTTTATATAGGAAATATACTTCTGGAATTTAGCATTAACTGTACTGCCTCTTATTATTTTAGAAATGACACTAAGTACTCAGTTGCTAGCACACTCAACTCACACACACTGAGGTCTGGGGGTCAATCCCAGGTACAGGTGGAAACATTAGGTTGTATTTCCTTAAGACACCTGCTGGCCATGTTCACCTATCAGTAAAATAGGTACCTGGGTGTTAGTCAACTGGTGTGGGTCGAATCCTGGGGACAAAATTGACCATGTTTGCCCAAAATGCTCTGCATAACAAGGGGCTTTCTATATAATAGTATGCCAATGATGTCAGCTAGACCTGTATACCTTGTACATGTACTTGTAGAAATAAAGATTATTATTATTATTATTATTATTATTATTATTATTATTATTATTATTATTATTGGCAGGCTTATAATTGGTGACTTCACCATATAATATTTGCAGGAGTATGGCATCATACTTTGATGAACACAACTGCATTCCTCTGGGATCAGGGCAAACGCCGGACCACTTCTTACACTTTGCTCGGCTACTGCTACATGGGGGATACTGGCAGGTCAGACTCACTTGAGAAGTACGATGAGTGCTGTATATTTCAGCTTCACCTAGGCCTTCTTCAGCCTGCTGAAAAAGGACTCAGTGTGTGGATAAGATACGTAGTATTGTACTTCTCTTACTTTCTGTTTTATTTTCTACTTGTGGGTTTGTTTACACCATTTACTATTGTGTTTGAATCATAACACAAATAACCCTCACATAGGAGAAATGAAACTTATGAAGACAATTTGGTCTGACTTGGATCATTAACTAGTCACATTAGTGTGTGACTAGTTAACCCTTTGACTGTTTCTGGTGTATATATATACGCCTTATGAGCCAGTGTTTTTGAAACTAATGGCCCCCTTCAAGGCTGATGACACTGCAGACCTGGAGAGTATACAAAGAACTTTCATGGCACACACAAGTGCGATAAGGCACCTAAATTACTGGGAACGGTTGAAGGCCCTTGATCTGTATTCCCTGGAATGAAGGCGAGAGAGATATGTACATGATAATATACACTTGGAAGGTCCTGGAGGGATTGGTACCAAACCTGCACATGAAAATCACTTCCTATGACAGCAAAAGACTAGGCAGGAGATGCAACATTTCCCCGATGAAAAGCAGGGGCGCCACGAGTACATTGAGAGACAACACAATAAGTGTCTGGGGCCCAAGACTGTTCAACTGCCTCCCAGCATACATAGGGGGGATTACCAATAGACCTCTGACTGTCTTTAAGAAGGCACTGGACAGGCACCTAAAGTCAGTACCTGACTAACCGGGCTGTGGTTTGTACGTCAACTTGCATGCGGCCAGCAGTAACAGCCTGGTTGATCAGACCCTGATCCACCATGAGGCCTGGTCTCGGACCGAGCCATGGGGGCGTTGACCCCTAAAACCCTCTCCAGGTAAACGTATTTATACTCCAAAATTCTAGCGGCTTCAAATCAAGCGGGAGAAAGCTGGTAGGCACACATGTCAGAGAATGGGTCTGTGTGGTCAGTGTGTGCAGTATAATAAAAAATCCTGCAGCACGCAGTGCATAATGAGAAAAAAACTCCGACCGTGTTTTTGGATTAAAATGCCAACTTTGAGGTGTATTTTCGTATAGTATTTATGGTTGTATTCTCATTTTCTTGGTCTCATTTGATAGAATGGAAGACATATTACAGAAATAGAGATGATTTTGATTGGCGTCACGATGAAAAGGACCTTGCAATTAAGCTCAAAGTAGCAGAAATGTTCGATTTTTGCCGATGTTCAACATAAACAAATGACATCATTGTCCAATAAGTGTCCAACTAGCCATTCTAATATGCAGTCACAAATGGGTTGACATTATTTATACAATTATTACAATAATGCAATAGTCTGCATAACACCAAATCTTCTATTTTTTGTGTGAATAAAAATTCAAAATAGAAAACAAGAGTAATATAAGAGGGGCCTGAAGACTTGACTGAAGAAGAGAGAAAATGTTATATTAGTGCCAGGAATGTCTGCATTGTTCATTCTGGACCCTATTTTGAAACTGGCATCTTTTTTAATTTGCATGAAATTAGCCAAATTGCCAATTTCTGACCACTTTGTTGGGTAGTTGAAATCAGTAAATGGGCAGTTTCTTGTATTCGTTCGATAGAACAAATGGAGCCCTAAATAAATAGCTATGAGTTTGGTTGACTGGAACACTGGAATTAGCCAAAAATAGGGCTCAAAGTGGGCAAAATCGCTGATGCGTAAATATCGCAAAGATCTCTAACTTTGCAAAAGTGTAATTCCGTAAGTTTTCAATCAAATTTTGTACTTTTGGTGTCATTACCATTGGGAAAAGATTCTTTATCATTTCATGAGAAATAATAATAATTTTTTTTTAAATTCTTCGACACTGAGAGCAAGTTTGTGAGCAGGGGTCTCGACAGTCAAAGGGTTAACGGTCATCTTAAGTTTCACTCTCCTATGTGCAGGTTATTTGTGTATTGTCTTTTGATTGTTTCTGTATTTGGATCATGCCTAAGAAGAATGGATGTAAAAGCGATGTCCATCACAAGGTGGGAATATGCTAAATGCTAATGGTACTGTGTACTACTTACATTAGTCTAATTCTCAAAATGTTTTTAAATTTTAGGATTTGCAGCTGGAATTTACACAACTCTTTGGATATGATGAGAGGCCCCCACCTCCAACCTCAAAAGAATTTATTGAAAAACTGAATACTGTAACTGCAACCAAAGGCAAGTATTGTACCTGTATTGTAATCTGGCAGTTAGGCTGTGTGGAAATAAGTGCATTTTTTATTATCTACATTATGTATGTACAGGTTTTTTTTGTGTGTTGTGTGTGTAAATAAATAATGGAAGTACTGTATAGTAAATACACATCACAGTACAGAGTAAAAAACCAGGTTCTGTGCCATATCACAAAGATTTTGTATTTTATAATAAATAAGATAGTGGAAAGTGATTATGTAGATGTATTACTAATGAAAGCTGTTAGTTTGACATGTCCTGTACATTATCAGTATACGTACATAGTTGCATGCAAAGATAAATTATTGCCCTTGTCATTAGGTGGTCAATGCCCTGTGTGCCTCAAGGAATGGACTGAAGGAGAGGAAATGAAAGAACTGCCTTGTAAACACAGCTTTCATTCATCATGCATCTTACCATGGCTAAAGAAGGTACAGTAGGAGAAAATTTTGAACTTTATCGTAAATAATAATAATACGTATATCTTTATTTACAGGCCTAGCTGACATCAATGACATACTACTACAGTAGGGCCCCGCTTTATGGCATTTCGCTTTACAGCGTTCCGCTAATACGGTCATTTCAAATTATGACCAAAACTTGCTATACGGCTCCCCCCACCTGACTTTAATACGGTCACTGCGCCCCACCCGGCTTGTTTACATTCTCTGTGGGATCCGTAAGCACTAAGTCTCTCCATTTTGTCTGGAAACTCCAAAATTTCAAGTGTTTTTAAAAGTTATTTCATATTTTATATATACATACTCTGATAATTATACAGTGGACCCCCGCATAACGATATTAATCCGTTCCTGAGAGCTCATTGCTATGTGAAATTATCGTTATGCGAATGAATTTTCCCCATAAGAAATAATGGAAATCAAATTAATCCATGCAAGACACCCCAAAGTATGAAAAAAAAAATTTTACCACATGAAATATTAATTTTAATACACACAAAATGAAAAAGGCATGCACAGTTACATGACACTTACCTTTATTGAAGATCTGGTGATGATTGATGGGATGGGAGGAGGAGAGAGTCTTAGTGTTTAGAAGGGAAATCCCCTTCCATTAAGACTTGAGGTGTCAAGTCTTTTTCTGGGGTTACTTCCCTTCTTCTTTTAATGCCACTAGGACCAGCTTCAGAGTCACTGGACTTCTGTCGCACAACATATCTGTCCATAGTGGCCTGTACCTCTCGTTCCTTTATGACTTTCCTAAAGTGTTTCACAACAGTGTCAGTGTAATAGTCACCAGCATGGCTTGCAATAGCTGTGTTAGGGTGATTGTCATCAAAAAAGTTTGCACTTTAAGCCACATTCCACACATTTCCTTAATCTTTGAAGTAGGCAACTTTTTCAATTTCTTTCTCCCCTCCTCCAAAGCAGATTCCTCAGGTCTGACCTCTTGCTGTTGAAGTTGATCTAGCAGCTCATCAGTGGTTAGTTCTTCATTGTCCTCCTCCACCAACTCTTCCACATCATCCCCACTAACCTCCAACCCCAAGGACTTTCCCAATGCCACAATGGATTCCTCAACTGGCATAGGATTCCCAGGGTTAGCCTCAAACCCTTCAAAATCCCTTTGGTCTACACATTCTGGCCACAGTTTCTTCCAAGCAGAGTTCAAGGTCCTCTTAGTCACTCCCTTCCAAGCCTTACCTATAAGGTTTACACAATTGAGGATATTAAAGTGATCTCTCCAAAACTCTCTTAGAGTCAATTGAGTTTCTGAGGTCACTACAAAGCACCTTTCAAACAGAGCTTTTGTGTACAGTTTTTTGAAGTTTGCAATAACCTGCTGGTCCATGGGCTGCAGGAGAGGAGTGGTATTAGGAGGCAAAAACTTCACCTTAATGAAGCTCATGTCCCCATAAAATTGCTCTGCCATGTCTGTAGGATGACCAGGGGCATTGTCTAACACCAGGAGGCACTTAAGGTCTAATTTCTTTTCAGTTAGGTAATCTTTCACATTGGGGGCAAATGCTTGGTGTAACCAATCATAGAAAAAGTCCCTAGTGGCCCATGCCATACTGTTTGCCCTCCACAGCACACACAAATTAGCCTTGAGGATATTCTTTTGCCTGAATGCTCTGGGAGTTTCTGAGTGATACATTAATAAAGGCTTCACTTTGCAATCACCACTAGCATTGGAACACATCAACAGAGTAAGCCTGTCTTTCATAGGCTTATGTCCTGGGAGTGCCTTTTCCTCCTGAGTAATGTAGGTCCTGCTTGGCATTTTCTTCCAAAACAGGCCTGTTTCATCACAATTAAACACTTGTTCAGGTTTCAGTCCTTCACTGTCTATGTACTCCTTGAATTCCTGCACATATTTTTCAGCTGCTTTGTGGTCCGAACTGGCAGCCTCACCATGCCTTGTCACACTATGTATGCCACTACGCTTCTTAAATCTCTCAAACCAACCTTTGCTGGCCTTAAATTCACTCACATCATCACTAGTTGCAGGCATTTTTTTAATTAAATCCTCATGCAACTTCCTAGCCTTTTCACTTATGATCACTTGAGAGATGCTATCTCCTGCTATCTGTTTTTCATTTATCCACACCAATAAGAGTCTCTCAACATCTTCCATCACTTGCGATCTCTGTTTCGAAAACACAGTTGAACCTTTGGCAAAAACAGCTTCCTTGATTGCCGTTTTGTTAGACACAATAGTAGCGATGGTTGATTGGGGTTTACTATACAACCTGGCCAGCTCGGAGACATGCACTCCACTTTCATACTTAGCAATGATCTCTTTCTTCATCTCTATAGTAATTCTCACCCTTATTCCTGTAGGATTGGCACTAGAAGCTTTCTTGGGGCCCATGGTCACTTATTTTGCAGATAAAATCACCAAAAACACTATAATAATACGAAATGTTCCGATTGTATGCTTGGATGTTACCGCGGAGGCTGGCTGGTAAACAATGCCACCGGCGGAACATGTGAGGCTGGCTCAGGCCGCACATTAGACACGTCTCGGACGAATAGCATTGAGCGGGTTTTTTAGCGGTATGCGAGGCAAAATCTTAGCAATAAATTGTATCGGTATGCGGATTTAACATTATGTGATGCCAACGGTATGCGGGGGTCCACTGTACTTATGTATACCTGTATCTAAATAAACTTACATACTGTGCTGGCGTGCAGGTACACATTAAAATCAGTAAGAGTCTCTTATGTCTCCAGACGTCATATTAGTAATGATAATAATAATCATCGAGTCTCATTTAAATGTCGTATATTACGTTAATATACACATTTTCATTATTCCATCTATGATATTTTTTCAAAATTGTATAATAAACACGATGCATAACATTTTTTTTTTTTTTTTTTTTTTCAACAAGTCGGCCGTCTCCCACTGAGGCAGGGTGACCCAAAAAAGAAAGAAAATCCCCAAAAAGAAAATACTTTCATCATCATTCAACACTTTCACCACACTCGCACATTATCACTGTTTTTGCAGAGGTGCTCAGAATACAACAGTCTAGAAGCATACACATATAAAGATACACAACATATCCCTCCAAACTGCCAATATCCCAAACCCCTCCTTTAAAGTGCAGGCATTGTACTTCCCATTTCCAGGACTCAAGTCCGACTATATGAAAATAACCGGTTTCCCTGAAATCCCTTCACTAAATATTACCCTGCTCACACTCCAAACAGATCGTCAGGTCCCAAGTACCATTCGTCTCCATTCACTCCTATCTAACACGCTCACGCACGCTTGCTGGAAGTCCAAGCCCCTTGCCCACAAAACCTCCTTTACCCCCTCTCTCAACCCTTTCGAGGACGACCCCTACCTCGCCTTCCTTCCCCTATAGATTTATATGCTTTCCATGTCATTCTACTTTGATCCATTCTCTCTAAATGACCAAACCACCTCAACAACCCCTCTTCTGCCCTCTGACTAATACTTTTATTAACTCCACACCTTTTCCTAATTTCCACACTCTGAATTTTCTGCATAATATTTACACCACACATTGCCCTTAGACAGGACATCTCCACTGCCTCCAGCCGTCTCCTCGCTGCTGCATTTACCACCCAAGCTTCACACCCATATGAGAGTGTTGGTACTACTATACTTTCATACATTCCCTTCTTTGCCTCCATAGGTATCGTTTTTTGACTCCACATATACCTCAATGCACCACTCACCTTTTTTCCCTCATCAATTCTATGATTAACCTCATCCTTCATAAATCCATCCGCCGACACGTCAACTCCCAAGTATCTGAAAACATTTACTTCTTCCATACTCCTCCTCCCCAATTTGATATCCAATTTTTCTTTATCTAAATCATTTGATACCCTCATCACCTTCCTCTTTTCTATGTTCACTTTCAACTTTCTACCTTTACACACATTCCCAAACTCATCCACTAACCTTTGCAATTTTTCTTTAGAATCTCCCATAAGCACAGTATCATCAGCAAAAAGTAACTGTGTTAATTCCCATTTTGAATTTGATTCCCCATAATTTAATCCCACCCTTCTCCCGAACACCCTAGCATTTACTTCTTTTACAACCCCATCTATAAATATATTCAACAACCATGGTGACATTACACATCCCTGTCTAAGACCTACTTTTACCGGGAAGTAGTCTCCCTCTCTTCTACACACCCTAACCTGAGCCTCACTATCCTCATAAAAACTCTTTACAGCATTTAGTAACTTACCACTTATTCCATATACTTGCAACATCTGCCACATTGCTCCCATATCCACTCTATCATATGCCTTTTCTAAATCCATAAATGCAATAAAAACTTCCCTACCTTTATCTAAATACTGTTCACATATATGCTTCAATGTAAACACTTGATCTACACATCCCCTACCCACTCTGAAACCTCCTTGCTCATCCGCAATCCTGCATTCTGTCTTACCTCTAATTCTTTCAATTATAACCCTACCATACACTTTTCCTGGTATACTCAATAAACTTATTCCTCTATAATTTTTACAATCTCTTTTGTCCCCTTTCCCTTTATATAAAGGGACTATACATGCTCTCTGCCAATCCCTAGGTACCTTCCCCTCTTTCATACATTTATTAAACAAAAGTACCAACCACTCCAACACTATATCCTCCCTAATGTAAACCAAGAATTGTATACAAGAACTTATTTTATTTGACGGAACTTTTTTTTTTACTCGCTGACTGCTTCTGCACTTTAAGGCAGAAATTTATCAGAATATTAGTGTATTTCACTTGAAACAGAAAGCCTTGACATTTCACAACATATTTAAAAATTTTTAATGATTTTCTATTTTTTTTTTTTTTTAGAAATTTAAGTCTTCCCTTGAAAATTAACATAGGGAACAGACATTCACAGTGATATTCGGAGAACCAACAGCAAATAAACAGTTTTAAGCTTGTTGTTCCTTTTGTACTGCCCCTGGTCTTGAAAAGATTTGCATTATGAATGCAAGTACCTTTTAATTACCTTCAAACTTTTCTTTTGTAAAACCCCAGACTTTTTTTGTGTGTTTCACTAACCCTACAAATATGTTAACTCCATCTTTAAGCTAATTCCTGCCTATGTGCCGTCATGAGTGTAAGATGATGGGGATTAGAGGAAATAAGAAGCAAAAGGTAAGAATAAAAGCTATTACCCTATTGCTTCCCCTCTTGCTAGAATTTTCAGTTTTTTAAAATTAAATTTCATACTCCAAGAAAATTAGTTTAGTCTCTAGAAGAAAAAAGAAAGTTGCTAAAAAAATAGAAAATAAAGGTACTAAAAATAGATTTATAGAAATACTGTAGAAAGTATTGTAAATTATCAGTGCACTACTGAACTGCCATGTTGTATTAGGAGAAGAATGGTTTCTGTAGTCATTGGTCAGATATGACATGTCACTAAATTTTCCTGAAATAATTTTGTTGTACCTTGAATTAAGAAGCTTTTCATCGTCTTAAAAGCAACATATACTTAAGTGATTTTTAAAAAAAACCCACTTTTAGGAAATTTTTTTAAACCAGAGTCGGGGAGCCTGGGAAATTGGTGTGTGGATTTTGGCCCAAAAATAGATTTCACCGCTTTTTTGGCTAAAAATTCTATCCAAAAATTTAGCCGCAGCTCGGAAATCGGCTGTATGGAAGCAAAAAAATAATCACTTTGGGCACATTAAATATTTTATTTTAGGTTAATTAAAATTTTTTCATTAATCAATCTATGATTTTTCTTCAAAATTAATAAAAACTGTTACTACTATAGCAGCAAAAATGACATAAACATGCAAATTACGATATCTGTCAAGTGGTGAGAAACGGTGAATCAAGGAGAAGGGGGGGGGGTAAATTACTTTTTTCTCCGATTCGCTTTGGGAAAAAAACTGTGAATCGGGCGTCTGCCCTCCCCGCCCTTCTACGCATTTTTTTCAATTCTCGGATAATTTTATTACTTCCCCCCTTTTTTTTTTGATGGATCTGAAGGTTTTGTTAAAAAACGATTAAACTCAGTGAACATGGGTGTCAAGGGTAAAAATATGGTGTGTAGTGTAGCCCGGGGGGTACAACTTGTCCCTACACTTCCATGCCTACATACTTCTACAAATAAATATACTCCCCTTCCCCCCTCTTTGACTACAAATTTTTAAGGTAAGTAAGAATGTATGTGCAAAAATGATAAAGGGAAGAAACCCCTGAAAGGGGTTTTTTTGATATTAAAGTTCTTATGGAGGGGGATTCCCAACTCCCTCTTCCCCCTTCCCTTCCTAATATGCCACAAGAGCCTTTTATAAAAATATTAATGTTATTATCATTAAATTTAATGCTTTATATTTTTTCTTGTTTTTGTACCAAAAACTGGTTTCCTTTACCCCTTTTACTGTCGCAACCCCCAATCCTGAGGTGTCCCCTGGGGTCGCAAAATTAAAAAAAAAAAAAATTTTTTTTTCTTTTGAATGATAAGGGAAACTTTTCTCGATTGTATGACCCAAAAAAACAAATTTGATGGAAAACTGAGGAAATTTTGCCTCGCGAAATTAGCGACCCCGGCGCTGTTTCAAATCGGCGATTTCACTACTTTGAGCCTATTTTCCCCCTTAAATTCCCTTGTTCCTCGCCCAAAATCTGTATTTTTTGAAATTTTTTTCTTCGTTGAGTAAAGAAACTGCCCATTTACGATTTAACTACCTAATAATTGTCAAAATTTACAATTTGGCCAATTTCACGAAAACTAAAAAATATGAAATTTCAAAATAAGGCCAGATGAACATTGCAGACATTCCTGGCTTTAAAAAAACTTTTTTTGCTCATCAGTCATGTCTCCAGGCCCCTCTGTATTCTTTCTTTCTATTTTGAATTTTTTTTAAAAAAAAAATAGAAACTTACTATTATGAGACTAATGCAATACTGTAATAATTTAAAAAACATCAACCCATTCAGACTGCATTTAGAATGGCTAGGTTTGGGCATTTATTGGACAATGGGGTCATTTTTTTACTTTTGAACATTTGGGAAAAAATCAAAATTTCCCCTACTTTTAGCTCCATTTTTTTAGGGTTTTTTTTATAGTAAAATCAAACAAAATACCCCTTTTCTATATTTTGTTTTCCATTTTATCAATGGACCAAGAAAACGAGAATACAACCCTAAATCTGTACGAAAATGACCACAAAATCAGATTTTAATTAAAAAAAAAACGGTCGGAGTTTTTTTTTTCTTATGCATGTGTGCTCCGGTTTTTTTTATATGGTGCCATGACCACACAGACCCATTCTCTCACATGTGGGTACCCGCTTTCCCTGTTGATTTTTAAGCCGTAGAATTTATGAGATACTATATACGTCAAACAAGGGACCTGTAAAAAACGAATTTTATGGCCGCGCGTCAAAGGGTTAAAAAATATATATATTTTTTAATATTTTTGGGTATCTGGAATGGATTAATTGGATTTACATATTTCTTATGGGAAATATTACTTTGGTTTTCGGCCATTTCGGATTTCAGCCAACCTTCTCGAATGGATTACAGCTGAAAACCGGGGGTCTACTGTATATTTTTTTTTTTCAACAAACTGGTCGTATCCCACCGAGGGAAGGTGACCTAAAAGGAAAAGCAAGTCTCTTTTCAAATTAAGTAATTTATACAGGAGAAGGGGGTTACTAGCCCCCTTGCTCGCAGCATTTTAGTCGCCTCTTACGACATGCATGGCTTATGGAGGAACAGTTCTGTTCCACTTCCCAATGGAGGTAAAGGGAAATAAAGAAGAACAAGAATTAAGAAAATAGAAGAAAACCCAGATGGGTATGTAATTTTTTTTTTTCAACAAACCGGCCGTATCCCACCAAGGCGGGATGGCCCAAAAAGAAAAATGAAAGTTTCTCTTTTTAAATTTAGTAATTTATACAAGAGAAGTGGTTATGGGTATGTATGTATGTATGTATGTAATATATATATATATATATTTTTTTATCACACTGGCCTATTCCCACCAAGGCAGGGTGGCCCGAAAAAGAAAAACTTTCACCATCATTCACTCCATCACTGTCTTGCCAGAAGGGTGCTTTACACTACAGTTTTTAAACTGCAACATTAACACCCCTCCTTCAGAGTGCAGGCACTGTACTTCCCATCTCCAGGACTCAAGTCCGGCCTGCCAGTTTCCCTGAACCCCTTCATAAATGTTACTTTGCTCACACTCCAATAGCACGTCAAGTATTAAAAACCATTTGTCTCCATTCACTCCTATCAAACACGCTCACGCATGCCTGCTGGAAGTCCAAGCCCCTCGCACACAAAACCTCCTTTACCCCCTCCCTCCAACCTTTCCTAGGCCGAACCCTACCCCGCCTTCCTTCCACTACAGACTGATACACTCTTGAAGTTATTCTGTTTCGCTCCATTCTCTCCACATGTCCGAACCACCTCAACAACCCTTCCTCAGCCCTCTGGACAACAGTTTTGGTAATCCCGCACCTCCTCCTAACTTCCAAACTACGAATTCTCTGCATTATATTCACACCACACATTGCTCTCAGACATAACATCTCCACTGCCTCCAGCCTTCTCCTCGCTGCAACATTCATCACCCATGCTTCACACCCATATAAGAGCATTGGTAAAACTATACTCTCATACATTCCCCTCTTTGCCTCCAAGGACAAAGTTCTTTGTCTCCACAGACTCCTAAGTGCACCACTCACCCTTTTCCCCTCATCAGTTCTATGATTCACCTCATCTTTCATAGACCCATCCGCTGACACGTCCACTCCCAAATATCTGAATACGTTCACCTCCTCCATACTCTCTCCCTCCAATCTGATATCCTATCTTTCATCACCTAATCTTTTTGTTATCCTCATAACCTTACTCTTTCCTGTATTCACTTTCAATTTTTCTTTTGCACACCCTACCAAATTCATCCAACCAATCTCTGCAACTTCTCTTCAGAATCTCCCAAGAGCACAGTGTCATCAGCAAAGAGCAACTGTGACAACTCCCACTTTGTGTGTGATTCTTTATCTTTTAACTCCACGCCTCTTGCCAAGACCCTCGCATTTACTTCTCTTACAACCCCATCTATAAATATATTAAACAACCACGGTGACATCACACATCCTTGTCTAAGGCCTACTTTTACTGGGAAATAATTTCCCTCTTTCCTACATACTCTAACTTGAGCCTCGCTATCCTCATAAAAACTCTTCACTGCTTTCAGTAACCTACGACCTACACCATACACCTGCAACATCTGCCACATTGCCCCCCTATCCACCCTGTCATACGCCTTTTCCAAATCCATAAATGCCACAAAGATCTCTTTAGCCTTATCTAAATACTGTTCACTTATATGTTTCACTGTAAACACCTGGTCCACACACCCCCTACCTTTCCTAAAGCCTCCTTGTTCATCTGCTATCCTATTCTCCGTCTTACTCTTAATTCTTTCAATAATAACTCTATCATACACTTCGCCAGGTATATTCAACAGACTTATCCCCCTATAATTTTTGCACTCTCTTTTATCCCCTTTGCCTTTATACAAAGGAACTATGCATACTCTCTGCCAATCCCTAGGTACCTTACCCTCTTCCATACATTTATTGAATAATTGCACCAACCATATATATATATATATATATATATATATATATATATATATATATATATATATATATATATATATATATTATTATTATACACACACACGCACCTACCATCCGACTTACGACCGAGTTCGGTTCCGAGAAACCGGTCGTAAGTCGAAATGGTCATAAGTCGAACTTTACTACTGAATATCAACAAAACATTTTTGTAATGACTTTATTTTATTGTTTTATTTTGGTATTTCATGCTGTTAGTACTGTATTTTATACTGTAAGGTTTAGGATAAACACTATGTACAACACAAATAGTTGTTTATTTCCCAGAAATTTGGCATAAAAAACACTGTCGTAAGTCGAGAGGTCATAAGTCGAGCAGGTCGTAAGTCGGATGGTAGGTGTATATAATATATATATATGTATGTGTGTGTGTCTCCCTCAACATTCACGTTTTCAACTTTCACGGGCTTTCGGTGGCACTCGATGTATGCACAAGGCTTATTCCTCTAAGAAAAAGAAGGAGTAGATGTAAAATAGAAAGAGACAGGCGCTCCCTTTACAGGCGACGGAAAAGAATAACAGAGCGGCTAAAAGAGGTCAATATATCTGAAATGCGTAGGGAGACACTGGTCAGAGAAATAGCAAGCATCGAACTTAAGCTAAAAGAATCCTTTAGGAGTCAGGAATCGCGGGAAGAACTAAAAGCCATAAATGAAATCGAAAGAAACCCAAAGTATTTCTTCTCCTATGCCAAATCAAAATCGAGAACAACGTCCAGTATTGGGCCCCTACTTAAACAAGATGGGTCCTACACAGATGACAGCAAGGAAATGAGTGAGCTACTCAAGTCCCAATATGACTCAGTTTTTAGCAAGCCGCTAACCAGACTGAGAGTCGAAGATCAAAATGAATTTTTTATGAGAGAGCCACAAAATTTGATTAACATAAGCCTATCCGATGTTATCCTGATGCCAAATGACTTCGAACAGGCGATAAATGACATGCCCATGCACTCTGCCCCAGGGCCAGACTCATGGAACTGTGTTCATCAAGAACTGCAAGAAGCCCCTATCACGAGCCTTTTCCATCCTATGGAGAGGGAGCATGGACACGGGGGTCGTCCCACAGTTACTAAAAACAACAGACATAGCCCCACTCCACAAAGGGGGCAGTAAAGCAACAGCAAAGAACTACAGACCAATAGCACTAACATCCCATATCATAAAAATCTTTGAAAGGGTCCTAAGAAGCAAGATCACCACCCATCTAGAAACCCATCAGTTACACAACCCAGGACAACATGGGTTTAGAACAGGTCGCTCCTGTCTGTCTCAACTATTGGATCACTACGACAAGGTCCTAAATGCACTAGAAGACAAAAAGAATGCAGATGTAATATATACAGACTTTGCAAAAGCCTTCGACAAGTGTGACCATGGCGTAATAGCGCACAAAATGCGTGCTAAAGGAATAACAGGAAAAGTCGGTCGATGGATCTATAATTTCCTCACTAACAGAACACAGAGAGTAGTCATCAACAGAGTAAAGTCCGAGGCAGCTACGGTGAAAAGCTCTGTTCCACAAGGCACAGTACTCGCTCCCATCTTGTTCCTCATCCTCATATCCGACATAGACAAGGATGTCAGCCACAGCACCATGTCTTCCTTTGCAGATGACACCCGAATCTGCATGACAGTGTCTTCCATTGCAGACACTGCAAAGCTCCAGGCGGACATCAACCAAATCTTTCAGTGGGCTGCAGAAAACAGTATGAAGTTCAACGATGAGAAATTTCAATTACTCAGATATGGTAAACATGAGGAAATTAATCTTCATCAGAGTACAAAACAAATTCTGGCCACAAAATAGAGCGATACACCAACGTCAAAGACCTGGGAGTGATCATGTCGGAGGATCTCACCTTCAAGGACCATAACATTGTATCAATTGCATCTGCTAGAAAAATGACAGGATGGATAATGAGAACCTTCAAAACTAGGGAGGCCAAGCCCATGATGACACTCTTCAGGTCACTTGTTCTATCTAGGCTGGAATATTGCTGCACACTAACAGCACCTTTCAAGGCAGGTGAAATTGCCGACCTAGAAAATGTACAGAGAACTTTCACGGCGCGCATAACGGAGATAAAACACCTCAATTATTGGGAGCGCTTGAGGTTCCTAAACCTGTATTCCCTGGAACGCAGGAGGGAGAGATACATGATTATATACACCTGGAAAATCCTAGAGGGACTAGTACCGACCTTGCACACGAAAATCACTCACTACGAAAGCAAAAGACTTGGCAGACGATGCACCATCCCCCCAATGAAAAGCAGGGGTGTCACTAGCACGTTAAGAGACCATACAATAAGTGTCAGGGGCCCGAGACTGTTCAACTGCCTCCCAGCACACATAAGGGGGATTACCAACAGACCCCTGGCAGTCTTCAAGCTGGCACTGGACAACCACCTAAAGTCAGTTCCGGATCAGCCGGGCTGTGGCTCGTACGTTGGTTTGCGTGCAGCCAGCAGCAACAGCCTGGTTGATCAGGCTCTGATCCACCAGGAGGCCTGGTCACAGACCGGGCCGCGGGGGCGTTGACCCCCGGAACTCTCTCCAGGTAATCTCCAGGTAATCACACATTCGCGAATTCCCAACCACCAAATTCCCAGCCGCCAAATCATATTTAAGTTTCCCGCCACCTGAGAGTCCCTACTACCCTCCCTCCGACCCCCACAACTGGCAGCCAGCCCTCCCACCACTCAGTGTGGTGAGTGTTTTGTTTGTTCATTATTTGCTATTAAACTACAGTATAAATAATGTAAACCCATTCATGACTGCATATTGGAATTTAAATTCAAATTCAAAGTTTATTCTCTATAAGGATTACAATGCTGAGTTTACAGAAATTTGGTTATTGTTTGGTTTAACATGTAGTAAAATTGAGATTACAGAGTGTACCACTAGAACGCTTAGCATGGCTAGGCATTTCGGGCATACTTAGTTTTATTCTTAAATGTAAAATATTACAAATTATGAGGTAAGTTGGTATTATGGCTAAGTGACTAAATACTATTTTGTGAGTTTAGCAGTGTGAATGCTTTTGTTTTGGCTATTCGGACAGGTATTAGACGGTGACATCATGTGTTTACTCTTGAACACTGCAAAGAATTAAACATTTTTGCTACAGCTAATAATAACAATAGTAATAATAATAATAATAATAATAATAATGATAATAATAATAATAAATATGATATAATTGAAGAAGGAAATTGTACAAAAATACTAGGGAGTGGTTGACACATCGTCAGTGTGACTTTGTTTATGCTGGAGTGAACATTAGTCTCCGTGCTCTTCCAAACATTTCACAATAATTCATTGTGTTTGGTGCTTGTAGATTGAGTGTGACTGGAGTGGTAGAGGCAGTGTTTGAGGCAATGGTATTTAATAACATACATGTTAATAATAATACACGTTATTAATAATATGTACTATTATTATTTATAACATGTTATTAAATACATACATGTTAATAATAATACATGTTATTAATAATAACATGTTACTATTATTATTTATAACATATATGTTATTAAATACCACTGCCTCAACCGCTGAATTATTGTGAAATGTTTAGAAGAGCAGGGAGACTAATGTTCACTCCAGCATAAACAAAGTCACACTGACGATGTGTCAACCACTCCCTCATATTTTTGTACAATTTCCTTCTTCAATTATATCGTATTTATTATTATTATTATTATTATTATTATTATTACTATTGTTATTATTAGCAATTAGCAGAAATGTTCGATTTTTTGCTGTGTTCAAGAGTAAAAAACGATGTCACCGTCTAATACCTTTCTATGCCAT
>NC_069405.1:43854338-43859504 GCF_026875155.1 Cherax quadricarinatus | reverse complement strand
TATATATATATATATATATATATATATATATTATTTAAATATATAATAAAATTTAAAAAATATTTAATATATATAAATAAAAATATATCAATAAGATCAAGAAAAACAGGTGTTCAGAATATGCAAAACAGCCACTCTGAAAGAATAGAGAAATTCCAAGCGCTTTCGTGACTACTCACATTATCAAGGAACTATCATAGTTCCTTGATAATGTGAGTAGTCACGAAAGCGCTTGGAATTCTCTATTCTTTCAGAGTGGTTGTTTTGCATATTCTGAAATCACCTGTTTACTTTGATCTTATTGCATATATATATATATATATAAATATATATTATATATATATATATATATATATATATATATATAATATAATAAATATATATATATATATATATATATATAAAATATATATATATATATGTCGTGCTAATAGGTAAAACTGGCCAATTAGCAAAAACTCATTTAAAATTAAGTCCTTTCTAAAATTTCTCTTATACGTTTAAAGATATATTTTTTTCAATTAATGTTGATGTAAAAATTTATAATTTTTCACCAAAATAAACTTAGAAAACTACCTAACCTTATTGTAACAAGAGCAATTATTTTAGCCTAATCCAACTATATATATTTTAGATTTGTTTACAATAATTTAACACTAAACAAACACAGTGAAAAATATTTTTTTCGTTAGGTTCAGAATGATTTGGCGAATTATTGCACACTCAAATTTCACTTTCCTAATAGGCAGATGAGCGAGCTATTTAAGCCAGATTGCAAATCCTGTCCTATTCGGCACGACACACACACACACACAACACAACACACACACACACACACACACACACACACACATAAAATATATATATAATAATATAAATATATATAGTATATATATATAATATAAATATATATATATATATATATAATATATATATGGTATGTATGTATGTATGTATATATTATTTGAGGTCCCTCAATACATTTGTTGTTATTAAAACCTTGTTTGAAAGAGGTACCACCTCCATTCCCCCCCAAAAAACCCAAACAGGTAAAATCTGGCGCCGTCATTGCCACACAGGTTAAGACCTGGCGTCTGTGCATTAACACACACAGGAGTTAAGGACCTGTGCCGTTCTTACCACACAGGTTAAGATCTGGGCGCCTTCAATATACCACACAGTTAAGACCTGGCTCGTTCATGCCACACAGGTAAGACCTGGCGCTGTTCATACCACCACAGGTAAAGACCTGGTGCCGACATTACCACACAGGTTAAGATCAGGCGGCCGTTCATTACCACACAGGTTAATACCTTGGCTTGCGCCGTTTCATTGCCACACAGGTAAACGGACCTGGCGCTGTTTCATTACCACACAGGTTTAAGACCTGTTCCGTTTCATTACCACACAGGTTAAAATCTGGCCCGTTCATTAGCCACACAGTTAATGACCTGCGCTGTTCATAACGCACATACAGTTTTAAGACCTGTGCCGTTCCATATTTACCACACAGGTTAAGATCTGGCGCCGTTTCATTACCGTCCACAGCAGGTAAGACCTGGCGCCGTTCAATTGCCCACACGGTTAAGACCTGGCGCTGTTCATACCACACAGTTAAGACCCAGGTGCCGTTCAATACCACACAGGTTAAGATCTGGCGCTTGTTTCAATACCAACACAGTAAAACCTGGCCCGTCATTGCCACACAGTGTTAAGACCTGGCGCTGTTTCATTTACCACACCGGTTAAGACGCTGGTGCCCGTTTCATTAACCACACAGGTTAAAATCTGCGCCGTTTCATTGCCACACAGGTTAGACCTGGCGCTGTTCTTACCACACAGTTAAGAACGTGGTGCCGTTCATACCACACAGGTTTAAGATCGGCGCCGTTCATACCACACAGTTAAGACCTGGCGCCGTTCAATTGCCACACAGTTAAGACCTGCGCTGTTCATGTACCACACAAGGTTAAACTGGTGTCCGTTCATACACACAGGTTAAGATTCATGCGCCGTTCGTAACCACACAGGATAAGACCTGGCGCCTGGTTCATTGCCACACAGGTTAAGGACCTGGCGCTGTTCATTACCACACAGGTTAAGACCAGGTGCCGTTCATTACCACACAGGTTTAAGATCGGCCCGTCATTACCACACAGGTTAAGACCTGGCTCCGTTCATTACCACACAGGTTAAGACTGGCGCCGTTCATACCTTACCACACAAGGTTAAGACCGGCGCCGATCCCAAAGGTACTCAACGGTTCCATTCTCACCTACACGAGAAAACACCTTACGACTTTTTATTCTCTTTGAGAGGAGGAAAATGATAAGTAAGGAAAAAGAGGAAGAACAGAGAAAGGAAAGGAGAAGGAGGACCGGAGGAGAGAAGAAGAAAAGGAGGAGGGGAGGAAGAAGAGGAAAAGGAAGGAGTAGGAGGAGGAGGAGGAGAGGAAAAGAAGAATGAAAATGAGGAGGAGAGAGATCCAGATAAGGAGGAGGAGGAGTAGGAGGAGGAGGAGGAGGAAGAGGAAGGAGACAAAGAGGAAAATTATTAGGAGAACAAGAGGATAGGTACAACAACACTGAGAACTCAGGTACACTTTTCAATTAAAATATCATTATAGACACAGACGTTACTACTGTGACACGTCCAGAAGGGTACGGCTACCCTTTCAGGGTACAGATACCCTGAAGTGCAGGGCACAACAGCAACATTCACACGCTCACTAACGACATATTTAACAGAGTCTGTCTGTCACAAACATAACAGACACATTACTTAAAAAAGACCATGCGTGGAACAAGCTTTTAATCAGACCACGATTCCTCTCCAGCTGAATCCTCGATGGAAGACTCTCAACACATGGCGAAACGTTGTGTCAAAGTGAAGCTTATTATTGCTGCAGCCAAGTGTCTTTAATGTTATCAGCAGTACAACACCGATCAACTGTCTCCTAGGGTCACGGTAATGAACATCATGGGGAGTTATTTGAGCCATAGCCGAGTCATGACCTCTCACTCTGCTCCCCGTCTGGCATGTTAGGAGGATCGAGCTCCAGGCGATACACATTAACGAAAAAATAGAAAGACCCAAAATTACGCTCTAAAACTAAGTGGAAAGTTTAATCGGCTTGTTTTTCGTGTGTTGTCCCTACAGAAACTCCTCGTCTCTGGCACAGTAACAAATAATTTCTACAGTAAGATTATGTTCAAGGAGGACCTCTAGTTTCAACTGCTCCTTTACGGCATTTCGTTCATTCCTCCGACATTTATCCCCGAGAACGACTTTAAATACCGCGTCACGTTCTACAGTGTAAATCCGTAGCGAGCGAGATCTCTTTTGTCACTCGTCCTCGAGCGACAGCATCGAGGACGCGTAGGTACAGACAGCTGGAGGAGGACCTCTAAAGGAGGCCAGAAGGGCGAGTTGATGTCCCCGCCCTGACTCTGGTCAGGTCCAGGGGAATGATCTTGACGTAAGTCAGGGCTTGACGTAGATCATCAGACTAAGAATGTCATACTGCAGGTCCTTTACTCTCTACCTCTTTTCGTAACCCTGAATGAAATGACAATATACATTTTAGATTGTACATGATTGGTAAATAATATCGACAAGATAATAATGTTGACGCAATGCACATCTGTGTATCTTTATTGTAGACGTTTCGCCATCCAGTGGCTTTATCAATACAAATTCAAGAAATGAATGGGAAAACAGTAGAACAAATATACGAAACATGAGGTAATCAGTCCCTCAACCTTGGTGTTGGTGTGAAGATCCCGTAGTCGTGATGTTCACGGGCTACGGATGAACCTTCACACGTAAACAAAGATACCCAGCTGATGCACAGATGAGATTAAATGTCACATAATGATTGTATCCTGCAAATGATGAACAATTCTGACGACTGTTAATACACCAAAATTTGCACACCAACAATCACATAGCGTCCAATACACAGAAAAACACTAAATAATTTATATCAAAAGAAAAAAAAAATCTTTGATATAACATATTTTAACTTTTTTGAGATTTTTTTCAAACATTTTTTGTAAGGAATTTCATTTTTTTCATTAAACTAAAGAAAATATTAAGATATATAAAACCTAAAGATATAGTAAATTGAAGATTCATGAAATCAACAGCGCCTTCAAAAACACTCATATACATCTTCATATAACCAGCATAGACTGCTAATTCAAATTAAATGTGTACTAGAAAAAAAGAGGAAGAAAACCAATATATATATATATATATATCTAATATATATATCTAATATAAATATATATATATAAATATATATATATAATATATATTATATAAATAAATATTATATATATATAAATATATATATATATATATAAAATATATATATATAAATATATATAAATATAATCATGAATCATTCAACAGTTCATACACAGCAAGGTGATTCCCGGTAATTTTCTCGGGAACTACGGCAGTTGCGGCGTGGACCAGGAAGCGTGGGGCGTAGTTGTCTTCTGTGGAGGACAGTAAATTGGTAGTAGTGACTCCAGTGTGTGTACACGCGCCTCACTCACAAACACACACACACATAAACACGCACAAACACAGGCGGAAGAGATATCGAGACACGGAAGAGACAATCGTGAAAAGATCTCATTCTTTGCGCTCTTAGGAGAGAAATAGAGAGAGAGAGAGAGAGAGAGAGAGAGAGAGAGAGGCCAGAGAGGAGACCGGAACAAAGGTGGAACGAGGAATAGGAGACAGGAGCGGTGAAATTATGGAAGTAGGTGAAGAAGTGAAGGATATTGCAGGCTTCATGAGGATGCAACATGCAAGGTGGGGGTTAAATTGCCCTTGAGAATTCTCTTTGTGGAAGTCGATGCCAGGCAACTGGTGTTAAGGTGAGGCCACCTAACTTCCGGAGCAGGTGGTGATGTGAGAACCTATAGGTGAGGGAAAGAAGATAGGTGAGAAGGAAGATAGGTTACAGGGACGTAGGTTAAAGGAGAGATAAGTTAAATGGACGATAGGGCTACAGGCAAGATAAGAAAATGAAAGACAGGCTACAGGGAAAATCGGTTAAAGTTAAGATAGGTTAAATGGACCGACCTGAACACCGAAGTGGTAGAGGCAAGATCCATACACAGCTTTAGGAATAGGTACGACAGAGGCTCA
>NC_069405.1:43811838-43849338 GCF_026875155.1 Cherax quadricarinatus | reverse complement strand
GTGTGTGTGTGTGTGTGGTTTGTGTGTGTGTGTGTGTGTGTGTGTTTTGTGTTACTCACCTATTTGTGGTTGCAGGGTCCGAGTCTTAGATCCTGCCCCGCCTCTTCACCGAGTTGCTAACTGGCCCTCTCTCTACCCGCTCCCTGTCTATATCAACCTCGTCTTTAAAACTGTGTTATGGTTCCTGCCTCCACTACGTCATTTTTTCTAAGCAAATTCCAACTGCCTTACAACTCTATGACTGAAGAAATACGTCCTAATATCTCTCTGCCTCATTTGTGTCTTCAACTTCCAATGTGGCCTCTTGTTCTTCTGTGTCCCCCTCCCTGGAACATCCCTATCTTTTTCCACCTTGTCTATTCCACGCATACTTTATATGTCGTTATCATGTCTCCCCATGACCCTCCTGTCCTCCAGTGTCGTCATGGACGATTTCCCTTAATCTTTCTTCATAGACATTCCCCTTAGCTCTGGAACTAACCTTGGTCGCAACCTTTGTACTTTCCTAGTTTCTTTACGTGCTTTATTCAAGTGCGGGTCCAAACAGTGCTGCATACTCCATATGGCCTGACATACACGTTTACAGTGTCTTGAACGATTCCTTACTAAGGTATCGGAATGCTGATTCTCAGGTTTGCCAGGCGCCATATGCGCGCAGTTACCGATTGATGTGTGCTTCCGGAGACATCTCGTGTTATACTCACCTCAAGACTTTCTCCTTGAGTAGGTTTGCAGTCTTTGGCCACCTAGCCTATACTCTGTCTTGTGGGTCTTCTTGCGCTTTTCCCCTATTCTTCATGACTTTTGCATTAGGTCCGGATTAAATTCCGAGAAGCCGATTTGCTGGACCAGTGTCCATCTGGTCCAGGTCCTTTGAAGTCCTGCCTGGTCCTCATCAGATTTAATTCTCCCTCATTAACTTCACATCATCTGCAAACAGGACGACTTCAGTTTCTAACGGCCTTCCATCATGTCGTTCACATATACCAAAAATAGCACTGGTCCTAGGACCGAACCCCTGTGGGACCCCCGCTCGTCACAGGTGCCCACTGTGATACATCATTACGTACCATGACTCCCGTTTGTTTGCTTCCCTGTCCAGGTATTCTTCTGATCCATTGCAGTTCCCTTCCTGTTATTAGGCCCTGATGCTCGATCTCTGCACTAATCTCTGTGAGGAACTGTGTCCAAAGGCCTTCTTGCCAGTCCAAGAAGATGCAATCACCCACCCCTCTCCTCTCGTGTTTACTTCAGTGTGTGTGTGTGTGTGTGTTTGTGTGTGTGAGTGTGCGTGTGTGTATGTGTGTTTGTGTGTGTGTGTGTGTGAGTTTGTGGTGTGTGTGTATGTGTGTGTGTGTGTGTGTGTGTGTTTGTGTGCGTTGTGTGTGTGTGTATGTGTGTGTGTGTGGTGTGTGTGTAGTGTGTGTGTGGTGTGAGTATGTGTGTGTGTGTACGTGTGTTGTGTATGTGTGTGTGGTGTATGTGTGTTGTGTGTATAAGAGTTGTGTGTATGTTGTGTTTGTATGTGTGTTTGTTGTGTGTGTTACTCACCTAATTGTGGTTGCATGGGTCGAGACTCACCTCCTGCCCCGCCTCTTCACTGATCGCTACTGGGTCCTCTATCTGCTCTCTTCCTGAGCATTGTCATTACCTCTTCTTAAAACTATGTAAGTTCCTTTTTCCCGCCTCCACTACTTCCTTTGCTAGGCTCTACCACTTGCTGACCACTCTATGACTGAAAAATATTCCAACTCCCTTTGACTCGTCTGATTCTTCCATCTTCCAATTGTGACCCCTGTCCCTGTGGTCCGTTCTCTGGAACATCCTATCTCTGTCCACGCTTGTCCTATTCCCCGCAGTAATCTGTATGTCGTTATCATGTCTCCTCCCCTGACCTTCTGTCCTCCAGTGTCGTCCCGTCCGATTTTCCTTAACCTTTCCTCGTACGACATTCCCCTTGAAGCTCTGGGACTTAGCCTTGGTTGCAACCTTTGTACTTTCTCTAACTTCTTGACGTGCTTGACCTGTGTGGGATTCAAGACTGGTGCTGTAAAAACATACTCCAGTAGGGCCTAACATACACAGTGTACAGTGTTTGAACGATTCCTTTATTAAGGTATCGGAACGCTATTTCTCAGGTTTTGGCCAGGCCCCGTATGCTGCCAAGGCGGTTATTTGGTTGATGTGTGCCTCCGGTGATGTGCTCGTGTTATGGTCACCCCAAAGTCTTTCTCACCTGAGTGAGGTCCTGTAAGTCCTTTGTCCACCTAGCCTAACTCATGTCTGCGTCTTCTTTGCCCTCCCCAATCTTCATTACCTATTGCATTTGGCAGGATTGAATTTCGAGAAGCCCAGTTACTAACCACATGTCCAGCTGGTCCCGGTCTCTTTCATTCCTGCCTCATCACTCGTCCGATTTAATTCTTCGCATCAACTTCACGTCATCCTCGAACAGGGACACTTCAGGGTCTATTCCTTCAATCATGTCGTTTCACATATATCCAAAAATAGCACTGGTCCTAGAACTGACACCCTGTGGACCCAGCACGTAAAGGCGCCCACAGTGATACCTCTTTCACGTACCATGACTCGTTGCTAGCCTACCGTTCAGTATTCCCTTATTCCATTGCAGTGCCCTCCCTTTTACATGCGCATGATCCTCCAGCTTCTGCACTGAATCCTCTTGTTGGGAACTGTGGTCAAAGGCCTTCCTGCAGTCTAGGAAAACGCATCTAACCCACCCCTCTCTCTCGTGTCTTACTTCTGTTTACCTTGTCAAAAACTCATGAGGTTTGTGATGACATAGTTTGCCTTCCATGAACCCCTGCTGGTTTTCATTATAATCTTGTTCCTTTCCGGTGATCGACCATTCTTCCCTCCTGATAAACTTCTCCATAGTTTGCACACAATACATGTAAGAGACACAGTCTGTAGTTTAGTGCCACGTATTCCTGTTTCCTTTCTTAAATGTGACTACATTAGCTGTCTTCCATTTTCTCAGGTAGTTGCCCAGTTTCAAAGGGATGTGTTGAAGATTGTGGTTTTAGAGGCACGCACAGCATCTCGCTCCTTCTCTAGGACCCCATGGGGAGATGTTGTCCGGACCCAACCCTTTTGAGGTGTCAAGGTCACTTAGAGCTTCTTCCACCTCCTCCTCATTGTTTCATCATAATGTCATCCAACACTTGTTGGTAATTATTCCCATCTTGATGTTCCCTTCTGTCTGTCTTTCCCCACAGCCCTTCCGTCACTACTGTAAAAACTTCCTTAAATCTCCTGTTCAGTCTCCTCACATACCCTGATCATTTACTTTGTGTGTTCTTCCCAACCTTCTGTCCTTAATCTGATCACCTGGTTTTTGACTGTTGTCTAGCTCCTGATGTGGCTAAACAACATTTTCGGGTCATCTTGATTTCTCGATCTAATGTACCATTTTTTTTCATACTGTCCGTTGGGCCTCCCTCCTTACCTGTGCGTAATCATTCCTGGTTCTGCGACTGATCTCCCTAATTTTCGTGTGTTCTTCTGCCTTCTGAACTTTTTCCATCCTCATATTGCATTTGTTTTGTGCCTCCTTCAACCGTCCGAGTAAACCAGAGGGCTCGTTCTGGTCTTCCCGTTGTTACTGTTGCCCTTGGGAATAAAACCTTTCCACTGCCTCCTTGCATTTTGTTGTTACATATTCCATTCATTTCATTTACTGGCTTTCCGCCATTTCTCTGTCCCAATGGACCTCCCGCAGGAAGTTCTTCAACCCTAGTAGCCCCCTCTTTTAAAGTCAGGTTTTTCCCATCCAACTCCTGTTATTTTCTCCACTTGCAGCTCTACTATGTATTCAAAGCACAGAACCACGTGGTCGCTAGCTCCTAGGGAACTATCATACTTGATGTCCTCAATGTCTGAGCTGCCCAGGATGAACACAAGGTCCAATCTTGCTGGTTCATCCTTCCTTCTCACTCTGGTAGTGTCCTTAACATGTTGGTGCATGAGGTTTTCCAGCACCACGTCCAACATCCTGGCTCTCCATGTTTCGGGACCCCCATGTGTGTGTGTATGTGTGTGTGTGTATGTGTGTGTGTGAATGTGTGTGTATGTGTGTGTGTGTGTATATGTGTGTGTGTGTATACGTTTGTGTGTATGTGTGTGTACTCACCTATTTGTACTCACCTATTTGTGGTTGCAGGGGTCGAGTCTTAGCTCCTGGCCCCGCCTCTTCCCGGTTGCTACTGGGCCCTCTCTCTCCCCGCTCCATGAGGTTTATCAAACCTCGTCTTAAAACTGTGTATGGTTCCTGCCTCCACTACGTCATTTTCTAGGCTATTCCACTGCCTTACAACTCTATGACTGAGAAAATGCTTCCTACTATCTCTCTGACTCATTTGTGTCTTCAACTTCCAATTGTGGCCTTTGTTTCTGTGTCCCCTCCCTGGAACATCCTGTCTTTGTCCACCTTGTCTATCCCACGCAGTATTTTATATGTCGTTATCATGTCCCCCCTGACCCTCCTGTCCTCCCGTGTCGTCAGGCCGATTTCCCTTAAACTTTCTTCATAGGACATTCCCCTTAGCTCTGGAACAACCTTGTCGCAAACCTTTGTACTTTCTCTAGTTTCTTGGGCGTGCTTTTTCAAGTGCGGGTTCCAAACAGTGCTGCATACTCCAGTATGGGCCTGACATACACGGTGTACAGTGTCTTGAATGATTCCTTACTAAGGGATCGGAATGCTGTTCTTTAGGTTTGCCAGGCGCCCAAAAGTTACAGCAGTTTTTCTGATTGATGTGTGCTTCCGGGGGCCCAAGCTGGGTTGTTATACTCACCCCAAGATTTTTTCCCCTTTGGGGGAAATGATTTTTGGGGCAGTTTTGGGCCCCCCTATTCCTATATCTGTCTTGGTCTTCGTCCCCCTTCCCCCATTTTCCCATGATTTTTGCTTTTCCCGCAGGTTTTAAATTCGAGAACCCATTGCAGGACCAGGTTTTCCAGTTGTCCAGGTCTTTTTAAAAGTCCGCCGGTTCTCATCAGTTTTTTAATTCTCCTCATTAACTTCACATCATCTCAAACGGGCTTTTTGGGGAAAAAACCCTTCCTTTCATGTCGTTCACATATACCAAAAATAGCACGGGGTCCTGGGAAACCGGGGCCCCTGGGGGACCCCGTTTCGTCACAGGTGCCCACTGGGGTTACATCATTACAAACCATGATCGTTTTTCCCTCCTTGCCCGGGTATTTTTCTGACCCCAATTGCAGTCCCCTTCCTGTTAATGCCCCCTGATGCTTTTGTTCTGCACTAATCTCTTGTGGGGAAAAACTGTTTTCCAAAGGCCTTTTTTGCAGTCCAAGAAGATGAAATAAAACCCCCCCCCTCTCTCTCTTTGTCTTACTTTGTTTTTTTATCATAAAAACTCCAGAAGGTTTGTGACCCCAGGGGTTTTTTCCCTTTCCCGTGAATCCGTGCTGGGGGCTTTATATTTTTTCCGTTCCAGGTGCTCCACCACTCTCCCCCCCTGATAATCTTCTCCAAATTTTTTTGCTTTACTAAAACATTTAAAATGCACAGGTCTATAGTTTTAGTCCCTCTTTTCTTCCCCTTTTTTAAAAAAAAGGGGAAAACTACATTTGCCGTTTTTCCAAATACCTCAGGTATTGCCCAGTTCCGGGGGGACGTGTGAAGATTTTTGGTTTAAAATGGCACCACAACATATCTGCCCCCTTTTTTAAGGGCCCCAGGGGGGAGATGTTGCCCGGGCCCATTGCCTTTGAGGTATCGATGCCCCTTTTAGCAGTTTTTTTTTCACCCCCCTCCTCATCTGTGTGTATGTCGCCCAACACTTTTTTGGTGAAATTCCCTTGTTTTTGCCCCCATCTGGTCTTTCCCCCCCAAAAGTCCTTCCTGTCTCTACTTTTAAATACTTCCTTAAATCTCGTGTTGAGCCCCCAAACATCCTCTTGATCGTTTTTTTTGTGATTTTCCCACCCCCCTTTTTCCCACCCCTTATCCCCCGGGTTTCCTTGACTTTTTGTCTTCCCCCAAATGTGGCAAAAACAGCATTTTTTGGGGTTTCAGTTTTTGATTTTTGAGCTAGGGTCGTTTTCAAACTGTCGCTGGGCCTCCCCCCTTTTTCGTGCTTACTCGTTTCTGGCTCTTCTACTAATCCCCTTGGGTTTTTCCTGGGTCCTAGGGGCCCTCCTGTCCCTTTTTCCATTCCCCTTTTTTGCACTTATTTTTTGCCCCCCTACCCCTAGGGGTTTAAAACCAAGGACTCTTTTTGGGTTTTCCTATTATTTCTTTTTCCCCCCTTGGGTAAAAAAATTTTCCCTTTTCCTCCTTGACTTTGTTCCCAAACATATTCCATCATCCTTTTAAACTGTTTTTCCCAACCTTTTCCTCTGTCCCACTAAACCTCCTGCGGGAAGTTTCTCAAAAACCTGTGTAGCCCCCCCCTTTTATATTTTTCCCTGTCCCCTTCATTTTCCTGTTACCTTCTCCACTTGTAACTCTTTTTTTATATAGTCAAAACCCCAAAACCCAAACGTGATGCAAAGCCCCAAGGGGGCCTCCCCTTAAGTGGATGTCCCAATGTCTGAACTGCTCAGGGTAAAACACAAGACCCGGCCCTTGCGGGGCTCACCCGGGCCTTTCTCTCTCTGGTTGTGCCCCGACATTTTTGATGCATGATTTTAAAGTACCACATCCATCATCTTTTGGCCCCCTCTCCATTTTTCGGGCCCCCCCAAGTGGCTCCGGGTTTTTTTCCCCGTCAAATCTCCCTGTGGTTAAAATCCCCCTTTAAACCCATAACTTTGCTGTGCTGGGAGTGAGCTTTTCCCCTTCCCACCTCACCAGGGGTGCCACCATCACCCTTTTTTTTCTTCGTACTCCCCCTTCTTGGCCCCCTGCATTCTGTGGGGGGTTTTAAAAACACCCTCCAATGACTACTTTATTTTTCCCCTCCGGCCCTGAATTGAAACCTAAAATGTAGTCTCTTTCCCCCAATCATGTCCATCCCCTTCCATTTCCTCAAATCCCCATCGGTGTTTTATGGCAGTGCAACCCCCCCCTCCCCCCTCTACTCCTTCTATCTTTCCTCATGATCTGATAAACCCGTTGGGAAATTGTGTCCCGTTATTGTTCCCGCGAGTTTTGTTTTTTGTGACTGCTATGTTTTCTGGGGAATTTTTTACGATTCCCTTTCGTTCCACTCCTCATGTTTATTCGTTATTTTCCTTTTCCCCGTTTTTTTGTACCAAACCTTCAGTTTCTTTTTTTCATTTTGGTCATGCCCAAAAATATTGGGGTTGGGGGAGGGGAAGCCTTGGTGGGGGCCTATAAGGGGCTGTGGTGGGAGGTGGGGTTTTTTTATGGGGGTGGGGCAAATTTCCCATAAGGGACAGCTGTTTTGGGGGAGGTTTTTTTGATTTTGGGGGTTGGGGGCAGAGGAACAGGGGGTGGTTTTAGAAAAGGTTGCTCGTTGCGGTTTGGAAAGTTTGCGGTTGGAGTCTTTTTGGGGGGAGATTCTTTTGGGGTGTTTGCCCTTCCTCCGGGGTCTGGGTTTCCCGTCATTTTTTGCATTGCCTCTCGTTCCTCCTTGGTCCCCTGTTAAACCCCCCTTTCAGGTAGTTTCCCTTTTTTCTTGTGTTCTGGGCGCGGTGGGGGTTTTACTCTCTGGTACCCCTCTTTGGGCCCTCAGTCTTTCTTTCTCTTGGGGAAACCTGGTTCAAACCGGTTTTTCCCTTAAAGTTACCTGACGGCCGTTAAACCTTTCCCCCGCAAAACCACCCCAAATTTTCTAAAATTTGTCCAACCTGGGTCATATCGCCCCCCCCCCTATTGTTTTCATTATGCCTTCAATATTTTTTTTCCTCCTGTTTTATTTTTCAAAGTTTTCCCCCCCTTTCCCTTCTTGGAGCCCGTTTCACAAAAAATGACCTCGCCCCCTTTTCCCCCTTCCCCCTGGTCTCCATCTGCCTTCCCCTGGGGTTTTTTTTTCCTTCCATTGACATGTTTTGCCTTCCCTCCCTGTCAATCTGAAAAATTTTATTCTCAGTGAACTGTCTTTCCTGGAAACCCCTGCCCCTTTCTACCTTTCGTTTTGGGTGTTAGAATCTCGCATATAGCAACCTTCATTGTCTTTTGGACCTGTCATTTGATTTAGTGTGCCATTTGAAACTTCGTGTACGGGGATGTTCCCCCGGGTTTTTGCTTAAACCTCCCCGTCTGCGCCTTTACTTTGAATTTCCTGATGTCACATCTGAATTGTCATTTGTCTCTCTAATCTGTTTTTAAGGGGTTTTTCGTTTCCTTCTAAGCACTGTAAACCCAGTTCTGCTGCTAAGCCTTTTACTTCCCACTTTCCCGCACTTTCACTATCCGCTTTTCCCCCATTTCCCTTTCCAAACTCTACTATCTTTCCCTTTCCCCCCTCTTCCCCCCTTTTTTTTGGGGCTCTAAAACCCCCGTTTTTTTCCTCCCTGGTTCGTCTAAAAGATCCCCTGGGTTTTCCGTCCTCTAGGGGCCCCCCATTTTTTTTTTTTGGATAAAAACCAAGGGGGGGGAAGGGAGAAATGTGAGGGGGGGAGGGAAAAGGGGAAGAGAGGGAGAAAGGGGGAAAAAAGGGGAGGGAGGGGGGGAGAAGAGAGAGAGAGGGAGAAAGGAGGGGGAGGGAAAAGGCTATGAGAGAGAGAAATGGAGAGATGGGAGAGAAACCTATAGAGAGAGAGGAGGGGTTTAGAGATAGGGGTTTTGGGGGAGAGGGGGCGGGAGAGAGAGAGGAAAAGAAGAGAGAGAGGAGGGGAGAGAGAAAAGAGGGGAGAGAGGAGAGAGAGAGAGAGAGGGGGGGGAGGGAGAGAGAGAGGGAGAAAAGAGAGAGGGAGAGAGAGAGGGAGAGAGAGAGGGAAGAGAGGAGAGAGAGAGAGAGAAGAGAGAGAGAGGGGAAGAGAGAGAGAGAGGGATGAGAGAGAAAGAAAGAGTAGGGGAAGGGGGGGAAAAAGGCATGAGAGAGAGAAACGCGGGGGAAGGAAAGATAGGAGGGAGGAGGGAGTGAAGGCAAGAGCGGGGAGGGGAAAGGTCTGTGGGGGAGGGAAAGGGTGTGGGGGGGGTGAGGGGACGCGGTCAAATTCCCAGGATCAGCTGTGTGTACTCACCTAGTTGTGGTTTCAGAGATCGAGACTCAGCTCCTGGCCCCGAGTATATGTGTGTGCACGCGTGTGTGTGTGAGCACGTCAGTTGTTTATATGTCCCAGAAATACAATTCACCCCTGTGTATCCGTAATACTAATACGACTAGTCTCGACTGATTGAGCTTCTACATGCAGTTTTGCTCCTTCTTTCCCTACAGTCCCCTTATTTGTGACTGAGGTAGCAGTCTCTGTTGTCAATTCCAAAATGTTCTTTAGTTCTTTAGGCTGTTTCAGATTTTTCAGTTCCTCTTCTAAACTCTGTATCCTGGCCTCTGCTGCTTTGACTTGCACCTCCCACTTCCTGCTTTCCATGTCTATCCTCTCTTCCATTCTCATGCTAAGTTCTTCTAGTTTTCTTTTCCCATTCATGTTCCCTTTTTGTGAGCTCTGCTGACCAATCTTTCTTTGCAGTTTCCCCCCCCCTGTCCCTTGGGTTTTTCTTGTTGCTCTCTGGAAACCCCATTTTTGTTTTATCCGATTGCCTCAGAGTGGGAAACCTATGTAATTCTGTATGTTAGGTTAGTATTGTGTATGTCAGAGTGTGGGGGGGGTAGAGGAGGAACTGTGGCTATGTGAGAAAAGTAGTGGGGAGGGGGAGTGGGAAGGAGAGTGAAGCAAGTGGGTGATGGGAGAGGGGAGAGGGGAAAGGGGGGAGAGGTGGGGGAGGGGGGGGGTGAAAGAGGGGGGGGAGGGATCAGGTGAAGGAGTGAATGTCGGTGGGGGAGGGGGGGAGTGTATGCGTGATCTGGCAAGTTGTGTGTGTGTGTGTTGTGTGTGTTGTGGGTGTTGGGTGTGGGGGTGGGTGTTGGTGTGGTGGGGTGTGTGTGTTGTGTGTTTTGTGTGTGTGTGTGTGTATGTGTGTTGTGTGTGTGTGTGTGTGTGTGTATGTGTGTGTGTGTATGTTTGTGTGTGTGGTGTGTGTGTGTGTTGTGTGTGTGTGTGTGTTGTATGTGTGTGTGTATGTGTGTGTGTGTGTGTGTGTGTGTGTGTGTGTGTGTGTGTGTGGGGTGTGTGTGTGTGGGGTGTTTGTGTGTGTGTGTTGTGTGTGTGTGTGTGTGTTTTGTGTGTGTGTGTTTGTTGTGTGTGTGTGTGTGGTGTGTGTGTTGTGTGTGGGGTGTGTGTGTGTGTTGGTTTTGTACTCACCTATTTGTACTCACCTATTTATGGTTGCAGGGGTCGAGTCCTAGCCCTGGGCCCCCCCTCTTCACCGGTTGCTACTTAGGCCCTCTCTCTCCCCGCTCCATGACTTTATCAAACCTCGTCTTAAAACTGTGTAGGTTCCTGCCTCCACTACGTCATTTTCTAGGCTATTCCACTGCCTTACAACTCTATGACTGAAGAAATACTTCCTACTATCTCTCTGACTCATTTGTGTCTTCAACTTCCAATTGGGCCTCTTGTTTCTGTGTCCCCTCCCTGGAACATCCTGTCCTTGTCCACCTTGTCTTTTCCCAAACGCAGTATTTTATATGTCGTTATCATGTCTCCCTGACCCTCCTGTCCTCCAGTTCGTCAGGCCGATTTCCCTTAATCTTTCTTCATAGGACATTCCCCTTAGCTCTGGAACTAACCTGTTGCAAACCTTTGTACTTTCTCTAGTTTCTTGACGTGCTTTATCAAGTGCGGGTTCCAAACAGGTGCTGCATACTCCAGTATGGGCCTGACATACACGGCGTACAGTGTCTTGAATGATTCCTTACTAAGGTATCGAATGCTGTTCTCAGGTTTGCCAGGCGCCCATATGCTGCAGCAGTTATCTGATTGATGTGTGCTTCCGGAGACATGCTCGGTGTTATACTCACCCCAAGATCTTTCTCCTTGAGTGAGGTTTGCAGTCTTTGGCCACCTAGCCTATACTCTGTCTGTGGTCTTCTGTGCCCTTCCCCTATCTTCATGACTTTGCATTTGGCAGGATTAAATTCGAGAAGCCATTTGCTGGACCAGGTGTCCAGTCTGTCCAGGTCTCTTTGAAGTCCTGCCTGGTCCTCATCAGATTTAATTCTCCTCATTAACTTCACATCATCTGCAAACAGGGACACTTGTGAGTCTAACCCTTCCGTCATGTCGTTCACATATACCAAAAATAGCACTGGTCCTAGGACTGACCCCTGTGGGACCCCGCTCGTCACAGGTGCCCACTGTGATACATCATTACGTACCATGACTCGTTGTTGCCTCCCTGTCAGGTATTCTCTGATCCATTGCAGTGCCCTTCCTGTTATATGCGCCTGATGCTCTAGCTTCTGCACTAATCTCTTGTGAGGAACTGTGTCAAAGGCCTTCTTGCAATCCAGGAAGATGCAATCAACCCACCCCTCTCTCTCTTGTCTTACTTCTGTTATTTTATCATAAAACTCCAGAAGGTTTGTGACACAGGATTTGCCTTCCGTGAATCCGTGCTGGTTGGCATTTATACTCCTGTTCCGTTCCAGGTGCTCCACCACTCTCCTCCTGATAATCTTCTCCATAATTTTGCATACTATACACGTCAATGACACAGGTCTATAGTTTAGTGCCTCTTTTCTGTCTCCTTTTTTGAAAATGGGAACTACATTTGCCGTCTTCCATACCTCAGGTAGTTGCCCAGTTTCCAGGGATGTGTTGAAGATTGTGGTAAGTGGTACGCACAACATATCTGCTCCCTCTCTAAGAACCCACGGAGAGATGTTGTCCGGTCCCATTGCCTTTGAGGTATCGATGTCCCTTAGCAGTTTCTTCACCTCCTCCTCATCTGTATGTATGTCGTCCAACACTTGTTGGTGTATTCCTTGTTGGTGTCCCCATCTGGTCTGTCCCCCCAGAGTCCTTCCTGTCTCTACTGTAAATACTTCCTTAAATCTCGTGTTGAGCTCCTCACATACCTCTTGATCGTTTCTTGTGAGTTCTCCACCTTCTTTCCTCAGCCTTATCACCTGGTCCTTGACTGTTGTCTTCCTCCTAATGTGGCTATACAGCAGTTTCGGGTCAGATTTGACTTTCGATGCTATGTCGTTTTCATACTGTCGCTGGGCCTCCCTCCTTATCTGCGTATACTCGTTTCTGGCTCTTCTACTAATCTCCTTGTTTTCCTGGGTCCTATGCCTCCTGTACCTTTTCCATTCTCTGTTGCACTTAGTTTTTGCCTCCCTACACCTTCGGGTAAACCAAGGACTCGTGTGTGTGTGTGTGTGTGTGTGTGTGTGTGTGTGTGTGTGTGTGTGTGTGTGTGTGTGTGTGTGTGTGTGTTTATGTGTGTGTGTGTGTGTGTGTGTGTGTGTGTGTGTGTGTGTGTGTGTGTGTGTGTGTTTGTGTGTGTGTGTGTGTGTGTTTGTGGTGTGTGTGTGTGTGTGTGTGTGTGTTTGTGTGTGTGTGTGTGTGTGTGTGTGTGTGTGTGTGTGTGTGTGTGTGTTGTGTGTGTGTGTGTGTGTGTGTGTGTGTGTGTGTGTGTGTGTGTTGTTGTGTGTGGTGTGTGTGTGTGTGTGTGTGTGTGTGTGTGTGTGTGTTGTGTGTGTGTGTGTGTGTGTGTGTGTGTGTTTGTGTGTGTGTGTGTGTGTGTGTGTGCTCACTACACTGATATTGAAATTAAGAGATAATTTTTTATTGCTCTTCACATATAATTAATATCTTTGCTTCAGGGTAAACGGTTTACCTTCCATCAGAAGTAAACTAAACTACCATCTGTCTCCACAACTACCCATAGACGTTGTCAGAAGAGTCTGGAGAGTGATGTAGTTAAGGCATGATCCATACAAAGCTTTAAGAAGTGGTATGATTAAACTTATGGGGTAGGGAAAGAGTGGACCTAGTAGGGACCAGTGAAGAGGCGGGGCCTGGAGCTATGAATCGACCCCTGCAACTACAATTAGGTTAGTATGATTAGGTGAGTACACACATGTAGATCACGTACACTCTGCAAGACACCTGCAACACATCTGTTTCTCCCATTCAACATCGGCATTCTCTTCACTGGGGCACTTTGCCGTTTTCAGAAAAACCGAAATGTATGACAGTTTATCTAGAAATATTACAGAGCGTCGCAGGCAAAAGACGAGACGACAACAGTTAAAGTCAGAGGTCACAGTAAATCGCACCGTTGAAATTGGAGCGGAGATCATGGAGGTGAGATATTGAGTGTAGTTATCTTCTGAACATAGTGATTACTGTATCAACTCCCACTTCCTAAGATGTACACACACTCAACTCCCACTTCCTAAGATGTACACACACTCAACTCCCACTTCCTAAGATGTACACACACTCAACTCCCACTTCCTAAGATGTACACACACTCAACTCCCACTCCCTAAGATGTACACACACTCAACTCCCACTCCCTAAGATGTACACCACACTCAACTCCCACTTCCTAAGATGTACACACACACTCAACTCCCACTTCCTAAGATGTACACACACTCAACTCCCACTCCCTAAGATGTACACACACTCAACTCCCACTCCCTAAGATGTACACACACTCAACTCCCACTTCCTAAGATGTACACACACTCAACTCCCACTCCCTGAGATGTACACACACTCAACTCCCACTTCCTAAGATGTACACACACTCAACTCCCACTTCCTAAGATGTACACACACTCAACTCCCACTTCCTAAGATGTACACACACTCAACTCCCACTTCCTAAGATGTACACACACTCAACTCCACTTCCTAAGATGTACACACACTCAACTCCCACTTCCTAAGATGTACACACACTCAACTCCCACTTCCTAAGAGTACACCACACTCAACTCCCACTTCCTAAGAAGTACACACACTCAACTCCCACTTCCTAAGATGTACACACACTCATCTCCCACTCCCTAAGATGTACACACACTCAACTCCCACTCCCTAAGATGTACACACACTCATCTGCCACTCCCTAAGATGTACACACACTCATCTCCCACTTCCTAAGATGTACATAAACTTCGGGCTACCTCCATGCTTTTAGGTATACAATGAGACTAAGCGAATAAGCTGAAACAAATACACAGTTACCTGGGAAAACTTTCTACGTTGATGTTTCGCCCATAATTTGGTGGGATTGAAATCCAACAGCCACTTATCTAACCATACCTTTGATCTGTTCTTTTCTTCCTGGAGTCTGCTCCAGTTCTCACTTAAGTTTTACCATATAACAATTAAGGATACACTTGAATCAATTTCCTCTGAGATATTATCTAATGTAAATTAAAAACAGCAGTGGCCCTGATCCTTGTGGTACCCCACTCGTTATATATCCACATTCTGACGCCTCCCACCTCCCTGTTACTTTTCTCTTCTCTCCTTTCTTTTAGATAGTCTCCTGCTGTTTACTTGTCTGTTGGCGTGACTGTGTCAATGGCCTTCATGCAATCCAAGAAACTGCAGTTCACCTAGACTTGTCTTTACTGTCTTAATCTTTGTAACTCCGTCGTGAAACTCCAAAAGGTTCACGAGACGGGATTTTTTTTTCCGTCCCAGAATCCTGGGTATTTCCCGCAAATGGGTTTTGGGATTACTGTTTTTTGTGTTTAGGGATTACATGTTGGGTTGGGGATTCCCTGTGTTGTGATGGGGATTACTATGTTGGGTTTGGGGATTACCGTTTTGGGTAAAAGGGTTTATTTGTTTTGGGGATGGGGAAATTCATTTTGGGGATGGGGTTTAATTGTTGGGATGGGGATTACTTTGTTGGGGGAATAGGGATTTTTGTTTTGGGGAATAGGGATTTTTAATGTTGGGATGGGGAATTACTGGGGTTTGAAAAGGGAAATTACTTTGTTGGGATGGGGATTAGGGGAGTTGTGTAGGGATTACTATGTTGGGATGGGGTTTTTACTGGTTGTGATAGGGGATTACTATTTTGGGATGGGGATTCCGTTTTGGGGATGGGGGAATTTACTGTTTTGGGATAGGGATTCCCATTTTGGGGATAGGGATTATTGTGTGGGGATGGGGGGATTACTATTTTTTGGGGAGGGGGTTTAAACCGTTTGGGGAAAGGGGATTAAGGTGTTGGAATGGGGTTTACTATTTTAGGATAGGGATTACTTGATGGGAAAAGGGTTTTACGGTTTTTAAAAAACCCCTGTTTTTCCCCCCGTCTTTTTGTTTTCACCTAAACTTTTTTTTAAATTATTCAATTAACTACCTGAAAATTTTGAAAATATTGGTTTATGGTGAAAGGGGGTTTAAAAAGGGTGTAAAAAATATGGGTTAAATTTTAAAAATTTTTAATGGTTTTTTTTTTAAAAAGTTTTAAAGGGTTTGTATGTAGTGAAAAACTTGGGGTTAAAAATAGGGTGAAAAGTAGTAGTTTAAAAGGTTTGGTTTAAATTTTTTTGGGGGAAATTTTGGTTAACGGTGTTTTTAATAGGGGAGGGGGGTTTTAAAAAAGTGTTTGGATTTTGGGGGCCCCCCAAATAAGGATGGTTTTGAAGGAACTTTTCAATTCCCCCTTTGGAGGAAAAAGGGGAAAGGAAATGAGAGAAAGGGGAGGGGGGAGGGGAGAGAGAGGGGGAGAAGGAGGGAGGGGAAAGGAGAGGAGGGGAGTGGGGGGAAAAGAGGGGGGGGGAAAGGAGAGAGTGAGAGAGGGGGAAAAAAATTTTTGTTTTTATTTTGTAGGATTTTTGGGGTTTTTTTGAGGGGTGTTTTTTTAAAAGCTAAGAGGGGAAAAGGGGAAATTTAAACGAATTAAAAAGGGGTTTTTAAAAATTGGTGGAAATAAGTTGTGGGCGGGGGTAAAATTAAGTTGGGGTTTTAAACTGGGCAAATGGTATTTTGGCTTTTACAGCTATGTAGGGGACCCTTTGCCTCATTTACATTGTTCCCAAGTGGTTGTGTGTGTGTTTTTGTGTGTTGTGTGTGTGTGTGTTTTGGGGGTTTTGTGTGTGGGGTGTGTGTGTGGTGTGTGTGAGTGTGTGTTTTATGTGTGTGTGGGGTGCTTTGTGTATGTGTGTGGGGGTTGTGTGGTGTGTATCTGTGTGTGTGTGTGTGTTTTGGTGTGTGTTTTTCCCCTGTGTGTGTGTGTGTGTGTGGGTGTGTGTGTGTGTGTGTGTGTGCGTGGTATGTGTGTGTGTGTGTGTGTGTGTGTGTGTGTATTGTTGTGTGTGTGTGTGTGTGTGTTTGTGTTTGTGTGTGTGTGTGGTGTGTGTTTTGTGTGGGGTTTAGGGTGTACTCACCTATTTGGGGTTTTTGCGGGGGTTTCGAGTCTTAGATCCTGGCCCCGCCTTTTTCCCCGGGTTTGCACGGGGCCCTCTCCCCCCGCCCCCTGAGCTATATCAAACCTCGCCCAAAAAACTGGGTAGGGGTTCCTGCCCCCCACTACGCCCCATTTTCTAAGAAATTTTCCACTGCCTTAAAACCCTTATAAACTGAAGAAATATTTCCCTAATATCTCTCTGCTCATTTGTGTTTTCCCAACTTCCAATTGTGGCCTCTTGTTTTTTGTGTCCCCTCCCTGGAACATCCTATCTTTTTCCACCTTGTCTATTCCACGCAGTATTTTTATATGTCGTTTATGTTCCCCCCCCCCTCCTGTCCTCCGTGTCGCGGGCCCGATTTCCCTTAATCTTTTTTTCATGGGACTTTCCCCCCTTCCCTCGGGGAACAAACCCCTTTCGAAAAAACCTTTGTACTTTTTTAGTTTTTTTAAGTGCTTTATAAGTCCCGGGTTTCCCAAACAGGGGGCTGCTTTATTTCCAGAGGGGGCCTGCCCATACACGGTGTACAGTGTCTTGAACGTTCCTTACAAAGGGTATCGGAATGCTGTTCCCCGGGTTTTGCCAGGCCCCCCAAAGCTGCAGCTTACCTGATTGTGTGTGTTTCCGGGAGACTTTCCTGGGGGGGGGGGGGGGGGGGGGTTTGTTATACCCCCCTAAAGACCCTTTCCCCCTTGATGGGGTTTTTGCAGCCCTTTTGGCCCCACCCTAACTCTGTCTGTGGTTTTCTGTGCTTTTCCCCCATCTTCATGACTTTGCATTGGGCCCGGTTTAAAAGTCGAGAAGCCATTTGCTGGACCAGGGCCCAGTCTGTCCGGGTCTTTTAAAGGGCCCCCTTGCCTGGTCCTCATCAGTTTTAAATTTTCCCCTCATTAACTTCCAATCATCTGCAAACAGGGACACTTGAGTCAAACCCCTTCCCATCATGTCTTTTCCACATAAAACCAAAAAATAGAAATGGTCCAAAGGAACCACCCCTGGGGGCCCCCCCGCTCGTCACAGGTGCCCACTGGATTTTTTCTTTTACGTACCATGACTCCGTTGTTGCCCCCTGCCCAGGTTTCTCTGATCCTTTTGAAATGCCCTTCCTTTTATATGCGCCTGATGCTCGACTTCTGCCCCAAAATCTCTTGGGGGGAAAAGGAAAAAGTGTAAAAAGGCCTTCTTGCAGTCCAAGAAGATCCCAAAATCAACCCACCCCTTTTTCTCTCGTTTCTTACTTCTGTTTTTGTGTGTGTGTTTTTTTTGTGGGGTGTAGTGTGCGTGTGTGTGTGTGTGTGTGGTGTGTGTGTGTGTGGTTGGTGGGGTTTGGTATGTGGTGTGTGTGTGTGTGTGTTTTTTTGTGCTTTGTGGTGTGTGGGGAAGTGTGTGTGTGTGGGGTGTGTGTATGTGTTTTGTGTGTGTTTGAGTAGTTTGTGTGTGTACGTGTGTTTTGTGTATGTGTGTGTGTGGGTATGTGTGTGTTTGTATAGGGGTTTTGTGTATGGGGTTGTGTGTGTGTATGTGTGTGTGTGTGTGGGGTGTACTCCCCTAATTTGGTTGCAGGGGCGGGGACTCCCTCCTGGCCCCGCCTCTTCACTGTCGCTACGGGGACCTTCTCTCTTTTGTTTCCCTTTGAGCTTTTCATCCCTCTTTTTAAAAAACTATGTATGGTTCCTGCCCCCACTCCCTTTCCACTTGCTGGGCCCAAATTCCCAATTTTGCTGACAACTCTATGACTAAAGAAATATTTCCCAAAACGTCCCTGGGGACTCTTTCCCCTGAGTCTTCAGTTTCCCAATTGTGACCCCTTGCCAGGGGCCCGTTCTCGGAACATCCTATTTTCTGTCCACCTTTTTTCTTTTCCCCGCAAAATTTTGTATGCGTTATAATGTTCCCCTGACCCTTCGTCCCCCAGTGTCGTCAGTCCGTTTTTCCCCTTAAAACCTTTTCCTCGTACGACTTTCCCCTTGAGCTCTGGCTAGCCTTGTTGAAAAACCTTTTGTTTTTTCTCTAATTTCTTGACGTGTTTTTGCCCCGGTGGGGGTTTCAAGACTGGTGCTGCATACTCCAGTAGGGGGCCTAACTTTACACAGTGTACAGTGTCTTGAACGTTTCCCTTTAAAAAAGGTATCGGAACGCTATTCTCGGTTTTCCCCAAGGCCCCCTTTATGCTGCAGGGGGTTTATTTTGATGTGTGCCCCCGGTAAAGTGCTCGGGTTTTGGTCCCCCCCAAATTTCTTTCCCCCTGAGTGAGGTCTGAAAGTCTTTGTCCACCTACCCCAAACTCTGTCTGGGGTTCTTCTTTGCCCCCCCCCCAAAATTTTCATGACTTTGCATTTGCGGGTTTTGGAATTCGAGAACCCAGTTACTAGCCCACATGTCCACCCTTGTCCGGGTCCCCCCTTTGCGGGCCCCTCCCTCACCCTGGGCCGTTTTAAAAATTTTTTAAAACAATTTTAAACTTCCCCCTCGAACAGGGACACTTCGGGGTCTATTCCTTAAATTCTGTCGTTCACATATATAAAAAAATAAAAAAACTGTCCTGAACTGACCCCTGTGGCCCTTTGCTGAAAACGGGCCGCCCACTGTGAAAAACCTCTTAAAACTTACCATGACTCGTTTCTGCCTCCCTGTCAGGTTTTCCCCTTTTCCATTGCGTGCCCTCCCTTTTACATGCGCATGATCCTCCAGTTCTCCCAACTAATCCCCTTGTGGGGAATTTTGGGGTAAAAGGGCCCTTTCCTGCAGCCCTGGGGAAAAACGCAATCTACCCACCCCCTCTCCCGTTTTTACTTCTTTTTTCCTTGTCAAAAACTCCGGGAAAGGTTTGTGATCCCAAGTTTTCCCTTTTCCATAAACCCTTGCGGTTTTTCCCCATTTTTTAATTTTTGTTTTTTCCAGGTGTTCAAAACCTTTCCCCTTTCCTGATAATCTTCTCCATGGGGTTTGCCCACAATACATTTAAGAGACACAGGTCGGGAGTTTAGTGCCTGGGTTTTTTTTCCCCTTTCTTAAATGGGGGGGGACAAATTTTTGCTGTCTTCCTTTTCCCTCAGGTATTGCCCAGTTTAAAGGGATGTTTTTGAAGATTGTGGTTAGAGGCACCCCACAGCATTTTCTGCTCCTTTTTTAAGGGGAACCCATGGGGAGAATGTTGTTCCGGCCCCCTTTCGCCTTTGAGGGGGTAAAGGTCATTTAAAGAGCTTCTTCACCCCCTCCTCATTGTTCATATGTAAAACCCAAACATTTGGGTTGGTATTTTTCCCTTTGATGCCCCCTTCGGTGCTGTTTCCCCCCACAGCCCTTCCGTCTTTACGAAAAAAATTTCCTTAAATCTCCGGGTCGCCCCTTTAAATTTACCCCCTTGATCATTTCTTGTGAGTTTTTTCCCCCCCCTTTCTGCCCTTTAAAATCTGATCACCTGGTTTTTGACTTTTTTGTTTTCCTCCTGATTTTGGCTATAAACATTTTGGGGTCAGCCCTTGTTTCTCGATGCTATGTTTTTTTCAAACTTTTTCGTTGGGCCTCCCCCCTTTCCCTGGCGTACTCATTCCTGGGTCTGCGATAATCTCCCTATTTTCTTTTGTGTTCTCTGCCTTTGAATTTTTTCCATTCTCTATTGCATTTTGTTTTTGCCTCCTTACACCGTGGGAAAACCGGGGCTCGTTCGGGTCTTCCCGTTTTTTACTTTTTGGCCCTTTTGGGAAAAAACCTTTCCACTCCCCCTTTTCATTTTGTTTTTAAACATTTTCCCAATCATTTCATTTACTGGTTTCCTGCCATTTTTTCTGCCCCCACTGGCCCTCCCCAGGAAGTTCTTAAACCCTATTTTATCCCCCTTTTTAAAGCCCAGGTTTTTCCCCATCCAACCCCCTTTTTATTCTTTTCCATTGCAGCTCTACTATTTTTCAAGCACAGAACCAGGTGGTCGCTACCCTCCTAGGGAACTATCATACTTGATGTCCTCAATGTCTGAGGGGCCCAGGATAAAACAAAAGGGTTTCCAATCTTCCCTGGTTCATCCTTCCTTCTCACCTGGTAGTGCCTTAACATGTTGGGGCTTTGAGGTTTTCCGCCCCAAACGTCCAACATCCTGGCTTCCATGTTTGGGGGCCCCCCATGTGTGTGTGATGTGTTTTTGTGTATGGGTGGTGAATGTGTTTTGTATGTTTGTTGTGTGTAAAAGGTGTGTTGTGTAACGTTTTTTTGTGTATGTGGGGTGTACTACCTTTTTGTATCACCTTTTTGGGTTGGTTTTGGGGGGGTTCGAGTCAAAAGCTCCCGGGCCCCGCCTCTTCAGGGTTTGGCAAACTGGGCCCTCCCTCTCCCCCTCCATGAGGTTTTTTAAAAAACCTCGTTTTTAAAAAACCGGGTGAAATGGTTCCTCCCCCCCACTACGCCCATTTTTTTCTGGGGCTTTTCCCACTCCCTTTACAACCTATGACTGAAGAAATGTTTCCCTTTACTATCTTTTAACTCATTTGTGTCTTAAAATTTCCAATTGTGGCCTCTTGTTTCTGTGTCCCCCCCGGGAACATCCTGCCCTTTGTCCACCTTGTCACCCCAAACGCAGTTTTTTTAAAATGTCGTTATCATGTCTCCCCTGCCCCCCTGTCCTCCAGTGTCGTCAGGCCGATTTTTTCCCTTAATTTTTCTTCATGGGAAAATTTTCCCCTTAGCCGGGAAACAAACCCTTTTGTCGAAAAACCTTTGTACTTTTCTCAAGTTTCTTGACTTGCTTTTTATAAAAGTGGGGGTTTCCCAAAAACGGGTTTTGCTGCATCCCTCCATAGGGGGCCTGACATACACGGTGTAAGTTTTTTCTTGAATAAATTCCTTACAAAGGTATGGGAAATTTGCTTTTTCCCTCAGGTTTGCCAGGCGCCCTTTGCAAACAGCATTTATTAAAGGAGTGTGTTTCCGGAGACATGCCGGTTTTATTTACTCCCCCCAAGATCTTTCCCCCTTGAGTAAAGGTTTTCCCGTCTTGGCCCCATAGCCTATACCTGTCTCGGGTTTTTTTCTGGGGCCCTTCCCCTATTTTCCCAGACTTTGAAATTTCCCCGGGTTTAAAATTTCAAGAACCCAAATTGCAGGACCAGGGGGCCCATTTCGGGCCCAAAGGTCTTTTTGGGGTCCGGGCCTGGTTTCTCTAAGATTTAATTCCCCTCTTTAAAACTTCAATCACTGAAAACAGGGACTTTTCTGAGCCCCTAACCCTTCCATCATGTCGTTCACATATACCAAAAAAAGCACGGGTCCTAGGCCCGCCCCCTGTGGGGACCCCCCTGTCACGGGTGCCCACTGTGATCATCTTTTACGTCCCATAAACTCGTTTTTGGGGCCCCCTTTGTCAGGTATTCTCGGGATCCATTCCCGTGCCCTTCCGGGTTATAGGGCCCCCTGATGCTCTAGCTTCGGCACAAATTTCTTGTGAGGAAACTGTGTAAAAGGGCCCTTTTTTTTCCCTTGCAGCCCCAAAGAAGATCAATAAACCCCAAACCCCTCTCTCTTCTTTTTACTTCTGTTATTTTATCATAAAACTCCAGAAGGTTTTTTGGACACAGGATTTCCCTTTCCGTGAATCCGTGCTGGTTGGCATTTATACTTTTTGTTTCCTTTTCCAATTGTCCACCATCTCCTCCGATAATCTTCTCCAAAATTTTTCCCCATACTTCCCACGTCAATACAAGGTCTATAGTTTAGTCCCTTTTTTTTTTCTGTCCCTTTTTTTAAAAATGGGAACTACATTTGCCGTCTTCCAACCTCAGGTAGTTCCCCCATTTTCCCGGGGGACGTGTTGAAGATTGGGTAAAGGGGCCACCCCAAAACCATATCTCCCTCCCCCCTCTCTAAGGCCCCACGGGGGATTTTTGGCCCCGGTCCCATTCCCTTTGAGGTATCGATGTCCCTTAGCATTTTTCTTCACCCCTCCTCATCTGTGTGTATGCCCGTCCAATTTTTGGGTTGGTGTTTTCCTTGTTTGGTGTCCCCATCGGGCCCGCCCCCCCCGGTTCCTTCCGTTCTACTGTAAATACTTCCTTAAATCTCGTGTTGAGCTCCTCACATACCTTTTTGATCTTTTCCCTTTTTTTGATTTCCCACCTTTTTTCCTCACCTTATCCCCCTGGTCCTTGATGTTGTCTTCCCCCAAAAGGGGCCTATACAGCAGTTTTCGGGTCAGTTTTGGGCTTTCGGGGGTAGGGTCTTTTTTCATACTGTCGCTGGGCCCCTCCTTATCTGTGCATACTCGTTTCGGCTCTTCTACTAATTTTCCTTGTTTTCCTGGGCCCCCTTTTTGCCTCCGGACTTTTTCCATTCTCTTTTTGCACTTATTTTTTTTGCCTCCCTAAAACCTTCGGGAAAAACCAAAGGGACTCTTTTTGGTTTTCCTTTTATTTTTTTTTCCTGGGAAAAAAAAATTTTTTCCCCCTGCCTTTTGCATTTTGGGTTGCCAAAATTTTCCATCATCTCTTTTATTGTTTTTCCTCCCATTTTTTCTGCCCCAAACCTGAACCCCGCGGGAAAGTTTCTCAAACTGGGTAGCCCCCCTTTTATATTTTTTGCCTGCCCCCTTTTCATTTTCCGGTTACCTTTTCCCACTTGAAAAACTTACATATAGTCAAAACCCGAACCACGTAAATTCGTTTCTCCAAGGGGCCTCTCGTAAGTGGGGTCCTCAATGTCTGAACTGCTCAGGGTGAACACAAGATCCAGTCTTCCCGGGCTCATCCCCTTTCTTCTCTGGTTGTTTTCCCTGACAGGGTTGAGCTTTTGGGGTTTTCAAGTCCCACATCCACATTTTGGCTCTCCATGTTTGGGGGAAACCCCCCCTTTGGGCTCCGGGTTTTCCCAGTCGATTCCCTGTGGTTAAAAAACCCCCCTTTTCCAGAAAATTTTGGGCTGTGCTCGAGGAGCTCTTTTTGGGCCACCTCAGCCAGGTGTCCCCCCTAAACCCGGTTGTTTTCTTCGACCCCTTTCCCCTTGGCCTCCTGCAGTTCTGTGGGGGGTTTTTATACATCACCCCAAAGGGACTACTTTAGTCTCCCCAAACTAAATTTGTACCTACAAGGGTTAGCCCTCTTTCCCCAAAATCATGTCCATCCCTTTCCCCTTTTCCCCCTAAAAACCCCATTCGGTTTTTTTAAGAGCAGTGAAAACCCCTCCTCCCCCTCTATTTCCTTCAATCTTTCCTCTTATCGAAAAACCTGGGGGAAAAAAGTTTTGTGTCCTTTTTTGCCCTCAGCGAGTTTTTTTTTCTGTGACTGCAAAGATTTTCTGGGGATTTTTCACTGATTCTTTCGTTCCACTCCTCATGTTTATTCGTTTTTTCCATCCGCGTTTGTGAAACCAAACCTTCGGGTTTTTTTTTATCTTTTTGTGGTCATGCAAGAAAAAGGGGTTTGGGGGGAAGCGAGAGCCTTGGGGGGGGCCCTTATGGGGCCCTGTGGTGTAGGTGGGGTTTGTGTTAAAGGGGGGGGGGCCAGAATCCCCAAAGGGGACAGCTTTTGGGGGTGGGGTTTTGGTGAAAAGGGGTTTTTGGGGGCAAAAGGGGAACGTGAGTGGGGGTAGTTTTGGTTGCTCAGTTGCTTTGGGAAGGGTGCGGTTGGAGTCTTTTGGGGGGAGTTTCTGTGGGGTGTTTCCCCCTTCCCCCTGTGCCCGGGCCCCTGTCATTTTCGTCATTGCCTCCCCGTTCCCCCTTTGGGGTCCTGTCCCCTCTCTTTCAGTGTAGTCCTTTCTTCTTGTGTTCTGTCGGGGCCCGAGGTAAAACTCTCGGGTACCCCTCTTTGTCCCTCAGTTTTGGGCTTTCTCTTTGCAGAATCCTGGTTAAAAGATTCTTCCTTGAAATTACCCCTGACAGGCCGTATCCTTCCACTCGAAAACCCCCCAAATTTCCCTCTGAAAATTTGTCACCTGGGTAAATATCGCCCTCCCCTATTGTTTTCTGATCCCTTTTAAATCATTTTTTTCTCCCCCTGTTTTATTTCTTCAAAGTTGTCCCCCTTGCCTTCTTTGGGGGCCGTACACAAAAACTGACCTCGCCCTTTCCCCCTTTCCCCCTGAGTCTCCCTCCGCTTCCTTGAGGGGATTTTTTTTCCTTTCCCTTGACATTTTTCTTTCCTTCAAATCCCCCGTCCCTATCTGAAACTTCTATTCTCAGTGAACTTTTCCCTTTTTTTTACCACTTTTTTTTTTCCCCCTTTCTACTTTCAGGTTTGGGTGTTAATTTTCTGGGATATAGCAAAAACCTTCATTGTCCCTTCGGACCTGTCCCTTTGATTTTTGGGGTGCCCCATTTTTATTTGTGTACGGCATGTCTCCCCTTGTTGCTTACCGTCCCCTTTTCTGCGCCTGGGCTTTGAATTTTTTTGATGTCACATTTGAAATTTTCATTTTTTCCCCTCTAATCTGTTTCGGTTTTTGCAGTTTTTTCTTCTAAGAAATGTTTTTCCTAGCTTCTGCTGCTTTAAAACCTGTACTTCCCCCACTTCCTGCACTCTTCAGCCCATCCGGGTTTCCCCATTTTTCTTAACCCAAACTTACTATCTTTCCCTTCCCCCCTCTTTTCCTTTCCCTTTTTTTTGGGGTCTAAAATCCCAGTCCTTTTCCCCCCCTGGTTTGTTAACAGATCTCTGGTTTTCCGTCCTTAGGGGGAACCCCCTTTTTTTTTTTTGGGTAAGACCAAGGGGGGGAGAGAAAAGGGGAGGGGGGAGAAAGGGGAGAGAAAGGGAGAAAGGGGAGGGAGAGGGGGAGGGAGGAAAAGAGGAGAAGGGGGAAAGGGGGGAGAGGGGGAAAAAAAGGCCAAAGAGAGAGAGAAATGGAGAGATGGGAGAGAAAACCTATAAGGGGGAGAGGAGGGTGAGGGGATAGGGTTTGGGGGGGAGGGGGGGGAGAGAGAAAAGGGGGAGAGGGAGGGGGGAGAAGAGAGGAGAGAGAGGGGTGGGGGAAGGGGAAAAGAAAGAGAGAGAGAGGGAGGGGGGGGAGAGAGAGAGGGGGAGAGAGGAAAGGGGGAGAGAGAGGGGAGAGGAGGGGGAGAGGGAAGGAGAGAGAGAAGGGAGAAGAGAGAGAGAGAGAAAAGGGGAAGAGGGGGGAGAGAGGGAAAAAAGGTAGGGGAAGGGGAGGGAAAAAGGAGAGAGAGAGAAAGGAGGGAAAGGGAAAAAAGGAGGGGGAAGGGGTGGGGGGGAAAAAAAAACGGGGAGGGAAACCCCCCCCCCCCCCGGGGGGGGGGAAAGTGGGGGGGGGTGGAGGGAGGGCAAACCCCGGGAAAGGGGAAAGGTTTGGTTTGGGGGAGGGAAAAGTGTTGTAGGGGGTGGGGGACCGGGCAAATTTTCCCCGGAAAAACACCCCGTGTTGTTTCTTAAAAACCCAGTTGTGGTTTGATTCAATCAGGGTCCTTCCCAGTTTATTTGTGACCTTGGGTGGGAGTCTTGTTTAATTTTCCAAAAAAGCTTTAAATTTGGTGTTTCCGAAAATTTTTCCAGTCCCCCTAAACTTTACCTGGGGTTTTTCTCCCTTTTTCCCCCTTTCCCTTTTTGTTTCCCAGTCATCCCCTTTTCCAAATTTTCCAAAAGCTTTTTTTCTTTAGGGGTTTTTTTTTCCCTTTCAAATTTTTCCCCTTTTTGTGGGTTTGCTTACCCCCAACTTTCCCTTTCCCGTTTCCCCCCTTTCCTTCCCTTGGTTTTTTCTTGTTCTTTCCCTTTTGGCCCCTTTTTTATTTAAAACCTTTATTTTTTTCCCCCGTTTTTTTTGGTTTTTGGGAAAAACCATTTTTGTTTTTTTAATTTTTAGGTTAATATTTGTATGTTTAGGTTGTTTTTTTGGGGAGGTGGGGGGGAAAAAAAAAGGGGGGGAACTGTGGGTATGTGAGAGAGTAGTGGGGAGGGGGAGTGGGAAGGAGAGTGAAAACAAGTGGGTGGTGGGGGAGGGAGAGGGGGAAAAGGGGGGGGAGAGGTGGGGAGGGGGGGGGTGAAAGAGGGAGGGGAGGGGTTTAGGTGAAGGGGTGAGATGTCGGGTGGGGGGGGGGGGGTTATGCTTTAGTCCTTTGGGAATGTGTGTGTGGTTTTTGTGTTGTGTGTGTGTGGTGGGGTGTGGGTGTGGGTGTGGGGGGTGGGTGTTTTGTGTTTTGTGTGGGGGGGTGTGTGTGTGTGTTGTGTGGGGTATGTGTGTGGGGGTTGGTGTGTGTGTTGTGTGTAAAGTGTTTTGTGTTATTTTGGTGTGTTGTGTTGTGTGGTTTTGTGTGTGTGTGTGTGTGTAGGGTGTAAGTGTGTGTTTATGTGTGTGGGGTGTGTGTGTGTGTGTGTGTGGGTGTGTGTGTGTTGGGGTGTTTTGTGTGTGTGGTTTTGTGTGTGTGTTTTGTGTGAGTGTGTGGGGGTGGTGGTGGGGGTTGTGTTTTTTTGTGGGGTGTGGGGTGTGTTGTGTGTTGTGTTGTGTGGGGGTGTGTGTGTGTACTCACCTTTTTGTTTCTCACCTATTTTTTGGTTGCAGGGGGCGAGTCCCAGCTCCTGGCCCCCCTTTTTCACCGGGTTTTAATAGGCCCCTCCCCTCCCCGCTCCCCGAGCTTTATCAAACCCCGTCTTAAAACTGTGTATGGTTTTCCCGCCCCACTACGTCCTTTTTTAGGGTTTTTTTCCACTGCCTTACAACTTATGACTGAAGAAATTTCTTCCAAATAACCCCTCTGACTCCCTTTTTTGTCTTCCCAAATTCCAATTGTGGCCTTTTTGTTTCTGGTCCCCTCCCGGAAAAATCCTGTCCTTGTCCACCTTGTCTATTTTCCCGCAGTATTTTATAAAGTCGTTTCATGTTTCCCCTGACCCTCCTTTTCCTCCATGTGTCCGGGACCCATTTCCCTTTAATTTTTTTTCATAGGACTTCCCCTTAGCTCTGGAAATAAATTGTTCAAAAAACCCTTTTTTTCTTTCTCTGTTTCTTGCGTGCTTTAAACAAGTGGGGGGTTTTTCCAAAAAGGGTGCTGCATATCCAAATATGGGGCCCGACATACACGGGGTTTCAGTGTTTTTGAATTTATTCCTTACTAAGGTATCGGAAAAAGTGTTTTTCAGGTTTTTCCAGGCGCCCATATCGCCCGCAAATTATCTTTATTGATGTGTGCTTCCGGAGACCCTCTCGGTGTTTTTAAATCCCCCCCCAAAATCTTTTTCCTTGAGTGAGGTTTTTCAGTCTTTGGGCCCCCTTTGCCTATACTTGTCCCCGTGGTCTTTTGTGCCCTTCCCCTACTTCATGACTTTTCATTTGGCAGGATTAAATTTCCCAGAAGCCCTTTGTGGACCAGGTGTCCGTCTGTCCAGGGCTCTTTGGAAGTCCTGCCGGTCCCCCATCAGATTTAAATTTCCTCATTAACCTTTAAAACATCTGGGAAAAAAGGGGGCACTTGTGAGTCTAACCCTTTCCCTCATGTCGTTCACATAAAACCAAAAAAAAAGCAAAAAGGGCCCAGGAAATGACCCCCGTGGGGCCCCGCTCGTCACAGGTGCCCCCTGTGAATTAAAAATCAAATTTCTTACCAGCTCCCTTGTTGCCCTCCTGTCAGGTATTTTTCTGATCCATTGCAGTGCCCTTTCCCGTTATATGCGCCTGAAGCTCTAGCTTTTTGCACTAATCCCTTTTGGGAACTGTTTTCAAAAGGGCCTTTTTGCAATCCAGGGGAAAATGCAATCAACCCACCCCTCCTTTTCTTGTTTTTACTTCTGTTATTTTATCAAAAAACTTTCCCAAAAGGTTTTTGACACAGGATTTGCCCCCCCGTTTAATCCGTGCTGGTTGGCATTTTACCCCTGTTCCCCTTCCAGGTGCTCCCCACCTCCTTCCCTGAAATCTTCTCCATAATTTTGATACTATAAAAAGTTCCCAAAGAAACAGGTTATAGTTTTTGTGCCTCTTTTTTGTCTCCTTTTTTGAAAAAAGGGAAACTACATTTGCCGTCTTCCAACCTCAGGTAGTTGCCCCTTTTTCCCGGGGGGTTTTGAAGATTTTGGTAATTTGGGAAAGCACAAAAATACTGCTTTCCCCCCTCTAAAAACCCCCGGGGAGTGTTGTCCGGTCCCATTTCCTTTGAGGGATCGATGTCCCCTTGCAGTTTTTTTCACCTCCTCCTCATCTGTATGTATGTCGTCCCAAAACTTTTTGGTGTATTCCTTGTTGGTGTCCCCATCTGGTCTGTCCCCCCAGAAATCCCCCCTGTCTCAAAAATGTAAATACTTCCTTAAAAAATTTGTTTTTGAAACTCCCCACATACCTCTTAAAAATTTTTTTTGTTTAGTTCTCCACCTTCTTTCCTCACCCCTTTAAAAAACCCTGGTTTCCCTTTCTGTTTTCCCCCCCCCCTAATGTGGCTATACAGCAGTTTCGGGTTTAGATTTGACTTTTTGATGCTATTTCGTTTTCCCTACTGGGCCCCTGGGCCCCCCTCCTTATCTGCGGGATACTTTGTTTCTGGCTCTTCACTAAAACTCCTTGTTTTCCTGGGGCCTATGCCTCCTGTACCTTTTTCCATTCTCTGTTTTCAAATTAGTTTTTGCCCCTACACCTTCGGGTTAAACCAAGGACTCGTTTTGTGTGTTTGTGTGTTTTGTGTGTGGGGTGGGGGTTTTGTTGTTGTGTGTTGTGTGGGGTGTGTGTGTGGTTTATTTTTGTTTTGTGTGTGTGTGTGTGTGTGTGTGTGTGGTGGTGTGTGTGTGTTTTGTTTGTGTGTGTGTGGGTGTGTTTGTGGGGTGTTTGTGGTGTGGGTGTGTGTTTTGTGTGTGTGGTGTGTGTGTGTGGGTGTGTGGTGTGTTTGTGTGTGTTTGTGTGTGTGTGTGTGTTGTTTGGGGTGTTTTGTGTGTGGGGTTTGGGGTGTGTGTGGGGTGTGTGTGTGTGTGTGTGTGTGTGGGGGGTGTGGTGTTGTGGTGTGTGTGTGGGGTGTGTTTGTTTTGTGTGTGTGTTTTGTTGTGTGCTCACCAAAATGATATTGAAAATTAAAAGTAATTTTTTATTGCTCCTTTTTACAAATAATTAATATTCCCTTTTCTTCAGGGTAAACGGTTTTAAACCCTTCCCTCGAAGAAACTTTAAATACCATTCTGTCTCCACAAAATACCCCCTAAACGTTTTTCAGAAGAGTTTTGGAGAGTGATGTATTAAGGCCCTGATCCATACAAAACTTTTTAAAAAGTGGGATGTTAAAACTTATGGGGGAGGGGAAAAAGGGGGACCCCAGTTGGGCCCCTGAAGAGGGGGGCCTGGAGCTATGAAAACGACCCCTGCAAATACAATTAGGTTAGTAAAGATTAGGTGAGGGACACTAATTGGGAGATCACGTACCTCTGCAAAAAACCCTGCAACACATCTGTTTCTCCCCTTCAACATCGGCCCTTTTCTTCATGGGGCACTTTGGGGCCCTTTTTTAAAAAAAAAACCGAAATGTATGGGCAGTTTTTTTCTAGAAATATTTTAAAAAGCGTCGCCGGCAAAAGACAGCGACAACAAATTAAAGTCAGAGGTCACGTAAATCGCACCGTGAAAATTTGGGGCGGAATCATGGAGGTGAGATATTTAGTGTAGTTATCTTCTGAAAAATGTGATTACTGTATCAACTCCCCCTTCCTAAGATGTAAAACACACCAACTCCCCCTTCCTAAGGGGTTTTACACACACCAACTTCCCCCTTCCTAAGATGTTTTCCCCACACTCAACTCCCTTCCTAAAATGTACCCAAAAACTCAACCCCACTCCCTAAAAATGTAACACACTCAAAATCCCCCCTCCCCAAAATGTACACACACTCAACTCCCACTTCCTAAGATTAAAACACACTCAACCCCCCACTTTCCCAAAAAGTAACACACTCCCAAATTTCCCCTCCCTAAAATGTCACACACTCAACTCCCACTTTCCCCAAAATGTAACCCCACTCCCCAACCCCCCCCCTAAGATGTAAAACACACTCCAAAATCCCCCCCCCTGAGATGTACACACACTCAACTCCCACTTCCCAAAAGAAAATTTCACACACTCAAAATCCCCTTCCCAAAAATTACACACAAATCAACTCCCCCTTCCTAAGAGTACACACACTCAACTCCCACTTCCTAAGAGTACACACACTCAACTTTCCCCCTTTCCCAAATGTACACCCCACTCAACTCCCCTTCCTAAATGTACACACCCCTCAAATTTCCCCCTCCTAAGATGTACACCACTTTAAAACCCCCTTCCTTTAAAAAGTAAAACACTCAAATCCCCCTTCCTAAAAGTACACACACTCATCTCCCACTCCCTAAGTGTACAAAACACTCAACTTTCCCCCCCCTAAGATGTACACACACTCTTCTGCCACTCCCCAAGATGTACACACACTATCCCCACTTCCTAAGATGTACATAAAAATTTGGGCTACCTCCATGCTTTTAGGTAACAATGAGACTAACGAATAAACTGAAAAAAATACACAGTTATGGGAAAACTTTCCACGTTTTATGTTTCGCCCATAAATTTTGGTTGGGGTTTTAAATCCAACAGGCCCCCTTATCAAAACCCTAAACCCCCGATCTGTTCTTTTTTCCTGGAGTCTGTCCAGTTCTCACTTAAATTTTTAAACCCTATAAAATTAAGGATACACTTGAATCAATTTTCCCCGAGATTTATTAATGTAAAATTAAAAAAAGCAGTGGCCCTGATCCTTGTGGGACCCCATCGTTATATATCCAATTCTGGGCGCCCCCACCTTTCCCCGTTACTTTTTCTCTTCTCTCCTTTCTTTTTTGTAGTCTCCTGCTGTTTTTCTTGTCTTTTTGGCCCTGACTGTGGGCAATGGCCTTCATGCAATCCAAGGGAAAATTGCAGGTTTACCTAGACTTTTTCTTTACTGTCTTAAAACTTTGTAATCCGTCGTGAAACCCCCAAAAAGGTTCACGGGACGGGATTTTTTTTTTCCCCTCCCCCCAAAACCTGGGTTTTTTCCCCCCCGACAAAAAACTCCCCACTTTCTAGATGCTCCACGAATTTTTTTCTTTTCAATCTTCCCGCAGAAGTTTAGTTTAGTATGCGTGTCATGAACCAATGTGTGGGTTTGGCGCCCCGCCTGCCTGCTACCTGCCGCCTGCCTGCTGCCTGCCTGCCTGCCTGCCTGCCCGCCTGGGCCCGCCCCACCTCCGGGCCCCCTGCCTTTCCTGCTTACCCGCCTGCTACCTGCCTGCCGCCCCGCCTCCTGCCTGCCTGCCCCCCCTGCCTTCCCCGCCTCCCCGCCGCCTGCCTGTACCTGCCTGCTTCCCCCCCTGGGCCTTTCCTGCCTGCCTGCCTGCCTGCCTTCCCGCTACCTGCCTGCCTGCCTGCCTGCCTGCCTCCTGCTACCTCCTGCCCGCCTTCCTCCTGGTTGCCTGCCTGCCTGCCGCCTGCCTGTCGCCTGGGAAACCCGCCCCCCCCTGCCTGCCTGCCTGCCTGCCCTGCGTAAATTCCTGTCTGCCTACCTGCCCCCCTGCCCGCCTGCCTGGTTTTCCTCTCCTGCCTGCCGCCTGCCCCCGCCTGCCCTGCCTTTCCTGCCCGCCTACCTGCCTACCTGCCACCTGCCTGCCTGCCTGCCTGCCTGCCTGCTTTCCTGCCCCTTTCCCGGGTGGCCCCGCCACCCTTTCCTGCCTGCTAACCTTTCCTGCCTGCCTGCTACCTGCCTTTCCGCCTGCCTGCCCTACCCGCCTGCCACCTGCCTTTCCTGTACCTGCCCCTTTCCTGCCTGCCTGCCCGCCTGCTACCTTCTACCCCCGCCTGCCTGCTTCCTGCCTGCCTGCCTGCCCGCCTTCCTGCTACCTGCCTGCTACCCGGGCCCGCCTGCCCGCCTGCCTGCCCGCCTGCCCCGCACCCCGCCTGCTACCTGCCTCCCCGCCTGCCCACCTTCCGCCTGGGCCCGCCTGCCTTTCTAACCCTTTCCTGCCCACCTGCCTGCCCGCCCCGCCCGCCTGCTACCTGCCTGCCTGCCTGCCTGCCCGCTACCTGCCTGCCCGCCCGCCTGCCTGCCCCGCTACCCGCCTCTACCCGCCGCCTGCCCCCGCCCCCCTGCCTGCCGCCCGCTAAAATGCCCCGCCCCGCCTGCCCGCCCGCCCGCCTGCTGCCTGCCTGCCTTCTAACTGCCCCCGCCGGGCCCGCCTGCCCGCCTGCCTGCCTGCCTGCCTGCCTGCCTGCCTGCCTGCTACCGCCTGCTACCTGCCTGCCCTTTCCCGCTTTTCTACCTGCCTGCCTTTCCTGCCTGCCCGCCTGCCTGCCTGCTACCTGCCTGCCTTCCTGCCGCCTCCCCGTACCTGCCGCTACCCGCCTGCCTGCCTGCCTGCCTGCCCGCTAAATGCCTGCCTGCCCGCCTGCCGCCTGCCCGCCCGCCGCCCTTTCCTGCTAACCCCGCCTGCCTGCTGCCCCCTGCCGCCTGCCTGCCCGCCTGCTACCTGCCCCGCTAAATGCCTGCTACCGCCTGCTACTGCCTGCCTCCTGCCTGCCTGCCTGCCCGTGCCTGCCCGGGCCCGCCCCCTGCCTGCGCCTGCCCCGCCTGCCCCGGGTCCTGCCTGCCTGGCCCGTACCTGCCTGCCCCGCCTGCCTGCCTGCCTGCCTGCCGCCTGCCTGGGCCCGCCTTTCCTGCCTGCCTGCTACCTGCCTGCCTGCCTGCTTTCCCGCCCTGCCTGCCTGGCCTGCCTGCCTGCCTGCCTCCCCGCCTCCCGCCTGCCCGCCTGCCTGCCCCCTGCCTGCCTGCCTGCTACCTGCCCGCCTGCCTGGCCCGCCCCGCCCGCCTTCTACCTGCCTGCCTGCCGCTACCCCGCCCCTTTCCCGCCTGCCCGCCTGCTACCGCCGCCTGCCTGCCTGCCTGCCTGCCTGCCTGTACCTCCCGCCCGCCTGCTACCTGCCCTTTCCTGCCCCGCCTGCCTGTACCCCGCCCGCCTTTCCTCCTGCCTGCCTGCCTGCTCCTTTCCTGCCCCCCCTGCTACCTGCCTTCCCCGCCTGCCTGCCTGTACCTGCCTGCCTACCTGCTACCGCCTGCCACCCGCTACCTGCCCCGCCTACCCCGCTACCTGCCTGCCTACCTGCTACCCACCTGCCTTTCCCACCTTCTACCTGCCCCGCCCCCGGGGTTTCCTGGGCCCGCCTGCCCGCCTGCCTGCCTGCCTGCCCCCCCCGCCTCCTGCCTGCCTGGGATACCCTGCCTGCCTGCCCCTTTCTACCTGCCTTCCCGCCCTGCCTGCCTGCTACCCCATGCCTGCCTGCCTGCCTTCCCGCCTGCCCGCTACCCCGCCTGCCTGCCTGCTACCTGCCTTCCTGCCCGCCCCGCCTGCCTGTACCCGCCTGCCTACCTGCTACCTGCCTGCCCCCGCTACCCTACCTGCCCCCCCCTACCGCTACCTGCCCGCCTGCCTGAACCCCCTGCCCCGCCTTCCCGCCTGCCCGCCTGCCCGCCTGCCTGGGCCCGCCTGCAACCCATGCCTGCCTGCCTGCTACCCGCCCTTTCCCGCCTGCCGCCTCTACCTGCCTGCCTGCCTGCCTGCCTGCCTGCCTGCCCTGCCTGCCTGCCTGTACCTTTCCTTTTCCGCCCGCCTGCCTGCTTTCCCGCCGGGCCCCCCTGCTACCTGCCTGCCTCCTGCTACCTGCCGCCTACCTGCTACCTGCGTGCCTACCCGACTACCAAACCCGCCGCCTCCTTTCTACCCGCCTGCCTGCCCGCAAACCCCTGCCCCGCCCCGACCTGCTACCTGCCCGCCTGCCTGCTAACCCCGCCTGCCTGCCTGCCTGCCTGCCTTTCCTTTCCCGTACCTACCTGCCCCCGCCTACCTGCTAAACCCGCCTTTCCTGCCGCTACCCGCCTGCCTGCCTTTGGGCCCGCCTGCCTGCCTGCCTGCCGCCCGCCTGCCCCGCCCACCCACCTGCCTGCCTACCCCTACCTGCCTGCCGCCTGCTACCTGCCCCTTCCTGCCCGCCTTTCCTGCCTGCTACCCAAACCCGCCTGCCCACCCGCTACCTTTCCTGCCTGCCTGCTACCGGGCCGCCTGCCTGCCTGCCTGCCTGCCTGCCCCGCCCGATTTTTCCCCAATATATAGATAACGTAAAACCTTGTTTTTTTTTTTCGAAGATTTTTTGGAAATTAGTTGTGTTTCCGGTTTACCTTTTGAAGAAAAGTCCCCCAGGGGGCACTCAAAATTGTTTTGGGCCCTTCGTTTTTTCTCTCCCTCCCTCCCATCCTCTTTTTCCTTTTTTTCTTCCCTCCTTTTCTTAACCTCCCTCGCTTCCTTTTTCCTTCCTCCTTCAAATTCCCCCCCAAAATTTTTTTCCCCCCTTTCCCCCCATTAATTTAACAGTTTTTTCTCATTTTTTTCCCCTCCCCCTCTTCCTCTTTCCCTTTCTCTCTTTTTTTTGCTGCCCAAAATTTAAAAATACCAACCCAAAGTAAAAACGACTAAATGCAAGGGAACCCCGGAAAAACCCGAGGAAAAAGTACGATTATTAAATTTTTATTATTATTTTTTTTTTATTTTTTTATCACACTGGCCGATTTCCCCCCAAGGGCCCGGTGGCCCGAAAAAGAAAAAAATTTCACCCCATTCACTCCATCACTGTTTGATGGTGAAAGTTTATTATTATTTTATTATTATTATTATTTTTATTTTTATTATTAATTTATTATTATTAAATTTTTATTAAATTTTTATTATAATCCTTTTCATTACCCAAATAACAATCCCGTAGACAGGTAGAAGAGAGTAGGAGGAAATTCTAAAAGAATGTCCCGTGGGGTACGTCAGGGATCGCTTTAAAACGACAGCTAGCTTACATAAAAAAGGGCTATCTTGGCCTCTGGGACAAGACCCCATCCCGAAAGACATAGAAATTTTGGGTTTGGGTTGGAAAAGAGAAAAATTTGACAGAGAATTGCAGACGCTTTTAAGCCCAAAAAAGAGACGCATGCAAATCCAAACGTACAGTTTGGAGTGGCACACGTTTAAATTAAATAGACACGTCTAAATTTAATAGAGAATTCGTGACTTAATTTGGGTAATGAGAAAGTTATTTCTAAATCATAAACTACGCTTCTAATTAAGATAAACAAGAAGCGTGTCTAAATGAAACTTAGAGACAAAAAACAAAAGGTGCGTCAAAATCAAACAAAAACACGGATTTATATATATTATGTGAATAGATATGAATGTCTAAATCTAATATATAGAGCCAAACAGACAGTCAGATAGGTGGGCCAACTGACAGGTAGGCAAATTGACGGTCAGGCGGGCCAGAAGAGATGAACAGACAGAAAGACAGGCTAGTAGACAGTCAGCTGGACACAGAAAAGGGCACAGAGCTTTTCGAATGAAATAAAAATCAAAATTTTGGCTCTCTTCCGCCTTATAAATGACTTTCGGTCAGTGAATTTTAAAGGTTTACGAGTTTTTGTAAAATGTTACGTCATTGTAACGTCAGTTTTGCATTCGTTATTAGCAAATAAATAAGCAAGCAGGCGCCGGAGGCAGGCATGAGGATGGTGGTGAACAGGCTGCCAAGAAACAGAGGAAGTAACAAGGGGATGGGTTGAACAGGCTGCCAAGCAATGCAGAAAATCAGACAAGCAGGATGGTGGTTGAACAGGCTGCCAAGCAAACAGCCAGGAAGTCAGACAAGCAGGATGGTGGTTGAACAGGCTGCCAAGCAAACTGCCAGAAAATCAGACAAGCAGGATGGTGTTGACAGGTGCAAGCAAACAGCAGAGACAGGCAGACAAAAAGATAGGCAAACGGTAGGCAGAGACAGGAAAATAGAAGACAGATGAAGAGGAAGATAGGAAAGCAGATAGACAAGCACGAAAATTAGACACATGTGCAACATCTGGGTGTCTTTATTGTAGACGTTTCGCCAACCAGTTACTTTATCAATACAAATTCAGGGACATAATAAGAAGACAGTAGAACTCTATACAAAAGATGAGGTAATCAGTCCCTCAGCCTTGGAGTTGGTGAAGAGCCCCGTAGTCGTGAAGAATCTGGGGCACAGACAAGAAGGCTGGTGCTTATGTACTGGCGTCAGGTGATAAGAGATGGGCAGTAAACGAAGGCATTGTCATTGGTAAGCAGGATTTCCCAGTGGAAGTAGGTCATACCCGAGGGACGGGTTAGTAGTAGTGATGAAGGTTGTGGAGACGTCCTCTGAACCAAGATTCCATGATGTTGCAGTGTCTGACAAGTTGCACAAACTTGGTATACAATCTTGTCGGTATTGTATACCATTCATGTACAGATAGACAAGCAGGCAAGCGAATAGATAGACAGGTAAGCAAGCAGACATACATCACAAGAAAGATGGAACTCAAGACAAGGAGGGACTCAAGACAAGGGGGGTACTTAAGACAAGGGAAGTACTCAAGACAAGGAAGAACTCACCTGGTAAAGTTGTAATCTGAAAGATCGTATGTCGAGTAGTCAGCCTTGTCTGGAAAAAATAATGAAGAATTTTTCCAATACTATGACTGGTACAATTGACAAGTGATCCATAATACCGTGGCAGGTTCCATTCATAAGTATTCCACAATTAATGAGACTGATTTCAATATATATATATATATATATATATATATATATATATATATATATATATATATATATATATTATATATATACATTTCAATAAGATCACAGTAAACAGGTGATTTCAGAATATGCAAACAACCATCTGGAAAGAAATAGAGAAATTCCAAGCGCTTTCGTGACTACTCACATTATCAAGGAACTATGAAAGTAAAGCATCCAAGGAATCTATATAAGGGGTCTGGCCAGCACCTCACTATCAGATCCCACAACGGTTTAACACCTGACGCGCGCCGGCCCAACTGGACGGTCCTTTGCACAACTCACCAACAAACTATTCTACCCAAGAAAATTTAAAAATTATTATTTGTCCAGTGTATTATTAAATTCTTCCCAAATTCTTTAATTATAAATGGATCTAATTTATATAAACCAAAGGAAATATTCATATTATTGTCAAAACTGCTTTTTTTGAAACAAGGTTCAATTATATTCCTGTCGACCATGGACTTGCTTGATACTACTTTCTCAACTTTTTGAAAATCATGGATGGTTAAAATCTCTTTACACGAATAAATAGAGATTGGGTCTTGTCCGTTCAAATTTTATTT
>NC_069405.1:43766790-43811338 GCF_026875155.1 Cherax quadricarinatus | reverse complement strand
GGCATTCCAAAAACTATACAAAGTGATCAAGTACTAACTTCACTGCCAAAGCATTTAGGGAAGTATTAACAGGTTAGGGATAATTCACAACTTATCCACTGCCTATCATCCTCAGTCCCAAGGCGCCCTTGGAAAGATTCCACCATACATTAAAAACAATGATAAATGTTTTTGCATGCACTTTCCGACAGATTGGGATGAATCTCTACCTTTTGTTGCTGTTCTCAGTAGCGGGAGGACGTGGCAAGAGTCTACAGGTATAGTCCGGTTTTGAGCTGATCTTTGGGCACAATGTAAAGGTCCTCTTCGGGTGCTCAAAGAAGGATGGGAAGGGGAGAAGACGTAGCTCAGCACTCTACAACCGTCTTCAAGGTTGCAGGTGCAACGTGAGTTGGCCACGGCTAACCTAAAGACAGCTCAAAGTAAGATGAAACCAAGGTAAGACAGAAGTGCACAATTCCAGCTCCAGTCCATCCAGGAGACAAGGTGTTGGTGCAGGAACTTATACTGGCCCACACCTTGAAAGCTAGATTTACGGGGACGAATGCAGATAGTAATAGATTATCTGATTTAAATTATGTGGTTAGCTCCCATTGATAGACCTCAAAAACAAAAACTTACCACATTAATCAAATCAAGGGCCCTTTCAACACCAGATAAATCCCAGTAATGACTCTGTCCTCTACCTCTGAGACGACTCTGACTCTTTGCACTCTATCTCTGAATTAATACTAAACTTTCAAATTCCGTCCCCTCCTCAAGGATCCCTAGCCCGTTAATGGATGGATTATCTGAAATACAAGCAAAAGCAACCAATTTAACTGAGCTTCTACAGTCCATACCTAATATTTTTTTCGGATGTGCCGAAAAAAATGTACGTTAGGTTTACCATGATGTAGATGTGGGAAAATCTAAACCAATTAAACTCTCCCCCTAACAGAGCTTAATCTGAAAAGCAGAGGCTACTTCACAGGAAGTAGACTTCCTTTGTAAGAACATGGTTTAGTGGAGGAGTCATCTAGTCCATGGCTTCAACCGTGCCTCCTAGTAAAAAAGCCTGATGGAGGGTTCGTATGTGCACAGACTAACGTAAAGTGAACGAGGTCCACAATTACAGATGCTAACCCTCTTTCCTAGCTGGATGACGTAATTGACTTTGTGGTAAGGCTACTTTTGTGTACCAAATTAGATCCCTTAGAGGGTTACTATCATGTACCTTTGACAGATAAGCGAAGGAAATCTCTGCCCTTCGTAATTCCATGAGGTCATTATCATATACAGTTACCCCCTTCGGAATGAAAATTCCCCCTCTTCATTCCAGGAAACTCATCCATCAGGCTATTAAAGACTTGAAGGGCACGGCAGCATACCTAGAATAATTTGTTGTGGTCTGATACTTGGGATCAACACCTACTTAGACTTAAAGCCTGTTTGAGACTTTAAGAATTCCAATTAACAGTTAATTTATCTAAATCTTCCTTTTGGCCAGCCACTGTCACTTTCTAGGCCATGAATAAGGTAGTGAGTAATGTTGCACCTAAACATGCTAAAAGTTCTTATCGATAAAGAATATCCAGTTCCTCATGATAGGAAATCTCTTCAAAACGTTTCCTAGGCATGATCGGATTTTACAGAAGATTCTGTAAGAATTTCTTTCTCAGATATTGTAGCCCCTCTCAAAACCTCTCTTACCAGTCTAAAGTTTTACTTTATTTGGACTTCCAGATTGTAACAAACACAGGCTTTAATAAAGAAAAAAGAATTATTGTGCTCTGCACCCATTCTCCCTGTCTCCAGTCTTCCTCCAAGACCTTTTTTCATACAGGTTGATGCTTGTGAGTCCTGGGGTCTTGGGGCGTACTATTACAAATCGGGAAACAAGGAGCTTGCAGCCAATCGCATACTTTTCAGAGCCAAGTTCCAGCCACATCAGAAAGCTTAACCTACCATGAAAAAGAAGCCCTCGCGCGCTGGTACTTGGCTTTGGAGCCATTTCGATGTTTAATGTGGCCAGACATCGCAGGAGTCACAGTCTAATACAGTGATCACAACCCGTTTAGTCTATCTCCAAAGCCATGAAGAATCACAACACAAGGCTTATGCGTTGACGCTCAGGCTGCAGCCCTACAACCTAAAAATAAAATATATTGCCGCAAAGAAAATGTGTTGGCAGTCTCTTTGTCAAGAGTCATAGTTTAATATTTTATTTTAGTTAGGATGTTATTTGTGGTAAACCCCCTTCAAAGCTCTTTTTTTTATCCCCGATGGGGGGTTTTTTTTTAGTGAGGGGATACCGGCTTACCGTCCGCTTGTATCTTGGACCTAATGTTGGCTCTATCTGACTGGCTGCTCACTCAGAGTTTTAGGGTTTGGCTTTTGCACTAGGAAAGCTGAGCCTCTATCTAGAGTTTGGATGGTGGAGAGGATAGGCGGTCCCATTTATTTGGTGCCATGGCGGCACGGTTACCACTGGAGGTGGCAGCCTAATCTGAGCCTTCTCGGGGGTGGGGGTGTGGCAATCAAAGAGTACGTAACCTTTATTCGGCGCATGGACACCCCTCATTTACAGGCTATCTCCCCCAACCAGCGAACCAGGTTGCTAAGAGTTGATGATGGGGCCCCCATCGTTCAATAGTGACTCAGGTTCTAGCCAATAAGGTGGTGGGAATTGACAATTCGCAGAGGTTTATGTGGATATACCGGCTCTCCTGTCGTCTGCCCTTGTCATTCCCATTCTAGAGCTGGTTGAAGCACGGTCTGCCTTATCTTGTGGCTTCTATTTCTCTGCCTGCTTACCGTGGAAGTGGCCACTATATTTATCACTGTACATAGTGTACATATTGCTGTTATAATTGGTGAAGGATAATATAAGTCTAAACTTTTTCTACTGTGTTTATTTGCTCCCATTACACCTGGGATAACAGGCCATTTGAAATCCTAGGTTGTAATACCTCTTCTATTTGTTTCAAATCTTAAATGCTAATATTTTACTCTGCAATATTAATATCACTTGGTTAAGGTACACAGGAATGTTGTTATACAGTACAGGAACACTTTCTCGGGTCATGCAGCGACCGAGGTGCATCTAGTTGAGAAAACCTTAGGCCACGAGAGGTTATTTCAGTCGTAGTCTGAAAAAGGCACCTTTGACATTAAATTACAGGAACTGTGTATATATGTCTTCATGTATACACGTGATGTAGATACCAGTCATCGTTTTGAAGCGATAAATATATTGTCTAATTCTCCATAGAATCACATGAAATACATGTTTAAGACTGCAACCATTATTACACAAGACATTGCTTGCTAATGATCGTTGAAACTTAACTGCTCGCCTCTCAGTTTCTCTGATTCCGTCTGCTCCATTGTTCTGTCTGAGCATTTACATTTTCTGTAATTATCTGGTGGCATTATCCAACTGAGAGACACACAAAGGCAGAAGCCATGAATCTGAGGGATATGACTCTCTCTCATACCCACATTGTTGAAGCTGCCTCAGCCTCAGCTCGTCCCACATATATATAACCAGAGATGTACTCATGCTGTGAGTACGACCATAGACGTACTCATGGTCTGAGTACAACCCCTCTAAATACTTTATAAATAAAATATATGCATCATCTATAATTATCCCAGCAGGAGACATTATAGAAATTGTGATAAAAATTCTTACAATTGTATGTTATTAATTAAAATCAAAGCATATTTCCCTATGATTTATAGATTCAGAGATGTTGTACATCAGAGTATAATTTCAATAGTCAGGTCAAGCACATCTGTCAAGACAGCTATTGAATGAATGATGGTGAAAGTGTTTTATTTTTAGGGTGACCATTCTTCTGTGGGAGACGGACGGTATGATCAAATTTATTTTAGGTACAACCATGAGCAATCCTGAAGTTAAATCAACATTGTAGAATAACTGAGTAGTTACACCAGTTTTTTTTATCATATAGGCAGTCGTCTGAATAGTTATTATTATTAATTATGTACAACATTGAAAACATTTAATAATTAATTCTGTCAATATATATATATACATGAATTTTAAAGGAAAAAATTATAAATATTAAAAATTAAGTGGTGGGGAAAAAATCTGATTAAATTCTCAAGTACAACCAGTCCAGTCATCCATTTTCATCCATTTTCTTCGAATAGTTTCGAAGGATGTACTAAGCAAAAAGTCGGTTAGTTTCCTATCTCCCAGTTCAGGTTGTGCTAGATGATTCTTTACCTGGCTCTGTTAGTATCGCACGTGTTTTAAAGATAGTCATTTACCAACCAAGAGGTTTCCAAATATCTGTGTCTTTTGATATGCGACATATTGCTGGGTCGAGGTAGGACCCCGAGATTTGAGTTTGGAAGTCTACACAGATGTTCATGTCAAAATCTGCGAAACATTTATCAGAATCACTCCGTATAAGAAGTCGGTTTACTTAACCAATAGTTGTGTTGACATTTACAATTAAGTGAAGCGGGTAGATAGCAGACATTTTACCTCAGGAAGTTGATAGGGTCAAAATTTCCTGCCATTGCGTTCGTACATTGCGCATGCTACAAAAGGATTAGGGTCACTGCGTTCTGTGACTCAAAAATTTTCATTCCCCTCTCTCTCTCTCCTCTCTCTCCCCTTTTCTCTCTTCTCTCTCTCTCTCTCTCTCTCTCTCTCTCTTTTCACAGGGTTTGACAAGGTTAAGTTAAGGATCCCTAGTTTTATTGACAAGCTATTTACAGGTTAAGGATTCCTAACTTTATTGACAAGCTAAGAGTTGTTCCCTACATCAGCTCATTTTAAAGCATTTTTGTTATGAGACATACAAGTAGGGAACAGGATGAAGTTGGAGCCATTGTTTGGGCCCCGCATTTTCATTTGATCAACGACTTTTCTCGTTGACATCATTATGCTGTACGAATGTGTTCCATACTCGAGTCATCCTGGGGATAAATGATCACAGATGAAGTGATGTTCTGGAGACGGGTACAGCCAGACTGAAGTTACTGCTTTCTGCCCGTCTTGTGGCATTAAAGCTTGTTTCTCGCTGTCCTCGAAGTGGATCCAAGTGTGATACTTGACAATATTGGCCTTGTAATAACAGTAAGGCACCCACATCCCTCCTATGTTGAAGGCTCTGCTGAAATGACAGATCTATCCAGGATTGGTCCAGGCGAGAGATGAGATGTCTTGCTCTGTTCTCTATTCTGTCAAGCAGTCGCAGATGAGAGGGGGGGGCAGGCAAACCAAGAAAGTGGAGCATACTCAAGTTGTGAGCGTACTTGTGCCTCGTACAGAATCTTGCAACTCCTACTGTCAAGCAGATGCGAGATACGGCGAAGTGCTGTAAGCTTCCTGGCTGCCCTTTTTTGCAAGATTTACAACGTGGTTCTTCATGGTCAGTTTGGAGTCAAATTTCACCCCAAGGATATCAACTTCTTCTCCAAGTGCCAACACCCTCCCATTCATCCTTCCTACTGCACCAGCATTACAATCATGGTGCCTAGAGACCATCATCATTTGCATTTTCTAAGGTGCAAATGTTACTTGCCATCTATTTCCCCAAGCTGATATAGCTCTTAGCTGGTGACTGATGTAGCTTTAGAGCAGCTGGCATTTCTTCTCTTGGATAAGTGAATGTCAGTGTACAGTCATCTGCATTGCATGGATTTGGTGAGATGAAGGTATTGAATAGACATTCCATAACAAGGTCCCAGCACACCCCTTGTGGAACCTTGCCCCAATGGATGTTTTTTTGATTCCTTTCCTTTAGAACTACCCTTGAGATCTCCCCTGAAGGTAATCAGAGGAGACTATGTGAACTACAATTCCCAGTGCTTGAAGTTTTGCTAAGGGCCCCTGGTCCCAAACCCCCCGGTCGAAGCGCCAAAAATGTCCAGTGCTACCACATGGCGATTTTGCATTCACCAGGACGGTCCCACTTAGGGAGAGGTTTAACGTGATAAGCGCAAAGTAAATTTTCCCCCAAAAGGCCAATTGTGGCCCAAAGCAGTGGGGGTTTTGCCCCAAAAAACCCTTCATTTTTTTGAGTTATTGTTTCGGATTTCGTGATTGAAGGGTGCATGTTTTTGTTTGCTGATTTTGCTCTGCTCTTTTTTTTGTAACGGGGACTCCCTTTGCCTCTTCCCCGCGGAGGGCCATTTACACGTATTTTGGCATGCTGAAAAAGTGATTTAGGGTGCTGCTAGGGGTTGCACATCTTCTCAGCAATCTTGGGCTCAACTTGTCTGGGCCCACAGCCTTTTTGGTCAAGTGTTTAAAAAGGAAATGCCCCTTTTGCCTTATTGTCACCCTGCCAGTTTTGACAAGTTTTTGCAGCAAGCCAAGAAGGGGGGCCCTTGCTGGATCAGGAATTGCATTTTGGTGCAAAGGGGTGTTCGGCAAAGGGTCCCCTTCTTTTGATACTGTAGAGGTGGTAACATCCTGCGATTTAGAGATGGAATGAGTTCACAGGCGAAAACCCTTTCTGTCCTTGAGGGGGACCACCGGGTTTTGGAGCCTACCCTCCCTGTTGCTAGTTTCGTTTTGTGTCCTTCCCATTTAACAGGCCTACTTTTGAACGTCCCCCATATGCCATAGGCTTGCCTTGCAATTCTTGTTATGGTGGTAGGATGTTTTTAAAACCTTCGCCATGTTTTGTACTTACGAGCAGCCTCCTAAAACGAAAGCCAAACCAAGGCTGATCTGTAGGCTTCGTCCATATTCCCGGTGGGAAGTTTCTTGTTGTAGATTAAAAGGGATGCACCCAGCGAAGGCTTTCACTTGGGTTGTCAACACCCTTTGGAGAAGGCATTCCAATCGGTGTGGCGACCCCTCTTTCTGTTGGGATCAAAGTCCATAAAAACCCCTTTGTGGTAGATGATAAAAACGAGCCGGGGGTTGACAAGTGCCCATACCTTCGCCGATCATCATATGGGTCAAGGGAGGGCCACAGATATGGTAGGGAAATCAACAAATTTTCCATGTAAAATACTGCAAGAAGGTCTAAAAGTCCTCTGTATGGTTTGGTTGGGGTCACCAAATAATTATGATAGTTGAAGTTGTTTTGTAGCAAAAGGGAGTCCCATATTTTCCCATTGGAAGTTGGGGGTCGCATTTTTCCCACAGGGCTGTATTTTTGCACTGCTATACAGAGGTACTAGTGTTTATGAAAGAGTTTGAAGAACATCATTTAAGGGTAGGGGTGGAAACTAAAAGTGCTGAGCTGAACACTTTAGAGAACACAGAGCAACCCCTTTCCTTGCCCTTGCTTTCTTTCTCACCCATGAGGTGTCCCAGCAATTCTTGCAAAATTTTCTGGAGCCCTGTCGTCCAAAAATGTTTCAAAAACAGCATCTGTCGGGCGTCGAGTTTTCCCCCAAAATTGTTGGCTCTCCAACATTTGTAATGAAACCTCTAATTTGGCCCAAGGGTGCTGATAGACTGGTCCTCATGAAGTGGTACTTTAGGTGGTGGGTGTGCAGGGAATGTAAGGGGCCTGCCCTTGAGAGAGGTAGGGGATTTAGGCAGCTGCAGTGAGTTGGTCTTGGTTTGTTAAGGCAAATACCCCCTGCTGGGTGGATAGGAGTAATGGTGGGTGAGTATGGAAGGGGTTCACCAATTCAGAGATCCCGCTGGTTTGTTCCAGAACGGTCCTAAAAAAGGGGTCCTTTGGCAAGTTCCCTTTTTCTTCGAAAAGGTCCCTTGATGCCTTCTTTAGTGTTTTTTGATTTGTCCTCGGTTCTGCCCCAGGGCTGTGTTAGTGGAGGGTGAGACTGCTGTAGGGGCAGTTCGATAGTGTTCCTTGCTGTTCGTACTTTGTCACAGTAGGTTTTCAGGTGCAGTGATAGTTCCCCGATTTTAACGCACCAATCTTGGGGGAGAAAAACCCGACTCAGACTTGCCAAGAAACCCCTGCCCAGATGTTGGAATAGTGTCGGCAGGTGTGCTGACGGGTAGGATCGGAGATCTGGTGCACTGTCTGTGTAGGCGCGGCTGAAGCAAGGTGTCAGGGGTAGGAAATTAACAGATCCAAGGCCTTCCTTTGTTGCTGGGAAAAGGGTCTGTTCCCCAGGTGGGGGAAGAGGACTTGTGTTAGAATTCCCTAAGGTGGGGTTTTGAGCACTGTCAATCTGGGGGCCTTAGTGATGACGAATTCCACCCGTTATTTACCCCTGATTAAGCTCGTGTGGGACTTCCCGTCTTTGTAAATGTCCCCAGCTGGCAGCTTTCGTCACTTGTGTAGGCTTGCACTGGGCCCTTCTACAATAGCTCATGAAAGGCTTCCTGTGAGGTTTTTCTTAGCTGCAAAATTTTCAAACAGTCAAGAGGGCAGTCTTTACTTTGGACAGAAGTCCCTGAGGTAGGACTTCTGAACCCCTTTCCCCTGTAGCTCCGGCTTGTATCCCAAAAATACCACGGATTTGATATCCCTTAATTTTCTGAAATTTTCAACCGGCTGCAAAAAAATTTTCTTCTGGAAGAACTGTGTGGGAGTTTGGAACAAGTAGGCTCCCTTTCATCCAAAAAATCTTTTTCCCTTTGGTTCCCCCAAACACTGCAGTAACTCTGGGACAATGCCAGTGCGTAGATATTCTTGCTATTTTGCGATGTGAAATCATCCCCGAGGGGCTTGTAGGTTTGCAATGAATTTTTCAGGAGAGAGGAGTGGGTGGGGGTATCGTGGGTGGTGGATCGTGGGTGTTTGTAAGGGGGGTTTTGGGGGGTGATGGAGGGGGGGGCGGGGTGGCCCCTAGCTGGAAGTGTTTCCTTCTCACAAAACTTTTAAAGAAACTGTTTTTGCTATCCCTTTTTTTTCCCGTTGTTATAAAAAACCCGATGTGTACAAAACAAAACACAATAATATTTGTGCACTGTGAAGGCAATAGTGAGGTCATCCTAAGGCCTGCCCGTCCCTCCTTCCCCCCCCATTCTTCACCTACAAATTAAAAAATATATGATTATTATTATTATTATTATACATGGGCCCATTCCCCCCAAGGCGGGGGGGCCCGAAAAAAAAAAACTTTCACCTCATTCACCCATCACTGTCTTTCCAGAAGGGGGCTTTACACTACATTTTTTTAAACTGCAACATTAAACCCCCCTTCAGAGTGCAGGCACTGTACTTCCATTCCAGGGCTCAAGTCCGGCCCCGCCCGGTTTCCCTGAATCCCTTCATAAAATTTCTTTGCCACACCCAAAGCACGTAATATTAAAAAACCTTTGTCTCCATTCACTCCACAAAAACGCCATGATGCCTGCTGGAAGTCCAAGCCCCTCGCACACAAACCCCCTTTACCCCCCCCCTCAACCTTTCCTAGGCCGACCCCTACCCGGCCTTCCTTCCACTACAGACTGATACACTCTTGAAGTCATTCTGTTTCGCTCCATTCTCTCTACATGTCCGAACCACCTCAACAACCCTTCCTCAGCCCTTGGACAACAGTTTTGGTAATCCCGCACCTCCTCCTAACTTCCAAACTACGAATTCTCTGCATTATATTCACACCACACATTGCCCTCAGACATGACATCTCCACTGCATCTCCTCGCTGCAACATTCATCACCCACGCTTCACACCCATATAAGAGCGTTGGTAAAACTATACTCTCATACATTCCCCTCTTTGCTCCAAGGACAAAGTTCTTTGTCTCCACAGACTCCTAAGTGCACCACTCACTCTTTTTCCCTCATCAATTCTATGATTCACCTCATCTTTCATAGACCCATCCGCTGACACGTCCACTCCCAAATATCTGAATACGTTCACCTCCTCCATACTCTCTCCCTCCAATCTGATATCCAATCTTTCATCACCTAATCTTTTTGTTATCCTCATAACCTTACTCTTTCCTGTATTCACCTTTAATTTTCTTCTTTTTGCACACCTACCAAATTCATCCACCAATCTCTGGCAACTTCTCTTCAGAATCTCCCAAGAGCACAGTGTCATCAGCAAAGAGCAGCTGTGACAACTCCCACTTTGTGTGTGATTCTTTATCTTTTAACTCCACGCTCTTGCCAAGACCCTCGCATTTACTTCTCTTACAACCCCATCTATAAATATATTAAACAACCACGGTGACATCACACATCCTTGTCTAAGGCCTACTTTTACTGGGAAAAAATTTCCCTCTTTCCTACATACTCTAACTTGAGCCTCACTATCCTCGTAAAAAACTCTTCACTGCTTTCAATAACCTACCTCCTACACCATACACTTGCAACATCTGCCACATTGCCCCCCTATCCACCCTGTCATACGCCTTTTCCAAATCCATAAATGCCACAAAGACCTCTTTAGCCTTATCTAAATACTGTTCACTTATATGTTTCACTGTAAACACCTGGTCCACACACCCCCTACCTTTCCTAAAGCCTCCTTGTTCATCTGCTATCCTATTCTCCGTCTTACTCTTATTCTTTCAATTATAACTCTACCATACACTTTACCAGGTATACTCAACAGCTTATCCCCTATAATTTTTGCACTCTCTTTTATCCCCTTTGCCTTTATACAAAGGAACTTATGCATGCTCTCTGCCAATCCCTAGGTACCTTACCCTCTTCCATACATTTATTAAATAATTGCACCAACCACTCCAAAACTATATCCCCACCTGCTTTTAACATTTCTATCTTCATCCCATCAATCCCAGCTGCCTTACCCCTTTCATTTTACCTACTGCCTCACGAACTTCCCCCACACTCACAACTGGCTCTTCCTCACTCCTACAAGATGGTTATTCCTCCTTGCCCTATACACGAAATCACAGCTTCCCTATCTTCATCAACATTTAACAATTCCTCAACATATTCCCTCCATCTTCCCAATACCTCTAACTCTCCATTTAATAACTCTCCTCTCCTATTTTTAACTGACAAATCCATTTGTTCTCTAGGCTTTCTTAACTTGTTAATCTCACTCCAAAACTTTTTCTTATTTTCAAAAAAATTTGTTGATAACATCTCACCCTCTCTCTCATTTGCTCTCTTTTTACATTGCTTCACCCACTCTCTTAACCTCTCTCTTTTTCTCCATATACTCTTCCCTCCTTGCATCACTTCTACTTTGTAAAAACTTCTCATATGCTAACTTTTTCTCCCTTACTACTCTCTTTACATCATCATTCCACCAATCGCTCCTCTTCCCTCCTGCACCCACTTTCCTGTAACCACAAACTTCTGCTGAACACTCTTACACTACATTTTTAAAACCTACCCATACCTCTTCGACCCCATTGCCTATGCTCTCATTAGCCCATCTATCCTCCAATAGCTGTTTATATCTTACCCTAACTGCCTCCTCTTTTAGTTTATAAACCTTCACCTCTCTCTTCCCTGATGCTTCTATTCTCCTTGTATCCCATCTACCTTTTACTCTCAGTGTAGCTACAACTAGAAAGTTAATCTGATATATCTGTGGCCCCTCTATAAACATGTACATCCTGAAGTCTACTCAACAGTCTTTTATCTACCAATACATAATCCAACAAACTACTGTCATTTCGCCCTACATCATATCTTGTATACTTATTTATCCTCTTTTTCTTAAAATATGTATTAACTATAACTAAACCCCTTTCTATACAAAGTTCAATCAAATGGCTCCCATTATCATTTACACCTGGCACCCCAAACTTACCTACCACACCCTCTCTAAAAGTTTCTCCTACTTTAGCATTCATGTCCCCTACCACAATTACTCTCTCACTTGGTTCAAAGGCTCCTATACATTCACTCTCTCTCTCCTCTGCACTCCTCTCTTCTCCAGGTGCATACACGCTTATTATGACCCACTTCTCGCATCCAACCTTTACTTTAATCCACATAATTCTTGAATTTACACATTCATATTCTCTTTTCTCCTTCCATAACTGATCATTTAACATTACTGCTACCCCTTCCTTTGCTCTAACTCTCTCAGATACTCCAGATTTAATCCCATTTATTTCCCCCCACTGAAACTCTCCTACCCCATTCAGCTTTGTTTCGCTTAGGGCCAGGACATCCAACTTCTTTTCATTCATAACATCAGCAATCATCTGTTTCTTGTCATCCGCACTACATCCACGCACATTTAAGCATCCCAGTTTCATAAAGTTTTTCTTCTTCACTTTTTTAGTAAATGTCTACAGGAGAAGGGGTTACTAGCCATTGCTCCCGGCATTTTAGTCGCCTCATACGACACGCATGGCTTACGGAGGAAAGATTCTTTTCCACTTCCCCATGGACAATAGAAGAAATAAAGAAGAACAAGAGCTATTTAGAAAAAGGAGAAAAACCTAGATGTATGTATATATATATGCATGTGTGTGTCTGTGAAGTGTGACCAAAGTGTAAGTAGGAGTAGCAAGATATCCCTGTTATCTAGCGTGTTTATGAGACAGAAAAAGAAACCAGCAATCCTACCATCATGCAAAACAGTTACAGGTTTTTGTTTCACAGTCATCTGGCAGGACGGTAGTACTTCCCTGGGTGGTTGCTGTCTACCAACCTACTACCTACTACCAATATCACTGATATTGCTTATATTCACTTCAGTGGAGGAGTTGGCTTACTTGTACTAATGTGTTGTAGGTAGTACTACGTCACTGAACAGTTTTTATCCTCATCACCCTCGTAACCCTCGTAGTTAAGTAATATAAAGAAAGTTTGTGGAGCACACTGTGACACATTTTCACCCTCTCTCTCTCTGTCTCTCTCTCTCTGTCTCTCTCTCTCTCTCTCTCTCTCTCTCTCTCTCTCAGTAATTTGCTACAGTTTCTCACAATTTCACAACATACAATTGATTTCCGTTACTGGAGATGACCCGGATTGATTGGTGCGTGAAGGAAATCCAGAAATGAAAGACACGCTGTGATTGGTGCATGAAAACCATCCAGATATATAAGATAGGACCTGGTTGGTGACTCAGAAGGAAAAATATGTTGAATCAGGCTTCATCATTAAAAATTTAGGCAAAAATAACAAAACTCTTGGAATACGAATGAGACGAAAAGTCAATAAATCCGTGAAAATTAATCTGAACATAACTATAAAATAAATATAATTGCCTTTAAGAAGTCGTCGTAAATAATTTTAAATTGATTAAGGATATTATTAGAATATAACAAAAATAATAAAATTTAAATGGAGAAATGTAAATATATATATATATATATATATATATATATATATATATATATATATATATATTATATATATATATATATATATATATATATATATATATATATATATATGTCGTGCCGAATAGGCAGAACTTGCGATATTGGCTTAAATAGCAACGTTCTTGCCATATAGGACAAGAGAAAATTTGTGTATGCAATAATTTCGCCAAAATGCTTCTGAGCCTAACGAAAAAAATATATTTGATTGTGTTTGTTTAGTTCTAAATTACTGTAAATGTATTTAAAATATATTTAGTTGGGTTAGGCTAAAATAAATTGCTCTTGTTATAATAAGGTTAGGTAAGTTTTCTAAGATTCTTTTGGTACAAAATTAAAAATTTTTACGTTAACATTAATAAAAAATATATATCTTTAAACGTATAAGAGAAAATTTCAGAAAGGACTTAATTTTAAATGAGTTCTTGCTAATTGACCAGTTTTACATATTCGGCACGTATATATAATATATATATATATATATATATATATATTATATCTATATATATATAATATATATATATATATATATATATATATATTATATATATATATATATATATATATATATATATATATATATATGCAATAAGATCACAGTAAACAGGTGATTCAGAATATGCAAAACAACCACTGTGAAAGAATAGAGAAGTTCCAAGCGCTTTCGTGACTACTCACATTATCAAGGAACAATGAAAGTGAAGCATCAAAAGAAGGTATATAAAGTGGTAGCCCACACCTCACTATCAGATCCCACAACAACGAAACACCTGACACGAGACAGCAGGCCCACCGGCCGAACTAGACAGGTCCTTCATGCAATCCACTAACAAAACTATTCTGCCCAAGAAATAAGAAATTTAAAAAAAATATTATTTGTCCAACATATTATTAAATTCTTCCCAAATTCTATTAATTATAAATGGATCTAATTTATATAAACCAAAGGAAATATTCATATTAATGTCAAAACTGCTTTTTATGAAACAAGATTCAATTATATTCCTGTCGACCATGGGCTTGCTTGATACAACTTTCTCAACTTTTTGAAAATCAATTGAATGGTTAAAATCTCTCACATGAATAAATAGAGCACTGGAATCTTGTCCAGTTCTAATGCTATATTTATGTAGTTTTAATCTAAGTTCGAGACTTTTACCAGTTTGACCGTAATAAACTTTATCGCAAATTTTACAAGGAATCTTATAGACACATCCATCAGCATTTTGGGGGGAATTCTTTATGAAAAGTTTTTTTTACTGTATCAAGATTTTTGAATACAACTTTAATATTAAAAGTCTTAAGAAGAGAAGGCATATCAACCAAGTTTTCATGGTAAGGGAGAACCAACATATTTTTAGTTGAATAAGGCTGGTTGTCCCTTTTTGGATTGTAAAAAGTATTTCTAGCAACTTTAAAAGATTTATCAATTACATTTCTTGGGTATTTTAGATCATTACCTATTTCATAAATTTTGGATATTTCCTCATCTATGAAACTCTGGACTACAAATTCGTAAAGCACTCAAAAACATTGATGAGAAAACAGACAGTTTAACTCTATCTTGATGGGAAGAATAATAGTGGACATAGGAACAGTTATTTGTAGGTTTTCTGTAAATTTTAAATTTAAATTCATTATTATCCTTAATAATTAAAACATCTAGAAAAGGCAATGAGTTATTTTCTTCAAATTCAACAGTAAAATTAATAGAATGGGCTAAGCTATTTAATTTGCCAAGGAAATGGTGTATATCTACATTTTTGGGCATAAGACACAAAATATCAACATATCTGAACCATTTTGCTCTATTAGGGAGGATTGTGTTAAGCAACTTTTTTTTTAAAAAATCCATGTATAGGTTACTAAGAACAGGTGAAAGAGGATTTCCCATTGCCATACCAAACTTCTGAGTGTAAAACTTAAAATTAAATACAAATTTTGCATAAACAATGCAAAGTTTAATAAGTTTAATGATAGTAGGAACTGGCAATGGTAAATCATGATTAACGAGTTCTTCAAATAAGAAACTTAATAAATCATCAACAGGAACTTTCGTAAACAAGAAAGTAACATCAAAACTAACCATGTTAAAATCATTTAAGTCAGTCAAGGAGCTTAATTTATCAACTAAATCTATGTTGTTTTTAACATTAAAGTTAGAAATTTTGCCAACAATAGGGCTCAACAAAGAGAACCCTTGCTACAGCTGGATGCCCAGCCGAGAGGGAACCCCGATCACTAGCAGCCAGCAATACCCACAACCCAGCAAACCGCCCCGGCAGGATCACCATCTATCCTTGGAAGAATGGCAAGTTCTTAGCATGGGACTATACCTGTGTGTCCACACTGGCTGATGCCTATATCCATCACAGTGTCGGGCAACAGGGAGGAGCTGCTGACCACAGGGAGGAGTACAAGATCAGCAAGTACAGGGACATAAGCCAACAGTATCAATTTGTCCCAGTGGGATCAGAGACCTTGGGATCATGGGGAAAAAATGCCACACGTTTCCTTAAAGAATTGGGTTCCAGACTCATCGACACCACCAGGGACCCAAGGGCAGCCACTTTCATTTTCCAGCATCTCAGTGTGGTCATCCAGAGGGAAAATGCTTGCTGCATACTTGGCTCATGTCCAGCTTCAGAGGAACTGGAGGAAATTCATGATCTTTAATTCATTGTACCATTGTATTCATGCTTGTGTTTTCTATTAATAAATGTTCACCATATAGGGGGTGGTAGGAGAAGAAAATATTCAAACAGCTCCGGGGAGAACCTTGAGTTTTCCCTGAGGTACGTTTGTTGTCTTCTCTGAGGATGAGGTGTCCCCAGTCCAGCTATAGAGGTGGTACTTCCCTATATTATATATATATATATATATATATATATATATATATATATATATATATATATATATATATATATATATATATATATATATATATATATATATATATATATTGAAGCGAGTTACAGGGGTACTGACCAGAGAAGACACAGCTTATGAAGCCGTGAGGCCAATGGGAAGGAAGAAGAAATAACTTAAGCTAAGGCCATATCAGCCTACCAAACAGGGCCAAGGAGTGAAAGAGGAGAGCAGCTGGGTGCAGGTGGAGGGGGTGATAGGTCAAATGCATAGGCATTAGCATGCTACCAAGAGCTATAGGAAAAAACAAGGGAGAAAATGGCCATGTAAAGACAGGAACCAGAGTCTCAGAGTGAAAGGAGAGGAGGAGGAGAGGGAGGGCAAAGTCAGTGTTTATTCATGGGCTTCAGCAGAGCTAGGGAAGGAGACACACTGAAAGACAGGAGGCAGAAAGAAAAGAGATTGAGAACATTATCACAGAAATAGGCGAGGAGGACAAGTCTGAGATTGTAAATTTTCAAAGAATAGGGGTTACTTTAAAGGGAGAAAATGACCAATCAATCTGATTTTCAGGATAGAAATAGTGCAGAACAGGATCTTCCAAGAGAAACCAAGGTTGAAGTACTCAGCAGAATACAAAGAGGGTGTTCCTAAACCGAGACAGAACACAAACAGAATGATAGCAGCTGAGGGAGAGGACACAAGCAAAAGGACCTAGGAAAAGAGACAAGGGCAGAATCAGCAGAAGACAACCAGAGCAGGGTAGAGCAACAAGAGCAGTCACACACTGAACCATCCCCAGAACCCCACAACCAATCACGCTATCGCAACATAAACTACAATCCACACTCATGGCTTCCACCCAACACTCAGCTATAAAATTCCACAATAAACTACCAGGTCCTTCACCCTCACAGACCCCCCAAAACTCAGTGTTGGAGAAGTAACTGAAGGTATGGTACACAAACACTGATGGAATAACAAATAAGTGGGAGGAGTGGCACGAAAGAGTCAAAGAGGTATTACTGGACATCATAGCTCACAGAGAAACCAAGATCACAGGTATGATAACAGATGCCATCTTACCAATGGGATACCAGATCCTGAGGAAACACAGAGGGAACAATGGGGGAAGAGGAGTAACACTGCTGATCAAAAACTGATGGAATTTTGATGAGCTGGAGAGAGAAGACAGTGGAGAAGCATAGTAGGAATGCTTCAGTCTGGACGTCCCATGGTGGTAATTGCAGTGATGTATAACCCACCACAGAACAGCAGGAGGCCAAGGCAAGAGTATGATGAGTGTAATAGAGGGATGATTGATACACTGGCTGCAGTGGCCAGAAGAGCTCATGCAAGCCAGGCAAAGCTACTGATCACAGATGGCTTCAACCACAAAGAAATCGATTAGGACAATTTGGAGCCACATGGAGGCCAAGAAACGTGGAGGACTTCATGTACCAACACGTAAGGGACACTACGAGAGAGAGAGGAGAGGATGAACCAGCGAGGCTGGACCTAATATTCACCTTGAGTAGTGCAGATATTGAGGACATCACATATGAAAGACCCCTTGGGGCCAGCGATCATGTGGTTTTAAGCTTCGAATACAAAGTAAAGTTACAAGTGGAGGGGGAAGCAGGAAGGGCTGAGTGAATGATGCTAAACTACAAGAAAGGGGATTATGCGGGAATGAGGAACTTCCTGAACGTGGTTCAGTGGGACAGAAAACTGGCAGGGAAGTCAATAAATGAGATGATGGAATATGTAACAACAATATGCAAGGAAGCTGAGGAGACTTTCGTACCCAAGGGTAACAGGAATAATGAAAATGCCAGGATGAGCCCATGGTTCACCCAAAGGTGCAAGGAGGCAAAAACCAGGTGTGCTAGGGAATGGAAGAAATATAGAAGGCAAAGGACCCAGGAGAATAAGGAGAGCAGTCGTAGAGCCAGAAATGAATATGCACAGATAAGAAGGGAGGCCCAACGACAATATGAAAACAACATAACAGCGAAAGCCAAATCTGACCCAAAGCTGTTATACAGCCACATCAGGAGGAAAACAACAGTCAAGGACCAGGTAATCAGGCTAAGGAAGGAAGGAGGAGAGACATCAAGAAACGACCTCCACAAAATATGTGAGGAACTCAACATGAGATTCAAAGAAGTGTTCACAGAGGAGAAGGAAGGGACTCCAGAAATGCAGAGAGGTGGGCTACACCACCAAGTGTTGGACACAATACATACAACCGAGGAACAAGTGCAGAGGTTGCTGAGTGATCAAGACACATCAAAGGCGATGGGGCCGGATAACATCTTTCCATGGGTCCTGAGAGAGGGAGCAGAGCCTCCATGTGTACCCCTAACAACAATATTCAACACATATATCGCAACAGGGAAATTACCTGAGGTATGGAAGAGAGCAAATGTAGTCTGAATTTTTAAAAAAGAAATCAGACATGAAGTACTAAACTACAGACCAGTGTCACTGACATGTATAGTATGCAAAGTAATGGAGAAGATTATCAGGTGAAGAGTGGAGGAACACGTAGAAAGGAATGATCTCATCAACAATAGCGTACATGGTTTCAGGGACGGGAAATCTTGTGTCACAAACCTACCGGAGTTCAATGACAGGGTGACAGCAGTAAGACAAGAGAGAGAGAGATAGGTAGATTACATTTTCTTGGACTGTAAGAGATTACTGCAAAAACTGGAGGATCAGGCAGGGATAACTTCAAGGGATAAGGGAATACCTGTCAGGAAGACAGCAGCGAGTTATGGTACGTGGCAAGGTGTCAGAGTGCGCGCCTGTGACGAGTGGGGTTCCACAAGGGTCAGTCCTAGGACCGGTGCTGTTTCTGGTTTTTGTGAATGACATGACAGACGGAATAGACTCCAAAGTGTCCCTGTTTGTAGATGATATGAAGTTGATGAGAAAAATTCAATTGGACGAGGACCAAGCAGAACTACAAAGGGATCTGGGCAGGCTGCAGTACTTGTCTAGGGGGCCAGAGACTACAAACCTCACTCAAGAAAAAAGATCTTGCAGTGAGTATAACACCAGGCACATCTCCTGAAGCGCACATCAACCAAATAACTGATGCAGTATATGGGCGCCTAGCAAACTTTAGTAAGGAATCGTTTAGGACCCTGTATACTGTGTACGTTAGGCCCATATTGGAGTATGCGGCACCAGTTTGGAACCCACACCTAGCCAGCACGCAAACAGACTAGAGAAAGTGTTAAAGTTTGCAACAAGACTAGTCCCAGAGCTAAAGGGTATGTCCTACGAGGAGAGGTTAAAGGAAATCGATCTGACGACACTGTAGGACAGGAGAGATAGATGAACATGATAACGACATATAAAATATTGAGAGGAACTGACAAGGTGGACAGAAACAGAATGTTCCAGAGATGGGACACAGCAACAAGGTTACACAGTTGGAAGTTGAAGACTCAGATGAATCACAGAGATGTTAGGAAGCATTTCTTCAGTCAGAGAGTAGTCAGGAAGTGGAATAGTTTGGGAAGCGATGTAGTGGAGGCAGGATCCATTCATAGTTTTAAGCAGAGGCATGATAAAACTCATGGTGTAGGGAGAGTGACCCAGTAGCGGCCAGTGAAGAGGCGTGGCCAGGAGCTATGACTCGACCCTGCAACCACAACTAGGTGAGTATACATACAGACACACACTGTTGGAATTGACAAGGTGGACAGAGACAGAATGTTGAAGAGATGGGACACAGCAGCAAAAGCCAAATCTGACCCGAAGCTGTTATACAGCCACATCAGGAGGAAAGCAACAGTCAAGGACCAGGTAATCAGCCTAAGGAAGGAAGGAGGAGAGACAACAAGAAATGACCGTGAAGTATGTGAGGAACTCAACAAGAGATTCAAAGAAGTGTTCACAGAGGAGACAAAAGGGGCTTCAGGAAGACTGAGAGGTGGGGCACACTGCCAAGTGCTGGACACAGTACACGCAACCGAGGAAGAAGCGAAAAGGCTTCTGAGTGAGCTAGATACCTCAAAGGCAATGGGGCCGGATAACATCTCTCCATGGGTCCTGAGAGAGAGAGAGCAGAGGCGCTATGTGTACCCCTAACAACAATATTCAATACATCTATAGAAACAGGGAGATTGCCTGAGGCATGGAAGACAGCAAATGTAGTCCCAATCTTCAAAAAAGGAGACAGACATGAAGCACTAAATTACAGACCAGTGTCATTGACATGTATAGTATGCAAAGTCATGGAGAAGATTATCAGGAGAAGAGTGGTGGAACACCTAGAAAGGAATGATCTCATCAACAGCAGCCAACATGGTTTCAGGGACGGGAAATCTTGTGTCACAAACCTACTGGAGTTCTATGATATTGTGGAGAAATTTTCTCCAAGAGGGGGGTATTAGCCCCCTTCAGCCCCTTTCAGCCCCTTCAGCCCCTTTCAGCATGAGGGGCCCAGCCCTCTCAGCAGGGGCAAATATCTTGTTTACTGCTACAGTGAGTAATTGATTGCAGATACAGTACGAGTATGTGACGTGGTCAAGTGACCGCTGCTCCTTGCACCAGTGTTGCAGAGTGTAGTTTAATAAGAAACAGTACATCTCTTACCTTAGCAGGACAATTAAGGAAAATCCTGCTCCCACTTTATTACCATGGAAAGATAGTGTACATTGTTGTCTATGCTTAAGACAGCAAGAAACAAACATTCTGCTTTGCCTCATCCAGGAAGTGGCAAGGAAGCAAAAAGCACAAGGTCAGCTTTTCCTTTGTGCTGGGGGCAGTGACGGCGTGGGGCGTTGTGGCGTCTTCAGATTACTTTTGACTCTACTGAGAGTGAAACTGACGCCAGGATAAACAGCAAAGAATACTGATCTGTGCGTTAGTGTGAACAAAGTGTCTCATAAAACACAATAAACACTTAAGAGAAGTGTGATCAGCTTCTTTAGTGATAAGATTGTGAACAATAAAGACAAATCTTGTGGAACATAGTGTACCAGTGAGCGTTTTGCTAGACTATGGAAGACGTGGACATCCAAGGAAACTTCAGCTTCTATCAAGTCACCGATATCTGTCGAAGGTGTGAAGAACACCATAGCTCATGCTACAAGAGCAAGGTAGGTTACGAATTTCTTGTAGTATGGGGGACTGCGCAGTTCTTGAGTCACAAGGAGTTTGTAATCAACCTATAGTCGGCAGTAAGGTGCGGACTTTTGAGTCCACACAAGTAAGTTTGTCAGCCATCAGTGAATGAAATATGCTGACATAACACTCCCTAGGGGTAATTTATAATCTTACAAATTATAACTCTTTACAGCCCGTTGAGAGATGACTTCGACTGCTTCTCAAGACCTCGTCTGCAGGGGCGGCTGTGCAGGCGATGAGCTGTCTTTCTAAGTTAAGTTTCCCTTTAAACTTAGCTGGTAATGCCATTTCTCAACAGATATGGTGACAGCAGTAAGGCAAGAGAGAGAAGGGTGGGTGGATTGCATTTTCTTGGACTTCAAGAAGGCGTTTGACACAGTTTCAAACAAGAGATTAGTGCAAAAACTGGAGGACCAGGCAGGGATAACAGGGAAGGCACTACAATGGATCAGGGAATACTTGTCAGGAAGACAGCAGCAAGTCATGGTACGTGGCTAGGTATCTGAGTGGGCACCTGTGACCAGCGGGGTCCCAAAGGGGCCAGTCCTAGGACCAGTGGTGTTTCTGGTATTTGTGAAGGACATGACGGAAGAAATAGACTCCGAAGTGTCTGATGAATCCTTCTCATCAACTTCACGTTGATGAGAAGAATTCATTCAATCGAAGACCAGGCAGAACTACAAAGGAATCTGGACATGATAACGGCATACAAAATACTGAGAGGAATTGACAAGGTGGACAGAGATGGGACACAGCAACAAGGGGACACAGTTGGAAGTTGAAGACACAGGTGAATAACAGGGATGTTAGGAAGTATTTCTTCAGTCACAGAGTAGTCAGGAAGTGGAATAGTTTGTGAAGCGATTTAGTGGAGGCAGGATCCATACATAGCTTTAAGCAGAGGTATGAGGTTCAGGGAGAGTGACCTAGTAGGGACCAGTGAAGAGGCGGGGCCAGGATCTAGGACTTGACCTCTGCAACCTCAACTAGGTGAGTACACTCTCACACACACACACACACACACACATATATATATATATATATATATATATATATATATATATATATATATATATATATATATATATATATATATATATATTTATATATATATATATATATATATATATAATATATATATATAGGCATTAGACAATATATTTATAGAAGGAGTTGTAAGAGAAGTGAATGTGAGGGGTCTTGGCAAGTTGTCTGGGGTTAAAAGATAATCTAACACACAGTGAGAGTTGTCACAGTTGCTCTTTGCTGATGATGCTGTGCTTTCTGGAGATTCTGAAGAGACGTTGCAGAGGTTTGTGGATGAATTTCGTAGAGTATGTAAAAGAAGAAAATTGAAAATGAATATAGGAAAGGGTAAGGTGATGAAGATAAGAAAAATTAAGTAACGAAAGATTGGATATCAAGTTTGAGGGGGAGAGTATGAAGGAGGCGAATGCATTCAGATATTTAGGAGTGGACGTGTCAGCAGATGGGTCTATGAAGGATGAGGTGAATCATAGAATTAAGGAGGGGTAAAAGGTGTGTGGTATGCTGAGGAATCTGTAGAGACAAAGAACTTTGTCCATGGAAGCAAAGAGGGGAATGTATGAGAGAGTTATACCAGTGCTCTTATATGGGAGTGGAGCATGAGTGATGAATGTTGCAACAAGGAGAAGGCTGGAGGCAGTGGTTTGAGAGCAATATGTGGTGTGAATATAAGGCAGAGAATTCACAGTTTGGAAATTAGGAGGAGATGCAGGATTACCAAAACTATTATCCAGAGGGCTGAGGAGGGGTTGTTGGGGTGGTTCAGACTTGTAAAGAGGGAGGAACAAAATAGAATGACTTTGAGAGTATATAAATCTGTAGTGGAGGGAAGGCCGGGTAGAGGTCGGCCTAAGAAATGCTGGAGGGAGTGATTAAACGAGGTTTTGTATGCGAGGGGCTTAAACTTCCAGCATTACCGTGTTAGGCGCGAATGGTTTTTAGGACTTGGCGTGCTGTTGGAGTGTGAACAAATTAATATTTAAGACAGGATTCAGGGAAACCTGCAGGCCAGACTTGAGTCCTGGAGATGTGAAGTACAGTGTCTGCACTCTGAAGGAGGGGTGTTATTGTTCCAGTTTTATAACTGTAGTGTAAGTGCGCCTCTGACAAGACAGTGATGGATTGAATTATGGTGAAAGTTTTTCTTTTTCGGGGCACCCTGCCTTGGTGGAAAGCGGCCGATGAAAAATCCTCTGATTTATCCACGGAAGAAATTAATATTAGTAAGGGGATGGTATATAGCTCTATGTTAAAACAAAACATTCCCAATGGCTCTCAGAGATTCTTCAAGTCTTATGATACACTTAATAATAATAAAAAAATTAATCTTATTAAAGCAGCTAAAATAAATGCAATAGTAATTTTGAAGGAATCTGATTATCAAGATAAAACTAATAATCTTCTAGATGATATTGAAACTTATTCTAAACTTAGAATCTCTTAGAAACTGTTAACAGTAATTTCAGTACAACAATAAAACTTCTACTGAAAGGCAAAGATGAATTAAAATATATACTTCCACTAATCCATCTTTACCCTACATATATGGGTTAATAAAACACATAAACCAGGTAATCAGGCCAATTATTAGCTCCATAGGATCAATTTCATATAAATTATCTAAATGGCTTGTTGATATTTTGAGCAAAGTTGGACAAATTTCTAATTTTAATGTTAAAAACAACATTAATTTCATGGATAAATTAAGCTCCTTGACTGACTTAAATAATTTTAACATGGTTATTTTGATGTTACTTCATCGCCTTCAAAATTTTCAGTTGATGATTTATTAAGTTTCTTATCTGAAGATCTAATTATTTATGATTTCCCATTTCCAGTTCCTACTATCATCAAACTTATTAAACTTTGCATTGTTGATGCAAAATTTGTATTTAATGATAAGTTTTATACTCAGAAGTTTGATATGACAATGGGAAATCCTCTTTCACCTGTTCATAGTAACTTATATACAGTACTTTATTAATATTATCTTTGTTTATTCCCATCATCGACTTATACACTTAGATGATGTCTCCACTCATTCTACGTCTCTCCAGAGAGTGAAGAACCAAGGCTCTATCTTCATACTGGAGATTCCTTGTTACGCTGACATGCGATTTCTCTAAATATATCTTGCAATTTTGTTCAACTATCTAATATATTACATTGCTATTATCATCGTTATTAGCTAAAACTACGATAATCAGCTTTATAATATTACATATTCATGTTCATCTTTCTCATTTTTAATTTTATGTGTATGTATGTATTTTTTTTATATTTTATTTAAAATATTACAGAACAGTAAAGAAACAAATAAAATAATACAGGAACCTGTCCAGTAACAGATGTAATAACCTTCCATTGTCTATAATTCAGCACACACACCACTCCATGTGGGCTCCCACACACACCACCCCATGTGGGCTCCCACACACACCACCCCATGTGGGCTCCCACACACACCACCCCATGTGGGCTCCCACACACACCACCCCATGTGGGCTCCACCCACACCACCCCATGTGGGCTCCCACACACACCACCCCATGTGGGCTCCCACACACACCACCCCATGTGGGCTCCCACACACACCACCCCATGTGGGCTCCCACACACACCACCCCATGTGGGCTCCCACACAACCACCCCATGTGGGCTCCCACACACACCACCCCATGTGGGCTCCCACACACACCCCCCCATGTGGGCTCCCACACACACCACCCATGTGGGCTCCCACACACACCACACCCATGTGGGCTCCCACACACACCACCCCATGTGGGCTCCCACACACACCACCCCATGTGGGCTCCCACACACACCACCCCATGTGGGCTCCCACACACACCACCCCATGTGGGCTCCCACACACACCACCCCATGTGGGCTCCCACACACACCACCCCATGTGGGCTCCCACACACCACCACCCCATGTGGGCTCCCACACATACCACCCCATGTGGGCTCCCCCCACACACCACCCCATGTGGCTCCACCCACACCACCCCATGTGGGCTCCACCCACACCACCCCATGTGGGCTCCCACACACACCACCCCATGTGGGCTCCCACACACACCACCCCATGTGGGCTCCCACACACACCACCCCATGTGGGCTCCCACACACACCACCCCATGTGGGCTCCCACACACACCACCCCATGTGGGCTCCCACACACACCACCCCATGTGGGCTCCCACACACACCACCCCATGTGGGCTCCCACACACACCACCCCATGTGGGCTCCCACACACACCACCCCATGTGGGCTCCCACACACACCACCCCATGTGGGCTCCCACACACACCACCCCATGTGGGCTCCCACACACACCACCCCATGTGGGCTCCCACACACACCACCCCATGTGGGCTACCACACACACCACCCCATGTGGGCTCCCACACACACCACCCCATGTGGGCTACCACACACACCACCCCATGTGGGCTCCCACACACACCACCCCATGTGGGCTCCACACACACCACCCCATGTGGGCTACCACACACACCACCCCATGTGGGCTCCCACACACACCACCCCATGTGGGCTCCCACACACACACCACCCCATGTGGGCTCCCACACACACCACCCCATGTGGGCTCCCACACACACCACCCCATGTGGGCTCCCACACACACGACCCCATGTGGGCTCCCACACACACGACCCCATGTGGGCTCCCACACACACGACCCCATGTGGGCTCCCACACACACGACCCCTTGTGGGCTCCCACACACACGACCCCATGTGGGCTCCCACACACACGACCCCATGTGGGCTCCCACACACACCACCCCATGTGGGCTCCCACACACACGACCCCATGTGGGCTCCCACACACACGACCCCTTGTGGGCTCCCACTCACACCACCCCATGTGGGCTCCCACTCACCCTCCTCATATCCCCTACTGATTCTATATCAAACAGGTTTTCCACAGTAACATGCGTAAATCCTGCAGATATAATAAGGTATACACATTAACATTACAGTTGTCATGCTCGTCCACGAATGGATATTACGCGACCACAAGACTGCTTGAACAATGTACTAACAACAGTCATGGTTTAGGTATTTATCAGAATAATCGTCACATTACCACAACATGAAAAACATTTAGCATATATAAGTAATTCACCGCACGAAAGGGTGGGTAGCCTCCCATCCCCCCATTGCATGTCTCACACAAAAAACTATTCTCAACCAAACATACAAATAATACAATAAAGAAAGCTGGTACAACATCTTATTACAAAGTTGCTGTACATGTACATACAAGAGGTCACATAACAGCACGCCCCTCACGACGAACACTACCATTTTTTTATACAGTGTGCATGCATAGGTGTAATATACATACCCAAGACTTAACAATATTCTACGGAACATAAAGACGCTCCTCAAACCTCCACCAAGCAACTCTTCCACATACAACACACAACCAACACCTCCAATGCTCAATCCACATAGACCCCGCCTCATAATATTATACAACATAATATAATAGGCCAAAATTCATACATACACACCAGCGGCATACACCACCCTCAACCACACCAGCATACCTTCGGCGCTCACAGGCGCAGGCAGCAACACCTCTATGCAGGACATAACACATCTCGTACTCCACAATTCGCAGACACATCTGAACAGCACATATCAAGCCACTTTCACCCGAACAATGGGCACCCATGCCCCACCCTCAAGGCGCACGTTAACTGGCGCCCCAGACACGCACTCCATGAACTGGCGCTGCCATCATGTAGCAGACCTCACCACACCTGCCACGATATGTTCCCACCCTATCTAGACCCCGCTCTCACCTGGCTAAGGTTTCCTCCCTCGCTGCACCACTACTCCTTTTGCATGCCCACCTGGGCCCCGGGGACCACGTTTGCCATGCTATATATATATATATATATATATATATATATATATATATATATATATATATATAAATATATATATATATATATATATATAATATATTATAATATATATATATTATATATTATATATATATAATATATAATATATATATGTATATATATATGTATTTTGCGCTGATGCATCATTTACCAGTGATAACTACCATTTATGACCTCACCTCTGGTTACTACTCGCCTGACGCGAGCTTACGTCAGAGGTGAGTGGAGTAGAGCAGGCAGTAGAGCACCTCTCTCGGTATAGAGAAGGTCTTGTCAAGGCTGACTCCTTTTAACCTAAACGGAGAAGCATTTGGTCTAGAGCTTTATTCTCTAAAGTTACCAGAAATTGGGAGATATTGTCGAATTTTCATTATATAGAAGTTCTCGTGTGTAAAGACTTCAAGTTTTCTAAGTCAACAGCTGTATAGCCCTTGTGGCTTAGCGCTTCTTTTTGATTATAATAATAATCTAAGTCAACAGCCTAATCTCCTTAGAAAATAGAGGATGTAACTGTTTTGTTCAACTATATTAAAGGCTCATTTAGCTAGGAATGAAGGTCTTGTTAATTTATAAGTTGTGTATAAAGTCTGTGTTTATATATAATTAAGAAAAAGGTACAACTAAGTACATTATGTCTATAACGATATCTACTTTATATTAAAGATATATTTTATAATTTTTTTTTCAGTCTCCTTATAACCTTATTACGATATAACTGGAGAATAATTCTCAATAAAAATTCCCTAGACTAACATCACCTATAAAGTTTATCGTAATATTCGCCTACAGTAAATCATTTTAGACATTCTTCTATGTATGTTCTCCAACGAGTCTATATCCATCCTGTAGTAAGAAGATCAAAACTGAGCAGCATAATCTAAATGAGGCCTCACTAGTGATGTATAGAGCTGTAAAATAACTTGGACTTCTGTTACTTATACTTCTTGAAATAAATCCTAGTAATCTATTAGCTTTATTGTGCACACTTAGGCACTGTCGTCTTGGCTTTAGATATGTTTACCATGACACTCAAGTCTTTTTCACATTGTCTATGATCAAGCTCTACTTCACCTAGTTTATAACTTCGAGGGTTATTTTCATTCCCAAGGACTAGTACGGTACACTTGTCCACATCGAGCTTCATCTGCCACTTTTTCAGACACATTAATTTATCCACATCCTCGTGGAGTCCACTAGTATCCTTCTCAGAAAGAATCATACGGCCTATTTTTGTATCATCAGCAAATTGGTAAGCCATGCCTCTATCCATGCTAGAAGTTTACCTCCTATATCATAAGCTGCCACTTTTCTTAGTCATTTGTGAGGTACTCTGTCTATGGTTTTACTGAAATCCAAATGAACATCATATTATTTATCCTTATGTTCTGCAAGTTTAGTAGGCTCAGCAGCATATAACTTATCTAAATGGTTGGTAGGATCTCGGAGACACATATTAAAAATAATGTTGACCTTACTGAGAGACTTCAGAAACTAAATGTTTCACACGACTTTACTCTTGTGAGTTTTGATGTCACTGTCCTGTTTAGCAGACTTCCTGTCCTTGATTTAGTTACGTACCTTGAAGAGAAACTAGGAAACTTCTTGACCTACCCCACGAATATAATTATTGAACTGATTGAACTTTGTGTTATGGATTGCGAGCCATAACACGATTCTGAGCCGTACCCTGCTCAGAAGCAGGGTATGGCTATGGTAAACCCCCTCAGCCTCTTACTCAGGAAGCTGTATATGGAATTCTGAGACTAGACCACTTAAAAACATTCTTCCAAAAAAGCTAGGTGGTTGAGATACGTGGCTGACATGCTTTGCCTTTGGCCTAGAGATCACAACATTGACGAGTTCTTACCTAGACTTAATGGTCTGGTACCTGCCAGTAAGTTCACAATTAAGCATGAAATAGATAACATTCCACTGTTTTAATCCACCGTGTCGAAAGAAGCTCCAAATTTACAGTTTACAGGAAAACTACCTATATTTGGTCATACATTCATTATTATTCCAATCATGAATCTCAGGTTAAAAGGAGTATTTTCGTTACAATGTCCCTGAGAGCCTTGCTTATCTGCAGTCCTGAGTATTAAGAAGATGACATCAACAAGATATTTAACAGAGCCACAAAACTGAGATACATCAGGGATATTGTTGAGAATGTCCTACTGTCAGCTAAGAAGACTTTCTACAGGACTGAACCTAAGGAAACGCCTGACAAAAAAAAATGTATTGGTCTTGCCATAAAATGACAATTTGGTCTTCCTGAGTGAGGCACTAAAAAAATCAATATAAATCTGACTGTCAAAAACACTGGGACAGTGAAACAAAAGATTGACTTAAAAAACCCAAACCCCCTAATAAAAGTAAGGGGTCTACAAGGTCCCATACAAACCCCTTTAAACCCCCCTCTTCCCTTCATTGGGCAAACAGATTTTACCCAAAAACCCCGACTAAAACAGGGAAAAGGCCCCCTGTCGAAAGCTTTTTCAAATCATGGTCGCTCTTGCCAAAATTAAACCCACCTCCCCAGGTGGATTGCCACCCAGAAAATTGTACCCACAGTTCCAAACATAGAAAAAAACTAATTGAGTCCCTTTCCCCCCCCTTTACACATAAAAGGAATTTCCGTATAAATTCAAATTATGGACCGTAAAAAACGCATAGTTATTTTTGTGGGGTCCCAATGTGCAAAAGCCTTAAACCCATGTTTACAAAAAATTTTCCGGGGGGTTTTTCCTTAGCCAGGGAAAATTTCGAGATGTTTCGGCTATGATCGCCAGAAATCGGGAAACCCCGAAACATCATTGTATTGCCCATTGTGAAAAAATTTTTGTGGATGCCTCCAAGTGAGTCGCCTACCCCGGAAAACTCTGTTGCCCCCCCCACCGAGCTCTGAGGTGGGACCCAGCCTCCCAAAATGGGGTTATAAAGGAAAAGAATTTCACAAAAAGATTTTGGGATTTCCCAAAAAAATTTGCCTGCATTTCCACGTTAAAGGACTAACTTACTTGGTGTGGCAAAACTTTTTATCCTGAATTTTTCCCAAATTCCCTTTAGCCCTAGCTTTTAGCCCCTTTTGGGCTTCCCCTGGGAAACCACTTTCCAAAAACCGGGGGGCCTTAAAATTCCCCCGCAAAATTCCCAAAATAATTAGTGTTTCCCCCCCTGCAACCCTCAAAATTTCCTATATCCAAGAAAGGGGATGTATCCCCTGGGAAAAACTTTTCCAAAACTCAGCACTAAAACTTCCCAAAGAAATCTGAGGACACTGGTACTTTACTGGGGATGCCTCTTCTTTTTAGCCCAAAGCCGGGCCCACAATTAACTCAACCCACAATCTCCCAAAACACTGGGCCAGAAACCTAAAAAGGAAAAGGTGAAATCCGTCTTTTTCTGTTTGGGCGATGGAGGGAATCACTTATGGAAAATCGAGGTTGCCCCTTAAACCAAAATTTTCCCCAAAGGGCCCCCAAAAATGTAAGGGCACCGGTGGGGGGCCGGCCCCCCTTTTCTTTTCACGGGGGACATCTTGTTTCCGTCAAATGTCTGTCGTTAAAGAAGGGCAAAAATTTTGTTTTGTACCCGGGCCTCCTCAATTTAAGCTGGGCTGCCAAATTTCCCTAGCTAACCCTTTTCCTAGTGGTTTTCCTACATTAAACGGCCCCATAACTACCTATGTTAAGGGCTTAGGTCTAATTTCCAACCCTTATCTAAAAGATTTCCCTTTGTAAACCAATATTAGGGTTTCTACCCGTTTAAAAAAATACCTACCCTTCCCTGAAAAGTAAAAAATTAAAAATTTTAAAAAAGCCCTTTCCAACCGCCAACCCCGAGAATGCCTTGGGTTTGGGGGGGGTTTTAAGGGGGCGTCCCTTTAGGGCCCACCGGAAAGGGGCCCTTTCTTTGGGTTTGAGCTGTGGAAAAAATTTGGGGAAAAAACCCAAAAAAATTTCCACTTTCCCCCCCGCCGGCGAAGGGGAGGGCTAAATCAAAATCAAGTCTTTCCCCCCCCGCCCAAAGGGCCCCCCCCGGGGCCCCGGACTTGAGCGCCGTTTTTAAGGGGTCCTTCGGGGGCCCCTCAGCCCCGCTCCCAAACCCCCTGGTTTAAATTTTCATGTCCCCCTCCCAACCCCTGTGGACCCGAGAGGCCCAAAAAAACCTGTTTGGGCCTTTTAGTCTCGACAAAACCCTTTTATTCTTTTCTTTCACCATTCTCAAAACCCCCCAGCCCTTTTTCCTGGGGGGTTTACATTCCAGGGGCCCAAAAGGTCAGTATGGGCCCCGGGAAACCCCCGGATTTTTACTAGCACCCCGGGTTTCCCCCTTTACCCTTTGCATCATTTTTATTTTGCCCTCCGGGTCGGGAAACCCTAGAAATGTTCCCCGCCCAAAGGGTTTTTCAAGGGAATCCCCCGTTTCCCCCAAAAATGGTTTTCCCTTTGTCCCGGATGTTCACCAGTCTTTTTTGTGACTCCTTTGAAATTCCTTTTATTGGGTGGGGGGACCAAAAATGGCCATAATAATCCCCCTTCCCCTTTGGGAAGGGGCCCGACTCAAAAAATTTCGGGGAAAGGGGGGCCCAATTTCCCTTTTTCCAAACAGCATGTTTATTTTTTTGGGGTGAGAGCTTCCCTTTCTCATCAATCCCCCCTTTTGTAAGTAAGGGCAAAAGGCCTGTTTTTTAACTCTTGCCTCTATCTCAAATTTAAACCCCTGTCCTCAGTTTTATCACAGTTCACCCTCCTTGCCGTGCCCAAAACCTTCCGAATTTCACCCTTTTGACTGGGGCCCACCCCTTTCGTTCATAGGGAAACCCCCTTGGGCCCGGGTGCCCTGGGAGCTAAAGAAACCCCCCACTGCAGCCCTTTTTCTTCAGGGGTTTTTCGTACTTTTCCGTTTTCCCCTTTTAAAATTCCAAAAAACTTTATCGGGCCCCCCTAAAGCCTTTTTTGCCATTGTCCGAGATAACCCAAACGCGGGGGACGAGAATCTGGGAGTAAACCTCCTGGGAAAAAACTTCACGAAGGGCTTGTTGTATAAACTTCTGCCCAAAACCCCCCAAATGCAAACCCCTGAGAGGGGGACAAGGGAAAAAAGGGCCCGGGGCCCCATACTTTCTGAGGGCCCCCCCCCTTAACGTCCCCCCTGGGTTCTCAATGGATAGGGGCCCCGTTTAGTTTTATTCCCCCGCTAAAAAGGGGCCTGTCAACCCGTAACCCCCCTCCTGAGGCAGCGGGTTTGGGACCTGGGTATGGTAGGGCCTCCCCCCATTTACCGCCCCCGGGAAAACCGTGAACCCCCTTTAGGGACCCTTTTGACGGCCCCGCTCGACCCCTTTAATTTTCCCGTAATTTCTGACGTAGGGAGGTGAGGATATTTTCCAAAAACCCCCCCTTTTAAGGTCCTCTGTGGGCATCCCTTTTATCAATACTTTTTGGGCCGGGGCCCCATCCCTCCTTTCCCGCGCACGGGGTGGGTTTTGGCCCCCCTAGCTTGGGCTCAGAGTTTTTGTATTTTTCCCCTTGGGATTTTTATTAGCCCTGGAAATTCTAGGAAAAAATCCCAATTGAAGTGAACCAAAATTTGGGGGTTTTTCCCCGAGTCCTCATTCCCTTTTGGGCACCGGGCCCTGACGCCCCTAACCGCTGCCGGGGTTTTTGGCAAAAATAATTTTCCAGCCCCCTGGGAAAACCCCCTCCCTTTGGTGCCCGCCCTTTTCCAAAAAAAAATCTGGGGGGCCCCCCCAGAGGGCAAAATGTCGACCCTTGGGTTACCCTTTTTCCCTGAGCTTCCTCACAAAAACGAAAATTTCCATTTTTCCGGGGACCCCTATGAGTTTTCTCCACGAGGGGGAGTAGCGCCTGGGGGCCAAAAAAATTTAGTGGTCCCTGTTTTCCCCCCCAAAAATTTTACTATGCCCGGGTGGTTGTCTCCCCGAATTTTCTTTCCCCCCGCCCCGCAAACCCTTTTCCGGTAAACCCGTTCTGGGGGCCCCTTTTAACCCAATCTCGCCCTTTTACTCAGCTTTCTGGTTTTGTCACCCCTCGGGGGCTTATCCCGGTCGGCTGGGTTTTGATCTGTAGGCACATACAGAATTGTTGACGTTGCTATAGTTTCCCCCTATCCCCCTTTTTCCCGGGGTTCCTGGGCATAGGAGAAACTTAGAAAACCCGTCTTCCCGGGACCCACTGTAAGGGCCCACCTCCGATCTGTTCCCCTACATTTGGTTTGTGTCAACCCCCAAAATTATTCCAAAACCCCCCTTTTACGTTAAATTTTCCCAGGGCCCTTTCTCCCCGCAAAATCGGGCCGGGGACTTAAACTTTTGGGAAACCCAAGCAATCCTTTAGGGGTGCCCCCCGTGCCCCGGGTGGTGCCCCGATTTTACTTGGGTCCCCGGGCCCCCAAAACCCTACTTGGCCCCCTTTGGGGCCCCAGAGGAGGGCATCACAGAAGAACGGGGCAAGGTTTATTTAATTTCCCCCCCGGTTTCACCCCATGGACCTGGGGGAATTTTGAAACCCCGTGCAATTCCCCCTAGGTCTTTGTTAACCAGATTTCCCCGTCCTTGGCCCGACTGTTTCTTGGGGGGAAGGTGGGTCCCTTTCCCCAAACCCAGGTGCTCCCAGGGCTGTTGCACTAGGTCCCCCCTTTGAATGGTGATGGGTGTCCAAAAAACCCCCAAAGGGTCGAAGGCGTCTGCACTTTGCCCCAGCAAAAGGAAACCCCCCTGGGGCAGCTTCCCTTCCCCATCAGGCTTCCCCCTTTAGCCTAAGTCTGTCTTCCCTTTATTTCCCCCACTCCCCGGGTTCCCCCAAAACCGAAAGTTTTTCCCCCAGGCACTGGAGAAGCCCCTTGTCACGTTTTCCCCGTGCCCCGCAAAAGTTGGGGTTTTTTGTCACCCCCCTTCTCTCAATGGCAAAGTTAGCCGGAAAAAAAGCATCTCCTGAATTAGACTCTCGGGAAAATGGGTTCCCCAAACCCGCCTTTTATTTTGAGGGGGGGGTACCTTGGCCCTGTTGTCCCCCTAAAATTTGGGGGCCTTTTAGTAAATTTTTTAAAGGGGGGTATTACCTTTTACAAAATGGAAGGGCTATGGTAAAAATTGTAATAAGGCTTTGGGAACTAGTGGGGACCAAAAAACACTGCCCTGAATCTAAAGGTATACCCTACCCTTGGTTGGGCCCCCTCCCTGTTTGCCAAACCCCCAAAAACCTTTTGTAGGGCCCCGTCCTTTTGGCTGGGAAAAAAATAGTAGGAAAAGGGGGTTTGCTAATGTTTTTGCCGAAAAAGGCGTACTGTTCTGGTTTCCCGAATCTCAAAAAAAACATCTGCTAATTTTTTTTGCATCAGGGGGGGGCCCCCCCCCTGGAGACCCTCGTTTAAGATGGCCCCCTCGGGGACCGCCTTGGGGAGCTGCAAATTTTAAGACTACTCTGATGGGAGTGGGGTTTAAAACCCAACTCCCTTGGTGACTGCCATTTTTGGGGGGAAGATAATTTGGGGTTTTCCCCCGGGCTGGCTTTTGGGCCCCCTTTTTTTCAATGAACCCCAAGGGCCAGCTGTTCCTTAATAATTAAACATCATATTTCCCCCACCCGGGCCCCTTTTTGGTCCAGGGGTGTTCCCCCACTTTTAATTTAAAATGACCCCCGGTGCCCTCTTGAAAAAAATTTGGGGGGCAGCAATTTTGGGGGGCCCCGGGTTTCCTAGGGGGGTCGCAAACCCCTTTTGGGCCGTCCCCTTTAACGGGAAAATGGCTCAAGTAATCTCGATACGTCTCTTCGTGTTCGGGGGGCGGCTGGTCACCTTTAATCCCTACTACATCCAGGTCCCATAGTTTATGGACCGGCTCACTGTCGGATATGCCAACTTGCGCCTCTGACAGGCCTTCGTGCACACCAATCCGCATCACCAGTACAGCCTCAGTCGCTGTAATACCAGAGCCCTCCTTTCCCGGGGTCGCAGGGAAGTGAGCTGGTACTCTGCCTCCTACGATGTACCCCGCTGGAGTCCTGTACAGGCCCACACCCTCCTTGATAACCCTTCTCGTAGACACGAACTCGTCTATGTAATCCCCTCCTACCAAGATGCCTACATTACTAACATTGTCTGTAGCAATGTCTGGTTCTGCTAGCTTCACACCCAACTCCCTCAAACGTTTGACTGCTGCAGCCAGTCCCCTAGTGGTAATGATATTGGGCAGCCTCTTCACCATCAAGGCTGAAATTTCCCGTCGATGCCCGGCTAACCTGACCGTCACATTGACTACTGGATAAGACCTGCGTGGGACTTCCCCACCAAACCCTTCCACCTTCATGTCAACTTTACCAACTGTCTCCAGCTTCAACCTAGTTGCTAGACTCTCCGCTATGAAGGATCTCTGTGCCCCACTGTCGAAGAACAAACGGGTTGTTTCAGACTTCTTCCCGTTCGCGACCACCGCCATTATGGTGGACAAGGCCACCGAGCCTTGAAACTGCTCACCAGAACAAATTCTCGGTGCCGTACTCACCACACTCATCGCTACTTCTGACTTGTTCTTGCTCTCCGCCCTTTCTTGCGGTTTGCTCTCCTTAACTTGTGCTAATCCGGCATCATTAGGACACAGTGCACTGTGGTGCTTTCCCTTCCAGCAGCCCCGACACTCCCTGAGCATGGTGTTACAGTCCCTGGCAAAATGTTCTCCACAACACTTGAAACAAAGTCTCAACTCTCTTAGCCGTTGAACCTTTGGCTTAAAGGACAGTGAAGCTAGAACACCTGAACTAGCGGTGGTTCTTCAATCACAAAACAGCACCGTTCTATAAATGGCCGCTTTAGTGGCTTCTCCTTGGCCTGTGGGTGAGAGGGGTTCGCCTGGGCATAATACGTTGCCTACTTTAGGGGAGGGGGTTTAGGTCTCTTCTGATGTCTGGGGAAGTCGACCGACTTCTCTTGGTAGGTAATTTTCCCCTGACTATGCTCAGGTGAGATATGAGATCCCCTAACCTTCAACAATTTGGCTTATCGTGAACCTCTTCGTCCATGTTTTAAGTGTAAATCATGCATGTCGTGCTAGCCAGATTCCTCTGAAATTCCCTGGCTAAGGATCCATTTTGATATCATTCTTTCAGATGCAAATCTCTGAAATTTGGTCAAGCTCATAACCTCAATACGGAATGTCTTAGACTTTTGACGGTCATGTGGCATAGCCTCTAGATTCCAACAACCGATAAAAGTATAGCTACTACCTTTAATCTCTCCGTGTTGCAACATTTTTTTCCTATTGGTCTTTGGCTTAGTTGGTAATTAGTAGTCAGTATTGGGTAGTGCCGGACCAGATCTAAGGTTACCTTGAGCTTCGACCGCAAATACTGCAACTGACGGCATCTGACAAATCATTTCTGGAATCTAATCTGGGCTCTAAACTGTACCAGAAAGCAATGTACTCTTTAAGGTTCCGTCTAAAACGTTGGTAAATTCAACTGGGGCAATCTGTGGCAACACATTAACAGGCGTGCTGTTGTTCGTTGTTCTTTGAAACAATAGCTGCCCCTGCTGTACGGCCTTCAATGTCTTTATTAACGGCCTGCGCGGAAGTTCTCATCTCTGCTTTAACTATGCCTTCGTTCGTATAGTCGTCCTGGTGCTACTTCGGACCGTATATTCAGATCACTGTAGGTATTGGTCTTCTGTCTCATATAAAGGATAAATGATCTCTCATGGCCTCTCAGTCTTTGTCAAAAGGTTTTCAGGCAACTCTTAGTTCTCCCAGTCTAACGTCCGATCTTTGCATGGCCATACGGACAATTCAAATGCTTTGCTCAGGGCCCGTATAGGCTCCCATAGAACGCTTTAATTTGACTTAGAGCTGGACAAGCTGGTACTGCATCTTCACTACATAGTTGCGGTTTAGTTAAGATGCGCGGTGCTAATTAGTATTCAATTAGCCCACCCCACAGCACCAAAACGGTATTTAGGTGAGAATGAAACGGGTTCAAGGCTTCTCAACAAGCTTAACATTCCTTTATTAATATTGACTCTATCTGAATCAAAAATGTACACTGTTAGCTTCATTCCAATCAAAAATGCTGTACGATGTGAAATGCTTAATCTAGCACTCAATACTGTACAAATGCCCACAAAATAATACAGTCGGACTAAACCTAGTTCAGGTATAATTCACAAATCCCACATTCACTGAATAAGATGTATGAAATCACAATAAAAGTGCCGTTTACAAATTGAATAATTCATAGGTTAACACACGTAAATCAAACAATTCAATTGTGACACAGTAAATATGTATGGTAAACAGCTTGGACCTAACTGTGCCAGCTTACTTGTTTTAGTGTGGATGAGTTGGATTAAGGCCAAATCTTATCCTAGTAGTGTGCTATAACTTTAACCTGGCTTTTAAACTCCCTGTAAATAATAACTTGGTTAAATCGTTCCTAGCTAGTTAAACCTTTTGTAATATTGCACAAGCCTAGCCTAACGTGGCTACCTTGCAAATCCATGTAAGTATTAACACAAAGTCTCCTACTCTTGGATATTACTTTGGGTTAATCACTTGTAAATAATTAAATTCACAAGCTTCTCTAGCTACCCAGGCCTGCCTGTAAATTACTGAAAATAACAACTTTGTGTATAGTCCGCTTGGCGCCTAGGACCTTGAGTAACTTTGACCTAGTGTGCTAACTTAACCTAACTTTTAAACACTGGTTCCTAACTGTGGCCTAGCAATGATAGCCTTAACCTAGCTATTCAACATCGGTTTTCGTAGGCACTTTGTGGAAAATTGTTGTGGGACTGCCTAAAGTGAGGTACCTACCGCTGGCATCTCTGTTGGACACCGAGCTCTGAGGTGCGGTTACTCAGCTTCACAAGTGGCTTATAGAACAGATTTTCACAAATGATTGGTATTGCAAGAACTTCGCTGCATGCACGTTAAAGGGCCTAACTTACCTGGTGTATGCAGCATATATCCTGATCTTCAAACTTCCTAAGCCTTAGCTTTAGCCCCCTTGGACTTCCTTGGGAACACGCGCGCAACCGGGAGCATTAATTCCTGCATATTCAATCGTTATTAGTGTCCAGCATGCACCACAGAAATTTCCTATATCCAAGGGGTATGTTTCCCCTTAGTATAACTATGCGACTCAGACGCTAGCATTCAAAACTCTCTGGAGACGCTGGTATCTTGAACTGGGCATGCTCTTCTCTGTAGCTCGCGAGCCACAGTTACTCAACCCACAATTCCTAGGCTCACTGGCCAGGATTAGGGAATGATTGATATCTCGTCTTACTGTATGGTTGCTGGAGATCATCTACGGTACATCGAGATGCCTCTTCCAGTTTCCCCAGGTCTCCAGATGTGACGACAGTGGGGGGGGCTGCCTGCTGTTCACAGCAGTCTGTCCAGTCGGTGTGCATCGTAAGAAGGACGCCCCCGCTATTCTGTCTTTGTGACTGCGGCCCCGCCATTCACGCAGGGCTGACAGTTCCTCCCTAGCTAACTTATCCTAATGTTTGCCTACATTATCGGCTTATTACTCCTATGTTAGGTCTTAGTTCTACTCTATATTATATACAGATGCTTGTAAACTAATATGAGTGTACTACAGTTTACTACCCTAATCCTTACCTGAAGAGTAAATCTATAAATTTAAATATAGCTTACCAACAACCGCCAACCGTAGAATTCTTGTTTGGGAGGTTTTAGGGCGCTGGCTCAGACGGCCATGTTGGAAACTGAGGGTGGAAACTATTTGGACAAATAAATTTCCACAGCCACCAGGCCACCGGCCCTCCTAACAGGTTGTATAAGGTGTTTGGAGGTCTGTTAGTTATATCATGGTTATTGTAGAAATAAAGATTAGTATTATTATTATTATGATTATTATTATTATTATTATTATTATTATTTTATTAATATTATTATTATTATTATTATTATTATTTCGAGAGACGTAAACTAATGTAAGATACCTATAAAGGGATCTTTAGTTTAAATTCAGTTGAATTACGTTAGTTTAAGTTTATTAAAAATATAGCGGTGATCATTCAAGTATGACTAGGAACATTGTAAATGGTTTTAGAAAATTGACGAGTACGATGAAAAAAGTAAACACTTTACAACCAGTGGATTTATTATCCAGTACAGACAAAAAACGGTGAAAAAAAAAACTGAAGGGGTTTGGGATAAACAGTCCATCAGCCTGGAGGATGGATGTAGGGTAAGAGTAATGTTTGTCAGGAAACAGATAAGTACTTCCTGCGCTGGTCTTAGTCATTTGTGATGACCGGCGCTGGAGCTTTTGGTCATTTGATCAAGGGGGCCTTACGCTTGGTTTACGCTGTCAATCCCCTTCAAAAATTGTGGTTAATTATTTAACCATTTTAAAATACATTATTGGAGATGATGTGTCCAGCACTCTCTGGGTAAAAAACGATTGAATACATCATCAAACACCCATCAAGGGACTCAATGGAAATAAGCATTTAAAGTTTTCTGGATTATCCTATGGTTATTACTTGTTGATATTTTGATTATTTATTGTACTGTATTTATGTGTTCCTGTACCTGATAAATGTGGTAAGATTACTCAAATTTCTGTCACATCTTACACATTTTCTCTCATTGGACTGTGGAAGGCACTGGGGGGGGAATGGGTGGGGGACTGGACAACCTTCCACAATAAATAATGATGAATAAGGGGAAGCCATCTGTAACTTAAGATCAAGAACTACTTTATTGAAGAATAACTATTTCAATCATTCCGGCGACCAGTTAAGGTGCCACAAAATTCAAGACTTCTGTGTTGACAACGATCGCTCACAGCCGTTAAAAACCCGAATTCGGATCTCCTAACGAGGCCACAATGTGTGGGTGAGTTTCCTCACATCTGTTGCTCTTCTCCTTCCTCCAGTAATAAGTACTTAGGAGTTAATTAACTGTTGTGGATCATTCCTTGTGCTACACTGCTTGTCTTGTTAGTATCATCGCGAGTTATTGGACCTCTAGGGTTAGAAACTCCAAGAAAGAATACGATTTGAGAACATCTAAAGTCATTGTCATGTAAAGAGCAGGTCAGAGGTTAGGTGTTTTTTCAGAGTAATCTTTTCTCGCAGCAGTAACTCCTTTCTTGTTTTGTCGTATGCACTTCTATGTTGCCATGTGTACCCTAGTGTTGCCGTGTGCACTACTGTATTGCAGTGTGCACACCTGTCTCGTCTTTTTCGTCTCGGTGTTTTAATGTGGCGACGATGATATGCGGTAAATCAAATCCTTTATCAATTACTTAAATCTTTATTTACACCTTTGAAAGAATATGTAATATTCATTATGTACGAATCTCAGTCACACACATCGATACATATTACAAAACACTCAGCATGTGCTCAGAATTTTCTAAAAATTAAGCTCACTAGAGTGTTCTAACGAAACCTAAATGTCTTAAATGCCAACAAAGATTTATTGTATATTAAGACATGAATTAATAAATGATCTCTGGACTCAAGAAAATCCATTTTGGACTACAAAAAGGGAAGGTTCTATGGATACTTGACATACCAACATAAAATAATCGGGAATTACATATGTAGACTGACGCTTGGACACACTTACATGAATATACATATTTTAACTCATAAAAATTTGGAAATGAGATTTTAAAGACAGTGTATATCACATAAGACTGTTAACTGTCTTGATAAATATATATGAATATTTACCACAGCGATAATTTACCCAGTGGTCACAAAAATATGAACTTAGATACAAAACAAAAAACACTGTTTGCACTTTTAAAGTATTTTTCTCATTATATTTGTTTGCTAGTATTCTGCCATGAAACCAATATTATGTAACCAAACTGTAATTAAATATAAATACCTTTAAGTTCTAGTAAAAACCTTCAAGTTGTATTATTAATTATTATATTAAAAATTATAATTATTTTATCTGCATGTATTCACAATGAACCCAAAATTTTTTAAACCATAATGGACGACATTTGGGTCTGGCCTGGAAAATTACCTACAGCGAGCGAGAAGGGTAATGAAAATACAAATAAGAAATTGATGAATGCATAAAGAGGTAAAGAGAGAGGAAGAACAGGTCAGTCAAACAGTCCTCTCAAAACCACAACATTTGACAAAGTAGAGCAGTTCTGAATTGCTTTAAGAATGATCAGAATAGGAGGTCAAGAATCGACAAAAAATTATAAATAAAACACAGGTACACCACAAAATACAATTTATTACAGGAAGTTTAAGCTCCCTGGGAGCCTCGTCAGTCACTGGACTGACGTAATACAGCTCTTATTTACATACATGTTATGTCAATAGGGCAAAATATGCATTTAATGGCACTTTATTGAGAAGACGTTCAAAACTTGGAATCTTTACTGATGAAACGTTCCGCCTGCACTGCAGGCTTCATCAGTCGATTACATAAACTTCAGCATTTGTGGGGCGACGAAGCAGACCAAGTATCGCCCATTTTCGTCCACCAGGGACTTTGTCGTTTTCATGTAAACTGATAAAGTCCCTGACAGACAAAAACGTCTTCTCAATATAAGACCAAAAAAACATACTATATCCTATTAACATGCTCGTCTATTATATATATATATTTTATATATATATATATTATAAAATATATATATATATATAATTATATATATATATATATTATATTTATATATAAAATAATACCTCTGATGTACAGTACATACATATTAAAAAATTTTTATGTGCAAGAGCCAAGTCAGTAAGAGAGAGCACTGTGGTAGAGAATCAGCATAAGAGATGATGTTGCTTCTTTTAACAGACGGGGGAAAGAAGTGTTGTTCGTGTGAGCAAGGCGAACACTGTGTTCCTTAACTCCATAGGAGAGAGAGAGAGGGGGTGGACATATATAATATATATATATATATATATAAAATATTATATATATATATATATATATAATTATATTATAATATATATAATATATATATGTCGTGCCGAATAGGTAAAATTGGTCAATTAACAAAAACTAATTGACCAGTTTTACCATCTGGCACGGACATAGAGGAGAGAAAGGAGAGAGAAAAGAGAGAAGAGAGGGAGAGAGGAGAGAGAGAGAGAGAGAGAAGAGAGAGGAGAGAGAGGAGGGGGAGAGAGAGAGAGAGAGAGAGAGAAAGAGAAGAGGGAGAGATTGAGACATTGAGACATTGAGTTGTAGAGAGAAAGACATATATAGAGACAAAGATATATATATATATATATATATATTTATATAATATATATTATATATATATATATATATAATATATATATATATAGAGAGAGAAAAGAGAGAGAGAGAGAGAGGGGAAGTTAGAAAAATATAAAGAGAGACAGAGATATAGATATAAAATACCAGTGTAAGCAGTGTTCTGGAGACGGCAGGAGGAGCGCCTCTGTTAAGCAGAAACTTGAAGTACCAGTAAGCCAGTTATGGTGTAGGCCAGTTATGGTGTAGGCTAGTTATGGTGTAGGCCAGTTATGGTGTAGGGCAGTTTTTGGTGTAGGGCCCGTTTGGTGTAGGCCAGTTATGGTGTAGGCCAGTTATGGTGTAGGCCAGTTATGGTGTAGGCCAGTTATGGTGTAGGCCAGTTATGGTGTAGGCCAGTTTTGGTGTAGGCCAGGGTTTTTGGTGTAGGCCCAGTTTTGGTGTAGGGCAGTTATGGTATAGGGCAGTTATGGTGTAGGCCATATATGGTGTTTGACCAGTTTTGGTGTAGGCCAGTTTTTGGTGTAGGGCCCAGTTATGGTGTAGGCCATTATGGTGTAGGCCAGTTATGGTTGTAGGCCAGTTATGGTGTAGGGGCCCGTTATGGTGTAGGCCAGTTTTTAGTGTAGGCCAGTTATGGTGTACGCCAGTTATGGTGTACGCCAGTTTTGGTGTAGGCCAGTTATGGTGTAACCCGTTATGGTGTAGGCCAGTTTTTGGTGTAGGCTTAGTTTATGGTATAGGCCAGTTATGGGTGTACGGGAGTTATGGGGTACGGCAGTTAAAGTGTTACGGCAGTTATTGGTGTAGGCCCCGTTATGATGTAGCCAGTTATGGTGTAGGCCCCGTATGGTGTAGGCCCAGTTATGGTGTAGGGCAGTTATGGTATAGGGCAGTTATGGTGTAGGCCAGGTTATGGTGTAGGGCAGTTATGGTGTACGGCAGTTATGGTGTAGGGCAGTTTATGGTTAGGGGCAGTTATGGTTAAAAGGGGCCAGTTATGGTGTAGGCCAGTTTTTGGGTGGCAGTTATGGTAAGGGCAGTTATTGGATGTTAGGGTTATGGTGTAGGGCCCGTTTATGGTGTACGGCCAGTTTTTGTAGTAGGGAGTTTATGGTGCAGGGCAGGTTATGGTGTACGGCAGTTATGGTGTAGGAGTGGTTTATGGGTGTAGGGCAAGTTATTTTGATGCCGGTTGGTCAAGGAAAACGTTGGCAAATGGCTTTTTCGTTTTAAGCCATGACGAAGCCAGAGTAAAAACGGCAAAAGTTTTCCTCAGTGAATGTTGGGAAGTGCATATGTGTTATCTACATGATTCCCCTTTGTTTCGAAGGGTAATGCGCTATGTGGATTTTATAACAAGAAAGCAAAGGGGGCAGGGTTGAGATTTCGTTAACTTAGGGAAATATAGAGAAGACATTGTACTGGGCCCTTTCCCGGAGCACTGAAGTACTGCATTTTCTTTCCCCTAGAGCACTGAAGGGCACCCGTTTGTCTTCACTAGAGCACTGAAGGCACTTGACTGCCTAAACTGGAGCACTAAGAAGGCACTGTACGCCTTTATGGAGCACTTTAAGGCACTTTTACCCGCCTTTACTGGAGCACTGAAGGCACTGTAAATGCCTTTACTGGAGCACTGAAGGCCATGTACTGTCTTCACTAGAGCACTGAAGGCACTGTACTGTCTTCTCTGGAGAACTGGAGTTTTAGAGTGGAAAATTCTTTCAGCACACAGTAATGGGAATTTATTGAAGTAGGTAGCCAGAGAAAGACGAAGAAGAAGAAGCAAGAATTTACATCACACCCCAGGAACTGAGGCTGGCAAAGGGAGGAGGCGCAGATGAAAATTAAAAATCGTCAGTTATTTTTATTTTGTAAGTTATATATATATATTTATATAAATATTATAATATATTATTTTTTATATATATATATATATATATATTTATATATATATAATATATATAAAATTTTATTAATAATATTATATTAAAAATATAATTTAAATATATTCTATATAATATATATATATATATATAAAATATATATATATATATATATATGTAAGTGCAGTTTAAAAAAACTTAAATATGAAATCTTGCTTTTTT
>NC_069405.1:43757275-43766290 GCF_026875155.1 Cherax quadricarinatus | reverse complement strand
GGGGGGGCCCAAAAAGACAATATAAAATGACATACAGCGAAACCCAAAAAATCTGACCCAAACTTTGTAAAAGCCCATCAGGAGGAAAACAACACCCCAAGGACCAGGAAATTTCAGGAAAAAGGGAAGGGAAGGGGGAGAGACAACGGGAAAGACCGTGAAGTAGGGTAAAAGAACTCAAAAAGAAATTCAAAGAATGTTCACGAGGGGAAAACAGAAGGACTCCAGAAAAAACGGAGAGGGGGGGGCCACACCCCCAAAGCTGGACACAGTGCACACAACCGGGGAAGAAGGGGAAGAGGTTTCTAGTAAAGTTTGATCCCTAAAAAGGAAGGGGGGGCCAGATAACATCCCCCCAGGGAAATTTAGATGGAGCAAGGCGCTATGTTACCCCTAACAAAAATTTCAATACATCAAACAAACGGGGAGATTGCCTGAGGCATGGAAGACAGAAAAAGTAGCCCCAATCTTTAAAAAAAAAGAAAAACCATAAAAGCTTAAACACGACCATTCACTGACTTTATAGAAAGGGAAAAAACAGGGAGAAGATTTTTCAGGGAGAAGAGTGGTGGAACACCAAAAAAAGGGAAATGATCTATAAACCGCACCCAAAGCTTTGGTTTCAAGGGAGGGAAATCAGTGTCACAAACCTACGGTTTTCACGCCCTGGGACAGCATTAAGACAAGAAGAGAGGGTTTGGGTGGTTTGCATTTTTTTGGGACTGCAAGAAGGCTTTTTAAACACATTTCCCCCCCACAAGAGATTTGGTGCAAAAACTGAGGCCAAGCAGGGATAACGGGGAAAGGGCACTACAATGGATCAGGGAATTTACTTGCCCGGAAAACGCAGCGAGTCGGGAAACGGGGCGGGGGTTGTCAGGTGGGCCCTGTGACCGGGGGGTCCCGCGGGGGTCCAGTCCTAGGACCAGTGCGTTTCGGGTTTTTTTTGGGGGGGGAACGACTGAGGGAAGGAAAAAACCCCTCTGAGGTGCCCCCCTGTTTGCAGATAAACGTGAATTTGTGAGAAAAAATACACTCGATCGAAGACCGGGCAGAAATACAAAGGGGTCTTTGGCAGGGTGCAGACCTGGTCCAGCAATTTGGGTCCCTGGAATTTAATCCCACCAAGTGCAAAGTCAGAAGATTTGGGGAAGGGGAAAGAAGGCCGCAGACGGAGTACAGTCAAAGGGGGGCAGAGACTACAAACCTCACCAAGGAAAAAGATCTTGGGGTGAGTAAAACACCAGGGACTCCCTGAAACCCCCATTAACCAATAACTGCTGCAGCAAAAGGGCGCCTACAAACCTTTAGAACAGCCCTTCCGACATCTTAAAAAAGGGGAAACGGGTTTAGGACCCTTTCACCGTATACGTTAAGGGGCCCAAAATTTGGGGTATGCGGGCCCCCAGTTTTTGGGAACCCCACACCTAGCCAAGCACTTTAAAAAAAACTAGAGAAAGTGCAAAGGTTTGGGAACAAGACTAGTTCCCCGAGCTAAAGGTTAAGCCCACGAGGAGAGTTTTAAAGGGAAAACAACCCCGACGACCCCTGGGGGACAGAGAGATAGGGGGGGCATGATTTAAAGACATAAAAAATATAGGGGAATTACTTGTGGAAAGGGCAGGGTTTGGGTTTTTGTCTTCCAGATTTTGGGAAAACCGGAACCAGGGGGCCCCCAGGGAAGCCAAAAGGCCCAATGCTGAATTTCGGGTTTTTGGGGGGGGGAAGAAAAATTTATTCCCCGGGAATTCAGGTAAGTAATTAGGGAAAAATTGGTGGAAAAATGACAAAAGGTTAGTGGAGGAGAAAGGGTCCATAAAACCCCCCAAAGGAAAAGGGGTTAGAAATTAAGGAAAAAGGCCGGGGGGGTTTTGAGGGGTGAACTAAAACCCAATAAAGGAAAAAGGAAGGGGGGCCCAGGACCCCCGGGACTCCCCAAAGCTTTTCCGGTTTATGGGGCCCCCCTTGAACAATTGGGGGTTTAATAAAAATCTTAATTTCCCCTATATTAAACCCCAAAAATTTAGAATGGGGGAAAACCCAAAACCAACCCAAGATAAAAAAACAAAAAAAGGAAAACAAAAAACAAAAAAACAAACCACAAAAAAAAAACCAACCCCCTAACAAAAAAACAAAAAAAAAAAAAAAACAAACAAAAAACCAAAACAAAAAAAAAAAAAACCTAAAAAAAAAAACCAAAAAAAACCCAAAATTTAAAAAATTTTTAAAATATCATAATAATATTTCATTATAAATTTAATAAATTTTAAAATATAAAAATCCCCTAATCTATCTTCACTTAAACCCCATAATTTCCTATAACCCCCAACCTCAAAAAAAATATCACACACCCACAAACCCCCCCCAATAACCCCCCCAATAAAACCCACAACACACAACACCACAAACACACCCAAACACCAAAAAAAAAACACAAATCAACCCCCCCAAAACACACACAAAACAACTACAACACAAAAAACAAACCCCCATAAAACCCCCCAACCAACCCAACCTACAAACACTCCCCCCCACAATACAAAACAACACAAACATAAACACACAACACCCACCCCAAAACCCACCACACTTCACCAAAACACAAACCAAAAACACACTACACCACAACAAAACCCCCCATCACCCACACACAACAACACCTCAACTAACACCACACACAAAACCCCAAACAAAACAACACAAACCCCACCCCACCTCACACCCCCCACCCCCCCCAACCCCCAACCACCCACCCCACACCCACCCACACCCCACACACCACACACACACTTACCCCCCCACCCCCCCACCCCCCCCCACACACACACACACAACCACACACAAACACCCCACCCAACACCCCACCCCAACACACACTAAAAACACCCCCACAAAACCCCAACACATAAAAACACACACACACACACCCCATCACACACACACCACACAAAACCACACACACACAAAAAACACACACAAAAACACCACACACACACACACAAAACCCCAAAAACACACACACCCCACACATACAAAAACCCACACACCCCACACACACACCTTTACACACACACACACACTTTTACCCCAAAAACCACAACACACACACACACATCACACACTCACAAAAACACTTTACCACCAAACACATACACACAAACACACACATACACACACACACCCCACCGTCCCACACAAACACACAACACCCAAACCCACACCCCACACAAAAAACACACAAAACAAACACTAAAAACACCACACACACACACACCCCAAACACACCACCCCAACACGCAAAAAACACACAAAAACAAAACCCCAACCCACACACACACACATACACACACACACACACACCACACCACAAACATACAAACCCCACACACAAAAATTTACACACATACACACACACACCCCATACCCCACCAACACACACACACCACACCAACAAACTTTCCACACACACACACACACAAAACAAAACATACCCCACACCAAAACACTAAACCAAAAATAAAAACCCCACACATACAAAACCACACACACACACAAACACACACACAAAAACACACACACACCCCACACACACACACATACACACCCCAACACAAAAAAACATACACACACACAACACACACAATACACCACAATACACACCACCCCCAAAAACCCCCAACACATACACACACACACACACACACCCCACATACACACACAAAACAAAAAAAACAAACAAAAAACACATAAAACCCCAACATACCAAAACAAAAGGTAGGGGGTCCAAGCGCCAGGCTCCGAGATTCTTAGGCTTTTGGGGCGTTTTTTAAACAGCTAGAAAGAAAACCGTGTTAGTGAAAACCCAAATTTTGAAAAACCTACAATTATAACCAGTGTTTTAGAAAATAAATAAATTGAAGGCGGGGGGAAACCCTTAATTTTTTACAACAAAATTTAAAAAGCGCCAGTCTTTTTTGGGGGCCTTTGGGTTTGGCACCTGTTCCCCCCTTGAAAAAACTTTTAAAAAGGTACAATCGAGTGCCCAAAAGAGAAAAGCCCAAATTTAAAATTTTAAGAGAGGCATAAAAAAAAATTGGGGTTTAAAAACCAGTGAAATTAGCAAACATAAATAAAGTAAAAGGCGGGGGGGGAAACCCCTGAAATTTTTCAACAAAATTTAAAAAGCCCCAAAGTCTTTGAGGCCTATTTTGGCACCTGTTGCCACATTTTTAAACACTTTACAAATTAAAAATCAGTGACTAAAGAAAAGAAGACCAAAAAAATTTTAAAGGGAGGGGTGGCTAACGCCCAAAATGTGATGTAGCACAAAAGAGTAAAACAAGCAAGCCAAAAAGGGGGGGGTTATATTTATATATACATCATATAAAATAAAAAAAATATAAGCAAAAAGGTGGTGGCAGCATAGGCCTGAGGGAGTAGCGCCCCCCAAAAAGGGGTTGGGTGTCATCAAAATAAGTATGAAACTTACCCAAAGTAAGTGTAAATTATAAAAGTATCAGTTACAAGTGAAAAGGTGGGGGAAAAATGAACCAATGGGGCAACGAATAAGAAAAGCGAAGAAGCCAGCGGGGGGAAGGGCGAGGTGAACGAGTAAACGAAACAGAAAGCATCGTACAGCAAAGCATCGTACATCAGGCATCGGGAGGGAAACGCCCCCTCTGACCAGTAACGAAAAAATCCCGTTTTGGGGTTGGCGGGGGATCTGAGGGTAGAGCCGGCCCCCAGGGGTTACGGGTAACTCAAATACCCCAAAACCCTGCTCCAGAGCGTTTATCATAAAAACACAACCCCTAGCGTGTAGGAAGATAATTTTTTGTAGGAGTAAGGATTCCCGGGGGGATTAAGTCGGGGAATGGGACTACCCCCTTGACAACATTTTCGAGAGTAATGGCTAGGACACAAAGCCCAGTACAATCTGAGAAGCAAGAAACTGGGTACCCCATGTAGTAACTGGTGAAAGTTTGACTTTACACCCCTAGAAAATTTTTAATTATTAGAACTACTTTCGGGGTTAAGGGAAAACCTCATTTATTACGGATACACAAAAGAAAATTGTATTTCTGGGACATAAAAAAACAACTGACGGGGCTAACACACCACACACAGGGCGCGAACAACATACACACCGGGGCCAGGAGATGGGTCCGACCCCTAAAAACCAAATAGGTGATTTAAAACCAGCGATCCTTGGAATTTCCCGCCCCCCCCCCAGCCCTTTTAAACCTTTTCCCCTCCCTCGCGTTTCTCCCTCTCAAACCCTCTTTCCCTCCTTTTTTCCCCTTCCCTTTTTTCCCCCCTTTCCCCTCTCTTTTCCCTCTTTCCCTTTTTTCCGCCCCCCCCCAAAATTTCTCTCCCCTCCCCTTTGGGGGTTTTTTCCCCCTAAACCCCCAAAACCCCTCTTCCCTCTCTCCCTCTTTCTTCCCTTTCTCTCCCTCTCTCTCCCCCTTTCTTCCCTTTCCTCTCTCCCCCCCCCCTCTCCCCCTCTACAAATGTAGAAAAGGGGAAAGTACATAAACGGGGTGAAAAAAATTTAAATTTTAACAAAACCTATTTTTTTAAAATTTAGAACAAACTTTTTTTGTTAGTGGTACCCTTTTTTGTATTACGGAACACAGAAGTGAATTGTATTTTCTGGGACATATAAAAAACTGAGTCCCTAACAAAACCAAAACACACGCGCGCAAACACATACACACTCGGGGCAAGGCGGGGGTTCTCGCCCCCGAAAACCACAACTAGGTGAGTAAAACCCCAAGCTGTTTCCTTTGGAATTTGATTTGCCAACCCCCCACAGCCCTTTCTTCCCCTTTTCCCCCCCTCGCTTTTTTTCTCCCCTCCTACCTTCCCCCTCCTTTTTTCCTCTCTCTTCTTTTCTCCCCCCCTCCCTTTTCCCTCCTTTCTCCCTCTTTTCCCCCCTTTCTCCCCCCCTTTCTTTTTTTCTCTCCCCCCCCCCTTGGGGCTTTTTCCCCACCCCCATACTCCTCCTCTTTTCCCCCTTTCTTTCTCCCCTTTTTTCCTCCCCTCTCTCCCTCTTTCTCCCCTTTCCCCCACTCCTCTCTCTCCCTTTTTTACACCCTCTCTCTCTCCCCCAAAAACCCTCCCCTTCTCTACCCTTTCTGTTGTGGAAATTAAAAAAAAAAAAAAAAAAAAAAAAAAAAAAAAAAAAAAAATTGGGGTTTGGTTAGGGGGGGAACCCAAACCCCGGGGAAAAACGGGGTGGGGGGAACCAAAAAGGGAGGAAAAAGAGGGGGAAGTAGTTTTTTTTCCAAAAAGGGAGGAAGATGGGAAGGGAAGAAAGTGGGAAGGGGGAAAAAAGAAAAGGGAACCCTGAAAGTTAAGAAAAAGGCAAAGGGTGGGGAAATTAAAATTTCGGGCGCAAAGGGGATGGTGCAAAAGGAAACCGCAAAGGGCCTAAACCCAGTTGGGAGGAAAAGACAACAGGGGTACATAAAAACAAGCGGGCGAAGAAAAAAGGGGAGGGTAAAGCAAAGAAAAATTCAACGGGAAAGGTTACACCCCCAAGGGGTGGCCGGGGAAAAGACGACACAAATAAATTTTTCAAAAGACGGGGCCAAAGGGAAAAAGAAAATGTTAAGGGAAGGAAAATTTAAAACCCCTCAGCGGGACGCGGGTGGAGGGGGGAAGAAGGGGGAAGGGGGGTTTTTCAGTTTTGGAACGGGAAAAAAGGGAAAACCCGGGGGCCAAGGGAAAGGGAAATAAAAAAAAGGAGGAGAAAAAACTTTTGGGAAGAAAACAAAAAGGGTGAGGGCCCCAAAAGCCAAAGGGGGGCCCAATTTTCTGAAGAAAAAAACTTAAGGGAAAAAAAGAATAAACCTTAAAAAAAAATGGGGAAAAACCAAAAAAAATTTCCAAAATTGGGGGGTTTTGCGAGGGGGAAGGATACGCCTGTCAGAGAACTTTCAAGGAAGAATCAGTTCGAACCGGGGATTCTGAAAGAGAAAGCAAGACGGGAGGGACAAAGGGGGGTTTCCAGAGTTATCCCTCGCCCGGCGACGGGAACAAAGAAGAAAGGACTACACTGAAGAGAGGGTACAGAGACGCAAGGGGGAAAACAAAGAAGCAATGAAATGGGGCAGGACCCAGAAACAGGGGGAAGGGGAAAACAACCCCACAGAATCTCCCCCCAAAAAGGACTCCAAACCCCGACTTTTCCCCAAACGCAATTTAAAGAAACCCTATACTAAAACCCCCACTCCTTTTTCCCTCTCCCAAAAAAATTTCCCCTATCCAAACCTCCCCCCACAGCTTTTCCCTTTAAATGGGCATTCCTGACCCCCCCCCATCAACACAAACCCCCCCTACACCACAGCCCCTTGGGCTTTGGGGGTAGGCTCCGTTTCCCCCAACCCCCAAAAATTTTTTGCATGACCAAAATGAAAGAAAAGAAACAAAAGGTTTTGGGTCCCAAAACGCGGTTGGAAAAATAAATTAAACGAGGAGGGGAATGAAAGAATCAGTGAAAAACCCCCCAAAAACATAGCAGTCACAGAAAAAAAACTCCCCTGAGACAATAACAACAAAATCTTCCCAACAGGATATCGTTCCAGGAAAGATAAAAAGGATTTAAAAGGGGGGGGGGTTGAAACTGCTCATAAAACCCGAGGGGGATTTGAGGAAAGGGAAAGGGGCCATGGACTTTGATTGGAAAAAGAGACTACATTGTGGGTACAATTCAGCCCGGAGAACTTTTAAAGTAGTCATTGGAGTGAGGAATAACCCCCCCACAGAACTGAAGGGGGCCAAAGAGGAGAGAAGAAAACAACAGGGTGTGGGGGACACACTGGCTGAGGGTGGCAAGAAGAGCTCCTCGAGCAGGCAAAAGTTATGGTAATGGGCGATTTAAACCCAACAGGGAATCGAGGGGAAAAACCCTGGAGCCACGGGGGGGTCCCCAAAAAAGGAGACCCCAAGATGATGGATTGGAAACTTGGAAACCTATGCATCAACATGTCAGGGACAAAACCGGGAGAGGGGCGGGGGGGATAAACCGCAAGGACGGGTTCTTGTGTTCACCTGACATTTTCAAAAATTGAGGACATACTTATGAGGGGCCCCCTTGGAGCTAGCGATCATTTGGTTTGAGTTTTGACTATATGTGGGATTTCAATTTGGAAAGGAAAACAGGAACTGAAGGGAAAAAAAAAACTAAAAAAGGGGGAAAATTACCCAGGTTTGAGAAATTTCCTGCGGGGTTCGTGGGACAGGAAATGGAAAGGAAAATCAGAAAACAGATAAAGGAATAGGGGGGCAACAAAGTGGGGTGGCAGGGGAAAATTTTTTTGGGTTCCCCAAGGGGAAACGGAAAATAATGGGAAAACCCAAAAAACGAGCCCGGGTTTTTCCCCGAAGGTTTTGGGAGGCAAAAACTAATGAAAACAAAAAAGGGAAAAAGGACGGAGGAAAGGGAAACCCAGGAAAAAAAGGGGTTTTTATTTGAAGAGCCGGGAAACAAAAGCACAGATAAGGGGGAGGCCCAGCGACAGTATAAAAAAACCGACATAGCATCAAAAGTAAATTTTCCCCAAAAATTTCGGGTATAGCCACATTTGGGGGAAAAGCAACAGTAAAGGCCGGGTGATAGGCGAGGAAAAAAAGGTGGGAACTCACAAGAAACGATCAAGAGGTATGTGAGGAGCTAAACAAGAGATTTAAGGAAGTATTACAGTAGAAAACAGGAAGGGCTCTGGGGGGACAGAACCCAAAGGGGACAAACCCCAAGGGGTTTCACCAAAAAGTGTTGGGCGCATACATACAGATGAGGAGGAGGTTTAAGAAACTGCTAAGGGGCATCGATACCCAAAGGCAATGGGGCCCCGAAAACCCCCGTGGGTTTTTTTAGAGAGGGGCAGATATGTTTTGCGTGCCCCTTAACCCCAATCTTTTAACACATTTGGAAATGGGCAACTACCTGAGGTAAAGAAGAGGCAAATGTAGGTTTTTATTTTTAAAAAAAGGGGAAAAGAAAAGAGGCAA
>NC_069405.1:43739775-43752275 GCF_026875155.1 Cherax quadricarinatus | reverse complement strand
CTTTTTCCCCCAAGCTGATATAGCTCTCAGCTGGTGATTGATGTAGCTTAGAGCAGCTGGCATTTCTTCTCTTGGATAAGTGAATGTCAGTGTACAGTCGTCTGCATATGCATGTGATTCTGGGATGAGATGAAGAAGGTCGTTGAAGTAGACATTCCATAACAGTGGACCCAGCACGCTTCCTTGTGGAACGCTTGCCCCAATAGGATGCCTTGCTGATTCCGTTCCATTGAGGACTACACTTAGAGATCTCCCATGAAGGTAATCACTGAGGAGACATAGCGTAGAGCCTGCAATTCCCAGTGCTTGAAGTTTTACTAAGAGGCCCTGGTGCCACACCCGGTCGAAAGCGCCAGCAATGTCCAGTGCTACCACACAGCTGACTTTGGATTCATCCAGTGACTGGTGCCACTTAGTGGAGAGGTTTAAACAACAGATCAGCAGCAGAGTAACCTTTCCTGAAGCCATATTGACGATCACAAAGTAGTGAGTGGTAGTCAAAAAAATCTGTCATTTGTCTTGAGATTATTGTCTCAAGGATCTTACCAGTGATTAACAGGAGTGACACTGGTCTGTAGTTGCTGATTTCTGCTCTGCTCTTCTTTTTGTGAACAGGGACTACATTTGCCTCTTTCCATGGAGAGGGCCATTTACACTGTACTAGGCAGTGCTGAAAGATGCGAGTTAGAGGTGCTGCTAGCTGGTCTGCACATCTTCTCAACAATCTTGGGCTCAACTTGTCTGGGCCCACAGCCTTTTCTTGGTCAAGTGATTTAAGAAGGAAATGCACCTCCTCCTGCCTTATTGTCACCACTGACAGTTTTGACACAGTTCTTGCAGCTAGCCAAGGAGGGTCCTTGCTGGATCAGGAACTTGCATTTTGGTAGCAAAGTGTTCAGCAAAGAGGTCCGCCTTCTCTTGACTACTAGTAGAGGTGGTCCCATCCTGTCAATTTAGAGGTGGAATAAGTTCATCAGGCAGATAACCTTGTCTGTCCTGACCAGGGACCACCAGGTTTTGGAGCCTACCCTACCTGATGCTAACTTTCTTTTAGTGTCCACCTCCCATTTAGCAATGGCCCACTTTTGAACATCACCCATATGCCTACAGGCTTGCATGTGCAAGTTCCTGTTATAGGTGGTAGGATGTCTCTTATACCTTCGCCATGCTTTGTACTTAGCAGTAGCAGCCTCTCTACAACGAAAGCCAAACCAAGGCTGATCTGTAGGCTTTGTCACATATTGCCGGTGAGGAATGTGTTCTTGTTGCAGATTAAGGATGTGTCCAGTGAAGGCTTTCACTTGGTTGTCAACATCCAGTCGGTGGTGGCGAGCTCAGAGCAAAGGGCTGGCCAATTACCTCTTTCCCATAGCCAGGTTGTGGTGTGGACTCCTCACCTCGTTCTGTTGGGATCTTAAGTGTGGTAAAAACAGCCTTGTGGTCAGACGATCCAACGTAGCCGAGGGGTTGACAAGTGACTATGCCTTCTGCCAGATCACTCACTACTGGGTCAAGGGAGGAGCCAGAGATATGAGTAGGGAAATCAACAAAGTTTCTCATGTCAAACACTGCAAGAAGGTCATCAAAGTCCCTCTGTATAAGGTGCTGGTTGAGGTCACCAACAATTATAATATGTTGACAGTTGTGTTGTAGCAGAAGGGAGTCAATATTTTCCATTAGGAAGTTGATAGGGTCTGCATGTTGCCACTGAGGTCTGTACATTGCACATGCTAGTACAGAGGTACTAGTGTTTATACAGAGCTTGAAGAACATCATTTCAAGATGTGTAGGGTGGCAACATCTATGTGCTGGGCATGAACACTTTTAGAGAAGCACACAGCAACACCACCTCCTTGCCCTTGCCTGTCTCTTCTCATCCATGAGGTGTAGCAGCAATTCTTGCAAAATTTTCTGGAGTCCTGTCATCCAAAAATGTTTTCAACAACAGTACCATGTCGGGAAAGTCGAGTGTTCACAAAGCTATGTGTGAGCTCTCCAACATTAGTAATGAAACCTCTAATGTTGGCGACAGGATGCTGATAGATGGCTCCTCATGATTGAAGTGGTCAGCTTGAGGTGGTGGGTGTGTAGGGAATGTAAGGTGCCTGCCTTGAGAGAGGTAGGGTTACTGAGGCAGCTGCAGGGATGTAGGTCTGTGGTCTTGTATAAGGCCCAATCCCACCTGCTGGGCTGGGATAGGTAGTAGCTAAGTGGGTGACGTGTGAAAGTGTTTACAATTCAGAGATCCTGCTGGTTTGTTCTGAGAACTGGTCTCTTCTCTCTCTCTCTTCTCTCTCTCTCTCCCCCTCTCTCTCTCTCTCTCTCTCTCTTCTCTCTCTCTCTCTCTCTTCTTTCTCTCTCTTCTCTCTCTTTTTTCTGTCTCTCTGTCTCTCGTCTCTGTCTCTCTGTTCTTTTGCCCTCTGTTCTCTTCTGTCTCTGTCTCTCTGTCTCTGTCTCTCTCTTTCTGTCTCTCTCCCTCTCTCTTGTTCTTTTCTCTCTTTCTCTTGTCTCTGTCTCTCTCTCTTTTTCCCTCTTCTTTCTCTCTCTTTTCCCCTGTCTGTCTGTCTGTCTGTCTCTCTCTCTCTCTCTCTCTCTCTCTCTCTCTCTCTCTCTCTCTCTCTCTCTCCTCTCCCTCCCTCCCTCTTCCTGTCTCTATTTTCTTTCTTTTTTTTTTTTTATATATATATATATATATATTTTTTTTTTTTTTTGTGGGTTGAGTGTGTGTGTTGTGTGTGTGTGTGTGTTTGTGTGGGTGTGTGTGGGTGGTGTTGGGTTTGCCGAATATGTAAAACTGGTCAATTAGCAAGAATTCATTTAAAATTATGTCCTTTCTAAAGTTTTCTCTTATACGTTTAAAGATATATTTTTTCATTAATGTTAATGTATTTTTTTTAAATTTGCACCAAAAGAAACTTAGAAAACTTACCTAACCTTGTTATAACAAGAACAATTTATTTTAGCCTAACCCAACTAAATATATTTTAGATTTGTTTACAGTAATTTAATACTAAACAAACACAATGAAATATATTTTTTTCGTTAGGTTCAGAATGATTTTGCGAAATTATTGCATACACAAATTTTCGCTTGTCTTATATGGCAAGATGAGCGTTGCTATTTAAGCCAAGATCGCAAGTTCTGCCTATTCGGCACGACATTATATATATATAATATATAATATATTATATATATATATATATATATATATATATATATATATATATATTTTATATCTGCAAGACAAACTACTGAGGGGGGAAATCTTTAGCTTAAGTGCTTTTACATTTCTTAGTGCGTCATCAGGAGTTGTGCAATGTTGCAAAGGTAGCAACAGGAGAAAGGAGAAGTATTCTCAGAGGACAGTAGAGTGACTCCCGCCAGCGTCCATAAGATTCCTTGTAAAATTTGCGATAAAGTTTATTACGGTCAAACTGGTAAAAATCTCGAACTAAGATTAAAACACCATAAATATAGCATTAGAACTGGACAAGGTTCCAATGCTCTATTTATTCGTGTAAGAGATTTTAACCATCCAATTGATTTTCAAAAAGTTGAGAAAGTAGTATCAAGCAAGTCCATGGTCGACAGGAATATAATTGAACTTGTTTCATAAAAAGCAGTTTTGACAATAATATGAAAATTTCCTTTGGTGTATATATAAATTAGATCCATTTATAATTAATAGAATTTGGGAGAATTTAATAATACACTGGACAAATAATAATTTTTAAATTTCTTGGTAGAATAGTTTGTTGGTGAGTTGTGCAAAGGAACCGTCCAGTTGGGCCGGCGCGCGTCAGGTGTTTAACCGTTGTGGGATCTGATAGTGAGGTGTTGGCCAGACCCTTATATAGCTTCCTTGGATGCTTTACTTTCATAGTTCCTTGATAATGTGAGTAGTCACGAAAGCGCTTGGAATTTCTCTATTTCTTTCAGAGTGGTTGTTTGCATATTCTGAAATCACACTGTTTACTGTGATCTTATTGCATGTATATAAATATATATATATATATAATAAATATATAATATATATATTATATATTATATATCTATAATATATATAATATATATATATATATATATATATATTTGTATCAGTCTCATTATTGTGGAATACTTATGAATGGAACCTGCCACGGTATTATGGATCACTTGTCAATTGTACCAGTCATAGTATGGAAAAATTCTTCATTATATTTTTCCAGACAAGGCTGACTACTCGACATACGATCTTTCAGATTACAACTTTACCAGGTGAGTTCTTCCTTGTCTTGAGTACTTCCCTTGTCTTAAGTACCTTCCTTGTCTTGAGTCCCTCCTTGTCTTGAGTCCCATCTTTCTTGTGATGTATGTCTGCTTGCTTACCTGTCTATCTATTCGCTTGCCTGCTTGTCTATCTGTACATGAATGGTATACAATCCCGACAAGATTGTATACCAAGTTTGTGCAACATGTCAGAAACTGCAACATCATGGAATCTTGGTTCAGAGGACGTCTCCACAACCTTCATCACTACTACTAACCCGTCCCTCGGGTATGACCTACTTCCACTGGGAAATCCCGCTTACCAATGACAATGCCTTCGTTTACTGCCCATCTCTTATCACCTGACGCCAGTACATAAGCACCAGCCTTCTTGTCAGTGCCCCAGATTCTTCACGACTACGGTGCTCTTCACCAACTCCAAGGCTGAGGGACTGATTACCTCATCTTTTGTATAGAGTTCTACTGTCTTCTTATTATGTCCCTGAATTTGTATTGATAAAGTAACTGGTTGGCGAAACGTCTACAATAAAGACACCCAGATGTTGCACATGTCTAATTTTCATGCTTGTCTATCTGCTTTCCTATCTTCCTCTTCATCTGTCTTCTATTTTCCTGTCTCTGCCTACCTGTTTGCCTATCTTTTTGTCTGCCTGTCTTCCTGGCTGTTTGCTTGGCAGCCTGTTCAACTACCATCCTGCTTGTCTGACTTCCTGGCTGTTTGCTTGGCAGCCTGTTCAACCACCATCCTGTTTGTCTGACTTCCTGGCTGCTTGCTTGGCAGCCTGTTCAACCACCATCCTGCATGCCTGCCTGCCGGCGCCTGCTTGCTTATTTATTTGCTAATAACGAATGCAAAACTGACGTTACAATGACGTAACATTTTACAAAAACTCGTAAACCTTTAAAATTCACTGACCGAAAGTCATTTATAAGGCAGAAGAGAGCCAAAATTTTGATTTTTATTTCATTCGAAAAGCTCTGTGCCCTTTTCTGTGTCCAGCTGACTGTCTACTAGCCTGTCTTTCTGTCTGTTCATCTCTTCTAGCCCGCCTGACCGTCAATTTGCCTACCTGTCAGTTGGCCCACCTATCTGGCTGTCTGTTTGGCTCTATATATTAGATTTAGACATTCATATCTATTCATATAATATATATAAATCCGTGTTTTTGTTTGATTTTGACTCACCTTTTGTTTTTTGTCTCTAAGTTTCATTTAGACACGTTTCTTGTTTATCTTAATTAGAAGCGTAGTTTATGATTTAGAAATAACTTTCTCATTACCCAAATTAAGTCACGAATTCTCTATTAAATTTAGACGTGTCTATTTAATTTAAACGTGTGCCACTCCAAACTGTAGTTTGGATTTGCATGCGTCTCTGTGTGGCTTAGATGCGTCTGCAATTCTCTGTCTAATTTCTCTGTCAATCCTAACCTAAATCTATGTCTGTCTGATAGGGCTCTCTGTCCCAGAGGCAGCAAGATAGTCTATTTATGTCAGCTAGTTGTCTGTTTTAAAGCGATACTGACGTACACCACAGACATTCTCGTAGAATTTCCTGCTACTCTCTTCTACCTGTCTACTGGATTGTTAGTAGATAATGATAAGGATAATAATAATAATAATAATAATAATAATAATAATAATAATAATAATAATAATAATAATAATAATAATAATAATAATAATAATAATAATAATAATAATAATAATAAACTTTCACCATCAAGACAGTGATGGAGTGAATGATGGTGAAAGTTTTTCTTTTTCGGGCCACCCTGCCTTGGTGGGAATCGGCCAGTGTGATAATAAATAAAATAAAAATAATAATAATAATAATAATAATCGTACTTCTCTCTGGTTCCGTGTTCCTTGCATTTAGTCGTATTTACTTTGGGTTGGTATCTTCAATTCTGCAGACAGAGAAGAGAGTAAGAAAGAGGAGAAGAGGAGAGGGGAAGAAATGAGAGAACTGTTAGAAGTAATGGAGGGAGGGAGGAAAGAAATTGGGGGACTGAAGGAGGAAAGAAGGAAGGAAGCGAGGGAGATAAGAAAGGAGGGAAGAAGAAAAGGAAGAGAGGATGAGAGGGTGGGAGAGAGAAAAACGAAGGGGCACAACAACTTTGAGTGACCCCTGGCGACAATCTTCAACAGGTCACCGGACACAACCTAACTGCCAGAAATCTTCGATAAAAAAAACAAAGTTTTACGTTATCTATATATTGAGAGAAATCAGGCAGGCAGGCAGGCAGGCAGGCAGGCAGGCAGGCAGGCAGGCAGGCAGGCAGGTAGGCAGGCAGGTAGGCAGGCAGGCAGGCAGGCAGGCAGGCAGGCAGGCAGGCAGGCAGGCAGGGCAGGAGGCGGCGGGCAGGCAGGCAGGCAGCAGGCAGGCAGGCAGGCGGGCAGGAGGCAGGAGGCGGGCAGGAGCAGGCAGGCGGGCCCAGGCAGGCAGAGCAGGCAGGCAGGCAGGCAGCGGGTAGGCAGGCAGAGGAGCGGCAGGCAGGCAGGCAGGTAGGCAGGAGGCAGGCAGGTAGCCAGGCAGGGCAGGCACAGGTACAGGCAGGGCAGGCAGGCAGCAGGCAGGGGGAGGCAGGCAGGCAGGAGGCAGGCAGGCAGGCAGGCAGGCGGGCCAGGCAGGCAGGCAGGCAGGCAGGCAGGCAGGCAGGCAGGCGCAGGCAGGCAGGCAGGTAGGCAGGCAGGAGGCAGGCAGGCGGGCCCAGGCAGTGGGCAGGCAGGAGCAGGCAGGGCAGGCAGGCAGGCGGGCAGGCAGGCGGGCAGGCAGGCAGGCAGGCAGGCAGGCAGGCAGTTTAGCAGGCAGGCAGGCAGGAAAGCAGGCAGGCAGGCAGGCAGGCGGGCGGGAAGGCAGGCAGGTCGGGCAGGAGGGGGATTTAGAGAGCAGGCAGGAGGCAGGGGATTTTGTAGGCAGGTGCAGGGGCAGGCAGGCAGGCAGGCAGTGGGGAAGAGGCGGTGGAGGCAGCAGTAAGCAGGGCAGGAGCAGCAGGCAGGAGGCAAGGCAGGGGTGCAGGCGGGGTAGAGGGGGGAGGCAGGTAGCAGGCGGGGCAGGCAGGGCGGGCAGGGCGGGTTGGCATGCAGGAGGCGGGAAGCAGAGCAGGGCGAGGCAGAGCAGGCAGGCAGGCAGGCAGGCGGGAGGCAGGAGGCAGGCAGGCGCAGGCGGGAGGGGCGGGAGGCAGGCAGGCAGGAGCAGGCAGGTAGCAGGCAGGTAGCAGGCAGGAGGCAGGCAGGCAGGCAGCGGCAGGCGGGCAGAGCGGCAGAGGCAGGCAGTTAGCAGGCAGGGCAAGCAGGCAGGCAGGCAGGCAGGAGGCAGAGGCAGAGGCAGGGGCAGGCAGTTAGCAGGCAGGCAGGCAGGCAGGCAGGTAGCAGGCAGGTAGCAGGCAGGCAGGCAGGCAGGCAGGCAGGTAGCAGGCAGGCAGGCAGGCAGGCAGGCAGGTAGCAGGCAGGTAGCAGGCAGGTAGCAGGCAGGTAGCAGGCAGGCAGGCAGGCAGGCAGGCAGGCAGGCAGGCAGGCAGGCAGGCAGGCAGGCAGTTAGCAGGCAGTTAGCAGGCAGTTAGCAGGCAGGCAGGCAGGCAGGCAGGCAGGCAGGCAGGCAGGCAGTTAGCAGGCAGGCAGGCAGGCAGGCAGGCAGGTAGCAGGCAGGTAGCAGGCAGGCAGGCAGGCAGGCAGGCAGGTAGCAGGCAGGCAGGCAGGCAGGCAGGCAGGCAGGCAGGCAGGTAGCAGGCAGGCAGGCAGGCAGGCAGGCAGGTAGCAGGCAGGCAGGCAGGCAGGCAGGTAGGCAGGCAGGTAGCAGGCAGGCAGGCAGGCAGGCAGGCAGGTAGCAGGCAGGCAGGCAGGTAGCAGGCAGGTAGCAGGCAGGCAGGCAGGCAGGCAGGCATGCAGGCAGGAGCAGGTAGCAGGCAGTTAGCAGGCAGGCAGGCAGGCAGGCAGGCAGGTAGCAGGCAGGCAGGTAGCAGGTAGCAGGCAGGCAGGCAGGCAGGTAGCAGGCAGGTAGCAGGCAGGCAGGTAGGCAGGCAGGTAGCAGGCAGGCAGGCAGGAAGGCAGGTAGCAGGCAGGCAGGCAGGTAGCAGGCAGGCAGGCAGGCAGGCAGGCAGGCAGGCAGGTAGCAGGCAGGCAGGCAGGCAGGCAGGCAGGTAGGCAGGTAGGCAGGTAGGCAGGTAGGCAGGTAGGCAGGCAGGCAGGCAGGCAGGCAGGCAGGCAGGCAGGCAGGCAGGCAGGCAACCAGGCAGGCAGGCAGGGAGGCAGGTAGGCAGACAGGCAGGTACGCATGCAGGCAGGCAGGCAGGCAGGCAGGCAGGTACCAGTCAGACAGGCAGGCAGGCAGGCAGGCAACCAGGCAGGCAGGCAGGCAGGCAGGTAGCAGGCAGGCAGGCAGGCAGGCAGGCAGGCAGGTAGCAGGCAGGCAGGCAGGCAGGCAGGCAGGCAGGCAGGCAGGTAGCAGGCAGGTAGCAGGCAGGCAGGCAGGCAGACAGGCAGGTACGCATGCAGGCAGGCAGGCAGGCAGGCAGGCAGGCAGGCAGGTAGCAGGCAGGTAGCAGGCAGGTAGGCAGGCAGGCAGGCAGGCAGGCAGGCAGGCAGGCAGGCAGGCAGGCAGGCAGGCAGGCAGGCAGGCAGGCAGGCAGGCGCCGAACTACACATTGGTATCACTGACACGCATACTAGCTAAACTTCTGCAGAAGATTGTAAGGAAGAAATTCGTGGAGCATCTAGAAAGTGAGAGATTTGTCGGAGGAAACTACCCAGGATTCTGGGAATGAAAAAAAAATCCCGTCTCGTGAACCTTTTGGAGTTTCACGACGGAGTTACAAAGATTAAGACAGTAAAGACAAGTCTAGGTGAACTGCAGTTTCTTGGATTGCATGAAGGCCATTGACACAGTCACGCCAACAGACAAGTAAACAGCAGGAGACTATCTAAAAGAAAGGAGAGAAGAGAAAAGTAACAGGGAGGTGGGAGGCGTCAGAATGTGGATATATAACGAGTGGGGTACCAAAAAGGATCAGGGCCACTGCTGTTTTTAATTTTCATTAGATAATATCTCAGAGGAAATTGATTCAAGTGTATCCTTAATTGTTATATGGTAAAATTTAAGTGAGAACTGGAGCAGACTCCCGGAAGAAAAGAACAGATCAAAGGTAGGTTAATAAGTGACTGTTGGATTTCAATCCCACCAAATTATGGGCGAAACATCAACGAGAAGGTTTTCCCCAGGTTACTGTGTATTGTTTCAGCTTATTCGCTTAGTCTCATTGTATACCTAAAAGCATGGAGGTACCCGAAGTTTATGTACATCTTAGGGATGGAGATGATGTGGTGTACATCTTTGGGAGTGGGAGTTGAGTTTTTGTCCATCTAGGGAGTGGGAGTTGAGTGTGTGTACATCTTTGGGGGTGGGAGATGAGTGTGTGTACATCTTAGGGGGTGGGAGATGAGTGTGTGTACATCTTAGGGAGTGGGAGTGAGTGTGGGGTTTCATCTTAGGGAGTGGGAGATGAGTGTGTTTCATCTTAGGTAGTGGAGTGAGTGTGTGTACATCTTAGGAAGTGGGGGTTGAGTGTGTGTACATTTTTAGGGAGTGGGATTGAGTGTGTGTACATCTTAGGAAGTGGGAGTTGAGTGTGTGTACATCTTAGGGAAGTGGGAGTTGAAATGGGGTGGTACATCTTAGGAAGTGGAGTTGAGTGTGTGTACATCTTAGGGAGTGGAGTTGAGTGTGTGTACATCTTAGGGGGTGGGAGATGATGTTTTTGTACATCTTAGGGAGTGGGAGTTGAGTTGTGTACATCTTAGGGAGTGAATTGATACAGTAATCACTATGTTCAGAAGATAACTGCACTCAATATCTCACCTCCATGATCTCCGCTCCAATTTCAACGGTGCGATTTACTGTGACCTTTTGACTTTAACTGTTGTTTGTCTCGTCTTTTGCCTGCGACGCTCTGTAATATTTCAGATAAACTGTCATAAAATTTCGGTTTTTCTGAAAACGGCAAAGTGCCCCAGTGAGGAGAATGCCGATGTTTGAATGGGAGAAACAGATGTGGTTTTTTCAGGGGTCTTGCAGAGTGTACGTGATCTACATGTGTGTACTCACCTAATCATACTAACCTAATTGTAGTTGCAGGGTCGATTCATAGCTCCTGGGCCCCCCCTCCCCACTGGTCCCTACTAGGCCCACTTTTTCCCTACCCTTTAATTTAATCAACCTCTTTTTAAAGCTTTGTATGGACCCTCCCTTAACTAAACACTCTCCAGACTTTTCTGACAAGAGGGGGTTAGTTGTGGAGCAGATGGTATTTTATTTTTATTTTCGATGGAAGGGAAAAACCGTTTCCCCTAAAGAAAAATTTTTAATTATATTGAAGAGCAATAAAAAATTATCTCTTAATTTCAAATCGTGTATAGCCAAAACACCCCACACACCACACACAACACAAAACACAAAACACACCCAAACCCACAACACCACAAAAACCACACAAACCACACACAAAACCACACACCAACACACACCCCCCCCACAACACCACAAAAACAACACACACACACACCCCAAAAACACACACACCACACCCACACAAACCCACACACCAACCACACAACACCCCCCCCCACCACATCCCCCTTTCCCCACCCCCCCCCCCCAACCCCCCCTCCACCCCCCTCCCCCCCTCTCCTCTCCCAAAATCCCCCCCCTTTCCCTCTTTTCCCCCCCCTAAATAAATAGAAGTTTTATAACATTGAATAAAAAAATATAATATAAATAAGAATTAATAGGTTTTATTAAAGGAATGGTAAAAAAAAAGGGGTTTTTAGGGGGGAAAAAGAAAAACCAGGGACAGGGGGAGGAAAATGAAAAGGGAAGATTGGGGGCAGAGCTCACAAAAAGGGAACTGAATGGGAAAAAAAACTAGAAGATTTTAGCAGGGAAATAAAAGGGAAGATAGACAGGGAAAGCAGGAGTGGGGGGGTGCAATCAAAGCAGCAGGGGCCAGGTACGAGTTTAGAAGAGGAACTAAAAAATCTAAAACAGCCTAAAGAATAAAGAACATTTTGGAATGACAACAAGACTGCTACCTCAGTCACAAAAAAGGGGGGAGAGGGAAAGAAGAGCAAAATGCATGTAGAAGCTCAACAGCGGACGTAGTAAATGAAAGGCAACTATATGTGGGGGCCCAACAAACAGCAGAGCCCGGAAAAACCCGAGAAGGGAAAAGACGGGCCACGACCCCCAATACATTAGCTAGGGAAACAAAGAAAGGAAAGCTGCAATGGGGAAATAAAATTTTGAATGAGGGGATACACAGGGATTGCAGGGGGAGCATGAAAGGGTGGGTCATCTTTGTGTAGGGCCCAGAAAGTTGAAGGGGAAAAAAAAAGCAAGATAAAAAGGGGGAAAAAAGAATTGAAAGCCTTGAAACAATGGGAGAAGACGAATGCCCCCAGCTGGAAAAATTTTCGGAAAAGGGGGGGGGGTTTGGTAAAAAAAAGAACCCGGCCAGTGAAAGTGACCTTAAGGGCAAAATCGATCGGAACAGGATCCTGAGAGAAAGCACGATTAGGGACATGCCCGCATACGGAAGGGGTACCGACCGCGAGAGAACACAAGCAGAAAGAAGAAACAAGAAGGGAAAGGGGGAAAGGAGGAAAGAGAGAGGTGAAACAGACGGGGGTCACAGAACAGGAAGATCAAATACGCCCCCTCACAACTTCCCCAAGAACCTCCAACCAGATAAACCCCCTGCAACCCAAAAACCCAAACCAAAACCCATGTCACATCCAAACCCCCACCCATCATTACAAAAATCCCCCCCCCACAGCCCACCCAATTTCCCTTATCGATCTCCCCCTTCCCCAACCCCAATACACCTCCCAGACCAAAATTAGAAAAAAAAGTTGAAAGGGGGGTATACAAAGCAATGGAAACAAATAAATGAGGAGGCACGAAAGAAACAAGGAACATCCCCAACAAATGCACTCACAGAAAAAAAACTCACCCGAATAAAAACAGATTCAAACTTTCCACCGGGTATCAAAACCCCGGAAAGACAGGGGGAGGAGAGGGGGGGGGAGGAGTTTCATGCTCATTAAAAAAACCCGTGGGGGGTTTAGAAAAGGAAGGAAGATGGCAGGGGGAAAGGGACTACTTTGTAGGAGCAATTCATCTCCATATTCACCTTTTAGTAGTCTGACATCGGGATATATGTATGAAAGGCCCCTGG
>NC_069405.1:43719775-43734775 GCF_026875155.1 Cherax quadricarinatus | reverse complement strand
GATAAAATTTGGGGGAGAAGGATTGGCAGGAGGTTTAAAAGTCGGGGCAAATGGGACTACAGCCCTGAAAACATTTTCGAGAGAAAATGTTTTGGGGCACAAAGACAGTACAATCTGAGAAAGAAAAGTATTGGGTACAATGTAGTAAAAGGTAGTACTTTACTGGGTGAAAGAATGACTTGTTAAAAAACCCTGTATTATTTTTATTAGAATTACTCTCAGGTTAAGGGAATCGTTTTAGTTTTAGGGTTACACAGGGGTAAAATTGTATTTCTGGGACATAAAAACCCAACGGGACGTGCTCACACACACCCGCGCGCACACACATATAGGGGGGCCAGGAGCTGAGTCTGGGCCCTCTAAAACCCAACTGGGTGGAAACACACAGCTGATCCTGGGAATTTGACCGCGTCCCTCACCCCCCCAAACCCCTTTCCCTCCCCCCAGACCTTTCCCCTCCCCGCTCTTGCCTTCACTCCCTCCTCCCTCCAAATTTTTCCTTCCCTCGCGTTTCTCTTCTCAAGCCTTTTCCCTCCCCTTCCCCCAAACTTTTTCCCTTTCTCTTTTCCCGGGCTCTCTTCTCTCTCTCTCTCCTCTTCTCTTTTTCCCCTTCTCTCTTCCTCTCCCCTCTCTCTTCTTCTCTCTCCCTCCCCTCCCTCCCCCTTTTCTTCTCCCCCCTCTCTCCCCCTCTTTTCCTCCCCCCCTCTCTCCCCCTCTCTCTCTCTCTCTCTCTCTCTCCCCACCCCCATAACCCTATCTCTCACCCTCCTCTCTCCTTGGGCTTCTCTCCCCATCTCCCCTTTTTCTCCCCTCTCATACCCTTTTTTTCCCTCCCCCTCCTTTCCCCCCTCTCTCCTCTCTCTCTCCCTCTCCCTTCCCTCTTTTTCCCCCTCTCTCTACCCTTTTCTCCCCCCCCCCTCACATTTTCTCTCTCCCCCCTTGGTCTTATCCAAAAAAAAAAAAAGGGGGGGCCCCTGAGGAAGGGAAAAAACCAGAGATCTGGTAGCAAACCAGGGAGGAAAGACTGGGAGTTAGAGCTAAAAAAAAGGGAGGGAGGGGGGAAAGGAAGATAGTGGCGGGGGTAAAAAAATTGGGGGAAAGCGGAAATAGTGAAAAAGTGCGGGAAGGGGGAAAGTAAGGTCTTAACAGCAGAAGCAAGGATACAGTGCTTAAAGAGAAACGCAAACCTGAAACAGATTAGAGAAACAAGAAATTTCCCGGGATGGACATCGGGGAAATTTTCAAAGTCAGGCGCAGCAAGGGGGGAGGGTAAGCAACAACGGAGACAGCCTTTCACAAAGGGCCCCCTATCAGACCCACGTGGGGCCAAAAAAAAAGCCCGATGAGCACACTAAGATCAAAGGGACGGGTCCGAAGACAATAAAAGGTATGTATATGCAAGTTTCAAAAACCCCAACTGCAGTAGCAAGGGCAGCGGGTTTCGGGAAAAGGGACAGTTCACTGAGAATAGAAGTTTCAGATATGCCCGGGGGCCCGAAGGAAAAACATGCCCAAATGGAAGGAAAAAAACTGCCTCGAGGAAGCGATGGGACCAGTGGGAGGGGGAAAAGGGAAAAGTCAGTTTTTGGGTAAGGGTTTAAAAGAACCCAAGGGGGGGAAAATTTTGAAGAAAAAAAACTGGAGGAAAAAAAAAATGTTTAAAGGGGCATCATGAAAAAAATTTGGGGGGGCGATATCCCCAGGTGACAAATTTTCAGAGAATTGGGGTTTGCGAGGGGAAAAGGATAGGGGCCCCTGTCAAAGTAATTTAAAAAGGGAAAATCAGTTTAAAACCCGGGATTCTCCCAAGAGAAAGAAAGGGACGGAGGGACAAGAGGGGTCCCCGAGGGGTTTACCCCCGACCGCGACGAACCCCAAGAAAAAAAGGACTACACTGAAAGAGGGTTACAGAGACGCAAGGGGGAACGGGGGGCAATGACGAAAATGAGCGGACCCGACACAGGAGGGAAAGGGAAAAAACCCCCCCACAGAATCCCCCAACCAAAAGCCCCAAACCGCGACTTTCCCCAACGAAACGAGAAACCTTTTCTAAAAACCCCTAAACTTTTTTCCCTTCTCCAAAAACCCCTATCACAAACCCTTTCCCCCCAAAACAGCTGCCCCTTAGGGCATTCTGACCCCCCCCCCAAATCAACAAAAACCCCCCCTTTAACCACACCCCCATAAGGCCCCCCCCAAAGGCTCTCGCTCCCCCAACCCCAATATTCTTGCATGACCACAAAGATAGAAAAAAAACTGAAGGGTTTGGGACACAAACGCGGAGGGAAAAAAGAATTTAAAAATGAGGATGGAACGAAAGAAACAGTGAAAAATCCCCCGACAAACTAGCCCTCACAGAAAAAAAAACCGCTGGACAATTAAAAAGACACAAAACTTCCCAAAGGATATCAGATCCTGGGGAAAGAAAGGAGGGGGGAGGGGGGGAGGAGGGGGGGTTTCACTGCTCATAAAAAATCCGTTGGGGGTTTGAGGAAATGGAAAGGGATGGAATGATTGGGAAAAAAAGAACTAAAATTGTAGGGACATTCAGTCCGGAGGGAAAATAAAGAGTCTTTTGGAGTGATTTTATAACCCCCCACAGAAATTGCAGGGGGGCCAAAAAAGGGTAAAGGGAAAAAAAAATGGGGGATGGTGGACACACTGGCTGAGGTGGCAAAAAAGAGCTTTACCGAGCAGACAAAGTTACTGGGAATGGGCGTTTTTAACCACAGGGGGGGATCGACTGGGAAAAAACCCGGGGCCCCCAAAGGGGGTCCCGAAACATGGGGAGCCAAGATGAGGATGTGGTACTTTGAAAACCCCATGCATTAAAAAATTTAGGGGCACAACCCGAGAGGGGAAAGGAGGGGGGGGCCAGCAAGACTGGGTCTTGTGTTCACCCCGAGCGTTCAGAACTTGAGGACAACACTTTTCGAGGGCCCCCCGGGGCTAGCGATCACGTGGGTTTTGAGTTTTTACTATTTTAGTAGGTTTTCAAGTGGGAAGGTAAAAAAACAAGGGGGCAGGCCCCAAATTTTAAAAGGGGGGGCAAAAAAGGTATTTAGAAAAATTCCTGCAAAGGAAAAATTTAGTGGGACAGAGAAAATGGTTTGGAAAAACCGAAACCCAATGAAGGAAAATGTGGCAACAAAGTTCAAAGGGGGCAAGGGGAAGTTTTGGGTTCCCCAAGGGAAAAAGAAATAAAAAGGGAAAACCAAAACGAGTCCCTTGGTTTACCCCAAGGGTGGGGGGCAAAAACTAAGTTTCAAGGAGAAAGGAAAAAAAGGGACAGGGGGCCCTGGACCCCGGAAAAAAAGGGGGATTAGTAGAAGAGCCAGAAACGAGTATGCACCGAAAAGGAGGGAAAGGCCCCCGCGACAGTATGAAAAAAGACATAGCCCTCAAAGCAAATCGACCCCAAAAAAGCTGTTTTACCACATTAGGAGGGAAGAAACTTTTAAGGGGCCAGGTGATAAGGGTGAGGAAAGAAGGTGGGGGGAACTTTACAAAAACGAAACAAAAGGTATGTGAGGAGCTCAAAAACCCCGATTTAAAGGGAATTTTTTCAGTAGAGACAGGAGGACTTCTGGGGGGAAGAACAGATTGGGGGCCCAAAGGAAAAACCCCCAACAAGGGGTTGGGCCCACATTTTCACACAGAAAGAGGAGGGGTGTGAGAAAATGCTAAAGGGGCATTTGATACCTCAAAGGCAATGGGCCCGGGCAACATCTCCCCGTGGGTCCCTTTGAGAGGGAGGGGATATGTTGTGCGTGCCACTTACCACAAAACTTCAAAAAAGGGGCCCTTAAAAATGGGCAACTACCCGAGGGATGGAAGACGGCAAATGTAGTTTTCCCCTTTTTTAAAAAAAACAGAAAAAGAGGCACTAAACTATAAAACCTGTGGGCATTGACGGTAAAGTAAAGCAAAATTTAATTTGGGGAAGATTTCAGGGGGAGAGTGGGGGAGCACCTGGAACGGAACAAGAGTATAAATGCAACCAGGGCCCGGGTTTACGGAAAAGGGAAAAAATGTGTCCCCAAACTTTCTGGAGTTTTTTGATTTAAAATAACAGAAGTAAGAAACCGGGAGAGGGGTGGGGTTTATTGCATCTTCTTGGAATGCAAAAGGCCTTTTTACCCCAGTTCCTCACAAAAAATTAAAAGGGAGAAGCTAGAGCATTTAGGCGCATATAACAGGGGAAAGGGGCCGGGAATTTGGGTCAAGAATTTCCTGACAGGGGGGGCAACAAAAGAGTCATGGTACGTAAAAGATGTAAACACAGTGGGCACCGTTAACCCAGCGGGGTCCCCACAGGGGGCGGTTTCCCAGGAAAAAATTTCTATTTTTGGGATAGTGAAAGGGCATGAGGAAAAGGGTTTTGACTCAAATTCCCCTTTGCAGATGATGTGAAGTTAATGGGGAAAAAATTAAAACTGATGAGGACCGGCAGGGAAATTTAAAAAAGACCCGGGCAGACGGGGGCACCTGGTCCAGCAAATGGCTTCCGAATTTTTAAACCCGGGCCCAAAAGCCCAAAATCATGAAATAGGGGAAGGGCACAGAAAAACCACCCGGGCAAGGGAATTTGGGGTAGGTGGCCAAAGACTGCAACCCCCACTAAGGGGAAAGATCTTGAGGTGAGTTAAAACAAGGCATGTCCCCCGGAAAAAACACATCAATTTAGGGAACTGCTGCAGCATATTGGGGGCGCCTGGCAAACCTTAGAACAGCATTCCGATACCTTAGTTAAAGGGAAACGTTCAAAGACAAATGAAAAACCCCTGTATTTTCAGGGCCCCTAGGGGTATGCAGCACCTGTTTTGGGAAACCCCCACTTTTATAAAGCACTTCAAGAAAATAGAGGGAAAATCAAAGGTTTTTCGACAAGGTTAGTTCCAGAGTAAGGGGAATGTCCTTTTGAAGAAAGATTAAGGGGAAAACGGGCCCACGACAAATGGAGGACAGGAAGGGGTTTTAGGGGGGGGGAAATGATAACGGAAAATATAAAAAACTGCGTGGAATAGAAAAAGGGGGGAAAAAGACAGGATTTCCAGGGAGGGGACACAGAAAAAAAGAGGCCAAAATTTTGGGAAATTGAAGACAAAATGAGTTGGAGTTTTTAGGAATATTTCTTCAGTCATTTGAGTTGTAAGGGGAGGGAATTGCTTTTGAAAATGACGTAGTGGAGGGGAAACCATACACAGTTTTTAAAAGAGGTTTGATAAAGTCAGGGAGCGGGAGAGGGGAAAAGGGGCCCCGTAGCAACCGGTTTAAGAGGCGGGGGGCCCGGATCTAAAAACTTTGACCCCCCCAACCCCCAAATAGGTGAGTACACATAAACACACAAAACACACCACACCACAACCCACACACCCCACCCCCCACACACTACCCACACACCCCCACACACACACAACCACACACACATAAAACCCCACCCACACCCACACACACAACACCCCCCACCACACACACACAAAACCAAACACACACACACACAACACACCACACCAAAACACACACAAAGATACTCACACACACCCCACTCACACACACACACGCCACCACCCCCCCCCCACATAAACACACACAAAACACACACCACACACACACACCACACCCCAAAACACACCACACACACCCCGCCCCCCCAAAACAACACATTGGGGAAGGGAAAAGTGTTAGGCAGGGTCCCTACAAAGCTGTAAGAAGCAGGAAAAAAATGACCCAAATAGCGGCCCGTGGAGAGGAGGGCCCAAAACTTGACCCCGACCCCTGCACAACAACTAGATGAGTAAAACTCAGTGTGTTGATATTTAAACCCTTTTTGATTCGTTTTCAAGCCCTCGGGGCCGGGGCCGAGCTTGAACCCAAAAAACCACTCAAAAATTAATTTCATCCTGACTTTTTTTTTTAAATAAAGGCATCTCTCTCTCTCTCTCTCTTTCCTCCCCCTTTCTCTCCCTCTTCCTCTTTTTCTCTTCTCCCCCTCTTTTCTCTTTTCTTCCCCTCTCTCTCTCCTCTCTCTCCCCTCTCTCTTTTCTCTCTTTTCTCCTCCTCCTTATCCCTCTTCTCTCTCTCTCTTTTCTCTCTTTCTCTCGCAGGTGCGTCAATGGGTTCGCCCGGGGGGGGAAGTGCCTGCATCTGCTTTCCCCTTTCTGGGGGGGGGGCTCCTACTGCCAAAGCTACGGTTGGTACACCCCTACACTCTGTACAAACCCGCTGTGTGTACCTTTCTGATGCACAAATATAAAGTAAACATACCCTGTTTTACTTACTGACTGGTGCCCAAAAAATTTTTTCCCAAGTGTAAAACCCACAAAACACCCGTGTACACTAGTAAACAAATAACATTCAATGTTTATGTGTACACATATTTTACACCTGTCAAGCGTGGCACGTAAATTTTAAAATATCATTTTTTAGATGTTGAGTTGTTAATTAGAATAAAAATTAAAAAAATAAGTAGTTCGTGAAGAAATTAATTTGTACCTTGATAAAAGCGGGAAGGGGGAAAAGACGGGGATTTTTAAAGGGCCGAATCCATATCCCAAACATGTAATCCCTATCCTAAAATTTGTAATTTTCCCATTCCAAACAGTAATCCCTTCCCAAAAACGGTAAACCCCTCCCCAAAAATAGTAATCCCCATCCCTACCCCAATAATCCCCATCCCAAAAAGGTAATCCCCAACCCCAAAACCCGTAATCCCTACCCAACACGGTAAACCCCAAACCCAACATAGTAAATTTTCCCATCACAACTCGTAATCCCCATTCCAACATAGTAATCCCCATTTAAACACCGTAATTCCTATCCCAACATTAAAAATCCCTATCCCCCCAAAACAAAAATCCCCTTTCCCCAAAATAAATTTAAACCCCATCCCAAACACAGTAATCCCTATCCCAACATAGTAATCCCTATCCCAACACAGTAATCCCTATACCAACACGGTAATCCCCATCCCAACATAGTAATCCCTATCACAACACAGTAATCCCCATCCCAACATAGTAATCCCTATCACAACACAGTAATCCCTATCCCAACATAGTAATTCGTATCCCATTACAGTAATCGCTATCCCAACATAGTAATTAGTATCCCATTGCAGTAATCGCTATCCCAACACAGTAATCCCTATCACAACATAGTAATCCCTATCCCAACATAATAATCCCTATCGCAACACAGTAATCCCTATCCCAACATGGTAATCCCTTTCCCAACACAGTAATCCCTATTCCAACATAGTAATCCTCTCCCAACACAGTAATCCCTATCCCAACATAGTAATCCCTATTCCAACACAGTAATCCCAATCCCAACATAGTAATCCTAATCCCAACACAGTAATCCCTATTCCAACATAGTAATCTCTCTCCCAACACAGTAATCCCTATCCCACCATAGTAATCCCTATCCCAACACAGTAATCTCTATCGCAACACAATAATCCCCACATAACAGTAACTCCATGTAACAGTAATCAATATCCCACCGCAGTAATCCCTTTGGAACACTGCACAGGGATTACTTTGTTACAACCAAGGGAGGCCCACAGATGGCATCAACAGAGGCTGTGTTGCAGGTTGCAGTGCATACAATATGCAATGATATATTGAATCAGTGAGCGCACTGGTGTGTGTGTGTGTGTGTGTGTGTGTGTATGTGTGTGTGTGTGTGTATTGTGTGTGTGTGAGTGTGTGTGTGTGTGTGTGTGTGTGTGTGTGTGTATGTGTGTGTGTGTGTGTGTGTGTGTGTGTGTGTGTGTGTGTGTGTGTGTTGTGTGTGTGTGTGTGTGTGTATGTGTGTGTAGTGTGTGTGTATGTGTGTGTGTGTGTGTGTTGTGTGTGTGTGTGTGTGTTACTCACCTAGTTGAGGTTGCAGGGGTCGAGTCCTAGCTTCTGGCCCCGCCAGGAGAGAGAGTGTGTGTATGTGTGTGTATTCACCTATATGTGATTCCAGGGTCGAGTCACAGCCCCTGGCCCCCCCTATTCATGAGTGTGTATGAGTGTGAATGTGCTCACTTATTTGTACTCACCTCTTTGTGGTTACTGGAGTAGAGACTTGCTGTTCACTCTCCTGCTGGCTTCCTGAGCCTCTGTCGTACCTATTCCTAAAGCTGTGTATGGATCTTGCCTCTACCACTTCGGGTTGTTCAGGTCGGTCCATTTAACCCTATCTAACTTTAACGATTTTCCCTTTTAGCCTGCCCTTTCATTTTCTTATCTTGCCTGTAGCCCTATTTTCCCATTTAACTTACTCTCCTTTAACCTACGCCCTTGTAACCTATCTTCCTTCTCACCTATCTTCCCTTTCCCTCACCTATAGGTTCTCACATAAACCCCCTGCTCCGGAAGTTAGGTGGCCTCACCTTAAAAACCAGTTGCTGGCATCGACTTCCACAAAGAGAATTCTCAAGGGCAATTTAACCCCCCTTGCAGTTGCATCCTCATGAAGCCTGCAATATCCTTCACTTCTTCACCTACTTCCATAATTTCACCGCTCCTGTCTCTATTCCTCGTTCCACCTTTTTTTCCGGTCTCCTCTCTGGTCCCCTCTCTCTCTCTCTCTCTCTCTCTATTTCTCTCCTAAGGCGCAAAGAATGAGATCTTTTCACGATTGTCTCTTCCGTGTCTCGATATCTCTTCCGCCTGTGTTTGTGCGTGTTTATGTGTGTGTGTGTTTGTGAGTGAGGCGCGTGTACACACACTGGAGTCACTACTACCAATTTACTGTCCTCCACAGAAGACAACTACGCCCCACGCTTCCTGGTCCACGCCGCAACTGCCGTAGTTCCCGAGAATATTACCGGTAAGTCACCTTGCTGTGTACACAAGCTTAATTAACGCACCTCTCTCTCTCTTCTCTCTCTCTCTCTCTCTCTCTCTCTCTCTCTGACCTCTAACCTCATATTTTAAGCAGTTCACCAGCGTTGTACGCAGCTAATAGTAATTGTCCTTAATGTGATTATCGTCAGCTTCTGACGTTAATTAGGGACGATATGAAGCATTATTCTGAGTGTTAGTCGGTCCGGTCACAATGTTTTGTTGTATTGTATAGTTACCGGATGACATAATCCCGTCTATTGATAGACTAAATGTGAACATACACACACACACACACACAGGGGCCAGGAGCTATGACTTGATCCCTGTAACCACAATTAGGTGGGTAACACATACATACACACACACACACACACGCACTCATGCACGCACACACGCACACAAGGGTAAATTTCTAGTAATCCCTAGTAATCCCCCCGCAGGTACAATACACCAGGATTTATGTCTCTACACCTTTACCTGACTCAGCCACGAACACAGGTAATTACTAGGCGCCAGGTCCTGGGTGGAGGGATTGGGGAGGGGAGGGGGAAGGAAGAGAGAGAGAGAGAGAGAGAGAGAGAGAGAGAGATAGATTACATCCGTTTGGCATGGAAAATTGGCAGTAATTCCAGCGATATTGCTCTTGTATCTTATTGCAGACTTGAATATTGCTACACTAAACTGCCGTACACCACCCGATGTACACCCATGATGCACACACCATGTACACCACCCGATATACACCCCATGATGCACACACCATGTACATCACCTGTTGTACACCCCATGATGCACACACCATGTACACCACCCGATGTACACCCATATGCCACACCATGTACACCACCGATGTACACCCCATGATGCACACACCATGTACACCACCCGATGTACACCCATGATGCACACACCATGTACACCACCCGATGTACACCCCATGATGCACACACCATGTACATCACCCGTTGTACACCCCATGATGCACACACCATGTACACCACCCGATGTTACACCATGATGCACCACCATGACACCACCCGATGTACACCCATGATGCACACACCATGTACACCACCCGATGTACACCCCATGATGCACACACCATGTACATCACCTGTTGTACACCCCATGATGCACACACCATGTACACCACCCGATGTACACCCCATGATGCACACACCATGTACATCACCTGTTGTACACCCCATGATGCACACACCATGTACACCACCCGATGTACACTCAAGAGAAAGAGATAGAGAGAGAGAAAGAGCGGAAAAGGTTTAAGAATATAGTGTACATTCTGGTGCCATTAGGAAAGAGACAGCTATTCTGGACAAGAGAAGACTGGGGAAACTTTTGTGGGTCTTCAGCCAGTGAAGTTCTTTCTTTGGAGGAAAAAGGATATTTCTGGCTGAGGTTTTATGAAGAACAGCAGCTCTTGGTGGAGAAGGTAGACACTCTGAAGGGGAATGTGCTGCGAGGTGCGAAGACTTCGTCAGGACGGGAACCTAACATGACCGCGGGTTCACATCCCACCCGTGGTATGGTTTGTTTGCAATCGTGTCATTACGATTTCGTGAGTCAGGATGTGTCTTGCTGAGATTTTCAAGACTATTTTCTTCCCTTTTTTTTATCTTTCCTTATCTTTCCTTACGTTGATCCACCACCCTTCCCATCCCTTACCTTCATACCCCACCCTTCCTTCCTTTCCCTTACTTTAACTTCATCCACCACCCCTTCCCTTCCCTTACCTTCCTTTACCGTCCCTTTCCCGGCCCTGTGGCCTGGTGGCTTTAAAACTCCGCTTCACACACGGAGGGCCCGGGTTCGATTCCCGGCGGGTGGAAACATTTCGACACGTTTCCTTACACCTGTTGTCCTGTTCACCTAGCAGCAAATAGGTACCTGGGTGTTAGTCGACTGGTGTGGGTCGCATCCTGGGGGACAAGATTAAGGACCCCAATGGAAATAAGTTAGACAGTCCTCGATGACGCACTGACTTTCTTGGGTTATCCTGGGTGGCTAACCCTCCGGGGATTAAAAATCCGAACGAAATCTTATCTTATCTTATCTTATCCTTCTTTCTTCTCTCCCTTTTCTAACTCCCCTCCACCTCCCTCTCATTCCTCTCCCTCTCTCACCCCTTCTCTTCCTCCTCCCTCACTCCTCCACCTCCCTCTACTTAAGGACCTTCAAACAACCTCCCTCAGCTCACCTCATACACTGTATAACGACGTTTGCAAAGAAAATCTTTGTTTGTGGAGTTGGGATCAAAGGAATGTTTGCGTCTGCAGTTGTTGATGAAAAAAAACCCAGAAAATTTCCCCGCACTTGGCCCAATTTGTCCTCTTGTTTTAGTGGGATCGGTCCAGTGGGTCGTGTTGGTTTGGCCTCTCTTTCTCTCTCTTTTCTCTCTTTCTTCTCTCTCTCTTTTTTTTTACTAGTGTTTTAAAGGCTAGTTAAAGGGGTTTTTTAGTTTTAGTGCTAAGAGTTGTTCTAAGTCATCTCTCTCTCAGTCTGTCTATCTTCTGTCTGTCTTGTCTCTGTTGTCTGTCTGTCTGTCTGTCTGTCTCTCTCTTCTCTCTCTCTCTTCTCTTCTCCTCTCTCTCTCTCTTCTCTCTCTCTCTCTCCGCAGCACAGAGGGGCCCAGGCCCTGAGAACGATCCTGGCCCCCCAAATAAATGAGTATACTAACACTGAGCCCAACAGGAGAGTGGGACAAGGAAAAGTTTTGATTACTGCGTATAAAATCTTAAGAGAAAAATGGGCCAGATATGACAGATTGATTTACTTAAAAGGAATAGGTATTAAGAGGACACAGATGGAAGTGGAAAACAGATGACCCAAAGGAAGTAAGGAAGTATTTTTTACTCTCAGTCACATACGTAAGAACGAAAAGTCTGCATAATTATGGGCTTTCTGCATGAAACTAAAAATCGCCATCTCTGTCAGTATTACAATGTTAAATAAAATTTATTATTTTTAAATTTTTATTATTATTATTTTTTATTTTTATTATTTTATTATTTTATTATTATTATTATTTTTTTATTTTTATTATTATTATTTTATGATTTTATTATTTTATTATTATTATTATTATTATTTTTTTTTTTTTTATTATTATTTTTATTATATGTGCCAGGCAGTGATGCCACAAAAGTGGTTAGAAGGGGGGGTCAGGAGAAGGGTTTGACAGCCACAAAAACAAATTGGGGAGTACCAAAATCCCCAAAAACCCCCCACACCACACCACACCAAAACACACCACACCACACACACACACCACACACACACACACAAACACACACACCCCCCACACACACACACAACCCACACACAACACACACCAACCACCCACACACCAACACAAAAACCACAACCCCAAACATTCACAACCACACATCGGAGGGAAAAACGTCAAGGACCGGTAATCAGGAAAAAGGGAAAGGAAGAGGAGTGAAGAATGTGAGGAACTCAAAGGATCAAAGAAATGTTTTACGAGGGACAGAAAGGGGCTCCCCGAAAGAGGGAGGTTGGGGGACACCCCTGTGCTGGCCAGTGCACACAACCCCAGGAAAAAGTGAAGAGGGTTCTGTTGAGTAGATACCTCAAAGGGAATGGGGGCCCGTAAAATTCCCATGGGTTGTTAGGTAAGACACATATCAACGTTAGGATCTTTATTTTGAAAAAGTTTCGCCTCCAGTAGGGTTTCAGTCGAGTAAGAAAAATTGATGAAACAGAAGAACTTGAAGACGTGTAATCAGTCCAACCCCTTAAAATTTTTAGGTTGGGGAGTCCCCCAGTTGGAGAAGAGCATTGTTCGTTGTCTGAAAAATATGAAGTTGAAGTGCAGGATGGGCCTTTATATAGTGCCAGGGGGTGAGGGTAGGTTGTTTGGGGGGGCAGGTCCCTCCAAAACCCCGCCGTTCTATAGTAGAGGTCGAATTTTGGTTGTCCCCGGGTACCCTTGTGTTGCTGTTTGACAGAATGAAATTAAATGGGATAAAAAACCGACAGATTGTTAGGTAAGACCAATGAAAAAAGTTTGGTATCTTTATTTCGAAACGTTTCGCCTACACAGTGGTTCTTAGTCGAGTACAGAAAAGTTGATAGAAGCGAAAATACTTGAAAACGATGTTCATCCCTCACCCTTAAAGTTTTTGGGGGGTCAGTCCCCCAGTTGGAAAAAGAGCATTGTTCCCCTTGTCTGAAAAAAATATGAAGTTGAAGGACAGGATGGAGCCTTTAATAGTGCCCGGGGTGAGAGTAGGTTGCTTTGGGAGGGGAGGTCCTCTCAAACCAGCCGTTTCCCCTAGTAGAGGTCGAAGTTGATGGTCTGTACCAAGATACCCTTGTGTTGCAGTGTCTGACAGAAAACATTAAAATGGTATAAAATCCCGAAGATTGTTAGGTAAGACACTAGAAACAGTTGGGTTCTTTTTTTCAAAAACGTTTGCCTACACAGTAGGCTCTATAGTGAGAACGGCTGGGTTTTGAGAGGGACCTGCCCTCCCAAAGCAACCTACCTCTCACCTCCTGGCACTATATAAAGGCTCCATCCTGCACTTCAACTTCTATTGTTTCAGACAACGGAACAATGCTCTTCTCCAGATGAGGGACTGACCACCTCAAACTTTAAGGGTGATGGACTGATTCATCGTCTTAAAGTATCTTCTGCTTCTATCAACTTTTCTGTACTCGACTGAAGAAGCCTACTGTGTAGGCGAAAGTTTCGAAATAAAGATACCTAACTGTTGCATATGTGTCTTACCTAACAATCTGTCGGTATTTTATACCATTTTTAATGTTCATTCTGTCAGACACTGCAACACAAGGGTATCTTGGTACAGCCCATCAACTTCGACCTCTACTAGTGAGAACGGCTGGGTTTGAGAGGGACCTGCCCTCCCAAAAGCAACCTACGTCTCACCCCCTGGCACTATATAAAGGCTCCCTCCTGTCACTTAAACTTCATATTGTTTCAGACAACGGAACAATGCTTTTTCTCCAAAATGAGGGAAACTGACCACCTCAAACTTTAAGGGTGATGGACTGATTACATCGTCTTCAAGTATCTTCTGCTTCTATCAATTTTTCTGTACTCGACTGAGAAGCCTACTGTGTAGGCGAAACGTTTCGAAATAAAGATACCTAACTGTTGCATATGTGTCTTACCTAACAATCTGTCGGTATTTTATACCATTTTAATGTTCTTTCTGTCAGACACTGCAACACAAGGGTATCTTGGTACAGACCATCAACTTCGACCTCTACTAGTGAGAACGGCTGGGTTTGAGAGGGACCTGCCCTCCCAAAGCAACCTACGTTCACCTCCTGGCACTATATAAAGGCTCCATCCTGTCACTTCAACTTCATATTGTTTCAGACAACGGAACAATGCTCTTCTCCAGACTGAGGGACTGACCACCTCAAACTTTAAGGTGATGGACTGATTACATCGTCTTCAAGTATCTTCTGCTTCTATCAACTTTTCTGTACTCGACTGAAGAAGCCTACTGTGTAGGCGAAACGTTTCGAAATAAAGATACCTAATGTTGCATATGTGTCTTACCTAACAATCTGTCGGTATTTTATACCTTTTTAAAATGTTCATTCTGTAGACACTGCAACACAAGGGTATCTTGGTACAGACCATCAACTTCGACCTTACTAGTGAGAACGGCTGGGTTTGAGAGGGACCTGCCCTCCCAAAGAAAACCTACGTCTCACCTCCTGGCACTATATAAAGGCTCCATCCTGTCACTTCAACTTCATATTGTTTCAAAACAACGGAACAATGTCTTCTCCAGACTGAGGGACTGACCACCTCAAAACTTTAAGGTGATGGACTGATTACATCGTCTTCAAGTATCTTCTGCTTCTATCAACTTTTCTGAAACTCGACTGAAGAAGCCTACTGTGTAGGCAAAAACGTTTCAAAAATAAAGATACCAAAACTGTTGCATATGTGTCTTACCTAACAATCTGTCGGTATTTTATACCTTTTTTAATGTTCATTCTGTCAGACACTGCAACACAAGGGTATTTTGGGTACAGACCATCAACTTCGACCTCTACTATTTGAGAACGGCGGGGTTTTTGAGAGGGACCTGCCCTCCCAAAGCAACCTACGTCTCACCTCCTGGCACTATAT
>NC_069405.1:43694775-43714775 GCF_026875155.1 Cherax quadricarinatus | reverse complement strand
GGAGGCTCGATCCTCCGACATGCCAGACGGGGAGCAGAGAGTGTCATGACCCGGCTATGGCTCAAATAACTCACCCATAGAAGTCATCACCGTGACCCTAGTAGACAGTCTGGATCAGTGTGTTGTACTGCTGATAACATTAAAGACACACGCTGCAGAATAAGGCTTCACTTTGACAACGTTTCGCCCTGTGTTGAGAGTTCCATCGAGGATCAGCTGGGAGAGGAAACGTTGTCTGATTAAAAGCTTGTTCCACAGCATGCGTCTTTTTTTAAGTCAATGTGTCTGTTATGTGACAGACAGACTCTGTAAATATGTCGTTAGTGCGCGTGTGAATGTTGCTGTTGTGCCCTGCCCTTCCAGGGTATCTGTACCCTGAAAGGGTATCCGTACCCTTCCTGGACGTGCCACAGTAGTAACGTCTGTGTTATAATGATATTTTATTGAACAGTGTACCTGAGTTCTCAGTGTTGTTGTACCTCATCCTCTTGTTCCTCCTAATAATTCTCCTCTTTGTCTCCTTCCTCTTCCTCCTCCTCCTCCTCCTCCTCCTTATCTGGATCTCTCTCCTCCTCATTTCATTCTTCTTTTCCTCCTCCTCCTCCTCCTCCTCCTCCTTTTCCTCTTCTTCCTCCTCCTCCTCCTTTTCTTCTTCCTCCTCCTCCGCCTCCTTCTCCTTCTCCTCCTGTTCTTCCTCTTTCCTTCTTACTTATCATTTTCCTCCTCCCTGAAAGAGACATAAAAGTCGTAATGTGTTTTCTCGTGTAGGTGAGAATGGAACCGTTGAGTACCTTTGGGAACGGCGCCAGGTCTTAACCTGTGTGGTAATGAACGGCGCCAGGTCTTAACCTGTGTGGTAATGAACGGCGCCAGGTCTTAACCTGTGTGATAATGAACGGCGCCAGATCTTAACCTGTGTGGTAATGAACGGCACCAGGTCTTAACCTGTGTGGTAATGAACAGCGCCAGGTCTTAACCTGTGTGGCAATGAACGGCGCCAGGTCTTAACCTGTGTGGTAATGAACGGCGCCAGATCTTAACCTGTGTGGTAATGAACGGCACCAGGTCTTAACCTGTGTGGTAATGAACAGCGCCAGGTCTTAACCTGTGTGGCAATGAACGGCGCCAGGTCTTAACCTGTGTGGTAATGAACGGCGCCAGATCTTAACCTGTGTGGTAATGAACGGCACCAGGTCTTAACCTGTGTGGTAATGAACAGCGCCAGGTCTTAACCTGTGTGGCAATGAACGGCGCCAGGTCTTAACCTGTGTGGTAATGAACGGCGCCAGATCTTAACCTGTGTGGTAATGAACGGCACAGGTCTTAACCTGTGTGGTAATGACAGCGCCAGGTCTTAACCTTGTGGCAATGAACGGCGCCAGATTTTAACCTGTGTGGTAATGAACGGCACCAGGTCTTAACCTGTGTGTAATGAACAGCGCCAGGTCTTAACCTGTGTGGCAATGAACGGCGCCAGGTCTTAACCTGTGTGGTAATGAACGGCGCCAGATCTTAACCTGTGTGGTAATAGAACGGCACAGGTCTTAACCTGTGTGGTAATGACAGCGCCAGGTCTTAACCTGTGTGGCAATGAACGGCGCCAGGTCTTAACCTGTGTGGTAATGAACGGCGCCAGATCTTAACCTGTGTGGTAATGAACGGCACCAGGTCTTAACCTGTGTGGTAATGAACAGCGCCAGGTCTTAACCTGTGTGGTAATGAACGGCGCCAGATTTTAACCTGTGTGGTAATGAACGGCACCAGGTCTTAACCTGTGTGGTAATGAACAGCGCCAGGTCTTAACCTGTGTGGTAATGAGAGGTGGTCACCTCTTTCAAACAAGGTTTTAATAACAACAAATGTATAGAAGACTCCAAATACATATATACATACATACATACATACATATATATATATATATATATATATATATATATATATATATTATATATATATATATATATATATATATATATATATATATATATATATATATATATATATATGTGTGTGTGTGTGTGTGTGTGGTGTGTGTGTGTGTGTGGTGTGTGTGTGTGTGTGTGTGTGTGGTGTGTCGTGCCGAATAGGCAGAACTTGCAATCTTGGCTTAAATAGCAACGCTCATCTTGCCATATAGGACAAGTGAAAATTTGTGTATGCAATAATTTCGCCAAAATCATTCTGAACCTAACGAAAAAAATATATTTCACTGTGTTTGTTTAGTGTTAAATTATTGTAAACAAATCTAAAATATATATAGTTGGATTAGGCTAAAATAAATTGCTCTTGTTACAATAAGGTTAGGTAAGTTTTCTAAGTTTATTTTGGTGAAAAATTATAAATTTTTACATCAACATTAATTGAAAAAAATATATCTTTAAACGTATAAGAGAAAATTTTAGAAAGGACTTAATTTTAAATGAGTTTTTGCTAATTGGCCAGTTTTACCTATTAGGCACGACATATATATATATATATATATATATATATATATATATAATATATATATATATATATATATATATATATATATATAATATATATATATAATATATATAATATATATGCAATAAGATCAAAGTAAACAGGTGATTTCAGAATATGCAAAACAACCACTCTGAAAGAATAGAGAAATTCCAAGCGCTTTCGTGACTACATCACATTATCAAGGAACTATGATAGTTCCTTGATAATGTGAGTAGTCACGAAGCGCTTGGAATTTCTCTATTCTTTCAGAGTGGCTGTTTTGCATATTCTGAAATCACCTGTTTACTTGATCTTATTGCATATATATATATATATATATATATATATATATAATATATTATATATAAATATATATATATATATATATATATATATATATATATATATATATATAATATAATACAGAGCGACAGAAAGAGAGAGAGAGACAGAAAGACAGAAAGACAGAAAAAATTGAGAAACCACATTGCTGGGTTAACGTGGAAAAAAAATTACCTTGATATATCACTTCCAGCCACTTGGAAATGTTGACCATATATTTAGTGTGAACTCCCATTGTAACTTCCTTTACTCTCTCTCTCTCTCTCTCTCTCTCTCTCTCTCTCTCTCTCTCTCTCTCTCTCTCTTGTACTACTTACAGTATTGCTGCTACTAGCAATCATTTTTAAGGCTGGAGAAATTGCAGATCTAGAGAATACACTGGGAACTATGATGGCTGGTTCCCACTTTATGTGACACTCTCTGTGTTGCTGGTATCTGCATCCCACAAACAGTCCTCACATCAAGGCCGGAGAGAAAGATATATCATTGTTTATACCTGGAAGTTGCTGAACTAACTGCTTTCCCATCTGCTCACCAGAAGGACTCCGAACAACTCCCTACGGAACGCCAGATAAGAAGGAATAACTCACTGACTATAAAACAAGGGGTAATTCAATAACTATAAAAGAAAGTGGTAACTCAGACGTGGTAACTGAGAAGCTATAAAAAGAGTTACTCGATACCCATGAAAGGTTTAAAACTTTTCAACCCCCTCTCTCTCTTTTCATATAAAAACAATTACCTCGTGAAGACATGTGTCTTCAGGGAGTCAACTAGGTGGTCTGGTCTGAGACCGGGCAGCGGGCGTCATAATCTCATAACTAGAAATCTAGCGGTATCCATTAAATTATAATTGACACTCACCTAAATTTAATAACATTGCAGCTAATATCAAGTGATGGAACAAATTCTTACAGTCATTTATGGATGGTGATTGTTGCTGGCGAATAGTCCCATTTAGAACGTCATCATGGTGCGTTGCCATCTTGGTGGCACGCCAGCACCATCATGGTGCGTTGCCATCTTCGTGGCACGCCAGCACCATCATGGTGCGTTGCCATCTTCGTGGCACGCCAGCACCATCATGGTGCGTTGCCATCTTGGTGGCACGCCAGCACCATCATGGTGCGTTGCCATCTTGGTGGCACGCCAGCACCATCATGGTGCGTTGCCATCTTGTGGCACGCCAGCACCATCATGGTGCGTTGCCATCTTGGTGGCACGCCAGCACCATCATGGTGCGTTGCCATCTTGGTGGCACGCCAGCACCATCATGGTGCGTTGCCATCTTCGTGTCACGCCAGCACCATCGTGGGAAATAGACATCAAGTGATTTGTAGGCTCAGGGGTTAAAGCCTACGGTTCACAACACAAAGGTCAAGGGTTCGATCCTCGGGCGCTATAAGAATTATGATGATGAGAACATCGACCTTCACCTCTGACATTCAGTAGTGACTGACCAGCATTAATGAGACTATAGAGTTCACTTTCTAGGTATATTTACTGACAGGCCCAGACTCACGCACGACAGCGTGCAACGTACTCGACCCCCTGGAACAAAAATAGGGGAGTACACATAGGCACACACACACACACACACACACACACACACACACACACACAGAAGGAAGTCAACAGCGAGAGAAAAGATAAAATATATTTAACCTAACCATTATGCCAAGACTATTCCCTCCAGCTCAGATAAACAGAACACAGTTCATCCTCCTCATCAACGTCAGTATATCACTTCGGCCGAGAATGTCAAATGAGTGTCTGTGACACGAAATAAATCGTGGTTTTTTGACTGTCGATTTTACCAGGTGCTTGACTGGTCTCCGGTGTGTGACTGCTTGGCTGGTCTCCGGTGTGTGACTGCTTGGCTGGTCTCCGGTGTGTGACTGCTTGGCTGGTCTCCGGTGTGTGATTGCTTGGCTGGTCTCCGGTGTGTGATTGCTTGGCTGGTCTCCGGTGTGTGACTGCTTGGCTGGTCTCCGGTGTGTGACTGCTTGGCTGGTCTCCGGTGTGTGATTGCTTGGCTGGTCTCCGGTGTGTGATTGCTTGGCTGGTCTCCGGTGTGTGACTGCATGACTGGTCTCCGGTGTGTGACTGCTTGGCTGGTCTCCGGTGTGTGACTGCTTGGCTGGTCTCCGGTGTGTGACTGCATGACTGGTCTCCGGTGTGTGACTGCTTGGCTGGTCTCCGGTGTGTGACTGCTTGGCTGGTCTCCGGTGTGTGACTGCTTGACTGGTCTCCGGTGCGTGACTGCTTGGCTGGTCTCCGGTGTGTGACTGCTTGACTGGTTTCCGGTGTGTGACTGCTTGGCTGGTCTCCGGTGTGTGACTGCTTGGCTGGTCTCCGGTGCGTGACTGCTTGACTGGTTTCCGGTGTGTGACTGCTTGGCTGGTCCCGGTGCGTGACTGCTTGACTGGTTTCCGGTGTGTGACTGCTTGGCTGGTCTCCGGTGCGTGACTGCTTGACTGGTTTCCGGTGTGTGACTGCTTGGCTGGTCTCCGGTGTGTGACTGCTTGACTGGTTTCCGGTGTGTGACTGCTTGGCTGGTCTCCGGTGCGTGACTGCTTGGCTGGTCTCCGGTGCGTGACTGCTTGACTGGTTTCCGGTGTGTGACTGCTTGGGCTGGTCTCCGGTGTGTGACTGCTTGGCTGTCTCCGGTGTGTGACTGCTTGGCTGGTGTCCGGTGTGTGACTGCTTGGCTGGTCTCCGGTGTGTGACTGTTTGGCTGGTGTCCGGTGTGTGACTGCTTGGCTGGTCTCCGGTGTGTGACTGCTTGGCTGGTCTCCGGTGTGTGACTGCTTGGCTGGTCTCCGGTGTGTGACTGCTTGGCTGGTCTCCGGTGTGTGACTGCTTGGCTGGTGTCCGGTGTGTGACTGCTTGGCTGGTGTCCGGTGTGTGATTGCTTGGCTGGTCTCGGGTGTGTGATTGCTTGGCTGGTCTCCGGTGTGTGACTGCTTGGCTGGTGTCCGGTGTGTGACTGCTTGGCTGGTCTCCGGTGTGTGACTGCTTGGCTGGTGTCCGGTGTGTGACTGCTTCGCTGGTCTCCGGTGTGTGACTGCTTGGCTGGTCTCCGGTGTGTGACTGCTTGGCTGGTCTCCGGTGTGTGACTGCTTGGCTGGTCTCCGGTGTGTGACTGCTTGGCTGGTGTCCGGTGTGTGACTGCTTGGCTGGTGTCCGGTGTGTGATTGCTTGGCTGGTCTCCGTGGTGATTGCTTGGCTGGTGTCCGGTGTGTGACTGCTTGGCTGGTGTCCGGTGTGTGACTGCTTGGCTGGTGTCCGGTGTGTGACTGCTTGGCTGGTCTCCGGTGTGTGACTGCTTGGCTGGTCTCCGGTGTGTGATTGCTTGGCTGGTCTCCGGTGTGTGACTGCATGGCTGGTCTCCGGTGTGTGATTGCTTGGCTGGTCTCCGGTGTGTGACTGCTTGGCTGGTCTCCGGTGTGTGATTGCTTGGCTGGTCTCCGGTGTGTGACTGCATGGCTGGTCTCCGGTGTGTGATTGCTTGGCTGGTCTCCGGTGTGTGACTGCATGGCTGGTCTCCGGTGTGTGATTGCTTGGCTGGTCTCCGGTGTGTGACTGCTTGGCTGGTCTCCGGTGTGTGACTGCTTGGCTGGTCTCCGGTGTGTGACTGCTTGGCTGGTCTCCGGTGTGTGACTGCTTGGCTGGTCTCCGGTGTGTGTGACTGCTTGGCTGGTCTCCGGTGTGTGATTGCTTGGCTGGTCTCCGGTGTGTGACTGCTTGGCTGGTCTCCGGTGTGTGACTGCATGGCTGGTCTCCGGTGTGTGTGACTGCATGGCTGGTCTCCGGTGTGTGACGCTTGGCTGGTCTCCGGTGTGTGACTGCTTGGCTGGTCTCCGGTGTGTGACTGCTTGGCTGGTCTCCGGTGTGTGACTGCTTGGCTGGTCTCCGGTGTGTGACTGCTTGGCTGGTGTCCGGTGTGTGACTGCTTGGCTGGTGTCCGGTGTGTGACTGCTTGGTTGGTGTCCGGTGTGTGACTGCTTGGCTGGTGTCCGGTGTGTGACTGCTTGGCTGGTCTCCGGTGTGTGACTGCTTGGCTGGTCTCCGGTGTGTGACTGCTTGGCTGGTCTCCGGTGTGTGACTGCCTGGCTGGTCTCCGGTGTGTGACTGCTTGGCTGGTCTCCGGTGTGTGACTGCTTGGCTGGTCTCCGGTGTGTGACTGCTTGGCTGGTCTCCGTGTGTGACTGCCTGGCTGGTCTCCGGTGTGTGACTGCCTGCTGGTCTCCGGTGTGTGACTGCTTGGCTGGTCTCCGGTGTGTGACTGCTTGGCTGGTGTCCGTGTGTGACTGCTTGGCTGGTCTCCGGTGTGTGACTGCCTGCTGGTCTCCGGTGTGTGACTGCCTGGCTGGTCTCCGGTGTGTGACTGCCTGGCTGGTCTCCGGTGTGTGACTGCTTGGCTGGTCTTCGGTGTGTGACTGCTTGGCTGGTCTCCGGTGTGTGACTGCTTGCTGGTCTCCGGTGTTGTGATTGCTTGGCTGGTCTCCGGTGTGTGACTGCCTGGCTGGTCTCCGGTGTGTGACTGCTGGCTGGTCTCCGGTGTGTGACTGCCTGGCTGGTCTCCGGTGTGTGACTGCCTGGCTGGTCTCCGGTGTGTGACTGCTTGGCTGGTCTCCGGTGTGTGACTGCCTGGCTGGTCTCCGGTGTGTGACTGCCTGACTGGTCTCCGGTGTGTGACTGCTTGGCTGGTCTCCGGTGTGTGACTGCTTGGCTGGTCTCCGGTGTGTGACTGCTTGGCTGGTCTCCGGTGTGTGACTGCTTGGCTGGTCTCCGGTGTGTGATTGCGCTCCCAAAGATTCTATCAACTTTATGACCAACATTCTCGCATCTATTGGCCTTGTGGCAAGTTAAAATTGGTTATATTTTGTATATAAAGGGCTATACAACTTATTGAAGCCTGTTTACTGCGTGTACAGTAATTTAGGCTAATCAAAATTTCGCATATTTTCAACTTTGCATAAAATCGTATGGGAAATAACGACATTTGTATTATGAATAGCATCAGCGGTACACACTATACCAACAAACACGAGAATCACCGTCACAAAAGTTATCAGAATCTATCAGAATCACCCTCAGAATCCACTTACTGTGTGCGGCCAGTCCTCAAGCCCGCAGAGCCAGCGTGGAGCCCTCTCACCTAAGCACACACACAAAGCGAAACCTCAAGGGACTTCAAAAGGAATACAACCAACTTGAGAGGAAAGAATGCGAGAGGTAATTCTATTGCCTCTAAAGGAACGGAGACCCAGAGGGAGGGCGTAATCACATACCAGGGAAGAGTTCAGACCAAGAGGACAGAACGGAAGACTCTTGAGACAGGCGAGGCCACAGAGATAACAGGAGAAACACGAGTCTCGGGTATATATATATATATTTTTTTTTTTTTTCAACAAGTCGGCCGTCTCCCACCGAGGCAGGGTGACCCAAAAAAGAAAGAAAATCCCCAAAAAGAAAATACTTTCATCATCATTCAACACTTTCACCACACTCGCACATTATCACTGTTTTTGCAGAGGTGCTCAGAATACAACAGTCTAGAAGCATACACATATAAAGATACACAACATATCCCTCCAAACTGCCAATATCCCAAACCCCTCCTTTAAAGTGCAGGCATTGTACTTCCCATTTCCAGGACTCAAGTCCGACTATATGAAAATAACCGGTTTCCCTGAATCCCTTCACTAAAATTTACCCTGCCACACTCCAACAGATCGTCAGGTCCCAAGTACCATTCGTCTCCATTCACTCCTATCTAACACGCTCACGCACGCTTGCTGGAAGTCCAAGCCCCTTACCCACAAAACCTCCTTTACCCCCTCTCTCCAACCCTTTCGAGGACGACCCCTACCCCGCCTTCCTTCCCCTATAGATTTATATGCTTTCCATGTCATTCTACTTTGATCCATTCTCTAAATGACCAAACCACCTCAACAACCCCTCTTCTGCCCTCTGACTAATACTTTTATTAACTCCACACCTTCTCCTAATTTCCACACTCCGAATTTTCTGCATAATATTTAAAACCACACATTGCCCTTAAACAGGACATCTCCACTGCCTCCAACCGTCTCCTCGCTGCTGCATTTACCACCCAAGCTTCACACCCATATAAGAGTGTTGGTACTACTATACTTTCATACATTCCCTTCTTTGCCTCCATAGATAACGTTTTTTGACTCCACATATACCTCAACGCACCACTCACCTTTTTCCCTCATCAATTCTATGATTAACCTCATCCTTCATAAATCCATCCGCCGACACGTCAACTCCCCAAATATCTGAAAACATTCACTTCTTCCATACTCCTCCTCCCCAATTTGATATCCAATTTTTCTTTATCTAAATCATTTGACACCCTCATCACCTTACTCTTTTCTATGTTCACTTTCAACTTTCTACCTTTACACACATTCCCAAACTCATCCACTAACCTTTGCAATTTTTCTTTAGAATCTCCCATAAGCACAGTATCATCAGCAAAAAGTAACTGTGTCAATTCCCATTTTGAATTTGATTCCCCATAATTTAATCCCACCCCTCTCCCAAACACCCTAGCATTTACTTCCTTAACAACCCCATCTATAAATATATTAAACAACCATGGTGACATTACACATCCCTGTCTAAGACCTACTTTTAAACCCGGGGAAAAAGTCTCCCTCTCTTCTACACACCCTAACCTGAGCCTCACTATCTTCATAAAAACTCTTTACAGCATTTAATAACTTACCACCTATTCCATATACTTGCAACATCTGCCACATTGCTCCTCTATCCACTCTATCATATGCCTTTTCTAAATCCATAAATGCAATAAAAACTTCCCTACCTTTATCTAAATACTGTTCACATATATGCTTCAATGTAAACACTTGATCTACACATCCCCTACCCACTCTGAAACCTCCTTGCTCATCCGCAATCCTACATTCTGTCTTACCTCTAATTCTTTCAATTATAACCCTACCGTACACTTTTCCTGGTATACTCAGTAAGCTTATTCCTCTATAATTTTTACAGTCTCTTTTGTCCCCTTTCCCTTTATATAAAGGGGGCTATACATGCTCTCCGCCAATCCCTAGGTACCTTCCCCTCTTTCATACATTTATTGAACAAAAGTACCAACCACTCCAACACTATATCCCCCCCTGCTTTTAACATTTCTGTCATGATCCCATCAGTACCAGCTGCTTTACCCCCTTTCATTTTACGTAATGCCTCACGTACCCCCCCCACACTTACATTCTGCTCTTCTTCACTCCTAAAAGATGGTATACCTCCCTGACCAGTGCATGAAATTACTGCCTCTGTTTCTTCCTTAACATTTAAAAGTTCCTCAAAATATTCTCGCCATCTACCTAATACCTCCATCCCCCCATCTACTAACTCCCCTACTCTGTTTTTAACTGACAAATCCATATTTTCCCTTGGCTTTCTTAACTTGTTTAACTCACTCCAAAATTTTTTCTTATTTTCATTAAAATTTCTTGACAGTGCCTCTCCCACTCTATCATCTGCTCTCCTTTTGCACTCTCTCACCACTCTCTTTACCTTTCTTTTACTCTCCATATATTCTGCTCTTCTTATAACACTTCTGCTTTGTAAAAACCTCTCATAAGCTACCTTTTTCTCTTTTATCACACCCTTTACTTCATCATTCCACCAATCACTCCTCTTTCCTCCTGCACCCACCCTCCTATAACCACAAACTTCTGCCCCACATTCTAATACTGCATTTTTAAAACTATTCCAACCCTCTTCAACCCCCCCATTACTCATCTTTGCACTATCCCACCTTTCTGCCAATAGTCGCTTATATCTCGCCCGAACTTCCTCCTCCCTTAGTTTATACACTTTCACCTCCCTCTTACTTGTTGTTGCCACCTTCCTCTTTTCCCATCTACCTCTTACTCTAACTGTAGCTACAACTAAATAATGATCCGATATATCAGTTGCCCCTCTATAAACATGTACATATATATATATATATATATATGTGTGTGTGTGTGTGTGTGTGTGTGTGTGTGTGTGTGTGTGTGTGTGTGTGTGTGTGTGTGTGTGTGTAAGTAAGTAAGTAAGTAAGTAAGTTTATTCAGGTATACACAAATACAGTTACATAGAATTATCATACATAGCAGTATATGTGTAAAAACCTAGGATAACCCAAAAAATTCAGAGTGACGTATGTGTGTATGTGTGTGTGTGTATGTGTGTGTGTGTGTGTGTGTGTGTGTGTGTGTGTGTGTGTGTGTGTGTGTGTGTGTGTGTGTGTGTGTGTGTACACGACAAACTAAATTCTCAAGACTGGACACCACAAACAAAGCTGTGCTCTTGTAACTATAAACAGGAGAAACACACACACACACACACACACACACACACACACACACACACACACACACACACACACACACACACACACACACACACACACACACACATACACACACACACACATACACACACACACACACACACACACACACACACACACACACACACACACACACACACTCACACACACACACACACACACACACACACACACACACACACACACACACACACATACACATACACACACACACACACACACACACATACACACAGTATAGAAGCAATCAAAACATAAAATTATATTTCCTAAGGTCCAAATTTTGCAAGCCAAGTTCTGCTAGCTAAGTTCTACTAGCCAAGTTCTGCTAGCCAAGTTCAGCTAGCCAAGTTCTGCTAGCTAAGTTCTGCTAGCTAAGTTCTGCTAGCCAAATTCTGCTAGCCAAGTTCTGCTAGCCAAGTTCTGCTAGCCAAGTTCAGCTAGCCAAGTTCTGCTAGCCAAGTTCTGCTAGCCAAGTTCAGCTAGCCAAGTTCAGCTAGCCAAGTTCAGCTAGCCAAGTTCTGCTAGCCAAGTTCTGCTAGCCAAGTTCTGCTAGCCAAGTTCTGCTAGCCAAGTTCAGCTAGCCAAGTTCAGCTAGCCAAGTTCTGCTAGCCAAGTTCTGCTAGCCAAGTTCTGCTAGCCAAGTTCAGCTAGCCAAGTTCAGCTAGCCAAGTTCTGCTAGCCAAGTTCTGCTAGCCAAGTTCTGCTAACCAAAACGGGTTGGCTGGATTCGGTTGCTAAGTCATGGTTGCAATCATTAAAAAACTCTCATATCTGAGGTGACTTGTAAGAAAACTTATCATAGTTATACCTCCACCTTGTCCTCCACCTTGTCCTCCACCTTGTCCTCCACCTTGTCCTCCACCTTGTCTTCTACCTTGTCCTCCACCTTCACCTCTTCCCATTATTTTCACAGGGAAGCCCTAAAGTCGTAGGGGTCAGGCGACACACCTGGGGAATGGGAGATGATCAAACTTAATCAAAAGAAGGAGGAGTAGCTCCATTTCCTCGCATCAAGAACCCATCGCCTACGCTAGTGATGAACCTTTCTGCTGAGGAGGGGATCTTGATTCAGTTAAGGGATCTCTCCTCCCCTTACTTGGATCAAAACTGATAACTTCCCATTCCCCAGGAGCTGCATGTTGCCTCAGGGTTAGCGCTTCTCCAAGTATATTATATTAAAATATGTAACAAAGTGTAATATATATGTATATATATATATTTATATATATATATATATATATATATATATATATTTATATATATATATATATATATATATATATATATATATACACAGTGGACCCCCGGTTAACGATATTTTTTCACTCCATAAGTATGTTCAGGTGTCAGTACTGACCGAATTTATTCCCATAAGGAATATTGAGAAGTAGATTAGTCCATTTCAGACCCTCAAATATACACGTACAAACGCACTTACATAAATACACTTACATAATTGGTCGCATTCGGTGGTAATCTTTATGCGGGGTCCACTGTATATATATATATATATATAATATATATATATATATATATATATATATATATATATATATATATATATATATATATATATATATTATATATATATATATATATATATATATTTAGAGTATGTATGCAGTGGTAGTCATTGCATATTTTATCCTTGTAACCTCAACAAACATATCATTATGCTGTACATATATAAAAAATGAACTTAACAGGGAAACAAATACACCGTGAGGATCTGTGTTTGTAAACAAATATGTTACCAGTAGACAGCTGGTAGATGATCCTATGTAGTTGTGTCAATATGTATGTGTGTGTGTGTGTGCTCAATAAAAATGAATATTAGGTTCCACCTTGTATACTTACCACCTGAGTACTAAAGCAATAGGTTATGTTAGGTAATGTTCGTCAGGAAACAGGACAAGTGTTCCCTGACTCGGGTCTTAGTCATATGATGACACGCCGCTGGAGCTTTTGTTCATATAACTGAGGCCTTCAGCTGGCTTACCGGTCCACCCCTTTAAAAATTATGATTAGAACTATTGTTGGATTACTCTGGAACAATAGCATCGTATCTTAGCTTGTAACATCTTTATTTTATTTCTTAGAAGCTAAAAAATATGTGATTTTTTTTTGTAGTGACATATAGCATAATCTTAATAAAGTTACACAGGGAGTTGCGTCGGCTATTTACCAGCTTCCTTAGAAGATGGAGGCGTAGATAAAGATTTAAATAGCCTAAATCTGTCATTGAGTTCAAATAAATGCCCGACTTGTGTATGTTGACCTGAATACCTCAGTGAGAGGACGTTTTAGCTCATAACCGAAAGGAACTGTTTGAGTGTCAGGCAAGGAGAGATGAATCATTATACAGCATTTCTGATATACCCCAGTGTTTAGCAGCGTTTTCTGACATCCCTCAGTGTTCAGCAGCGTTTTCTGGCATCCCTCAGTGTTTAGCAGCGTTTTCTGACATCCCTCAGTGTTTAGCAGCGTTTTCTCACATCCCTCAGTGTTCAGCAGCGTTTTCTGGCATCCCTCAGTGTTTAGCAGCGTTTTCTGACATCCCTCAGTGTTTAGCAGCGTTTTCTGACATCCCTCAGTGTTCAGCAGCGTTTTCTGGCATCCCTCAGTGTTTAGCAGCGTTTTCTGACATCCTCTCAGTGTTTAGCAGCGTTTTCTGACATCCCTCAGTGTTCAGCAGCGTTTTCTGGCATCCCTCAGTGTTTAGCAGCGTTTTCTGACATCCCTCAGTGTTTAGCAGCGTTTTCTGGCATCCCTCAGTGTTTAGCAGCGTTTTCTGACATCCCTCAGTGTTTAGCAGCGTTTTCTGACATCCCTCAATGTTCAGCAGCGTTTTCTGACATCCCTCAGTTTTTTGCAACGTTTTCAGACATCCCTCGATGTTTAGCAGCGTTTTCTGACATTCCTCAATGTTTCTGCAGCATTTCCTGACATCCCTCAGTATTTTTCCAGGAGCATTTCTGACATACTTCATCGTTTAGTTAAAATACGAAAATTCTCACACTTAATGAAAACTGCATCTATTATTGCAGTTTATTGGAAAAGTAAGCCAAATCACATTATTTTTTACAAAGGTACATTAATATATTTTAGTTAAAAATTGAGTCCCACCCTCTGCTGCCCATGATCAATAGGGTCTAAATCGACCGTTGTGGGCAGCATCCTGGGGGTGATAGCAAAATCTTTACCTGGCACTCAGGCTCTGAGATGAGCTAATGTTGGATAATAGATCATGACATGTACACTTGACTGTTCAAAACATATACAAACCATACCACGGGTGGGGATAGAACCCGCGGTTAAAGAGTCTCAAAACTCCAGACCGTCGCGTTAGCCACTGGACCAGCTAGCCACAATAAAATTCGTCCAACTAGGTATATTTCTACACCATAGGAAGGTTAGCATAGGCACCACTGTGACCACAAATACAAGTTTTTACAGACGAATCTCCAGCTAGCGTGGCCGTGACGAACCCTAGCTCAAGTCCCCTCAAAGCCGTTAACATGACTCACGAAATCGTAATGACACGATTGCTGGAGATTAGTCTGTAAAAACTTGCATTTGTGGTCACAGTGGTGCCTATGCTAACCTTTCTATGGTGTAGAAATATACCTAGTTGGACGAATTTTATTGTGGCTAGCTGGTCTAGTGGCTAACGCGACGGTCTGGAGTTTTGAGACTCTCTGATAGCGGGTTCTATCCCCGCCCGTAATATGGTTTGTTTGCAATCGTGTCATTACGATTTCGTGAGTCAAAACATATATATTTATTAAATGATTTTATTGTCAAATAAACTGAGAACAAGAGATCAGGGCTTACCAATAGATTCTTGAGCCACTGTGTATAGAATCCCTGCTGGGGAAGGGTGTGCTAAGTAAGTAAATTTATTCAGGTATACACAAATACAATTACATAGATTATCATGTGTAGAGAACCTGGGATAACCCAAAAAAGTCAGACAAAGTGAAGTATTTCCATTGGGGCCCTCTTAATACCTTATTATTATACTGTAAAGGAGATGACATGCTAAGATATACGACAGCATACGCATGGAGCCCTGACAGTCAGAGCAACACTAGTGGTGTACTGTAGCACACCCAGACATCTCGTGGTACAGTGTAATACACCCAGACATCTCGTGGTACACTGTAGCACACCCAGACATCTCGTGGTACACTGTAATACACCCAGACATCTTGTGGTACACTGTAATACGCCCAGACATCTCGTGGTACACTGTAATACACCCAGACATCTTGTGGTGCACTGTAATACACCCAGACATCTTGTGGAACACTGTAATACACCCAGACATCTCGTGGTACACTGTAGCACACCCAGACATCTCGTGGTACTCTGCAGTACACCCAGACATCTCGTGAAACACTGTAGTACACCCAGACATCTCATGGTACTCTGCAGCACACCCAGACATCTCGTGGTACTCTGCAGCATACCCAGACATCTCGTGGTACTCTGCAGCATACCCAGACATCTCGTGGTACTCTGCAGCATACCCAGACATCTCGTGGTACTCTGCAGCATACCCAGACATCTCGTGTTACACAGTAGCACATCCAGACATCTCGTAGTACTCTGTAGCACACCCAGACATCTCGTGGTACAATGTAGCTTTTATGAGAGCTAATACGTGTACCTTCATCACCACTATAAACACCACTGTAATGTATATTATGTACTGATTCCCTACATATAACATACTACCAATTAATCAAATTAACTGAGTCAGCCATAAAGACATGCTTCAAGCGCTTAGAGAAACTGCATCAGCCTTGTTCAACTCAGGGGTAACTAATACAATACAATACAATACGATAAGATAAGATAAGATAAGATTTCGTTCGGATTTTTAACCCCGGAGGGTTAGCCACCCAGGATAACCCAAGAAAGTCAGTGCGTCATCGAGGACTGTCTAACTTATTTCCATTGGGGTCCTTAATCTTGTCCCCCAGGATGCGACCCACACCAGTCGACTAACACCCAGGTACCTATTTGCTGCTAGGTGAACAGGACAACAGGTGTAAGGAAACGTGTCGGAATTTCCACCCGCCGGGAATCGAACCCGGGCCCTCCGTGTGTGAAGCGGGAGCTTTAGCCCCCTTGTGGCGGGGATGGCAGACCAGAGAGGCCTAGCTTGTGGCTAGGCCTGGGGACAGTTGGTCCCAAAGATGAGGAGGTACTTGTGCCTCCTCCCATGGGAGACTTCGGTCTCAGACACTCCCTAGACAGGGAGCTAAGGCCGGGCCACCACTTGGAAAAGGCCCGGGCCGGGAGAATACCGGCTAATCTTTAATAATAATAATAAAGTAAAAATATAGATGTGATCAATCAAGTATGACTCAAGGAACGTTGTAAATGGTTTAGAAAATTAACGAGTAGATGAATAAAGTACATGTACAACACTTTAGTCAACCAGTGGATTTATCTATCCAGTACAGACAAAACGGTGAAAAAAAACTGAAGGTGTTTGGGGTAATCAGTCCATCAGCTTGGAGATGATGTAGGTAGGAGTAATGTTTGTCAGGAAACAGGATAAGTACTTCCTGACGCTGGTCTTAGTCATGTGATGACCCGCAGCTGGAGCTTTTGGTCATTTGATCAAGGCCTTCCGCTGGTTTACCTGTTCACCCCTTTAAAAATTATTGTTAATATTATAACCATTTTAAATACATTATTGGAGATGATGTGTTCAGCACATCATCCTGGGTAAAAATATTGAATACATCATCAACACCATCAAGGACATCAATGGAAATAAGTCACTTTAAATTTTCTGGATTATCCTAGGTTATCTACACTTGTTGATATGTGTGATAATTTATGTAACTGTATTTATGTGTTCCTGTACCTGAATAAACTGAGGTACTGATTACCTCAAACTTCCTCTTCACATCTTACACCATTTTCTCTCCATTGGACTGAGGAAGGCAATGGCTGGACAAACCTTCCCACAATAAATAATGATGCAATAAGGGGAAGCCATCTGTAACTTAAGATCAAGAAACTCTTTTTGAAGAATAATATTTCAATCATCCGGCGACCCAGTTAAGTGCCACAATTCAAGACTCTGTGACTCTGGGGCTCAACAACAATTAACCATCTCAGACCACTAATTACCCAACAAAAGGCTGCAGTTAGAATGATAACAAATTCTCACTACAGGCAGCACACTCCACCAATATTCAATACACTAAATCTACTCACCATACAAAACATCCATACTTATTACTGCACCTATTACATACATAGAACACTTAACTCTAATATTAACCCTCCCCTCAAACATCTCCTTGCCAACCTCAACAGAACACATGACCATAACACAAGGCACAGATCACTCTTTGATGTTCCTCGTGTCCATCTCACACTATGCAAAAACTCAATGCACATAAAAGGCCCTAAAATCTGGAATTCATTACCTGTAAATATAAAAGAAACACTACCTGTTTATAAATTCAAGTCTCTTCTCAAAGATCACTTACTCACCCAAAACCAAATAAATACTGAATAACTCAACCTTATAAATTGTATATCTTAAATGTTTCTCACAATTATATCACATAAATGTTAAACCTAAAACCGAATCTAACTTTATTATTTTTTAAATACACTACCTAACAGAATCCTTCATATGACTGAATGCAACCATATGACCTGTCTTTGTAATACTCACTTGTGCTTTATAGTAATCTGTTTACATTAATGTTTTATCACTGATTTCATCATTGCTTAGTTAATCTTAAGTTAATTTTAAGCCAGCCCGTAATGCTATGCATAGTATAAGTGGCTTTGGCATGCTGCTCTTATCTGTATTTTTTTGTACCTCTGTATGTGTGCTCAAATTGATAATAAATAAATAAATAAATAAATAAATAAACGATCGCCTCACAGCCGTAAAACCCGAATTCGATCTCCTAACGAGCCCACAATGTGTGGGTGAGTTTCCTCACATCTGTTGCTCTTCTCCTTCCTCCAGTAATAAGTACTTAGGAGTTAATTAACTGTTGTGGATCATTTCTTGTGCTACACTGCTTGTCTTGTTAGTATCATCGCGAGTTATTGGACCTCTAGGGTTAGCATCTCCAAGAAAGAATACGATTTGAGAACATCTAAAGTCATTGTCATGTAAAGAGCAGGTCAGAGGTTAGGTGTTTTTTCAGAGTTAATCTTTTCTCGCAGCAGTAACTCCTTTCTTGTTTTGTCGTATGCACTTCTATGTTGCCATGTGTACCCTAGTGTTGCCGTGTGCACTACTGTATTGCAGTGTGCACACGTGTCTCGTCTTTTTCGTCTCGGTGTTTTAATGTGGCGACGATATGCGGTAAATCAAATCCTTTATCAATTACTTAAATCTTTATTTACACCTTTGAAAGAATATGTAATATTCATTATGTACGAATCTCAGTCACACACATCGATACATATTACAAAACACTCAGCATGTGCTCGGAATTTTCTAAAAATTAAGCTCACTAGAGCGTTCTAACCCAAAAGTCTTAAATGCCAACAAAGATTTATTGTATATTAAGACATGAATTAATAAATGATCTCTGGACTCAAGAAAATCCATTTTGGACTACAAAAAGGGTAGGTTCTATGGATACTTGACATACCAACATAAAATAATCGGGAATTACATATGTAGACTGACGCTTGGACACACTTACATGAATATACATATTTTAACTCATAAAAATTTGGAAATGAGATTTTAAAGACAGTGTATATCACATAAGACTGTTAACTGTCTTGATAAATATATATGAATATTTCCCACAGCGATAATTTACCCAGTGGTCACAAAAATATGAACTTAGATACAAAACAAAAAACACTGTTTGCACTTTTAAAGTATTTTTCTCATTATATTTGTTTGCTAGTATTCTGCCATGAAACCAATATTATGTAACCAAACTGTAATTGATATAAATACCTTTAAGTTCTAGTAAAACCTTCAAGTTGTATTATTAATTATTATATTAATATTATAATTATGTATCTGCATGTATTCACAATGAACCCAAAATTTTTAAACCATAACTGGACGACATTTCGGTCTGGCCTGGAAAATTACCATACAGCGAGTGAGAATGCTAATGAAAATACAAATAAGAAATTAGATGAATGCATAAAGAGGTAAAGAGAGAGAGGAAGAACAGGTCAGTCAAACAGTCCTCTCAAAACCACAACATTTGACAAAGTAGAGCAGTTCTGAATTGCTTTAAGAATGATCAGAATAGGAGGTCAAGAATCGACAAGTATGTAAATAAAACACAGGTACACCACTAATACAATTTATTACAGGAAGTTTAAGCTCCCTGGGAGCCTCGTCAGTCACTGGACTGACGTAATACAGGTCTTATTTACATACATGTTATGTCAATAGGGCAAAATATGCATTTTATGGCACTTTATTGAGAAGACGTTTCGCAACGTATAACAAGAGGTATGTAATACCGGCAAGTTGAAGAACGAGACACATGGGCAAAACTTGGAATCTTTACTGATGAAACGTTCCGCCTGCACTGCAGGCTTCATCAGTCGATTAAATAAACTTCAGCATTTATGGGCGACGAAGCAGACCAAGTATCGCCCATATTTCGTCCACCAGGGACTTTGTCGATTCATGTGAACTGATAAAGTCCCTGACAGACAAAACGTCTTCTCAATATAAGACTATAAACAACATACTATATCCTATTAACATGCTCGTCTATATATATATATATATATATATATATATATA
>NC_069405.1:43682275-43684775 GCF_026875155.1 Cherax quadricarinatus | reverse complement strand
TACAGACCAACACCTAGCAGCAACTTGTTAGCTGGGGCGCCCTTCTCAAGATACAACCTCACTGTTGCATCCTGGAAAGAGATTAGGAAAAAAATCATGAACCCTCATCTTAGTTCTGAATATTTCACATAATGAAACTATATTCTGATACATGTTTATTGTTTGGCTAATATGTGCAGCATATGTAAGGAGACGAGTTGGTGCGCCTCGTAAGGCCCAGGATTAGGTTTACAATGATCGATTAATACCAAGACACGAATTTACTGCTAGGTCAACGTTAATTAATTATGGTTAAAGTCTATCTTCTTCTCAAAGGTCATTAAGGCTGCATGTCATCTGTTCACCATCAAACATAATTTACTTCTGAAAATAGGGAATAACGTAAGCTCTTAATTCATATACACTAAGAGACGCGCACAACACGGTGTGTATATCCTGTTGATAACAGGTGTAGTAAGGCCTACCTATACTTCTTACTATACCTTGCCGGGGTGGCAAGGTATGGTAACCCATAACCTCTTGAGTCACGCCCAAGTACTTACAGTCCTTACTGCTCGGTGAACAACGGCAATCCTATTTAATGCAATATGCCCATGCATATCGCCTCCTCCCTCCCCACCGGAGAATTGAACGTGCGATCTATCGCTTGATTACTTACCACATTGAGAACCTTCTCGTCATCTGACTCATCCTCTCGAGGATAGAGAGGAGCATTGTGGCCAGTCTTCCCATCCCACTTGCCATGGTAGTCGTAAGCCATGATGTGGATGAAGTCCAGCTCCTCCGCTAAGTCATCGATATCATAAGCGGTTTCAACAGTGGATTTCCCAGCGGCCATGGCAGCTGTCAGCATCCAACCGTACTTGTTAAATTCCTTACGCAGTTCCTGTAGAATTAGATAGCGTTTAAGGAGAAGGATCTACTTCACTTGTTAAACATGATACACAGACTGTTTATTGGTTTCAAGAAGAGTTTAATGTGATGTTTTACTATATTAAATTCATGAAATGTATAATGTAGGTTAACGAGGATGTGTTAATACTTGTTAAACTACTGTAGTTTTGAAGAAGAGTTTAGAGGTATATTATGATGTTTGACTAAAGAAATGGTAATGGCACTATTGGAAACAAACCACTTTCTTGGAGTTTTGTTACTCACTTGCCATGGGTTTATGATGTTTAAATTTATCATAATAAGTAATAAATCTTGGTTGAGTTTTAAGCATTATACTGCATTTATTTTTTTTCATTTTCATTCTTTATAAGCACGAAATCGAACAAAATATTTAAATATAACACTTATTTTCGTGTATACGAAGGTTTTCAATAGACAGGTTTACGCTTATCGACAGCAAGAGAGTCATTAAGGCTGAAATTGAAGTTAACGATCAAGAATGTCTTATCACCTGAATCTGGGATCAATATAAACTCTAATGCATATATACATATATATATATATATATATATATATATATATATATATATATATATATATATATACATATATATATATATTATTATCACACTGGCCGATTCCCACCAAGGCAGGGTGGCCCGAAAAAGAAAAACTTTCACCATCATTCACTCCATCACTGTCTTGCCAGAAGGGTGCTTTACACTACAGTTTTTAAATTGCAACATTAACACCCCTCCTTCAGAGTGCAGGCACTGTACTTCCCATCTCCAGGACTTAAGTCCGGCCTGCCGGTTTCCCTGAACCCCTTCATAAATGTTACTTTGCTCACACTCCAACAGCACGTCAAGTATTAAAAACCATTTGTCTCCATTCACTCCTATCAAACACGCTCACGCATGCCTGCTGGAAGTCCAAGCCCTCGCACACAAAACCTCCTTTACCCCCTCCCTCCAACCTTTCCTAGGCCGACCCCTACCCCGCCTTCCTTCCACTACAGACTGATACACTCTTGAAGTCATTCTGTTTCGCTCCATTCTCTCTACATGTCCGAACCACCTCAACAACCCTTCCTCAGCCCTCTGGACAACAGTTTTGGTAATCCCGCACCTCCTCCTAACTTCCAAACTACGAATTCTCTGCATTATATTCACACCACACATTGCTCTCAGACATGACATCTCCACTGCCTCCAGCCTTCTCCTCGCTGCAACATTCATCACCCATGCTTCACACCCATATAAGAGCGTTGGTAAAACTATACTCCCATACATTCCCCTCTTTGCCTCCAAGGACAAAGTTCTTTGTCTCCACAGACTCCTAAGTGCACCACTCACTCATCAATTCTATGATTCACCTCATCTTTCATAGACCCATCCGCTGACACGTCCACTCCCAAATATCTGAATACATTCACCTCCTCCATACTCTCTCCCTCCAATCTGATAATCAATCTTTCATCACCTAATCTTTTTGTTATCCTCATAACCTTACTCTTTCCTGTATTCACTTTTAATTTTCTTCTTTTGCACACCCTACCAAATTCATCCACCAATTTCTGCAACTTCTCTTCAGAATCTCCCAAGAG
>NC_069405.1:43619775-43679775 GCF_026875155.1 Cherax quadricarinatus | reverse complement strand
CCGCTGACACGTCAACTCCCAAATATCTGAAAACATTCACTTCTTTCATACTCCTCCCCAATTTGATATCCAATTTTTCTTTATCTAAATAATTTGATACTCTCATCACCTTACTGTTTTCTATGTTCACTTTCAACTTTCTACCTTTACACACATTCCCAAACTCGTCCACTAACCTTTGCAGTTTCTCTTTAGAATCTCCCATAAGCACAGTATCATCAGCAAAAAGTAACTGTGTCACATTCCTTTTTGTATTTAATTCCCCATAATTTAATCCCACCCTTCTCCCTAACACCCTAGCTTTATATATATATATATATATATATATATATATATATATATATATTATATATATATATATATATATTTTATATATATATATATATGCATACATATATATGCATACATACATTAAGATACATGTACTTCCATGTATATATAACCTGTGTTGTGAAGGTTTTGGAAACTAAAATGAAAAGTCTAATCGTATACCTGGAGGATATATCTGGAGGGTATACCTGGAGGGTGTTCCGAGGGGTCAACCCCCCCCCTTCCCCCCGCGGCCCGGTCCATGACCAGGTATGTTGAGAAGTTCAACAAAGTTCTCCATGAACGCATTTTTCCCCGAAATCCCTTTGACTATTTCAACGAAGTTCCCCTTGTCTTAGGTTTCCCCTCTGTTGGCGGGATACCCCCAGTCCAAGCCCAGCCCCGTCCAGCTTTTTGTTCCCTGCAACAAAATATTACACTCAACACACAAATCTGAATTTTTAAAATTTTTTGATTTTGGAGAGGAGAGAGAAGAGAGAGAGAGAGAGAGAGAGAGAGAGAGAGAGAGAAAAAAAATTTACATTTTTTTACTAAAGATAAAGTAGCAATGAACGATCCCATTTTAATTACAGAGAAAAGAAGATGGACTCAAACGTGCTGTGCCGCTGAGGTTATTCAGAAAGTGAAGATAAAAATTTTTATATCACCCCTAATAATTTTACAATCATTTTTTATTATTCTTGAGAATTTCCAAAAAAAATTTAAAACATTCATCAACAGTTTTAAAATTTCGTGTCAGCCCAAAAATTTTCAAAAATTTTTTTTTAAAACTTTTGCTAAAAATTTAGCAAAAATCTCCACGATAATCAATTCCACAGTAATGAAAAACCTCTTAACGACTCCAAAACAAAAGGGAAAAAATAGGGGACGGACAACAAAACCCAGTTTTAACAAAAAAACTTTGTTTGGGATGTCTAACCCTTTCAAAACCCTGTGAAAAAAAAATATCTGCCTATGCCAAAGCCCTTACCGTATCTTTTTTTTTTTTAAAGAACGGGGGACCCACCGACGAGGTGACCCCAAAAAAAAAAAAAATTTTCTTTTAATTTTAGTAAGTATAAAAAAAGGGGGGGTTTTGCCCTTGCTCCCTTTCATTTTATTGCCTTTATGACACCCTGGGTTCCCGGGGGAGGAATTTTGTTTCCCGTTTCCCCTGGGGTCATCTTCGTTAAGGGTACGAAAAAAGAAAAAAAGAAAAGAGATTTTTTTGGCTTACTGGATAAAATGGCGGCGAGTTTAAAAGAAGGCTTTCCCGGGTTTATATGATCTTGGCCATCTGGTACTTTGGGTTTATCCTTCTGTCCAGCCACCGACGGCAACCAGAACCTTCAGACGGGGATTCAAACTCTTCATGTTCACGAACCTCTCCAGAGCCTCTGTAAAGTGACGGAATTATTGTGTGAGGTCCAAAAGTATCTTATACGTCCAGGAAGCTCTCCAGAGCCTCTGCAAGGTAAGAGTATCACTGTAAGAGGTTCAGAACAGTTTGGCATTATTATATATAAATGGAAAACACTACATAAAACCTTATAGATCATTCTACTCAAATTTGAAGTGACTGAGGTCCCAGGGCCCACACGTCTTCAATATAAAGATTCCCCTAAGACCTAAGTATTTACTGCTTTTTTGTTTGTACTCTAAATATACGGCCTTGACTGCCTTAGTAAGGATATGCTATTGTTGACCATTGTGATGTACTCACCTCTTTTGATGTCAGACTCACTTGTTGATTTTATACTTTCTTTTAATGATATACTCAATTTTATTGATGTACTCACTCCTGTTGATGTCAAGCTTACTTTTATTGAGGCCATACTCACTTCTATTGATGTTAAACTTTTATTGATGTCAAACTTTTACTGATGTCAGACTTATATAGATGTCATACTTCTCTTGATGCCATACTCACTTCTATTGATGTCATACTCAGGATCGAGAGACTTGATAGTGTAGGTGGTCTCATTGATGCCGATGAAGGAGTAGATGAGTGAGGTACAGAGTGTAGGGTCAATGTCCTCAATGTTAAACTTGCCAGCACCTGGTCTATACACTGCCCACGAGCCTAGGTAACACACCACCTGTTGTTTGTGTTGCGCCTCCACTCCGCCTGCAACACATCATCAAATAAGAATAAGATCATTCAAGGTTGAAAAAGACAGAATCAGTTCGTAAGTTAACTTAGACACAGGTGCACCTAAGTATAATTATCATGCGTAGTAATATGAGTGTAAATTACCTTGGCTAACGAAACTAGATAAAAGGATAGTATTGCTGCTAGTAGCTTCAAATTTTTATTTAGTTTATTATTATTATTTTATTTTATTATTATTTTTAAATTTATCATGGGCAGCGAAACTCTATGAAACATGTATAATGGTTCACGTTAAAATTTTAAGGTATATATTATATATATTATATAATTATATTATATTATATATTATAAATATATTTTTATTATTTAAAATTAATAAGCTCAAAAAAGACTGCATCCGCCGAGCCCCTTTGGGACGGGGGAGGGCCCCAGACCAGAGGCCTACCCTTTCCCTCGAGCCCCGTGGGGCGGGGACTGTGGCTGGGCCCGGGGGACACTTGGCCCCAAAGATAAAGGGGTACTTGTACCTCCTCCCAGGGGAGACTTAGTCCGAGATACTCCCCGTGGGGGAGCCAAGGCCCGGGGTCCCACTATTTGGAAAAGCCCCGGGCCGGAGAATACGGCGAATAAAAAAAAAAAAATATGTATTATATATTATATTATATATATATAATATATATATAATATAAATAAAAATTTATATTTAATATATATATTTTATATTATATATTATATATATCAATAGACACAGTAAACAGGTGATTTCAAAATAGAAAAACAACCCTCTGAAAGAATGAAAAAATTCCAAGCGTTTTTTGTGACTACTACATTATCAAGGAAAAAGTGGTAGTCACGAAAGCGCTTGGAATTTCTCTATTCTTTCGGGGGTTGTTTTGCATTATATATGATTATAATATATTATATTATATATAATATATTATAATATTATATATATATATATATATATATATGTAGAGAGAGAGAGAAATAGATTGAAATATAGATAGGTGTATGTTATTCAGTGTTTATATACACTGAAAGTTAACTTTAATCCGTATTTTAAGTATTAAAATATTTCCTGTCTGGTGGTGAACATCTGGAAGAGAGTCTTAATGAACCTCGTTTAGTCACTAGGCTTTAAGCCCCATTAACCAACCTTAACAACGATGATATAACCTATATAGCTCATCCTTGACCTGAGGTAGCTCATCCTTGGCCTGAGGTAGCTCATCCTTGACCTGAGGTAGCTCATCCTTGACCTTAGATAGCTTACCCTTGGCGTTTATTGTTAACTCTCGACCTCCGAGCAGATGGGCCAACACTTCCTTGACAAGACGTTAATCTTCTATGTCATTATTGTGATTAGTGATGAGGTGAACTGAGGCAGGATAACAGTGCTGAGGATGTGAGTGAGCTGGGGCAGGATAACAGTGCTGAGAATGTGAGTGAGCTGGGGCAGGATAACAGTGCTGAGAATGTGAGTGAGCTGAGGCAGGATAACAGTTGTTTTTTTCATGACATAGGTAGTCTCCCACAGAGGAAGACTGTGTCCCGAGAAAAGAAGTCTGTCACATTAATGAGACACGTCTGGCACCGAGGTTGCACGTAGAAGACGCAAGAAGGTAAAAAAGAGCTCGGTCTTCAAGGGGAAACAGGACAGTGAGACCGACCTTTCTGATTCTTTACAGGTGACCTTTGGAGAGACAATTGTCTTATACGTTAAATGACACTGAACTTCCTAAGATACAAGATAACTTGGTAAGTTACACTAAGTTATTATTATCATTATTTTTGTTATTATTATCATTATTATTATTATTATGATTATGATTATTATTATTCACAAAAAAGTACCTGGGGAATGGGAGTTAAAAGAGGTTTGTTCCGAGGAAGGGTGTTGCCATCCTCTAATTCCTTGAACCAAAAGCCCTTCACCTGCTTCAAGGATCCCTTTACACCTTTCCCTTGATGGCTGGTGATATCAGTACCATGGTAATGTCATCACCATGGTAATGTCATTGCCATGGCAATGCCATCACCATGGTAATGTCATTGCCATGGCAATGCCATCACCATGGTAATGTCATCACCATGGTAATGTCATCACCATGGTAATGTCATCACCATGGTAATGTCATCACCATGGTAATGTCATTGTCATGGCAATGTCATCACCATGGTAATGTCATCACCATGGTGTGAGGTATCCCACAGTTACATCTCTACAGTGACCTTCTTTCTTTCATTTGACCTCTGACCTCTAACAAAACACCGATTACTTCTTACCTTGAGCATCCCAGTTGTACTTTTGTTGTTGTTATTGGTGGCGGTGGTAGTGTTGTTGCTGTTCTTAATTTCACTATTGTTGTTGTTATGATAATGTTCACGGGTTACTGTTTTAAAACATATGTATTAGTTCATCTCCTTCAACAAGATGAAGGGACTCCAGCCAGGGAAGCTGAGGAAGTCCATCATCACGGGTCTTACGTCATATGATGACCCCGCAGATGGAGCTTTTAATCATCTGACCGATGCCTTCCGCTGGTTTACCCCTCCACCCCACTTAAATTATGGTATGATTATAGCTATTTTTTTTTTATTCATGGTGATCTGAGTGGTCGCCTTGACAGTCTACTACACTTTATGGTTGTCTGAGCATCTAGACCCCATAAAGCCTTAATAATTTTTAATAAACTTTAGTGGGGGCAACGATGGACTCTATATAGAGCTTTATCATATTATGGTATCGAGAGCACTACAAGTTAAGGGGTAACTCGTATGTCAAAAAGGGACAAGATTTGAAAAATTAATTTTGGCCCCATTCACAAATTCTCGTCTGTTAATTAGTTTTTATAGATAAACATCTTGACTGGTTATCTTTTATGTACAGAAAAAGCCTTGTGGGTGGGGACAGAGTTTGGAAAATGGGATAACGTAAAAATATATTTTTTTTGAGATGAGTATCTTTATGGGGAGAGACGAACCAAGACGTAACTCACCTGCTGGGAAATATCTCAAGATATATTGAGCAGATGTGTTCCCAGCTATTCTTTTATGTCTATAACCATTCAGCAGTTCGTAAAGAATAACTGACATATTCTAAACAATCAAAAAAGTACACAAATGCATCAAAAATCAGTCAGGGAACCACTTGGGTGAAGTCCTTGACCACTTGGGGCATGGAGGGCGCTTCACAGCCAGGGAAGAACACGTCTTACAAAGAGTTTACCTATAAACTTTTCAACTGGCACACCATGGTGTCACTTGCTTATACCCTTTGCACATAATGTGGGTATATGTTGCTTGCAACATGCTCCGGGAGATGCTGGGTGGTTAATGTGTTTCAAAGCCTATCGAAGGTTATTAAGGCTGTAAAGACGCCTGTCCACCACCAGCCAAGAATACTTTAATAACTAAAATGGGGATTAATATAAACTCTGAATGTATATACACTCTGAGAGACATCTCTCGGTGTATATACGCCGAGGAGGCCTCAGGCTAAGATATACCATACCAGTAGTGCCTCTAACAAGGTTGTTAGTGATAGTGGATTGTAATCAAGTGACACATGTCTGAAAGAGAGTTTACGATGAAGAGTCACAATACCGTGCCGGTTATCCGTGAACATGTCTCGTAGAGGTAGAGAATACTGGCGTTCATGGAGAGACGTTAAACACGTAGGGGCAATACGGCGAATGGGGAACGGAAGGCAGTCATGTTTTGATAAAAGTGAAGGGTACCCCACTCCCTCGGATCAAGAGCTCTGAAGGGTGGTAGAGGATAATGGAGGCTCTGGGAGGTAGAGTTCCGTCTTACATGTGACATTTACACCTGGGGAGCATGAGGCTACGACGCTCTCAAGGTGAGTCAGTGTGTGTGTGGGGGGGAGGGATCCAGCTCTTGGTCCCGCCCCAGTAGAGTGACTGCCGCGTGCTGTGTGCATGACACCTGCGTGTTCACTCATTTGATCCTATCCTCAAGATCTGCTGGACTGAATCCTGTTCTGCTTTCTCTGTACATCACGAATTTTTACCACCACCCTACTACATTCTCCAACCACATCCTCAAGCACATCTCCAACCACAACCCCAACCACATCCTCAACCACCCCAACCACATCCCCAACAACATCCCTAACCACAACCCCAACCACAACCCCAACCACATCCCCAACCACCCCAACCACATCCCCAACCACACCCCCAACCACAACCCCAGCTACATCCCCAACCACATTCCCCAACCACCCCAACTACACCCCAACCACATCATCAACCACATCCCCAACCACGTCACCAACCACATCACCGACCACATCACCAACCACATCCCAACCACATCATCAACCACCACCACACTCTCACCCTACACCACCACCACTAGCAACTATCACCACCACCATCCACCCCCACAGCCACCACCCCCACCACAACCCCACCTATCTCCCACCTTTCCCCCCCAGGGGCACCTGCCCACTTGGAGGTCAAGAAACAAGGTCAGAAAGCTTGAGAAACTACCAGTACCGTCAACTTACACAACTAAGATGACATACATCCTGACCTTACTGACCACTCACGCTATCTTTATTACCCCTTACTTTATTACTGTATTATCTTTATTACCCCTCACTTTATTACTTTGCTACTTTAATTCATGATTATTTTAATTCTTTATCGCTTTATGACTTTATTACGGCCAAATACTCAGATCAAGAGCCCGTGACCAGCATCAAGGACCTCCCATTAAAACTAGGGCAGTGAGAAGATTTCTCAACCATGACCACCAGAGGTTGAGAATCTGAAAGCTGACATAATGCTGCAACCTTTATAGTGTCACCCTTCACTGTGGACATCACGGGGCAGCCTTTGTTGTGTTGCCCTTCATTGTGGACATCATGGGGCAGCCTTTGTAGTGTCACGCTTCATTGTGGACATCACGGGGCAGCCTTTGTAGTGTCACCCTTCATTGTGGACATCACGGGGCAGCCTTTGTAGTGTCGCCCTTCATTGTGGACATCACGGGGCAGCCTTTGTAGTGTCACCCTTCACTGTGGACATCACGGGGCAGCCTTTGTAGTGTCACCCTTCATTGTGGACATCACGGGGCAGCCTTTGTAGTGTCACGCTTCATTGTGGACATCACGGGGCAGCCTTTGTAGTGTCACCCTTCATTGTGGACATCACGGGGCAGCCTTTGTAGTGTCACCCTTCATTGTGGACATCACGGGGCAGCCTTTGTAGTGTCACCCTTCATTGTGGACATCACGGGGCAGCTTTTGTAGTGTCACCCTTCACTGTGGACATCACGGGGCAGCCTTTGTAGTGTCACCCTTCATTGTGGACATCACGGGGCAGCCTTTGTAGTGTCACCCTTCATTGTAGACATCACGGGGCAGCCTTTGTAGTGTCGCCCTTCATTGTGGACATCACGGGGCAGCCTTTGTAGTGTCACCCTTCATTGTAGACATCACGGGGCAGCCTTTGTAGTGTCGCCCTTCATTGTGGACATCACGGGGCAGCCTTTGTAGTGTCACCCTTCATTGTGGACATCACGGGGCAGCCTTTGTAGTGTCACCCTTCATTGTGGACATCATGGGGCAGCCTTTGTAGTGTCACCCTTCATTGTAGACATCACGGGGCAGCCTTTGTAGTGTCGCCCTTCATTGTGGACATCACGGGGCAGCCTTTGTAGTGTCACCCTTCATTGTGGACATCACGGGGCAGCCTTTGTAGTGTCACCCTTCATTGTGGACATCACGGGGCAGCCTTTGTAGTGTCACCCTTCATTGTGGACATCACGGGGCAGCCTTTGTTGTGTCGCCCTTCATTGTGGACATCACGGGGCAGCCTTTGTAGTGTCACCCTTCACTGTGGACATCACGGGGCAGCCTTTGTAGTGTCACCCTTCATTGTGGACATCACGGGGCAGCCTTTGTAGTGTCACGCTTCATTGTGGACATCACGGGGCAGCCTTTGTAGTGTCACCCTTCATTGTGGACATCACGGGGCAGCCTTTGTAGTGTCACCCTTTATTGTGGACATCACGGGGCAGCCTTTGTAGTGTCACCCTTCATTGTGGACATCACGGGGCAGCCTTTGTAGTGTCACCCTTCACTGTGGACATCACGGGGCAGCCTTTGTAGTGTCACCCTTCATTGTGGACATCACGGGGCAGCCTTTGTAGTGTCACCCTTCATTGTAGACATCACGGGGCAGCCTTTGTAGTGTCGCCCTTCATTGTGGACATCACGGGGCAGCCTTTGTAGTGTCACCCTTCATTGTAGACATCACGGGGCAGCCTTTGTAGTGTCGCCCTTCATTGTGGACATCACGGGGCAGCCTTTGTAGTGTCACCCTTCATTGTGGACATCACGGGGCAGCCTTTGTAGTGTCACCCTTCATTGTGGACATCATGGGGCAGCCTTTGTAGTGTCACCCTTCATTGTAGACATCACGGGGCAGCCTTTGTAGTGTCGCCCTTCATTGTGGACATCACGGGGCAGCCTTTGTAGTGTCACCCTTCATTGTGGACATCACGGGGCAGCCTTTGTAGTGTCACCCTTCATTGTGGACATCACGGGGCAGCCTTTGTAGTGTCACCCTTCATTGTGGACATCACGGGGCAGCCTTTGTTGTGTCGCCCTTCATTGTGGACATCACGGGGCAGCCTTTGTAGTGTCACCCTTCATTGTGGACATCACGGGGCAGCCTTTGTAGTGTCGCCCTTCATTGTGGACATCACGGGGCAGCCTTTGTAGTGTCACCCTTCACTGTGGACATCACGGGGCAGCCTTTGTAGTGTCACCCTTCATTGTGGACATCACGGGGCAGCCTTTGTAGTGTCACCCTTCATTATGGACATCATGGTGGAACCTTTGCAGTGTCACCCTTCATCGTGGACATCATGGGGCAACTTTTGCAGGGTCACCCTTCATTGTGGACAGTAATGTCCGCAGTATACTCACAATGGAAGATATTATACATAAATGCCAGAGATATCGTGGACGTCTCAGCCAACAATGTGCTGAGAACAGGACAGTATATATATACAGTCAGCTCTCTCGTAAGCTAATGTATATATATACATAGCGTGGTTGTTTTGGGAAGAAAATACAGTTGAATAAAGTGCATCAAAGACTGAGTATCATGTATTGTGCAGGTCTTTTCACATGGTCTTCAATTTCAAAATCTCTTTCCAATCAAATTTTCAAAAAACAAATAGCACTAGAAAAGCATTATAATCGAGCTGACCTTATCTAGTATAAATATTAAGCAAACAATGTGATGGAAAGAAGAGGGAGAATACATACATGTGCTGTTACGTTACTGGAAAGGGACTTTGTTCTTCCGCTACACTAAGCTGACCTTAAATCTTAAACTCAGTCCATGATTACTGTGCCTGTTACAAGGTGTCTTTCAGCCTTAGTGGTCCTAAGAGCAGATGGACCTTAAAACTTGCACCTGGGATGAGACGATAACACTTGCTATACAGGAAAGATGTGTTTGCAAAGATTCCCTCAGAAGGATCCTGAAGGAAGCACCGGGTGACAGCCCAGTAAGATACAGTGGATGTATGGGGACAAAAGGGGTTTCTGTACAAGAATTATGGTGAAAAAAAGCGCAATATCCGTGAAAAGAAACTGTTTGGATGTAAAAGTTAATGGTTTGGTGGTAAGACCACAGATAATTACTCATTTAAAATATATATATATATATATATATTATATAGTTTTCGTGCAGTGTTGAGCAGGTGTGGGTTGCAAGGAGGTGTTGTGATGCAACGGTTTAAAAGCCGTCGAATTGAAGAATTAGACACTTGTTAAACATCTGGGAATCTTTACTGAGGAAACGTTTCGCCAGCCATTGGCTTCTTAGGCCCAATAAAAAGACAAACGGTGTAAAGGAAGGAGGAGTTTGAGATAATCAGTCGATGTGTTTCAGTCCATCAGTCTTGAAGACTGATGGACTTAATATATCGACTCCAGGCTGAGGGACTGATTACCTCTAACTCTTTCTCTTTTTTTCACCATTCTTCTTTGTACTGGACTGAAGAAGCCACTGGCTGGCGAAACGTTTCCAGAATAAATATACCCAAATGTTGCACAAGTGTCAGGTTGATCATCGTATAGAGAGTCGTGACGCTCGTCTCTCCAGCTAAGTAGGAGGTTCCAATTCTCTTCCGTAATGGAGATGGTATTTCCTGAGCAGTTCTTTATCAGCTGGAAGGTGTGGTAAATGTTCGGACTGCTCGCTGTTGACCTTCTGGAATTCATCAAAGGAATGTTCCTTGATTTTGGGGTCAGGGGAGGGGGATGGGGGAGGGAGGGAGGGGAGGGGAGCTTTTGTCTCAAGAACTGAACCTGACGAGCCCTCCTTGGCCTGAACCTGAGTAGAGAGACTTTAAACCCCACTAACCAACCAACCAGTCCTATTGACCCTCTTTGTAGCAGATACACACACACACACAACCACACACACACACACACCACACACACACACACAACACACCACACACACACACACACACACACACACATACACACACACACACTTCTGCTACTGCTACCAGGCAATGTATGACCCGTGAGGTTTTAACGCTCCTCCACTTTCACCCTGTGAGCCCGACATAACTGCGTTATTAGACAAATTATTCGTTCATAAACACTAAAATATTGAACATTATTATAATCAGTAGTAAGCACTAAACCCGTAGGGCTCACACAACGCCAGTGGAAAAGGAGGTAATCAGGTTCAGTCCAGCGGAGAGTACAATTCCAGTCCCTAGGATCAAGAGCCCTACACCGGCATCAGTGAACTTTTCGAACTTGTTCCATTTGTTCAGGCGCAGCCGTTCATACGTTCACTCTGTTGAGATGGGTCAGGGCGTTGCCTGTTATGCTCCACCTGTTAACGGCTGTTATACAACGGTAGAGGAATATTCGACACCCACGACCGTGATATATTCACCTGAGCGAGGTATTATTATGGTCAGGCAGGGTATATACGCAGAGTGGTGTGTGTAACTCAGAGTATATACACAGAGATGTGTGTATATCTCAGAGTATATACACAGAGTTGTGGGTATATCTCAGGGTATATACACAGAATGGTGTGTATATCTTAGAGGATATACAGAGTGGTGTGGCTTATTTCTGTAGAAGTTCTTGCACAGAAACCCACCCTTAACAGCCTGCCATTTTCTCCGCACATATTTACCGCTAGCTGATGGTGGGTTGCAGGCGGCGACCAGCCTGGAAATCGATACCAGGATTTTTCGGGTGTGAGCCCTTTTCTCTTACCAACGAAGCTGATGATAAACTCAACCAATAAGATTAAAAAAATTGTGAAAAGAAAAATACCTGACAAGTCTCTTCGATTTCTGAGTCCCAATACCTGTGTTTTCAGGACTTGTTGCAGGTGATCCCAGAACCATAAGTGATCCCTGAGCCACTGGTGATCCCAGAACCACAAGTGATCCCTGAGCCACTGGTGATCCGAGAACCACAAGTGATCCCTGAGCCACTGGTGATCCCAGAACCATAAGTGATCCCTGAGCCACTGGTGATCCCAGAACCATAAGTGATCCCTGAGCCACTGGTGATCCCAGAACCATAAGTGATCCCTGAGCCACTGGTGATCCCAGAACCACAAGTGATCCCTGAGCCACTGGTGATCCGAGAACCACAAGTGATCCCTGAGCCACTGGTGATCCCAGAACCATAAGTGATCCCTGAGCCACTGGTGATCCCAGAACAATAAGTGATCCTGGAGCCACTGGTGATCCAGAACCATAAGTGACCCCTGACCCACTGGTGACCCCAGAAACCATAAGTGATCCCTGGAGCCATGGTGACCCCAGAACCATAAGTGATCCCTGAGCCACTTTTGATCCCAAAACCCATAAGTGATCCCTGAGCCACTGGTGATCCCAGAACCATAAGTGATCCTGAGCCACTGGTGATCCCAGAACCATAAGTGTCCCTGAGCCACTGGTGATCCCAGAACCAAAAAGTGATCCCTGAGCCACTGGTGACCCCAGACCTTTAAGTGATCCCTGAGCCACTGGTGATCCCAGAACCATAAGTGATCCCTGAGCCACTGGTGATCCCAGAACCATAAGTGATCCCTGAGCCACTGGTGATCCCAGAACCATAAGTGATCCCTGAGCCATGGTGACCCCAGACCACAATGTGATCCCTGAGCCACTGGTTTGATCCCAGAACCATAAGTGATCCCTGAGCCATGGTGATCCCAAAACCCAATAAGTGATCCCTGAGCCACTGGTGATCCAGAACCATAAGTGATCCCTGAGCCCCCTGGTGATCCGAAACCATAAGTGATCCCTGAGCCACTGGTGATCCCAGAACCATAAGTGATCCCTGAGCCACTGGTGATCCCTGAGCCACTGGTGATCCCAGAACCATAAGTGATCCCTGAGCCACTGGTGATCCCAGAACCACAAGTGATCCCTGAGCCACTGGTGATCCGAGAACCACAAGTGATCCCTGAGCCACTGGTGATCCGAGAACCACAAGTGATCCCTGAGCCACTGGTGATCCCAAAACCAACAAGTGACCCCTGAGCACTGGTGATCCGAGAACCACAAGTAATCCCTGGGGCCACTGGTGATCCGAGAACCACAAGTGATCCTGAGCCACTGGTGTTTCCCAGAACCACAAGTGATCCCTGAGCCACTGGTGATCCTAGAACCACAAGTGATCCCTGAGCCACTGGTGATCCCAGAACCACAAGTGATCCCTGAGCCACTGGTTTGATCCCAGAACCAAAAGTGATCCCTGAGCCTTGGTGATCCCAGAACCACAAGTTTTTTCCTGAGCCACTGGTGATCCCAGAACCACAGTGATCCTGAGCCACGGGGTGATCCCAAAACCACAAGTGACCCCTGGGACACTGGTGATCCCAGAACCACAAGTGATCCTGAGCCAATGGTGATCCCAGACCACAAGTGATCCCTGACCCACTGGTGATCTCAGAACCCAAAGTGTTCCCCTGAGAAATGGTGATCCAGAACAACAAGTGTTCCTGACCACTGGTGATCCAGAACCACAAGTGATCCTGAGCCAGTGGTGATCCCAGAACCAAACAAGTGACCCCTGAGCCACTGGTGTCCCTAAACCCACAGGTGACCCCAGAACCACAAGTGATCCTGAGCCACTGGTGATCCCAGAACCAAAGTGATCCCTGAGCCATGGTGATCCGAACCACAAATGATCCCTGAGCCATGGTGTCCGAACCACAAGTGATCCCTGAGCCACTTGTGATCCCAGAATCCCCAAGTGATCAATGAGCCACTGGTGATCCCAGACCCACAAGTGATCCCTGAGCCATGGTGATCCCAGAACCACAAGTGATCCTGAGCCACTGGTGATCCCAGAACCACAAGTGATTCCTGAACCACTGGTAATCTCAGAACCAAGTGTTCCCCGACCCACTGGTGACCCCAGAACCACAAGTGTTCCCTGAGCGACTGGTGATCCCAGAACCACAAGTGATCCCTGAGCCACTGGTGATCCCAGAACCACAAGTGATCCCTGAGCCACTGGTGATCCCTGAACCACAGGTGATCCCAGAACCACAAGTGATCCCTGAGCCATGGTGATCCCAGAACCACAAGTGATCTTTGAGCACTGGTGATCCCAGAACCACAAGTGATCACTGGCCACTGGTGATCCCAAACCACAAGTGATCCCTGAGCCACTGGTGACCCCATAACCACAAGTGATCACTGACCCACTGGGGATCCCAGAACCACAAGTGATCCCTGACCCCATGGTGATCCCAGAGCCACAAGTGATCCCTGAGCCATGGTGATCCGGGAACAAAAAGTGATCCTGAGCCACTGGTGATCCCAGAACCACAAGTGATCCCTGAACCATGGTGATCCCAGAACCACAAGTGATCCCTGAGCCACTGGGGATCCCAGAGCCAACAAGTGATCTCTGAACCACTGGTGGTCCCAGAACCAAAGTGATCCCTGAACCATGGTGTTTCCCAAAACCACAAGTGATCCCTGAGCCACTGGTGATCCCAGAACCACAAGTGTTCCCTGAGCCACTGGTGATCTCAGAACCACACGTGATCACTGAGCCACAGGTGATCCCAGAACCACAAGTGGTCCCCGAGCCACTGGTGGTCCCAGAACCACAAGTGACCCCTGAGCCACTGGTGATCCCAGAACCACAAGTGATCCCTGAGCCACTGGTGATCCCTGAACTACATGTGATCCTTGAAGAACAGGTGATCCTTGAACCACAGGTGATCCATGAAGCACGAGTGATCCTGAACCAAAGATGATCCCTGAACCACAGGTGATCCCTGAACCACAGGGGGATCCATGAAGCACGAGTGATCCCTAAACCCAAAGATGATCCCTGAACCACAGGTGATCCCTGAACCACAGGTGACCCCTGAACCACAGGTGATCCTGAACCACAGGTGATCCCTGAACCACAGGTGATCCCTAAAGCACAAGTGATCCCTGAACCACAGGTGATCCTGAACCACAGGTGATCCCTGAACCACAGGTGACCCCTGAACCACAGGTGATACCTGAACCACAGGTGATCCCTGAACCACAGGTGATCCCTAAAACCAAACAGGTGATCCCTAAACCCCACAGGTGATCCTGAACCACAGGTGATCCATGAAGCACGAGTGCCCCTGAACCAAAGATGATCCCTTAAACCCACAGGTGACCCCTGAACCCACAGGTGACCCCTGAACCACAGGTGATCCCTGAACCACAAGTGATCCCAAAACCACAGGTGATCCCTGAACCACAGGTGACCCATGAAGCACGAGTGATCCCTAAACCCAAAGATGATCCCTGAACCCAGGTGATCCTGAACACAGGTGTTTCCCTGAACCACAGGTGATCCCTGAACCACAGGTGATCCTGAACCACGGGTTGATCCTGAACCACAGGTGATCCCTGAACCACGGTGATCCCTGAACCACAGGTGATCCCTGAACCACGGTGATCCCTGAACCACAGGTGATCCTGAACCACAGGTGATACCGGGAACCACAGGTGATCCCTGAACCACTGGTGATCCCTGAACCACAGATGATCCCTGAACCACAGGTGATCCCTGAGCCACTGGTGATCCCTGAACCACAGGTGATCCCTGAGCCACTGGTGATCCCTGAACCACAGGTGATCCCTGAGCCAATGGTGACCCCAGAACCAAAAGTGACCCCCTGAGCCACTGGTGATCCCGAGCCACAAGTGATCCATGAGCCACTGGTGATCCCATTTCCACAAGTGATCCTGAGCCACTGGTGATCCCAGAGCCACAAGTGATCCCTGAACCACTGGTGATCCCAGAACCACAAGGGATCACTGAGCCACTGGTGATCCCAGAACCACAAGTGATCCCTGAGCCACTGGTGATCCCAGAGCCACAAGTGATCCCTGAGCCACTGGTGATCCCAGAGCCACAAGTGATCCCTGAGCCACTGGTGATCCCAGAACCACAAGTGATCCCTGAACAACTGGTGATCTCAGAACCACAAGTGTTCCCTGAGCCACTGGTGATCCCAGAACCACAGGTGATCCCTGAACCACAGATGATCCCTAAACCACAGGTGTCCCTGAACCACAGGTGCCCCCAGAAACACAGGTGATCCCTGAACCACAGATGATCCCTGAACCACAGATGATCCCTAAACCACAGGTGATCCCTGAACCACAGGTGATCCCGGAAAAACAGGTGATCCTGAACCACAGGTGATCTTGAACCACAGGTGATCCCTGAACCACAGGTGATCCCGGAACCACAGGTGATCCCTGAACCACAGGTGATCTCTGAACCACAGGTGATCCCTGAACCACAGGTGATCCCGGACCACAGGTGATCCTGAACCAGGTGATCTCTGAACCACAGGTGATCCCTGAACCACAGGTGATCCTGAACCACAGGTGATCCCTGAACCCACAGGTGATCCCTGAACCACAGGTGATCCCTGAACCGGTTCCGGCCTCTTGGTTTACTGTTGTGTTGGGGGGAGTCAGGGGGTAACATTCCTCTGGTTAGCAGAGTTGTAGAGAAGAATGAATCTTACACAGTGTTACCTCAGGGGACGAATGTTATTTGATAGCTCCCACTATGTGGGGACTTGTAGAGTGTAGAGAAAAATGAGCTTTAACAGCGAGACCTTAGGGACAATATTGCATGTAAATTTTCTCGTATACTATAGGCATCCATGTGAAATACATTCTTATGTAATAATATAAATTATCATTATTATTATTATTATTATTATTATTATTATTATTATTAGTAGTAGTAGTAGTAGTAGTAGTAGTAGTAGTAGTAGTAGTAGTAGTAGTAGTATTAATAGCATTTAGTATTATGTCTATAGACAATCCGTAAGCCTCAGGAAGGGAGGATCACCTTCAGTTCTTGGATAAGAGACCTTCACGAGCACCAAGTCGTCCCCTTGAATTCTGTACTCTACTGTAATCTCCGAGGTACTCCATAACCATCCTGGCTGTACTCTACTGTAAGCTACAACTTGCTACATTCTCGCCTGTGCAGAAATACAAGCTGCACAACCAACGTACATTACCTGTAGTTTACAGGTACTGTATATTACAGTGTTACAGCAGAGTAACACACACATAGAGGACACACGAGAGGTGATACATGCAGCCACATATCAACGCTCACCTTCCCAAAAATCTTCGTTGTTCCAGACTTCTCTGTCATAACCAGAAGACCTTGTAAATTATAGGAAATAAATATCACCTTCATATTGCAACATCTATGTACATCTTGGCATTTTAATGTGACTATTTATTTTAGAAACGTCTAACTCTAGTTCAGCTAGAATTAGAATTAGTATTTCCTGAAAGAAGGTAATGCTCCGTAGCCATCCTGGCTTTACTGTAATCTACGAGGTAATGTAGATTACAGTAGTGTAAATCAATCAATCCTAGATACCCTCAGACAGTTTCCTCAGGGTATATACATCAGTGTATATCAGTGTATGTATACTGAGAGGTGTGCATCTCTTAGATACATTGAAAGATTACTTTAATCTCTATTTAAGAAGGTAAAGTATGCTTGTGTGTTAATGCTGAGGGTAACCTCTGCCTTGATGACCAACTTGCATTCAGTGGGTCTTGAAGCTAAACATCTCTACTGTTTTCTCATGTTCTGGGGGAAAAGTGTGGCTTGTTGCAGTAGTTATCGTTGCAGTGGTGCCTGTTGCAGTGGTACCCGTTGCAGTGGTTCCCGTTGCAGTGGTCCCCGTTACGGTGGTCCCCGTTTCAGTGGTGCTTCTTGCAGTGGTTCAGTGTTGTAGTAACGGAACACTCGACTCAGGCAAGGTGAACCACCAGACCGGTTTAACAGTATGTTTCTCCCCTAGACACGAACATCACTCAGTAAGTGGCTGGCGACAAGGCACTCATGGCCTCCGTGTCTCCAAGGCAATAGGAAAAAAACTGTGGGGGGGGGGGTAAAAAGAAGAAAAAAGATGGAGGCAGAGGAGAAAAAAAAATTGAATTATTTTTTCTTTTTTTTTAGGGAAAATTTCTAAATTTTCACTTGAAGTTCTTCGATTTTGACCTCCAAGGTTGTGAACTCTCTAAATTCATTGAAAAAAATTATAATGGGGCACACTTGTTGTCTCATCTTTCTTATTAAGAAGCTTTTACGACGAATAATCTTTGGATGATCGTTTGACGATAAAGTTATTTTTACCTCTACGCAAACTGTACATATCCTGACGAAGAAGAAGAAGAAGAAGAAGAAGAAGAAGAAGAAGAAGAAGAAGAAGAAGAAGAAGAAGAAGAAGAAGAAGAAGAAGAAGAAGAAGAAGAAGCAAGTTATCTCTCGTAGCTTCGTTTAACAGTATACATGGTCAGGTTTGGCCTGTCACATGTAGAAACACAAGTACAGAAACAGTTTACTAATTAATGTAGGTCGAGCGAATGCAAAAAAATAAAATTATAAATTATAAATCTAGATACGGGTAATGACAAGAGCATAAAGTAAGACTGGCCTCTGTGTCGCCAGGTAAAGGTCTCACACCAGCTCATGAAAGCGATCTTTAAGTAAACTGACCTTTGGCATCCTCTGTCCTCTTTAGATCTGTCAAGAATTGGATGACTCTTGGTGCAAAAATGTAAGTAATCAGAAATAAAAAAAAATATACTTCATGCGTAGCCTGCTTGGGTAACTCTCAGCGCCGAGGTTACAGCAGCGTGGAACAATACACCGTGGAACAATATACCGTGGAACAATGCAAAAATACAAAATATAAACTTGGCTATTATTTCGCACCTGTTAACATAATCGGTTTCTGGACGGGTGACTACAGTGAGGCAACGAGAGGTTATACCAGCCTCAGTAGCGCTGACAACACCACCTTCTAGCACTCAGTGAGGCAACGAGAGGTTATACCAGCCTCAGTAGCGCTGACAACACCACCTTCTAGCACTCAGTGAGGCAACGAGAGGTTATACCAGCCTCAGTAGCGCTGACAACACCACTTCTAGAAATCAGTGAGGGCAACGAGAGGTTTACCAGCCTCAGTAGTGCTGACAACACCACCTTCTAGCACTCAGTGAGGCAAGAGGAGGTTATACCAGCCCCAGTAGCGCTGACAACACCCTTCTAGCACTCAGTGAGGCAAACGGAGGTTATTTCCAGCCTCAGTAGCGCTGACAACACCACCTTCTAGCACTCAGGAGGCAACGAGAGGTTATACCAGCCCCCGTAGCGTGACAACACCACCTTCTAGAAATCAGTGAGGCAACGAGAGGTTATACCAGCCTCAGTAGCGCTGACAACACCACCTTCTAGCACTCAGTGAGGCAACGAGAGGTTATACCAGCCTCAGTAGCGCTGACAACACCACCTTCTAGCACTCAGTGAGGCAACGAGAGGTTATACCAGCCTCAGTAGCGCTGACAACACCACCTTCTAGCACTCAGTGAGGCAACGAGAGGTTATACCAGCCTCAGTAGCGCTGACAACACCACCTTCTAGCACTCAGTGAGGCAAAGAGAGGTTTATACCAGCCTCAGGTAGCGCTGACAACACCACCCTTTTAGCACTCAGTGAGGCAACGAGAGGTTATACCAGCCCCAGTAGCGCTGACAACACCACCTTCTAGCACTCAGTGAGGCAACGAGAGGTTATACCAGCCTCAGTAGCACTGACAACTCCCTCTTCCAGCACTCAGTGAGGCAACGAGAGATTATATCAGTCTCAGTAGCGCTGACAACTCCCTCTTCCAGCACTCAGTGAGGCAACGAGAGGTTATATCAGTCTCAGTAGCGCTGACAATACCACCCTCCACCACTTTCACATATATCATTACCAACTAAACTACTTTATACTGAACAGTTATGAAGGCTAAAGCATCACTATGTACGTAATTCCAGCTATACAAACACATACATTAGCAACTTAGACCTACAGGTCGAGTACTTAAGGAGTACTCAACATGTATTGAGCAAAGCAATTAAGTTGTTGATTAGCTTGCAAGGGAAGTGAGTTGTTGATTAGCTTTCAAGGGAAGTGAGTTGTTGATTAGCTTTCTGAGAAACTGAGTTGGTTAGCTTTCAGTCAGCAGCCCAGAGACGTTAACATTAACCTAGATTCTGTACACCTCTTACTGAGGAATACGAACACAGAAGTATACATCAAGAAGCACTAAATTCGTATGGGTCAAGCCGCTCCTGAGGAATGAAAGGTAATCAGATTTGATCCCATGTGTGGGGGGATAGCTCAAATTCCATGGATGAAGAGCCCTTCACCTTCACCTCTCATGTAAAAAGATTATGTAAAGTCACATAACACCTAGGATTCTTAAATGGAAACTCGCCTGTATTTACTTGTAATATTTCTGTAGTGTTTTTGTAGCCTCCTCGTTCATGTATCTTCAATAGGTAATCGATTATTTTTACTCAAAATTGAAGTTATAACAAAATTATTTTAGGAGATAAAAGCAGAGAATGTGATTCTCATTGCAATTTCTATAAGTATATAGATTTTTGGTTGGCTGATGTGGTTTAAAGCCTATCTACTACACGAGGGAGATTAAGAATACTTCACTCCCTAAAAATATATTAAAGTTAACTCTCACCGTATTTACACTGATATACACACATCTCTGGGTAAATATGCTATGATGTACCTTTCTGCTTCTATATTTACTAGCCCCTGTCATTGAAAATGATCTAATTCCCCCTATAATATTTCCATCTCCGTATGAGGAAACGGAACAGAATTCTTCCTCCGTAAGCCATGCGTGTCGTAAGAGGCGACTAAAATGCCGGGAGCAAGGGGCTAGTAACCCCTTCTCATGTATACATCACTAAATTTAAAAAAAAAAATCTTTGTGTTTTTTTAGGTCACCCTACCTGGGTGGGAGACGGTCAGTTTGTTGAAAAAAAATTAATGTCATTATAATTCTCTAACCTCCATATAACTGAATAACTTGTGTAACTGACATGCTCCACCTCCCAAATTATCACGGTATACGAGTACCCGTATAATCATTACAAATTATAACAGTGCTATACACGGAACACCGGGTCTTACCGCTGCTCACAAAACCTCTGTTATACACTATACAGCAACATACATAGCATACTTGCTCCTTGGTATATCATCTGAAGGGGACTGAAGAAAGTCTTGAGAAACATACGGGTATTGAATTTTCCTGTTTTTGTTTTTTAGTGACTGTATCGAGGGAAAAAATCTGTAGAAAGTCATTAGCTAGAACAGTTGGATGGCAAGCTACATGTAAACCATACCACGGGTGGGGTTAGAACCCGCGGGTTCTAACCCAACCCGTGGTATGATTTGTCTGCAATCGTGTCATTACGAATCCGTGAGACAAGCAGCATGTGTTTTGCAAATGACGATGTGTTGTTCATGGAGCTTGGTGAAGCTCCACCAAGATCGAAACGTCTTCGCACAATCATTATTATTATTATTAGTAGTAGTAGTAGTAGCAGCAGCAGTAGTAGTAGTAGTAGTAGTAGTAGTAGTAGTAGTAGTAGTATAATTATTATTATTATTATCACTATTATTATTATTATTATTATTATTATTATTATTATTATTATTATTATTAAATACCTCACCTCCCCCATGCCTTCCCTTCCTTCCCTCCTTTCAATTTCCTTCCCTGCCTCCGTTACCTTCCCTGCCTTCCCCCACTCCGCTGCCTTCCTGCCTTCCCTACCTCCGCTGCCTTCCCTGCCTTCCCCTACCTCCGCTGCCTTCCCTGCCTTCCCTGCCTTGACTCATCCACCCCCTGATATTCAACCTTGAAAAGAATTATTACACTCTTGTCATGCCTTAAACACAAAGGAATTAATTATCTTTGATCAAAATTTAGATTAGCCAATCTTGGCCATAACAATTGTCAGTAGAATTTTTAAATAAAAATAATGAAAAAATGAAGAAGAAGGGAAAAAGAAGAAGAAGAAGAAGAAGAAGAAGAAGAAGAAGAAGAAGAAGAAGAAGAAGAAGAAGAAGAAGAAGAAGAAGAAGAAGAAGAAGAAGAAGAAGAAGAGAGTGATTGACTAATAGATTTTTTTTAAATTTTAAATGGTGAACAAATAGTTTAAGACAGGACACCACAAGCACAACTTTGCCCTGGAAATCAACACACACACACACACCACACACACACAACCACACACACACACACACACACACCACACACCACACACACACACCACAGGATGTTCCAGGATGGGACACAGAAACAAGGGGTCACACTTGCAAGTTGATAAACTCAGATGAGTCAAAGGGATGTTAGGAAGTATTTCTTCAGTCATAGGGTTGTCAGGGAAATGGAATAGTCTGGAAAGTGAGGTAGTGGAGGCAGGAGCCATACCCTAGCTTTAAGCGAGGTATGAAAAAAGCTCATGGAGCAGGGAAAGAGAGGACCTAGTAGTGACAAGTGAAGAGGCGGGGCCAAGAGCTGAGTCTCGACCCCTGCAACCACCCAAATTTGGTGAGTACACTGCCCTAGTTCTAGTATTTCTTGTTAAAGGGAAAGGGGTATATTGGACCTTGCATTCAATCCTCTTTTTCAACAATAGTAAAATAACATTTCGACAAAAAGGTGAAATGGCTTCGCACTTACTTTTATTGGTGGAATTAAGGATAAAATATCAAAATAAAACTTACCGATGCAGATATAAGAGCTTATTGATGCAGATATAAGAGCTTATTGATGCAGATATAAGAGCTTATTGATGCAGATAAACACGACACTTACAAATATTCTCAACATCCTTCAGTGTGTTCAATAACCAAGATAAAAAAAAAAATCACTGTCCTGGGAGAACCAACGGACCTTCTTGAGAATATATATTCTATATCCTTCAGTGAGTGGGAAGATGGGAGGTGGTGACTTGTTGCTGGCGATGGGCAAGTAAGTTTATTCAGGTATAGACAAATACAGTTACATAGATTATCATACATAGCAGCATATGTGTAGAAAACCTAGGATAACCCAAAAAAGTCAAAAGTGACTTACTTCCATTGTGATCCTTTACTCATCCAGGATATCCGGGCTATCCCCCTATTTCCCAGGATCAACTCTGTTGGCCTCCCATCTTCCAGTTACCCAATAAAACTTTATATTATATACATAACTTCAATTTAAGTAAAAAAAATAGTAAAAAAACAACTAGAAACAAGTAAGTTTACTGAACGTTCATATTACACGTGGACTGCTTATCTCTAGAGTGGGAGAGAGAGAGACAGTGTTGCAGCTGTGTGATGCTGCATCAACTGCCTTCACAATTTTTGGTGTATGATGCTAAAAGGAGTTTCAAAGAAGCAGATCATCATATACAAGCAGTATAGATATGACCCATGTATTTCTAGGAACTACAGAAAACGTTTGTCTAATATGTATATATCCTTGAGTTGAAAGTGAGTTGTATAGTGTATTTAGAAATTAAAAATACAACTAACTCAATCCTGTTTAAAGAAATTATTTGGCCAGTTTTTCTAGCTTATATTTTTTATTCTTAACAAAAGCAATTTTATTTCTGAAGGTTATTGGGGACCACAACTGATCTCTAAACAGTAATTTTTAATCTGGAGAATACTGAAGCCAAGCCAGTGAGTGGAGAGCACTGAAGCTAAGCCAGTGTGTGGAGAATACTGGAGATAAGCCAGTGAGTGTAGAACACTGAAGCTAAGCCAGTGTGTGGAGAATACTGGAGATAAGCCAGTGAGTGGAGAATATTGAAGCCACGATACACTGGCTTACGCTACAGTACAATAAAACTTATACTGAATGGCAAAGATGAATTAATGAAACAATTTACTTCCACTAATCCATCTTTACCTTACATGTATGGACTAATAAAAACACACAAACCAGGGAATCCAGTCAGACCAATTATTAGCTCCATAGGATCAGTTTCATATAAATCATCCAAATGGCTTGTTGACATTTTGAGCCCTAATGTTGGCAAAATTTCTAACTTCAATGTTAAAAACAACAGATTTAGTTGATAAATTAAGCTCCTTGACTGACTTAAATTATTTTAACATGGTTAGTTTTGATGTTACTTCCTTGTTTACGAGAGTTCCTGTTGATGATTTATTAAGTTTCTTATCTGAAGAACTCGTTAATTATGATTTACCATTGCCCGTTCCTTTCTATTTTAAACTTATTAAACTTTGCATTGTTGATGCAAAATTTGTGTTTAATAATAAGTTTTATACTCAGAAGTTTGGTATGACAATGGGAATCCTCTTTCACCTGTTCTTAGTAACCTATACATGGAATTTTTTGAAACAAGGTTGCTTAACACAATCCTCCCTAATAGAGCTAAATGGTTCAGATATGTTGATGATTTTTTGTGTCTTATGCCCAAGAATGTAGATATACACCATTTCCTTGGCAAATTAAATAGCTTAACCCATTCTAGGTAGTAGGCTGGTAGACAGCAACCACCCAGGGAGGTACTACCGTCCTGCTAAGTGAGTGTAAAACGAAGCCTGTAATTGTTTTACATGATGGTAGGATTGCTGGTGTCCTTTTTTCTGTCTCATAAACATGCAAGATTTCAGGTACGTCTTGCTACTTCTACTTACACTTAGGTCACACTGCACATACATGTACAAGCATATATATGTATATATACACACCCCTCTGGGTTTTCTTCTATTTTCTTTCTAGTTCTTGTTCTTGTTCTTGTTTATTTCCTCTTATCTCCATGGGGAAATGGAACAGAATTCTTCCTCCGTAAGCCATGCGTACTGTAAGAAGCAACTAAAATGCCGGGAGCAAGGGGCTAGTAACCCCTTCTCCCGTATAAATTACTAAATTTAAAAAGAGAAACTTTCGTTTTTCTTTTTGGGCCACCCTGCCTCGGTGGGATATGGCCGGTGTGTTGAAAAAAAAAGAAGTTTTCTAAGATTCTTTTGGAGCAAAATTAAAAATTTTTACATTAAAATTAATGAAAAATATATATCTTTAAACATATAAAAGAAAATTTTAGAAAGGCCTTAATTTTAAACGAGTTCTTGCTAATTGACCAGTTTTACATTTTCAGCACGGCAGATCAGTGTTTGTGTATATTTCGCCTGCTCTTGCGAATTCCTTGCATTGTTAATATCTCTAATAAGGCTGATGCATGCAGGGGATGAGATGAAAAGCTGTAAGCCTTCTCCCTGAAAGCTGGCTGCCTTGGATCAAAGTCTAGCGCAAGCTGGACTCCAAGGTATTGGTCCAGTGTGGGTAGATTGGTAAAGCACTGCGTACCTTGTTCCAAGGTTCGAGTCTCCTTCAGCCAGAGCTCAGTGTTTGTGTATATTTCGCTTGCTCTTGTGAATTCCTTGCATATATATATATATATATATATATATATATATATATATATATATATATATATATATATAAAATATAATATTATTTATATATTTATATATATTATATGTCGTGCCGAATAGGCAGAACTTGCGATCTTGGCTTAAATAGCAACGCTCATCTTGCCATATTAGGGACAAGTGAAAAATTTGTGTATGCCCCAAAAATTTCCCCAAACTCATTCTGAATTAACGAAAAAAAAAATATTTCACTGTGTTTCTTTAGTATTAAATTATTGTAAACAAATCTAAAATATATTTAGTTGGGTTATGCTAAAATAAATTGTTCTATTTATAATAAGGTTGGTAAGTTTTCTAAGGTTCTTTTGGTGCAAAATTATAAATTTTTACATTAACATTAATGAAAAAAATATATCTTTAAACGTATAAGAGAAAATTTTAGAAAGGACTTAGTTTTAAATGATTTCTTGCTAATTGACCAGTTTCACATATTCGGCACGACATTATATATATATATACATATATAATATATATATGATAGTTAACAGTTGATTATTATTATTGGAATCAAGGATTATGCAGCGCCTGTGAGGGAAATGTGGAAGGTATTCTGGCTTAATTCAGGGAACTGGAGCACAGATTTAATTCCCTAGATCAAGAGCCCCTCACCAACATCAAGGAACCTTCCTTGAGGAGAGTTAACACTTGACTTGCAACTATAATGACCCAGATGCAGACCACGGTAGTTAAACCCAATCATTTGATCTAAGTTGATGAGGTATTGTGCCCTGGTGGGCAGGCAAGGTAGAGTATCGTGCCCTGGTGGGCAGGAAAGGTAGAGTATCGTGCCCTGGTGGGCAGGCAAGGAAGAGTATCGTGCCTTGGTGGGCAGACAAGGTAGAGTATCGTGCCCTGGTGGGCAGCAAGGTAGAGTACCGTGCCCTGGTGGGCAGGCAAGGTAGAGTACCGTGCCCTGGTCGGCAGGCAAGGTAGAGTACCGTGGCCTGGTGGGCAGGCAAGGTAGAGTATCGTGCCCTGGTGGGCAGGCAAGGTAGAGTATCGTGCCCTGGTGGGCAGGCAAGGTAGAGTATCGTGCCCTGGTGGGCAGGCAAGGCAGAGTATCGTGCCTGGTGGGCAGACAAGGTAGAGTATCGTGCCGTGGTGGGGCAGCAAGGTAGAGTATCGTGCCCTGGTGGGCAGCAAGGTAGAGTATCGTGCCCTGGTGGGCAGAAGGTTTGAGTATCGTGCCCTGGTGGGCAGCAAGGTAGAGTATCATGCCGTGGTGGGCAGCAAGGTAGAGGTTTTCGTGCCCGGTGGGCAGCAAGATTGGTATCGTGCCCTGGTGGGCAGCAAAAGGGAGAGTATCGTGCCCGGTGGGCAGCAAGGTAGAGTATCGTGCCGTGGTGGGCAGCAAGGTAGAGTATCGTGCCCTGGTGGGCAGCAAGGTAGAGTATCGTGCCCCGGTGGGCAGCAGGGAGAGTATCGTGCCCCAGTGGGGCAGAAAGGGAGAGTATCGTGCCCTGGTGGGCAGCAAGGTAGAGTATCGTGCCCGGTGGGCAGCAAGGTAGAGTATCGTGCCCCGGTGGCAGACAAGGTAGGTATCGTGCCCCGGTGGGCAGCAAGGTAGAGTATCGTGCCCTGGTGGGCAGCAAGTAGAGTATCGTGCCCTGGTGGGCAGCAAGGTAGAGTATCGTGCCCCGGTGGGCAGCAAGGTAGAGTATCGTGCCCTGGTGGGCAGCAAGGTAGAGTATCGTGCCCCGGTGGGCAGCAAGGTAGAGTATCGTGCCCCGGTGGGCAGCAAGGTAGAGTATCGTGCCCTGGTGGGCAGACAAGGTAGAGTATCGTGCCCTGGTGGGCAGCAAGGTAGAGTATCGTGCCCTGGTGGGCAGCAAGGTAGAGTATCGTGCCCTGGTGGGCAGCAAGGTAGAGTATCGTGCCCCGGTGGGCAGCAAGGTAGAGTATCGTGCCCCGGTGGGCAGCAAGGTAGAGTATCGTGCCCTGGTGGGCAGCAAGGTAGAGTATCGTGCCCTGGTGGGCAGCAAGGTAGAGTATCGTGCCCCGGTGGGCAGCAAGGTAGAGTATCGTGCCGTGGTGGGCAGCAAGGTAGAGTATCGTGCCCCGGTGGGCAGCAAGGTAGAGTATCGTGCCCTGGTGGGCAGACAAGGTAGAGTATCGTGCCCTGGTGGGCAGCAAGGTAGAGTATCGTGCCCTGGTGGGCAGCAAGGTAGAGTATCGTGCCCTGGTGGGCAGCAAGGTAGAGTATCGTGCCCCGGTGGGCAGCAAGGTAGAGTATCGTGCCCTGGTGGGCAGCAAGGTAGAGTATCGTGCCCCGGTGGGCAGCAAGGTAGAGTATCGTGCCCTGGTGGGCAGCAAGGTAGAGTATCGTGCCCTGGTGGGCAGCAAGGTAGAGTATCGTGCCCCGGTGGGCAGCAAGGTAGAGTATCGTGCCCTGGTGGGCAGCAAGGTAGAGTATCGTGCCCTGGTGGGCAGCAAGGTAGAGTATCGTGCCCTGGTGGGCAGCAAGGTAGAGTATCGTGCCCTGGTGGGCAGCAAGGTAGAGTATCGTGCCGTGGTGGGCAGCAAGGTAGAGTATCGTGCCCTGGTGGGCAGCAAGGTAGAGTATCGTGCCCTGGTGGGCAGCAAGGTAGAGTATCGTGCCCTGGTGCCAGCAAGGTAGAGTATCGTGCCCTGGTGGGCAGCAAGGTAGAGTATCGTGCCCTGGTGGGCAGCAAGGTAGAGTATCGTGCCCTGGTATGCAGCAAGGTAGAGTATCGTGCCGTGGTGGGGAGGTAAACACACTTCTACTGACCCTGACACATTACTCTACTTTCCACAGTGTACACAGCTTCGTGAGTCGATGTTTATCTTTTACTAACTCACGCCTATAATCTATTTGACCTTCATAAACGCTCATAATGAATTTAAACGCTAGAAAAAATAAGCAATTATAGCAGAATAATTGCTGTCCTACGTGTTGCATATGCAGTAAATATATAATTGTCAAGTAGGAAGTGGGATTCACCTAACGAAGGATCGAGCCTTCACCACTGCTGGGGCTAACTGACCCCTGAGACTACCACTCCAAATTAATACTACTAATAAAAATACCAATAATAATGTAGAAGAAATAACTTTGAGACCCATATATTACTTTATTGGTTATGATAAATGAAATAAGAGATTTGTGTGAGTGGAGAATTGGTTCATTGTGACAAACTTGACACCAGTACCACTGAGACGTCAACAAGATGGAACTGTGGATGAGAGGACACAAGTGCTTACGAGACATCTTTGTTGGCTACAATTCGGTCCTGGGACCTTGGTCACTCTAAATGAAGGTCTCGTGGCCGAAACGCATCAGATGAAGATCTTTAAGTGTCCTTTCATGTGTGTTGTCACAGTATCATTATACATCTACTCACGGATGTGGTGACCTTTCACTGGTCATTCACATCAATCTTAAATCTAACCTCATCCTTCCTGGAGCTCTTCGTCACTGACTCACCTTTCTCCCAATAATGCTTATATCATACCCTATCTCCTCCTTTAATTTATAAACTTTCACCTCGCTCTTGCCAACTGTTGACTGTCTTGTATCCCAACGACCTCTTCCTCTTATTTTAGCTTCTACTAAATAATAATCTAAAACATCAATCGCCCCTCTAAAACCAAGCACATTTGAATTCTACGCATCACTCTTGTATCTACTAATATACTCCTAGCAAACCGCTCTCATTAAGTATTATATCATCTCTCGAGAATTCAGCATGCATTACCCCTCTGGATGGCCACCTTGAGACGCTGGAACAGGACGGTGACAGCCCTTGGTTCCCTAGTGGTGTCGACGAGCCTGGAAGCTAGGAAGTAAGCTGGCCGTTTTCCTCATGGTCCAAGAGTCCCTCTAATCCTACTGGAAGAAAATATTCCCAATGGTCCAAGTCTCTGTGTTCTTCCCTATGATCAGTAGCACCTCTCCTGTGATTCAACACTATGCTGGATGGAGGTGTCAGATAGAGAAGACATGCATGGATAGCCCCACGCTAAGAGTCTTCCGTCCTTCCAGGGACAGAGTGCGTCCCCGACAGGTGAATCACCTAAAGTACTGGATTTACTAGGTACTAGGACTCTGAGGTCTCTCTCAGCTAGGCATCCAGACTCAGCACACATAAAGCTGCGTAATAGTAAATACATTATGGATGAAGGAGCACATTTCTCCTCAGGAGAATGTTTGAATTTAAAAATGGTAATGGTATTTAACTATGGTAATTAAAACAATGATTGTTAATTAATGGTGGGTGAGGACGTAAAAGGGAACCAGGAGTTTTATCAGTCCCATGCTGCACTTTCCTGATACCATGGGTACACTCCTGCACTTCCCTACTACCATGGTATCCTGCTGCAGTGTATACACTGCTACCATAGCTCCAGACCATCCTGCATTTCTCTGCTACCATGAGGCACCCTGGTATCATCCTGCACTTCCCTGCTATTATGAGGCACCATGGTACCATCCTGCACTTCTCTGCTACCATGAGGCACCATGGTATCATCCTGCACTTCCCTGCTGCCATGAGGCACCATGGTACCATCCTTCGCTTCTCTGGTCGGGTTGCCATATAAGAGTAAGTCAGTTATAATTCCTTGGATCAAGAGCCCCTCATTTGCATCAAATGGAGTCAAGTCTCCTAACACCTAGGTACGTACATACTGCTAGGTGAACAGGGGCAGCAGGTGTAAAGCCACTAACACCCAGGTACCTACTTACTGCTAGGTGAATAGAGGCAGCAGGTGTAAGGCGACCAACACCTAGGTACCTACTTACTGCTAGGTGAATAGGGCAGCAGGTGTAAGGCCACTAACACCTATGTACCTACTTACTGCTAGGTGAATAGAGGCAGCAGGTGTAAGGCGACCATCACCCAGGTACCTACTTACTGCTAGGTGAATAGAGGCAGCAGGTGTAAGGCGACCAACACCCAGGTACCTACTTACTGTTAGGTGAACAGGGGCAGCAGGTGTATGACTAATTCCACCCGGTGCTCGAACCGGGTACCATTCGGTTGTGTGCAATAACCTAGCCACTGAGCCACGGGTCACCCACCTGAAGTGTGTCACAACCCAAGAGGTAGAGCTCAACTTTTCCGGGAATGACATGGCCACACTTCTCTTCCTTGACCTCAGTTGGCAGATAAAGGTCACTGATTATAACTTTTTTCACCCCAGTAACTAGATATATTTAAGATATAGGAGATATACAAAGTATATAAAAGTATAGGAAATATTGAAAAGTATTTAGAATATATAAAATTATAGAAAGTATCGAAAGTATATAAAATATAAAAAAAATATAATATAGAATGTATATAAAAACATATAAAAATACAGAAAGAATAGAAAGTGTAGAAACGTATAGAAAATTATAGAAAATATATAAAGTACATAAAAATATATATAAAGTATATATAAAATTTTCGAAAAAAAAATTAATATAAAAATATATATAAATACATAAAAAACTGTAGAAAAAGTGAAGATAATTATAGAGAGAAAAGGAAGGTTGAGAAAGTATTAAAAGAAATCCGCAGCAATAACATCGTCTCCCGAAATTTTGTTGCCTGAGTCTGTTATTAGTCTGATAACTTTGTTATTAACCTGATAACTTTGTTAGTTACAGATAACAAAGTTATGAGAGAGGCGGATAACTGGCCACTGACTTCAGTCTGAGTGGTGTAGGGTTCTTGATCCAAGGAATTGAGCCTACTTTTATTCTTGGATCAAATCTGATTATCTCCCGTTCCCCGGTCGCTGTGTGATCCCTACGTGCTTATCGCTCTTCAAAATAACGAGATTAGCAGTGGTAGTAGTAGTATAATCATAATAATAATAATAATAATAATAATAATAATAATATAATAATAATAATAATAATATAATAATAATAATAATAGCAATAATAATAATAAATAATATAATAATAATAATAATAATAATAATAATAATAATAATAATAATAATAATAATAATAATAATAATAATAATAATAATAATAATAATAATAATAATAATAATAATAAATATCTCAGTGTTTTCCTGGAGGGATTTGTGGAGAGTGAGACAGAGAGATTACTACAATCAACCAGTCAATCAACCAACTAATCAGTCAATCAGTCATCTCGTCAAGTTATTAGTCAATAAGCAAGTCACTGAAGTAATCAGTCAGTCACTTAACTAATAAGTCAACAAAATGAAAGCACTAAGTCAGTCAACCAATCGATCAATCAGTCAGTGAACCAATAAATCAGTCAGTGAACCAGTCTTAGAAAGCAACGTACATCCCAGTGTTGGCTGGACTGTGTGTTAAACTCATACACTTCAGCCAACACTGATCAACGTTATCTCTCTCTGATAGAAGAACACGCAAGACCACACGGAACACTGCAGTAAGATTACTGATAAAGTAAGATTACTGTACAGCAAATTTCTGATAGAATCCCAGACAAAAGACTGATAAAGAAGGAAGCTGCTCATGGTATTGAAGAGAAAATATTACATGATTTAGAAAACTGAACAAGACACTTGTGCAACACTTGGGTATCTTATTGTGGAGACGTTTCGCCTAACAGTGGCTTTATCAATCCGATATTGGATTGGTACTGGAATGACAAAGCTTGCAAAACGTTTCCCCAATAAAGATAGGTGTCCCATAGGAGAGGTAAAATTCTGTCATGGATCAAGGCATGGCCAAGCTATGGAAAGTTGAGGGTTTGCATAAATGAGGTGAAATCACAGTGTCAGGAGCCCAAGACTCTTCAACAGCCTCCCATCATACATATTATCAACAGACCCTTGGCTGTCTTCAAGGGGGAACTGGACAGGTACTAAAGTCAGCGCCCGCTTAGCCAGGCTGTAGTTCGTACGTCGGATTTCGTGCAGCCAGCAGTAACAGCCTGGTTGATCAGGCCCTGATCCACCTGGAAGGCTGGTTGAGGACCAGGTGGCGGGGCTGCCGAACCCCGGAACAGCCTCCAGGTTGACCAGTCCCAAGTGACATTCCCCAATGATCAGTTTCACGTTATTCGTTGTTTATAGTTAACATTAATAACCCAGACGAGTTACATGAGTAAATTCGCTAAACGAATAGTAGATTCGTAGTAAGAAAGATACTATTGTGTTAAAAGATTATGACAAACTGATTTTGTGGACCGAGAAGTAGCAGATGCAGTTCAATGTGGATAACATCAAATTCATATCCATTAGGAATAAAAAATATCTCTCATTCTTAGAACATTAATGATGCAACGCTTGCTTGTACAGAATATGAAAAAGACTTGGAAGTCAATGTAAGTAGAAATTTGAAGCCGAGACAAGGGAGTCCAAGCATGCACAATAAGGCTAACAGATTATGTTAAGAAATATGAGTAACAGGGACTCAACAGGCTATATTACAGCTCTATATATCATCAGTAATGTCTCACTTAGATTATACACTTCTCTTCTGATTATTCAAGACTGTTGGACTGTATATCTCTTTTCAAAACCGTGGGACTGATCCCCCTCGACCTACTACCTCACCATTTCTACCGTCTCATGCATTATGCACAGTAGTTCATTAATAAGGCACTGGTTAGCGAAGCGTCTCCGCAATAAGGCTCCCTTTTCCTTCATTATTAAGACTTAATGGTCTTACTGACCCATGCCAGGCACCTACTAACACTTCTATTTTCAATGGGGTACCTAAGATTGTGTTTTATAACTTAAATAAAGAGTTCTTTTTGAAGCATTTTGCAATGTATTCCAGTCATTCTTAAATGTCAATCTCAGAGCTACTGTTCGTCATTTTTAAACGTGCGGTATTTTCATCATTTTTTTACTGAGAATAAATAGAAACCTGATAAAAGAAACTGGCCATGTTCATCAAGGGAGTTTTGAGTTGGGTGTGTACATGGCATGGTTGCCACACAGTGCTGAAGAACAGCGGGTGCCGCCCCTCGCCTGCCTTCCGGATGCTCAGACCTTGGCATATGACTCTTAACAATCCAGATCTCAACACCAGCCTCTTACCAGTCTCCTGCCAGCCTCCTTCTACCAGCCTACTAGTCTCCTGCCAGCCTCCTTCTACCAGCCTTACCAGTCTCCTGCCAGCCTCCTTCTACCAGCCTACCAGTCTCCTGCCAGCCTCCTTCTACCAGCTTACCAGTCTCCTGCCAGCCTCCTTCTACCAGCCTACCAGTCTCCTGCCAGCCTCCTTCTACCAGCCTACCAGTCTCCTGTCAGCCTCCTTCTACCAGCCTACCAGTCTCCTGTCAGCCTCCTTCTATCCAGCCCCTTACACCAGTCTCCTGCAAGCCTCCTTCTACCAGCCTACCAGTCTCCTGTCAGTCTCCTTCTACCAGCTTACCAGTCCCCTACCAGCTTTCTGTCGTCCTATCGGCCTACCAACCTCTACCAGCCACTTCCCACTAGCCTACTAGCCTTCTCTCAGCCTATCAGCTTTTCTCCATCTACTTACAGTCTACCAGCCTCCTACCACCAGCCAACCAGCCTACCATCAACCCAGTCACCACCTCATACAAATATCGGCCAAGAAATCGACCTGTTACTCCAGTTTCCTCATTAGAATACAACAAATTTTACGACTCTTCTGATGGATTGTAACAATTACAATATACTTATTTCTCACAGCAAGTGTCAGTGTTGACACGGAAACTAACATAAATGTTTAAGGTAAGAAAAACCTGTCAAACGCTGTCGCAAGATATATTAATTTAGCCTCGTAAACCCAGCAACCATTTTACACAGAAATATAATATGTGCGTATGAATATATGTATGTATATATGATATATATTATTATATGATATATATGATATATGATATATAATATTGATATATTGATATATATGATATATATATAGATATATATATATATATATATATTATATATTATATATATTATATATAATATTTATATATATATATATATATATATTTATATATATATATTATATATATATATATATATATATATATATATATATATACATATATATATATATATATATATATATATATATATATATATATATATATATATATATTATATATATATATATATATATATATATATATATATATATATATATATATATAGTAGTATTTCTGAAGTCTATATAAATGCTGATAATTTACTTATTATGTGAAACTCGGACGATGTTATTCATGATAGTGATAATCTTGTTCTTAACGGCGGGGCCAGTGTGAGTGAAAGTCTTTCCCTTGTAACGGGAATCTCCGTTGCCACATGGGTCGTCCAGATATATTAAGTTTTAATGTTTCATGGCGATACTTCTGTCGCATTAGTGTTAGAGGTAATGTTTTTATTTTTCATCTCTCTCTCTCTCTCTCTCTCTCTCTCTCTCTCTCTCTCTCTCTCTCTCTCTCTCTCTCTCTCTCTCTTTCTGAGAGAAGAATAAAAGATTTATAAAATCCTTGCAATATTGCTTGAGATTTGGTAGACCTCAGTGTATGTTTTAATCCGACGTTTGTAATGTATCGCTGATCAACGTGGGACTTAGAGATTCAGAAGTATCACTTTTGATCTGGAAAGTAATTTTAACTGTTATCAAACAATGTTAGCAGGTAAAAACGTTGAAAAAATTACATCTGACTTTTTGGGGGGATATCCTAAGTAATTAACACGAAGTATGATAATTGTACTTATGTGTATCTCTGCCTGAATAAACTTACTGATCCCAATGTCAACATTTTGTGCAAGATGGCGGCGCGTCCATGAGACTTGGGTCACCTGGCCACTTGAAGGACTTGGTATTGGTCCTGGACCTGGCATTTGCTGCCCCTGGTACTGGTTTATTATCAATCAACACACGAGCGTCCTGAACTTTATTGTTAACCTTGGATGTTATTAAAAACTAAACCCCCAAGAGCTGCATTCTGAGCAAGTCTGCTCCACTGTCTTCTATACAACGCTCACAGGCGCTGTTCATTCCCTGAATACCAAGGGAGAATAAGAGGATCGTCCGCAGGCAAGAAATGTTGAAATTTAAATTCAAAATGGAGAGATCTGAGACGGTGTTGAACAAATTCTCTCATCCTCTGTTCATCCTGTAAACGTGTTCATTCGATTTCCTGGACGGAAAGACGCCGTCATACAGCCGTTTTGTGGACGGGAAGACACTGACTCATACAGTCATTTCCGGCGAATCCATCCTGTAGGATAGTGTCCTATCAAGGAGCGGGTGGGAGGTAAAGGTCCCTTCAGCCTGGTTGTGAAGGCTCTTGATCAAAGGAACTAAAGATGTTCTCCCCTTCCTTCAATCATTCCTGACTGTATCCCATTCCACAGGTGCTGTATGACACATTAAGATATTATATAATAATAATAATAATAATAATAATAATAATAATATTATTATATTATTATTATTATTATTATTATTATTATTATTATTATTATTAGTATTATTATTATTAATTAATTAATAATTTTGGTATTATTATTATTATTATTATTATTATTATTATTATTATTATTGAATTAATTCAATTTTGGTATTCAATATCATTAAGTAGTAGTAAGATAGTAGTAGTAGTTGACTTTAATGTGAAAAGCGAAATCGCAGTATAATACAGCTCCAAGAAATGGAGGATAAACAGAATTGATTTTCTAAGGGTTCGACGAATCTCCAATCCTTGATGCAAAGCACTCAGCTTGTCAACAGGTAAACACACTATTACTGTTGACGTTGACGTCTAACGGGAAAAATTCTGTTTTTTTTTTCTAGTCTCTTGTTACTCTGGTAATGCTAAGCTTTTTTTTTTTTTCTCGTAGCAGGTTTGACCTTAGATCTGACCCATATTAGTCTCATATACGTAAAAAAAGAACAGAGGCTATAACTGGGTTAGCAGCTCAAACAAAGATTTTGATTACATTATATATATCCAGCTATAGAGGTGGTACTTCCCTATATAATTATATATTTATATATATATATATATATTATATATATTATTATATATATATTATATATATATTTATATATTATTGTATATATATATATATATATATATATATATATATATATATATATATATATATATATGTCGTGCCGAATAGGCAGAACTTGCGATCTTGGCTTAAATAGCAACGCTCATCTTGCCATATAGGACAAGTGAAAATTTGTGTATGCAATAATTTCGCCAAAATCATCCTGAACCTAACGAAAAAAATATATTTCACTGTGTTTGTTTAGTATTAAATTATTGTAAACAAATCTAAAATATATTAAGTTGGGTTAGGCTAAATAAATTGTTCTTGTTATAATAAGGTTAGTAAGTTTTTAAGATACTTTTGTGAAAATTAATTTTTTTAATTAACTTTAATGAAAATAATTATTCAAACATCTAGAGAATTTCAGAAAGGACTTAATTTTAAATGAGTTCTGCTAATTTGACCGTTTACATTCGGCACGACATAATATTATTTTTTTATTATATCATTTACTCGAACAACTTGTGAAATTGTTTTAAATTCTGAGCGCTTTCGTAATTTTCTAACCCAATTAATCATACGGTGCTAAATGATTTCTCGATATAAATTAAATTAGGGTTAGTTCTCCATGATTTGACGATGGTTTGTTTCACTTAACACAGGACCAGGAAATGGACATAGCTAGTCCCAACAAGGAAGTAGCATAAAAGCTAAGTCAAATAAGGATATAGCAAAGCTAGTGCCAAACAAGGAAGTAGGAATAACTAGTGACTAAAAAGGAAGTAGAAAGCTAGTGCCAAACAAAAGTAGGCAAAGCTTATGTCCAAACAAGAAGTAGCAAAATAGTTGCCAAACAAGGAAGTAGGCTAAAGCTAGTGCCAAACAAGGAATAGGCAAAGCTAGTGCCAATCAAGAAGTAGGCAAAGTTAGGTGCTCAACAAGTGTAGGCAACGCAGTTTAAACAAGAAGTAGGCAAAGCAGTGCAAACAAGGAAGTAGGCAAAGCTAGTACCAAACAGGAAGCTAGATGCCAAACAAGGAAGCATAATAACTGTCATTCAAGGAAAGTAAGCAATTGCTTCAAAAGGAATAGAGACATAATTACTGCCAAACAAGGGAGTGGGCAGAGCTACTGCCAAACAAGGAAGTAGACATAGTTTCTGCCCAAAGGGCTACAATACTTGTCTCCCTGAAGGTCTTCACTTGACCTGTAGAGGACGTAAATATTATACTTCTTGACAGCCAGAACTTCCAGTACCTGGAAGCACATACGGAAATAATGACAATACCTCTTAGTACTCTTAATGTAGGTCTCAAGTGAGTTAGAATTATAACTCTGGTCTTCCTTCAGACATTTGTCAAGGAACATTTGTGTCTGTACACCCTTGACACTTGACCAGGGAGGAAGGGGAAGTGCAGGTGTTGAAAGAAGCTATTGTTAGAAACCTTGCTTTTAAAAGGGACTCATTGATGCTCAAGAAGAAAAGGTCTCGAATCCCTCTCTCTTCAGACTGAGACTGTTTACCATCCATTCCATAGGGTCTGTAAGGTCCCTGTGGATTTAACGCTTACATACAGATATTATTATTTTTTTAACACACCGGCCGTCTCCCACCAAGGCAGAATAACCTGGAAGAGAAGAAACAAAAGCCACTTGCTCCCTGCATTTTAAGTGCCTCTTACGACACGTAAGGCTTACGGAGAAATGATATAATGACAATAACGTAATTAATTTATAAACTTAAATTTACAGACAACGAAATCGAATCCTTTCCTTTGCATAAAAGTTCAGATAAGAAAGAGGTACACAGAAAAAACTTGAACGTTCATATCTGAGGAGAGACAGCGACGTTTACTCCTCAAAGTTCAAACGAATGACCATTTGAATGGCTCGTGTCTCTGTGTTAACGTTTTTGACTTACAGCCCATGGGTCTGGAGTTCGATCCAGCGGTGGGTGGAGACGAGGGGCGTGTTTCCTCACACGTGTTCACCTAACAGAAAGTTGGTCCAAATGAACCCAATGGAAATAAGCCACGCCGACCGCCCATTTTTGGGTTATCCTTATATTCTAACCCTCTAGGTTATCCTGGTTTATCCTGGGATACTAATTCTCTACATTATTCTAGGATTTTGACCATGTGGGTTCATAAACCAAACAAAAGCCGGAAACTTGGACAGCCTTGTGGACCATGACCGAAGCGTGGAAAACAAACCTTTCTTTCGACGCCTTGTGATAGTTCAGTTTAGAGCAAAATCCTTGAGTAAACAAAACCTCATTTTGGACACCTGTGTCTTTCTCCGGCACCCAAAGAGAGCATCGCTTTAAAAGAAGGAGCATTGAAATCAGCGTAGACAACTGCGCCCTCAATCTCAGAATTCAACATTTAAGGCTGTTCCCGATTTCCTTTACGTGCAGAGCATGTCAGATCTCTGGGATGTCCTCCTGCAGCCCTGGAAGTCTGATGCATCCTCAGACGTTGGAGAGAAAGTCCGCTTCTCCATTGGAAATTCAGTGACTCTAGACGCTCTCCCAATACCAGTAAAGCTGTGTGGTCTTGCAGTACGCCTCTGCGTCGCCGAAAGATTTTTACATCAAGATGGCTATTGAAATGTGTATTCAGGGAGAGGGATGAAATCCATTAAGAGTGAAAAGTGCAGACAGGGAAGTAGTCACGCTTCTTACAAAGCTGTCTGGTAGCAAGCAGTAAACTCCTTTCTTATTATATACAGTAAGCTTTCTTATGAAGCTCCTTTCTTATTATTAACAGTAAGCTTTCTTATGAAGCTCCTTTCTTATTATACGCAGTAAGCTTTCTCATACAGCTCCTCTCTCATAATATACAGTAAACTTTCTTACAAAGCGATTATTTGTTAATTCGACTTAAAAAAAAAAAGTCATCCAGAAATGAATAACACAAGAGGTGGTCTTCACGATAAATGTTATTCAATTTTCAGACGTCCTTCATCAATCGTAATTTTCAAAAAAAAATCTCTATAAAATTTTGTCAGAGAATTTGTTGTAATTAACTCACACATGCGATGAGTGGGTATAAAAATATAGCATCCAGGACACGTTTTTACCAGCGGCAACGTTTCGCTCAGGAAATACGAGACTTGTGGAGCAGCTGGGTATCTTAACTGCCTGAACGTTTCGGCAGTAAAGCCACACTACACGGAGCGAAACGTTGTCAGGATAAAAATTGGTTTAGGCAGATTGTGTCTTCATACTCAACTCACATACGATCACCTCACTCCTCTGTATAACACAATCACCTCACTCCTCTATATAACAATCACCTCACTCCTCTGTATAACACAATCACCTCACTCCTCTATATAACAATCACCTCACTCCTATGTATAACACAATCACCTCACTCTCTTATAACACATCACCTCACTCCTTGTATAACACAATCACCTCACTTCCTCTATATAACACAATCACCTCACTCCTCTGTATAACACAATCACCTCACTCCTCTATATAACAATCACCTCACTCCTCTGTATAACACAATCACCTCACTCCTCTATATAACAATCACCTCACTCTCATATAAACAATCACCTCACTCCTCTGTATAACACAATCACCTCACTCCTCTGTATAACACAATCACCTCACTCCTCTATATAACACAATCACCTCACTCCTCTGTATAACACAATCACCTCACTTCTCTATATAACACAATCACCTCACTTCTCTATATAACACAATCACCTCACTCCTCTATATAACAATCACCTCACTCCTCTGTATAACACAATCACCTCACTCTCTATATAACACATCACCTCACTCCTCTATATAACAATCACCTCACTCTCTGTATAACACAATCACCTCACTTCTCTATATACACAATCACCTCACTCCTCTATATAACAACACCTCACTCCTCTGATATAACACACATCACCTCACTTCTCTATATAACACAATCACCTCACTCCTCTATATAACAATCACCTCACTCCTCTGTATAACACAATCACCTCACTCCTCTGTATAACACAATCACCTCACTCTCTCTATATAACACAATCACCTCACTCCTCTATAAACACAATCACCTCACTCCTCAATATAACAATCACCTCACTCTCTATATAACAATCACCTCATCTTCTATATTAAACAATCACCTCACTATCCTCTTATATAACACAATCACCTCACTCCTCTGTATAACACCAATCACCTCACTCCTCTATATAACAATCACCACTCCTCTGCTATAACACAATCACCTCACTCCTCTGTATAACACAATCACCTCACTCCTCTGTATATAACACAATCACCTCACTCCTCTATATAACAATCACCTCACTCCTCTGTATAACACAATCACCTCACTCCTCTGTATAACACAATCACCTCACTCCTCTACATAACACAATCACCTCACTCCTCTACATAACACAATCACCTCACTATTCTCACCATAAACAATCACCTCACTCCTCTGTATAACACAATCACCTCACTCCTATATATACAATCACCTCACTCTTCTATATAAACAATCACCTCACTCCTCTATATAACAATCACCTCACTCTTCTATATAATACAATCACCTCACTCCTCTATATAACAATCACCTCACTCTTCTATATAATACAATCACCTCACTCCTCTATATAACAATCACCTCACTCTCTATATAATACAATCACCTCACTCCTCTATATAACAACCACCTCACTCTTCTATATAATACAATCACCTCACTCATCTATATAATACAATCACCTCACTCCTCTATATAACACAATCACCTCACTCCTCTATATAACAATCACCTCACTCCTCTATGTAACACAATCATCTCACTCACCATTATAAACATTAACATTCGCCTGGTGCTCACGTCATTAAGTCTGAAGCAATTTGCCGTAGTCCAACACATCAGACTCTTTTCCCAGTTCCTCATACAGTTCTTTCTCCAGTTCTTTTTCCACTTTTTTCCTACTTTTTCTCTGTTTTTTCAGTTCTTTCATCATTTTTTCCAGTTCTTTTGGAACTTGGTGAATTTCTTTATATATAAGATCTTAGGATTCTTGCTCTCAATGTTGTCCCACGGAAGCTGTGTAAGCTAAAGCTGCCTCTGTTCAGCTGAACAAGCTGAACAAACTGAACAAGCTGAACAACTCTAATCCAGCTTCCAGCAGGCGTGGATGGGGGAAGTGGTGAGGGCAGGTCCAATGCCTGGGATCAAGAGCCCTCCGGCAGCATAAAAGGCCACCAGGTTGAAGGTAGGTGGAGTGAGAGTTGAGTCAACCAGGTGACCTTGCTTCCACACCTTGCATGACACACCTTAAAGGTCATCCTCTCTTGCTTCACCTCACTTAATACCGAAATTCTGTGGACAAAATGTGCATTTTCCTGAGAAAAACGGACATTTATTCTTAAAATTTGAATATCTTCGCAGAAAATGAACTTTTTTAAGCTGAACACGTATATTTCTTGAACTAAATATACATTTTTATGTGAAAAAACGTTATTTTCCCACAAAAATGTTCATTTTGAGGGAAAATATGTACGTCTTCATGCAAAACGGACATAAAACGCCGAGAAATGTGCCTAATGTAATACAAATAGGGAAGCGTTAAAGCTTGATGGGTCATACAGCTCCGGGGTAATCAAGTTTGATCCCAGGAAGAGGAGGGTAGCTCAAGTTCCTTGAATAATTAAAAAAAGGTCTTTCGTTGACATCAAGCCAGTGAAGAAGCAATGAGGTTAGGTCCCAAACTTCTTTACGCAGGGTCGATAATGTAACAAGCAGTCAACACCAATAACGGAACAAAACGTGGTAGCCCTTAAAGTCAGCAGCAACGAAACAAGATGTCGTAGCCCTTAAAAATCCACAAAACAAACAGTCGTAGCCCTTAAATTCAAGCAGTTGTAACCCTTAAAATCCATAACAATGGAACAAGCAGTCGTAGCCCTTAAAGTCAACAACAATGGAACAACAAGCCGTAGCTCTTTAGGTCAACAACAGTGAACAAGCAGTCGTAGTCTTTAATGTCCACAACAATGAAACGAACTGTCGTAGGCCTTAAAGTCCACAACAATGGAACAAGCAGTCGTAGCTCTTAAAAATCAAGATCAGTGGAAAAAGAAGTCATCGTCCTTAAGCTCAACAACATTCCTTTGGTGAGCTTTCCTTCGGAAATGAATATTTCTTGACTTTCTTTCGTCGAGAAAGGTGCCTCGATGCCAGTTCTTCGTCCACCGAGGCTCGTGAAATACACAGCTTTAGCGATTCCGTTTATCCCCTCCCATTTAATAATAATAGTAATAATAATAATAATAATTAGATGAGCAAGAGGAACAGCGTGCATGAGGAGAGGACTGTCGACAAATGATGTAAAAATAAAAAAGCCCAAGGACAAGCCTTTTGTACAACTTTTTTTTTCTTGAAACTTTGCTAACAATAGAAAATTGTCCTTGCATAGCCTAGTGTCTTCCGTTGATTAGAAATCTTATACAAGGCTGGCTGGTGTGTTGTCACTGACTGGTGTGTTGTCACTGACTGGTGTGGTGACTGGTGTGTTGTCACTGACTGGTGTGGTGACTGGTGTGTTGTCACTGACTGGTGGTGACTGGTGTGTTGTCACTGACTGGTGTGGTGGCTGGTGTGTTGTCACTGACTGTTGTGGTGACTGGTGTGTTGTCACTGACTGGTGTGTTGTCACTGGCTGGTGTGTTGTCACTGACTGGTGTAGTGACTGGTGTGTTGTCACTGACTGGTGTAGTGACTGGTGTGTTGTCACTGACTAGTGTGGTGACTGGTGTGTTGTCACTGACTGGTGTGGTGCTGGTGTGTTGTCACTGACTGTTGGTGATGTGTGTGTCACTGACTGGTGTGTGGACTGGTGTGTTGTCATGACTGGTGTAGTGACTGGTGTGTTGTCACTGACTGGTGTAGTGACTGGTGTGTTGTCACTGACTGGTGTGGTGGCTGGTGTGTTGTCACTGACTGTTGTGGTGACTGGTGTGTTGTCACTGACTGGTGTGGTGACTGGTGTGTTGTCACTGACTGTTGTGGTGACTGGTAGTGTTGTCACTGGACTGGTGTGGTGACTGGTGTGTTGTCACTGACTGGTGTGTGACTGGTGTGTTGTCACTGACTGGTGTGGTGGCTGGTGGTGTGTGTGTCACTGACTGTTGTGGTGACTGGTGTGTTGTCACTGACTGGTGTGGTGACTGGTGTGTTGTCACTGACTAGTGTGGTGACTGGTGTGTTGTCACTGACTGGTGTAGTGACTGGTGTGTTGTCACTGACTGGTGTGGTGGCTGGTGTGTTGTCACTGACTGTTGTGGTGACTGGTGTGTTGTCACTGACTGGTGTGTGACTGGTGTGTTGTCACTGACTGGTGTGGTGGACTGGTGTGTTGTCACTGACTGTTGTGGTGATGGTGTGTGTCACTGACTGGTGTGGTGACTGGTGTGTTGTCACTGACTAGTGTGGTGACTGGTGTGTTGTCACTGACTGTGTGGTGACTGGTGTGTTGTCACTGACTGGTGTGGTGACTGGTGTGTTGTCACTGACTGGTTGTGGTGACTGGTGTGTTGTCAGTGACTGGTGTGGTGCTGGTGTGTTGTCACTGACTGGTGTGGTGACTGGTGTGTGTCAGTGACTGGTGTGGTGACTGGTGTGTGTTTCACTGACTGGTGTGGTGACTGGTGTGTTGTCACTGACTGGTGTGGGGACTGGTGTGTTGTCACTGACTGGTGTGGTGACTGGTGTGTTTGTCACTGACTAGTGTGGTGGACTGGTGTGTTGTCACTGACTGGTGTGGTGACTGGTGTGTTGTCACTGACTGGTGTGGTGACTGGTGTGTTGTCACTGACTGGTGTGGTGACTGGTGTGTTGTCACTGACTGGTGTGGTGACTGGTGTGTTGTCAGTGACTGGTGTGGTGGCTGGTGTGTTGTCACTGACTGGTGTGGTGACTGGTGTGTTGTCAGTGACTGGTGTGGTGACTGGTGTGTTGTCACTGACTGGTGTGGTGACTGGTGTGTTGTCACTGACTGGTGTGGTGTCAGTGACTGGTGTGGTGGCTGGTGTGTTGTCAGTGACTGGTGTGGTGACTGGTGTTGCACTGACTGTGTGGTGATGGTGTGTTGTCACTGACTGGTGTGGTGTCAGTGACTGGTGTGTTGTCACTGACTGGTGTGGTGACTGGTGTGTTGTCACTGACTGGTGTGGTGTCAGTGACTGGTGTGTTGTCACTGGCTGGTGTGTTGTCACTGGCTGGTGTGTTGTCAGTGACTGGTGTGGTGACTGGTGTGTTGTCACTGACTGGTGTGGTGACTGGTGTGTTGTCACTGGCTGGTGTGTTGTCACTGACTGGTGTGTTGTCACTGACTGGTGTGTTGTCACTGACTGGTGTGGTGACTGGTGTGTTGTCACTGGCTGGTGTGGTGACTGGTGTGTTGTCAGTGACTGGTGTGTTGTCAGTGACTGGTGTGGTGGCTGGTGTGTTGTCACTGACTGGTGTAGTGACTGGTGTGTTGTCACTGACTGGTGTGGTGTCAGTGACTGGTGTGGTGACTGGTGTGTTGTCAGTGACTGGTGTGTTGTCAGTGACTGGTGTGGTGACTGGTGTGTTGTCACTGACTGGTGTGTTGTCAGTGACTGGTGTGTTGTCAGTGACTGGTGTGGTGACTGGTGTGTTGTCACTGACTGGTGTGTTGTCAGTGACTGGTGTGGTGACTGGTGTGTTGTCACTGACTGGTGTGTTGTCACTGACTGGTGTGGTGACTGGTGTGTTGTCACTGGCTGGTGTGGTGACTGGTGTGTTGTCAGTGACTGGTGTGTTGTCAGTGACTGGTGTGTTGTCAGTGACTGGTGTGGTGACTGGTGTGTTGTCAGTGACTGGTGTGTTGTCAGTGACTGGTGTGTTGTCAGTGACTGGTGTGGTGACTGGTGTGTTGTCACTGACTGGTGTGTTGTCAGTGACTGGTGTGGTGACTGGTGTGTTGTCATGATGGTGTGTTGTCAGTGACTGTGTGTTGTCAGTGCTGGTGGTGGTGACTGGTGTTTGTCATGATGGTGTGTTGTCAGGACTGTGTGGGGACTGGTGTGTTGTCATGACGGGGGTTGTCACTGGCTGGTGTGGTGACTGGTGTTTCACTGATGGTGTGTTGCACTGGACTGTGTGGTGATGGGTGTTGTCACTGGCTGGTGTGGGACTGGGGTGTTGTCAGTGACGGTGTGTTGTCATGACTGGTGTGGTGCTGTGGTTGTCACTGATGGTGTAGTGACTGGTGTGTTGTCATGACTGGTGTGGTGACGGGTGTTGTCACGACTGGGTGTGGTGACTGGTGTTTGTCACTGACTGGTGTGTGTCACTGACTGGGTGGTGACTGGTGTGTTGTCACTGGTGGTGTGGACTGGTGTTTGTCAGTGAATGGGTGTTGTCAGTGACTGGGTGGTGGCTGGTGGTTGTCACTGACTGGTTGTTGTCACGGCTGGTGTGTTGTCACTGACTGGTGTGTTGTCCCCGGCTGGTGTGTTGTCACTGACTGTGTGTTGTCACTGGCTGGTTTTGTTGTACTGGCTGGTGTGTTCTTTATGGGGTTTTGGGGACTGGTGTTTTGTCACTGGCTGGTGTGGTGAGGTGTGTTGTCACTGATGGTGTGTTGTCACTGACTGGTGGGTGATGGTGTGTTTACTGGCTGGTGGGTGACTGGTGTGTTTTCAGTGACTGGTGTGTTGTATGACTGTTGGTGGCTGGTGTGTTGTCAGTGACTGGTTTTGGTGATGGTGTGGTTGTCACGACGGGTGTGGTGACTGGTGTGTTGTCACTGACTGTGTGGTGACTGGTGTGTTGTCATGACTGGTGTGGTGACTGGTTGTGTTGTCCACTGACTGGTGTGGGACTGGTGTGTTGTCACTGACTGGTGTGTGACTGGTGTGTTGTCACTGACTGGTGTGGTGACGGGTTTGTGTGTGTTGACTGGTGTGGTGACTGTGTGGTGACTGGTGTGTTGTCACTGACGGTGTGGTGACTGGTGTGTTGTCACTGACTGGTGTGGTGACTGGTGTGTTGTCACTGACTGGTGTGTTGTCACTGACTGGTGTGGTGACTGGTGTGTTGTCACTGACTGGTGTGGTGACTGGTGTGTTGTCACTGACTGGTGTGGTGACTGGTGTGTTGTCACTGACTGGTGTGGTGACTGGTGTGTTGTCACTGACTGGTGTGGTGACTGGTGTGTTGTCACTGACTGGTGTGGGGACTGGTGTGTTGTCACTGACTGGTATGGTGACTGGTGTGTTGTCACTGACTGGTGTGGTGACTGGTGTGTTGTCACTGACTGGTGTGGTGACTGGTGTGTTGTCACTGACTGGTGTTTTGTCACTGACTGGTGTGGTGACTGGTGTGCTCTCATTTACTGGTGTGCTGATGGATTCTTGAGTTCATTGTGAATGCATGCTGACGTGACTCTAATCTTCTCGTCTTATTGTTTTCAAGTGATAATCAAAGGGCCTAACCTGTGCTGACTGACGGCAACAAAAGGAACAAATCATGGACGTGTGCTGACTGACAGCAACACAAGAAACACATCATGGACCTGTGCTGACTGACAGCAACACAAGGAACACATCATGGCCCTGTGCTCGCTGACAGTAACACAAGAAACAGATCACGGACCTGTGCTGATTGACAGCAACACAAGGAACACATCATGGCCCTGTGCTCGCTGACAGTAACACAAGGAACAGATCACGGACCTGTGCTGACTGACAGCAACACAAGGAACAGATCACGGACCTGTGCTGACTGACAGCAACACAAGAAACAGATCACGGACCTGTGCTAACTGACAGCAACACAAGAAACAGATCACGGACCTGTGCTGACTGACAGCAACACAAAGAACAGATCACGAACCTGTGCTGACTGACAGCAACACAAGGAACAGATCACGGACCTGTGCTGACTGACAGCAACACAAGGAACAGATCACGGACCTGTGCTGACTGACAGCAACACAAGAAACAGATCACGGACCTGTGCTGACTGACAGCAACACAAGAAACAGATCACGGACCTGTGCTGACTGACAGCAACACAAGAAACAGATCACGGACCTGTGCTGACTGACAGCAACACAAGAAACAGATCACGGACCTGTGCTGACTGACAGCAACACAAGAAACAGATCACGGACCTGTGCTGACTGACAGCAACACAAGGAAACAGATCACGGACCTGTGCTGACTGACAGCAACACAAGAAACAGATCACGGACCTGTGCTGACTGACAGCAACACAAGAAACAGATCACGGACCTGTGCTGACTGACAGCAACACAAGAAACAAATCACGGACCTGTGCTGACTGACAGCAAACACAAGAAACAGATCACGGACCTGTGCTGACTGACAGCAACACAAGAAACAGATCACGGACCTGTGCTGACTGACAGCAACACAAGAAACAGATCACGGACCTGTGCTGACTGACAGCAACACAAGAAACAGATCACGGACCTGTGCTGACTGACAGCAACACAAGAAACAGATCACGGACCTGTGCTGACTGACAGCAACACAAGAAACAGATCACGGCCCTGTGCTGACTGACAGCAACACAAGAAACAGATCACGGACCTGTGCTGACTGACAGCAACCCCAAGAAACAGATCACGGACCTGTGCTGACTGACAGCAACACAAGAAACAGATCACGGACCTGTGCTGACTGACAGCAACACAAGGAACAGATCACGGACCTGTGCTGACTGACAGCAACAGACACTAACATACAATGTGATGGTGAATATTATGTTTAAGAAATAAACGATATAACCTAAGTCTCTTATGCCAGTCTATGAAGAATCTGACAGGTACAGAATATTATAGAGAATCTGAACGACTTCAGAGTACAGTGGACCCCCGCATAACGATTACCTCCGAATGTGACCAATTATGTAAGTGTATTTATGTAAGTGCGTTTGTACGTGTATGTTTGGGGGTCTGAAATGGACTAATCTACTTCACAATATTTCTTATGGGAACAAATTCGGTCAGTACTGGCACCTGATCATACTTCTGGAGTGAAAAAATATCGTTAACCTGGGGTCCACTGTATTATGGAGAATTCGAATGTTTTCAGAGAATGGTGATGGTGACTGTGGTTATAGGGGATATGATGTAGAAGCAGTGGTGATGGTGGGTAACGATTGAGACATGGTACAACATAACGTGGGTGGGGCTGTTGACATTATGGTGGTGGTGGTGGTGGTGGTAGTAGTAGTGGTGGTGGCGCCGGCCATCACTGACTTCACCTACTTCACCCACCGTTGAAATCCCGCAACCTCGCCGCTGCTGACTTAAGCTAAAAAATACACAAAACACACACACCACACACACATGTATATATATATATATATATATATATATATATATATATATATATTATATATATATATATATATATATAAGTATCAGAGTAATATTTAAAGCCTTGATATACGAGACATTGTCTCAAGCTTGTGAATGAGACAGTACCGGTGATAGCGGAGACGTCCTGTCAAGGCTGCTGACAGAATATGCTGTTTGAGAGGGACAATCGAACCCTGACGCAATCCTCGCAGGTGAGTGAGGTCACCTGGTCTGAACACACCAATAAGTCATCTTACTCACTCATATATACATACATGTGTATATATATATATATATATTATATATATATATATATATATATATATATATATATTATATATATAATATAATGCAAAACAACCACTCGGAAAGAATAGAGAAATTCCAAGCGCTTTCGTGACTATTCACATTATCAAGGAACTATGAAAGTAAAGCATCCAAGGAAGCTATATAAGGGGTCTGGCCAACACCTCACTATCAGATCCCACAACCGTTAAACACCTGACGCGCACCGGCCCAACTGGACGGTTCCTTTGCACAACTCGCCAAACTATTCTACCCAAGAAAATTTAAAAATTATTATTTGTCCAGTGTATTATTAAATTCTTCCCTAATTCTATTAATTATAAATGGATCTAATTTATATAAACCAAAGGAAATATTCATATTATTGTCAAAACTGTTTTTATGAAACAAGATTCAATTATATTCCTGTCGACCATGGACTTGCTTGATACTGCTTTCTCAACTTTTTGAAAATCAATTGGATGGTTAAAATCTCTTACATGAATAAATAGAGCATGGGAATCTTGTCCAGTTTATGCTTATTTGTTGTTTTAATCTTAGTTCGAGATTTTTACCAGTTTGACCGTAATAAACTTTATCGCAAATTTTACAAGGAATCTTATAGACACATCCATCAGCATTTTGGGGGGAATTCTTTATCAAAAGTTTTTTTTACTGTATCAAGATTTTTGAATACAACTTTAATATTAAAAGTCTTAAGAAGAGAAGGCATATCAACCAAGTTTTCATGGTAAGGAGAACCAACATATTTTTAGTTGAATAAGGCTGGTTGTCCCTTTATGGATGTAAAAAGTATTTCTAGCAACTTCAAAAGATTTATCAATTACATTTCTTGGGTATTTTAAATCATTACCTATTTCATAAATTTTGGATATTTCCTCATCTATGAACTCAGGACTACAAATTCGTAAAGCTCTCAAAAACATTGATGAGAAAACAGACAGTTTGACTCTATCTTGATGCGAGGAATAATAGTGGACATAGGAACATAGGAACATGGAATTTTTTGAAACATGGTTGCTTAACACAATCCTCCCTAATAGAGCTAAATGGTTCAGATATGTTGATGATATTTTGTGTCTTATGCCCAAAAATGTAGATATACACCATTTCCTTGGAAAATTAAATAGCTTAGCCCATTCTATAAACTTTACTGTTGAGTTTGAAAAAAATAACTCATTGCCTTTTCTAGATGTTTTAATTATTAAGGGTAATAATGAATTCAAATTTAAAATTTACAGAAAACCTACAAATAACTGTTCCTATGTCCACTATTATTCCTCGCATCAAGATAGAGTCAAACTGTCTGTTTTCTAATCAATGTTTTTGAGAGCTTTACGAATTTGTAGTCCTGAGTTCATAGATGACAAAATTTATGAAATAGGTAATGATTTAAAATACCCAAGAAATGTAATTGATAAATTTTTTAAAGTTGCTAGAAATACTTTTTACAATCCAAAAAGGGACAACCAGCCTTATTCAACTAAAAATATGTTGGTTCTCCCTTACCATGAAAACTTGGTTGATATGCCCTCTCTTCTTAAGACTTTTAATATTAAAGTTGTATTAAAAAATCTTGATACAGTAAAAAAACTTTTGATAAAGAATTCCCCCCAAAATGCTGATGGATGTGTCTATAAGATTCCTTGTAAAATTTGCTATAAAGTTTATTACGGTCAAACTGGTAAAAATCTCGAACTAAGATTAAAACAACATAAATATGACAATGCTCTATTTATTCATGTAAGAGATTTTAACCATCCAATTGATTTTCAAAAAGTTGAGAAAGTAGTATCAAGCAAGTCCATGGTCGACAGGAATATAATTGAATCTTGTTTCATAAAAAGCAGTTTTGACAATAATATGAATATTTCCTTTGGTTTATATAAATTAGATCCATTTATAATTAATAGAATTTGGGAAGAATTTAATAATACACTGGACAAATAATAATTTTTAAATTGTCTTGGGTAGAATAGTTTGTTGGCGAGTTGTGCAAAGGACCTGTCCAGTTGGGTCGGCGCGCGTCAGGTGTTTAACCGTTGTGGGATCTGATAGTGAGGTGCTGGCCAGACCCCTTATATAGCTTCCTTGGATGCTTTACTTTCATAGTTCCTTGATAATGTGAGTAGTCACGAAAGCGCTTGGAATTTCTCTATTCTTTCACAGTGGTTGTTTTGCATATATATATATATATATATATATATATATATATATATATATATATATATATATATATATATATATATATATATATATATATACATAAATTCTTTATATGAAATTACAACCTATATTCAAAATTGTAATAGATATTTTAATAGACTAGTTGAAACAATTTTTTAGGATTAATGGGAAAGTTAATGGAAAGGGGAAGGGGTTTCAATGGGGAATCTTTTGAGAACTATTTTGGTCAGTATTTTCGCTGTTCATTATGAGGTCGGACTGTTTGAACAAGTATCTGGCTGAATTTAAACCATTGTTATATCGTCGTTATGTTGACGATTCCCTCATAACATCGTATGACCATTTACCATTTTTCTCGTAATATTTAAATTCAAAGCAGTCTAATACTGTATTCACATTTGTAGCAGACAACAGCAACGTCGCCTTTGTTCCCATTCTCACTCAGTTTTAGCTCTACAGTGTAGCGTAAGCCATTGTAGCGTAAGCCAGTGTATCGTAAGCCAGTGTATCGTGGCTTCAGTATTCTCCACTCAATGGCTTATATTCATTATTATTCACTCACTGGCTTATCTCCAGTATTCTCCACTCACTGGCTTATCTCCAGTATTCTCCACTCACTGGCTTATCTCCAGTATTCTCCACTCACTGGCTTATCTCCGTATTCTCCACTCACTGGCTTATCTCCAGTATTCTCCACTCACTGGCTTATCTCCAGTATTCTCCACTCACTGGCTTATCTCCAGTATTCTCCACTCACTGGCTTATCTCCAGTATTCTCCACTCACTGGCTTATCTCCAGTATTCTCCACTCACTGGCTTATCTCCAGTATTCTCCACTTACTGGCTTATCTCCAGTATTCTTCACTCACTGGCTTATCTCCAGTATTCTCCACTCACTGGTTTATCTTCAGTATTCTTCACTCACTGGCTTATCTCCAGTATTCTTCACTCACTGGCTTATCTTTAGTATTCTTCACTCACTGGTTTATCTCCAGTATTCTTCACTCACTGGCTTATCTCCAGTATTCTTCACTCACTGGTTTATCTTCAGTATTCTTCACTCACTGGTTTATCTTCAGTGTTCTTCACTCACTGGTTTATCTTCAGTATTCTTCACTCACTGGTTTATCTTCAGTATTCTTCACTCACTGGTTTATCTTCAGTATTCTTCACTCACTGGTTTATCTTCAGCATTCTTCGCTCTCTGGCTTATCTTCAGTATTCTTCACTCACTGGTTTATCTTCAGTATTCTTCACTCACTGGTTTATCTTCAGTATTCTTCCTCACTGGTTTATCTTCAGTATTCTTCGACTCTCTGGTTATCTTCAGTATTCTTCACTCACTGGTTTATCTTCAGTATTCTTCACTCACTGGTTTATCTTCAGTATTCTTCACTCACTGGTTTATCTTCAGCATGCTTCGCTCTCTGGCTTATCTTCAGTGTTCTTCACTCACTGGTTTATCTTCAGTATTCTTCACTCACTGGTTTATCTTCAGTATTCTTCACTCACTGGTTTATCTTCAGTATTCTTCACTCACTGGCTTATCTCCAGTATTCTCCACTCACTGGTTTATCTTCAGTGTTCTGCACTCACTGGCTTATCTCCAGTATTCTCCACACACTGGCTTAGCTTCAGTGCTCTCCACTTACTGGCTTAGCTTCAATATTCTCCAGATTAAAAATTACTGTTTAGAGATCAGTTGTGGTCCCCAATAACTTTCAGAAATAAATAGCTTTTGTTTAAGAAAATAAGCTAGAAAAACTGGTCAAATAATTTTTTTAAACAGGATAGAGTTAGTTGTATTTAAGTCTAAATATACTATACAACTTCACTTTCAACTCAAGGATGATATACATATTAGACTACAGTTTTCTGTAGTCTAGAAATACATGGGTCATATCTATACTGCTGTGTATATGATGATCTGCTTCTTTGAACCTCATTTAGCATCATACACCAACATTGTGAAGGCAGTTGATGCAGCATCACACAGTTGCAACACCTGTCTCTCTCTCTCCACTCTAGAGATAAACAGTTCACGTGTAATAATAAACGTTCAGTAAACTTACTTTGTTTCTAGTTGTTTCTTTACTATTTTTTTTACTTAAATTGAAGTTAAGTATATAATATAAAGTTTATTGGGTAACTGGAAGATGGGAGGCCAACAGAGTTGATCCTGGGAAATAGGGGGATAGCCCGGATATCCTGGATGAGTAAAGGATCACAATGGAAGTAAGTCACTTTGACTTTTTTGGGTTGTCCTAGGTTTTCTACACATATGCTGCTATGTATGATAATCTATGTAACTGTATTTGTGTATACCTGAATAAACTTACTTGCCCATCGCCAGCAACAAGTCACCACCTCCCATCTTCCCACTCACTGAAGAATATAGCAATATATATTCTCAAGAAGGTCCGTCGGTTCTCCCAGGACAGTGATTATTTTTTTTATCTTGGTTATTGAACACTCTGAAGGATGTTGAGAATATTTGTAAGTGTCGTGTTTATTTATATCAATAAGCTCTTATATCTGCATCGGTAAGTTTTATTTTGATATTTTATCCTTAATTCCACCAATAAAAGTAAGTGCGAAGCCATTTCACCTTTTGTCGAAATGTTATTTACTATTGTTGAATAAGAGGATTGAATGCAAGGTCCATATATATCCCTTCCTTAACAAGGAAATACTAGAGCTAGAGGCAGTGTACTCACCTAATTGTGGTTGCAGGGGTCGAGACTCAGCTCTTGGTCCCGCCTCTCCACTGGTCGCTACTAGGTCCTCTCTTTCTTAAAACTATGTATCGTTCCTGCCTCCACTACATCAATTGCCTGACTATTCCACTTCCGGACAACTCTGTGACCGAAGAAATACTTCCTAACATCCCATTGACTCATCTGAGTCTTCATCTTCAAATTGTGGCCCCTTGTTTCTTTGTCCCTCCTCTGTGTATATAAACTGAGGGATGTATATTAGTTTATAATCTGAGTTTGATTCTTATTCTAAGAACAAAAGTAGCTTTGACATCAGTATCTTATCTTTAATTCCGGCTTTAATGATTCCCGGGAAGCTGAAGGGCATTAAATAGAATAGACGTAATATATATATATATATATATATATATATATATATATATATATATATATATATATATATATATATATATATATATATCAGCTGTGGTCAATGACCTAGGCTTTGTCTCTGATAACTAGTGATAAGATCCACTTGAAGGTGTAGTGGTGGTGGGAGTAATAGTGGAGTTGGTGTTAGTGGTGGAAGTATTGCTGTGGTAGGTGTAGTTGTGGTGGGGCTAGTAGTGGTAGAGGTTGTGGTGGTGGCAGGGGAAGCGGTATTTAGGGGGTTGTGGTGGTGGGGGTGTGGGTGGAAGAAGTAGCGATGGAGGTGGGGGTAGTGGTAGTGGGGAATGTGGTGATAGGGGTAGTGCGCCTCCTGGTAGTGGTGGTGGGGTCGTAGCCCTTCCTCTCTCCTTATTTTTCACCCATGACTGACTGTGTTCCCATGTACACACTCTAGTGTCCAGGTGGACCCCAGCTGCCGCAAAGCAGCCACACGAGGCGCCTCATTCCAGACAACACAACGAGACAGTCACACTGAAAGCTGACTTTCAAGCTAATTTCACCTGTGGAAATTATTTCTATTATACTTAGGAGAAAGAGCTAAGCCCGTAGGGAGGGGGTCACTCAGCCCTTGGGGAAATGAGTGGCAGTCAGGTTCGATTCCTGGAAGGGAAGAAGAACATGTGCAGGTCCAAGAATCAAGACTCCTCGCTAGCATCAAGGTGTCCTCCTTGAGGGGTCACCTGTGGTTAGTTTAGTGAATCTGGAAATTAAGCTAAGGTTTATACCTTCAGTTCTGCCCTATTGCTCTCAGGATCACCGGATATACTGATCTTTCTGGTGTTAATTATGTATGAAGGGAGGAGTGCTTACCTATAGCGAGGGCGGAGAGAGCGAGAAGAGACACAACACACTTGAACATGACTCCAGAAACACTAACTCCTTTCTGAGCTCTCACCTCCCAAGCTGTCAGGGACGAGGCGGGTGCCAGGTACCATATTCCCTCAATACCCACACCCTTATACCACTACCTCTTCCTGCCCTGTATGCCACCCTCACCTCCCACAGCTTAATACCACATATCTCGTCCTGGTCTTTGCCAACACTTCCTCCCACTTAATACCACATATTACTGTCTAACCCTGGCTACTGGCACTGCAGTCTTCTAGTCTTTGTCTGGATGCGACAAGAGTCCTGTATAAAGCCAGCAGAACGGGTTATATATCAGGACTGCGTTCCATGGAATATACAATGCACATACTACCTACATCCAGATTGGGAAAGATTTTACCAGAGTACATTGTGCATGCTAACCTACATACTAGGATAAATAGAGTAGTGAGATACGAACTGGGATCTAAAGGACTCGTTAACTGGCATGGTAACTAGTGGTGGTACATGACCTGGTACAAACACTCAGAGAAGAGAAGCACTACCTTCGAGATGTAGCTGGTCTTTAAGACTCTAATCCACTTTTTACTTGTTGTTGTTAGTGCATTTATCAAAGGGGGGAGGGGGAAATTCCCTGACGCTGGTTTTAATAACTAAGCGATTTGCCTAATAAGAGCACCTTAAGAAATGCATGATGTATATACAGCGAGAGATGTGTCTTTCGGTATATATATATATATATAATATATATATATATATATATATATATATATATATATTGTGTGTGTGTGTGTGTGTGTGTGTGTGTGTGTGCCTATTTCAATAGCTAATATATATACCCATTTAAAACATATTGCTCAGTTTTGTTTCCACATTAAGGTACACAATTATTTCAGATTCAGATGTTTAAGATTTTCTCATATTTCAGCAATGCAAAATAAATGATCAGACTAAAACTACTGAACAGATTTCAGTTTACCAAAGATGATCACATCTGTAATGACTCAATCATTAGAGTAAAACTTTACCAATTATTTCTCGACAACAAAAATATGCACCGTGAGCCCTTTAAGCTCTCACTGATGGAAAATTTTACTATGAGTGATCTTATAAAAGACCTATCTGTAAACAGACTGCAAATGACTACTTGTAATACTGACAACTGGTAAGATATCCACATTCAGTGTTTTTCTGTACTATAACCTGGCTGTTCAAAAAAAAATTTGTAGACAGAAATCATGAAAAAGCTATAATGCTAAATAATGGAAAAATATTTTAGAGGAGAGCCAGGTTTGAGAACAGTTTGCAAATATGGATGGAATTATTAGTAACTTGGCCACGCTTTTGAGATGTTAAGATGCTTGGTTCCCTTACAGGTACTAATGCTCGTTGGTCAGTTTGCTACCAACAGTCCAGGTCAAACAGGGTCACTTATAAAATAGTTTAGCCGCCTTAACTACTTGCAGCTGAATACCTGATTCACAGCACTCTCCAGATGGTGAGTCTTGTCCCATTAGTTATTCTCTAAAACTTTCAAACTTGATCAAAATAAATTGCCACATGTGCATGTGTTAGGCAAATGGATATTTTACAGGTATGATATCACCTGGATTGTCTGCTATCACTTGGTAATGAATGTGAGCGGCCATCAAGTAAATGTGGAATATACATGACTGACGAGGTTTTCTCTGAACTGAAAGTAACACACTGTTACTTGTTAGTTGACACACGCAAGCACTGAGAGTAGGTGAATCAGTCACAAACAGCAGCACAACACTGCAGCCAGTACACCAAGTTAGCATACACAAATTATTTAGCATGTAACACACATTTAAATGCCAAATAAGTATCAATTTAAATTTATGATAATGGAAACAAAATTACAGTAAATTAAGAAAAAAACAAAACAGTTTAATAGTTCAAAATCAAAATTTTTACCAGTAATAAAAGCGATTTATCTTCTTTCAGTTTAGAAAATGCAGGGTGATAGAGGCTGCTTCAGTGTAAATACTGCATGCTCCCCAATCATATGCACTTGCATATAATTACTGATAATTAAAAAAAGATGCATTGCAAGTCCTTTATCAGCAACTAAATTAAGATTACACAATATATTCTACATGTTATATAAGATAAGTCTTATTATATCTTCCAAATTCTGTAAACGACACACAAAAACTGATTTTTGTCAGTCTGAATATCTTTAGAATTTCATCAACAAAAATTCATTGTAATATACTGGAGCATCTATTGTTCTCAGTGTAATGCTACGTGATGGATATTTTGTGTTGAATCTTCCCTATAAATAAATCTCATAATGGGTTATGCTGCATAATATTCTATCAGTGGACTTCTGTTCTCTAGCTTACACACACTTATAGAAGTGCTTCAGCTCTCCATATCAAATGGGGCAAGCTCTTCCGCACAACCAATTACAGTTGGTGTTCCACAGGGAAGTGTCCTTGGCCCTCTTCTCTTTCTCCTATACATAAATGACCTACCAAATGCTTCGCAATTACTCAAACCCACGCTTTTTGCAGATGACACTACATACGTCTTCTCTCACCCGAGCCCAGTCACGCTAGCCAATACTGTAAACACCGAATTACAGAAAATATCTACCTGGATGAGGACTAACAAACTTACACTAAACATTGACAAAACCTACTTCATTCAGTTTGGTAACAGAGCTACAGATGTCCCTCTTAACATAATGATAAACGGATCACCTATCACAAAGCTAACAGAGGGAAAATTCTTAGGAATCCACCTCGATAATAGACTCAAATTTCATACACATATACAACAAATTTCTAAGAAAATTTCCAAGACTGTTAGGCATACTATCGAAGATACGGTACTATGTTCCACAGTCAGCCCTCCTGGCCCTTTATCACTCTCTTATTTACCCCTATCTCACCTATGGAATTTGTGCATGGGGCTCAACAACAAGTAACCATCTCAGACCACTAATTACCCAACAAAAGGTTGCAGTTTTGAATGATAAATTCTCACTACAGGCAACACACTCCACCAATATTCAAAACACTCAACCTACTCACCATACAAAACATCCATACTTATTATTGCACCTATTACATACATAGAACACTTAACTCTGATATTAACCCTCCCCTCAAACATCTCCTTGCCAACCTCAACAGAACACATGACCATAACACAAGGCACAGACCACTCTTTGATGTTCCTCATGTCCATCTCACGCTATGCAAAAACTCAATGCAATAAAAGGCCCTAAAATCTGGAATTCATTACCTGTAAATATAAAAGAAACACTACCTGTTTATAAATTCAAGTCTCTTCTCAAAGTTCACTTACTCACTCAAAACCAAATAAATACTGAATAACTGAACCTTATAAATTGTATATCCTATATGTTACTCACAATTATATCACACAAATGTTAAACCTAGGACCCAATCTAACTTTGTTATTTTTTTAAATACACTACCTAACAGAATACTCCATTCGACTGAATGTACAACAATGCAAGCAACCATATGACCTGTCTTTGTAATACTTATTTGTGCTTTATAGTTATCTGTTTACAATAATGTTTTATCACTGATTTCATCATTGCTTAGCTAATCTTAAGTTAATTTTAAGCCAGCCCGTAATGCTATGCATATAAGTGGCTTTGGCATGCTGCTCTTACCTGTATTTTGTTGTACCTCTGTATGTATGCTTAAATTACTAAATAAATAAATAAATAAATAAATAAATAAATAAGTTGAAAGTTTGGAAAGGAAAATAGTTTTACTTTTCATGGTCTGAATAACAATTTGACATTTGAGAGATTAAAGCACTGTAACTATTACATTGGCATAAGCAAACATTTGCTCAGAGTTATGTAGTTACACCATCCACATGTTTTCTTTAACGAGTTTAGGTGAATTATTGTGGTGATCTTGATGTTGTTAGAGTCCCAGATTGTTATATCTTCGAAAATGGTCATCCTGTGTTATTTAACTATTGTTAGAGAATATGTTCATCACTTAATATTATAGCGCGAAAGTCCCCGTTTATAGCTAAAATAGAGACTTTCGGCGTTATATTATTATCTGTTAATATATGAAAAATACCATGGTATTACACTATTATCACTATTATCACTATTTTGTTATTATCATTATTATTTTATTATTTTTTTTTATATTTTATTTAAAACTCAGGTACAAAAATATATGGGTACATAATCAATATGTAACAAGATACAGGCAGTGAACAATAATCAACTGTGACTACACAGTACTGAAGAAGAACATATATAATGACAGAACTGGCTGCTGCACTCAAATCAAACACTGCTTGTACGTACTGTGCTTCACATGAAAACGTGGTCACATGTATATGTATATATATATATATACATATATATATATATATATATATATATATATATATATATATATATATATATATATATATATACATATATATATACACATATATATATATATATATATATATATATATATATATATATATATTATATAATATATATATATATATATATATATATATATATATATATAATATATTTATATATATATATATATACATATATATACATATATACATACACACATATATACATATATACATACATATATACATATACATACACATACACACACATACAACCCACCCAGTAAAGCTTACACTCCCCCCCCCCCATGAAAACGTGCCACTTTCACCTTAAATACACAGTGACAAAACTCTTATACATACACATTTGCAAAAGCATTAAAAACTTCAATGACAATATATATATAAACACAATCCAGCCAGCTAAACGGCTGACACTATAATATAGGAATGTC
>NC_069405.1:43597306-43614806 GCF_026875155.1 Cherax quadricarinatus | reverse complement strand
GCTAGAAGGTGGGTTTTCAGCGCTACTGGGCGGGTATAACCCCGTTCCTCACTGATGCTAAAAGGGTGGGTTTCAGCGCTCGGGGCGGGTTTAACCTCCGTTCCCTCACTGAGTGCTAAAAGGGTGTTGTCAGCCACGGGGCTGGTATACCTCTCGTTGCCTCACTGATGCTAGAATTTTGTGTTGTCAGGCCGAGCGGGTATAACCCCTTTTGCCTCACTGAGTGCAAAAGGGTGGTGTTGTCAGCGCTACTGAGGCGGTATAAAACCCTCTCGTTCCCTCACGAGGGCTAAAGGGGGGTGTTGTCAGCACTAGAGGCGGTATAACCTCTCGTTGCCTCACTGAGTCTAAAGGGTGGTGTTTCACGTTTCTGAGGCTGGTATAACCTCTCGTTGCCTCACTGATGCTAAAGTGGTGTTGCCCTACTGTGGGGGCGGGTATAAACCTCTCGTTGCCTCACTGAGTGCTAAAAGGGGTGTTGTCAGCGCTACTGGGGCGGTAAACCCCCCTTGCCCACGTACACCCGTCCAGAAACCGATTATTTAACAGGGCGAAAAAAAACCAATTTATATTTTGTATTTTTGCATTGTTCCACGGTATATGTTCCACGGTGTATTGTTCCCGTGCTGTAACCCCGGGGCGTGAATTTACCCAAGCGGCTACCAAAGTATTTTTTTTTTTTATTTCTGATTACTTACTTTTTTTCACCAAAAGTCATCCAATTCTTGACAGATCTAAAGAGGAAAGGATCCCAAAGGCATTTTACTTAAAGATCGCTTTCAGAGCTGTGTGAACCTTTTAAACCTGGCGACACAGAGGCCATCTAACTTACTCTTGTCATTACCCTCTAGATTTATAATTTATAATTTTTATTTTTTTGCTTGCCGACCACATTTAAATTATAAACTGTTTCTGTCTTGTTTTCCACATGGACAGGCCAAACTACCATGAAAAATGTTAACGAAGCTACGAAGATAAATTGCTTCTTTCTTCTTCTTTTTCTTCTTCTTTTTTCTTTTTCATCTTCTTCTTCTTTTCTTCTTCTTTTTCTTTCTTCTTCTTCTTCTTCTTTCTTGCAGGATATGTACAGTTTGCGTAGAGGTAAAAATAACTTTAAAACGTCAAACGATCATCCAAAGATTATTCGTCGTAAAAGCTTTTTAATAAGAAAAATGAACAACAAATGGCCCCATTATAATTTTTTTCAATGAATTTAGAGATTCACAACCTTGGAGGCAAAAACCCGAAGAACTTCAAGTGAAAATTTTGAAATTTTTCCCTAAAAAAAAAAAAAATAATTTATTTTTTTTTTTCCCCGCCCCCATCTTTTTTCTTTTTTTTACCCCCCCCCCCACAGTTTTTTCCATTCCTTGGAGACACGGGGGCCTGAGTCCTTTCGCCAGCCACTTACTGATAGTTCGTGCTAGGGGAGAAACATACTGTTAAAAAACCCGGGCTGGGTGGGTTTACCTTGCCTGAGTCGAGTGTTCCGTTACTACAACCTGAAACCCCGCAAGAAGCACCACTGAAACGGGACCACCGTAACGGGGACCACTGCAACGGGGAAACCCCGCAACGGGTACCACTGCAACGGCACCCCCTGCAAAGATAACACGCAAACAAACCAAAATTTTTTCCCCCCAAAAATGAGAAAACAAAATGTTTACTTCAAAACCCCCTGAATGCAAGTTGGGCACAAGGGGAGAGGTTTCCCCAGCATTAACACACAACATACTTTTTCCTTTTTAAATGAGATTAAATAATCTTTCAATGTTCTAAGAGAGCAACTCCCCATAACATCACTGATATCACGATGTAAACCCCGAGGAACTGTCGAGGGGACTAAGATATTTACACTACTGTAACTACTTACCTCGAGAATTTCAGTAAAACAGGAGCTACGGAGCTTACCTTTTTTTCAGGAAATACAATTCTAATTCAGCTGAACTAGAGTTAGACGTTTTTCTAAAAAAAATAGTCAATTTAAAATGCCAAGATTTTCAAGATGTTGCAAATGAAAAGGGGATATTTTTTTCCTATAATTTACAAGGTCTTCTGGTTATGACAGAGAAGTCTGGAACAACGAAGATTTTTGGGAAGGTGAGCGTTGATATGTGGCTGCATGTATCACCTCTCGTGTGTCCTCTATGTGTGTGTTACTCTGCTGTAACACTGTAATGTACAGTACCTGTAAACTACAGGTAATGTACGTTGGTTGTGCAGCTTGTATTTCTGCACAGGCGAGAATGTAGCAAGTTGTAGCTTACAGTAGAGTACAGCCAGGATGGTTATGGAGTACCTCGGAGATTACAGTAGAGTACAGAATTCAAGGGGACGACTTGGTGCTCGTGAAGGTCTCTTGATCCAAGGAACTGAAGGTGATCCTCCCTTCCTGTAGGCTTATCGATTGTCTATAGACATAATACTACTGCTATTAATACTACTACTACTACTACTACTACTACTACTACTACTACTACTACTACTACTATAATAATAATAATAATAATAATAATAATAATAATAATAATAATAATGATAATTTATATTATTACATAAGATTGTATTTCACATGGATGCTCTATAGTATACGAGAAAATTTACATGCAATATTTGTCCCTAAGGTCTCGCTGTTAAAGCTTCATTTTTCTCTACACTCTACTAAGTCCCACATAGTGGGAGCTATCAAATAACATTCGTCCCTGAGGTAACACTGTGTAAGATTCATTCTTCTCTACACTCTGCTAACCAGAGGAATGTTACCCCCTGACTCCCACAACACAACAGTAAACCAAGAGGCGGAACCGGTTCAGGGATCACCTGTGGTTCAGGGATCACCTGTGGTTCAGGGATCACCTGTGGTTCAGGGATCACCTGTGGTTCAGGGATCACCTGTGGTTCAGAGATCACCTGTGGTTCAGGGATCACCTGTGGTTCCGGGATCACCTGTGGTTCAGGGATCACCTGTGGTTCAGAGATCACCTGTGGTTCAGGGATCACCTGTGGTTCCGGGATCACCTGTGGTTCAGGGATCACCTGTGGTTCCGGGATCACCTGTGGTTCAGGGATCACCTGTGGTTTAGGGATCATCTGTGGTTCAGGGATCATCTGTGGTTCAGGGATCACCTGTGGTTCTGGGATCACCTGTGGTTCAGGGATCACCTGTGGTTTAGGGATCATCTGTGGTTCAGGGATCACCTGTGGTTCTGGGATCACCAGTGGCTCAGGGAACACTTGTGGTTTCTGAGATCACACGATTGTTCAGGGATCACTTGAGGTTCTGGGATCACCAGTGGCTCAGGATCACTTGTGCTCTGGGATCACCATGGCTCAGGGATCTCTTGTGCTCTGGGATCACCTAGTGGCTCAGGGATCACTTGTGTTCTGTGGATCACCATGGCTCAGTGATCCCTGTGGTTCTGGGATCACCAGTGGTTCAGGGATCACTTGTGGCTCTGGGATCACCAGTGGCTCAGGGATCACTTGTGGTACTGGGATCACCAGTGGCTCAGGGATCACTTGTGGCTCTGGGATCACCAGTGGCTCAGGGATCACTTGTGGTTCTGGGATCACCATTGGCTCAGGGATCACCTGTGGTTCAGGGATCACCAGTGGCTCAGGGATCACCTGTGGTTCAGGGATCACCAGTGGCTCAGGGATCACCTGTGGTTCAGGGATCATCTGTGGTTCAGGGATCACCAGTGGTTCAGGGATCACCTGTGGTTCAGGTATCACCTGTGGTTCAGGGATCACCTGTGGTTCAGAGATCACTGTGTTCAGGATCACCTGTGGTTCAGGGATCACCTGTGGTTCAGGGATCACCTGTGGTTCAGGGATCACCTGTGGTTCAGGGATCACCTGTGGTTCAGGGATCACCTGTGGTTCAGGGATCACCTGTGGTTCAGGATCACCTGTGGTTCAGGGATCACCTGTGGTTCAGGGATCATCTTTGGTTCAGGGATCACTCGTGCTTCATGGATCACCTGTGGTTCAGGGATCACCTGTGGTTCAGGGATCACTTGTGGTTCAGGGATCACCTGTGGTTCAGGGATCACCTGTGGTTCAGGGATCACCTGTGGTTCAGGGATCATCTTTGGTTCAGGGATCACTCGTGCTTCATGGATCACCTGTGGTTCAGGGATCACCTGTGGTTCAGGGATCACCTGTGGTTCAGGGATCACCTGTGGTTCAGGGATCACCTGTGGTTCAGGTATCACCTGTGGTTCAGGGATCACCTGTGGTTCAGGGATCACCTGTGGTTCAGGGATCACCTGTGGTTCAGGGATCACTTGTGCTTCAGGGATCACCTGTGGTTCAGGGATCACCTGTGGTTCAGGGATCACCTGTGGTTCAGGGATCACCTGTGGTTCAGGGATCACCTGTGGTTCAGGGATCATCTTTGGTTCAGGGATCACTCGTGCTTCATGGATCACCTGTGGTTCAGGGATCACCTGTGGTTCAGGGATCATCTTTGGTTCAGGGATCACTCGTGCTTCATGGATCACCTGTGGTTCAAGGATCACCTGTTCTTCAAGGATCACATGTAGTTCAGGGATCACCAGTGGCTCAGGGATCACTTGTGGTTCTGGGATCACCAGTGGCTCAGGGATCACTTGTGGTTCTGGGACCACCAGTGGCTCGGGGACCACTTGTGGTTCTGGGATCACCTGTGGCTCAGTGATCACGTGTGGTTCTGAGATCACCAGTGGCTCAGGGAACACTTGTGGTTCTGGGATCACCAGTGGCTCAGGGATCACTTGTGGTTTTGGGATCACCAGTGGTTCAGGGATCACTTGTGGTTCTGGGACCACCAGTGGTTCAGAGATCACTTGTGGCTCTGGGATCCCCAGTGGCTCAGGGATCACTTGTGGTTCTGGGATCACCAGTGGTTCAGGGATCACTTGTGGTTCTGGGATCACCAGTGGCTCAGGGATCACTTGTGGTTCCCGGATCACCAGTGGCTCAGGGATCACTTGTGGCTCTGGGATCACCAGTGGCTCAGGGATCACTTGTGGTTCTGGGATCCCCAGTGGCTCAGTGATCACTTGTGGTTATGGGATCACCAGTGGCTCAGGGATCACTTGTGGTTTTGGGATCACCAGTGGCTCAGTGATCACTTGTGGTTCTGGGATCACCAGTGGCTCAAAGATCACTTGTGGTTCTGGGATCACCAGTGGCTCAGGGATCACTTGTGGTTCTGGGATCTCCTGTGGTTCAGGGATCACCAGTGGCTCAGGGATCACTTGTGGTTCTGGGATCACCAGTGGGTCAGGGATCACTTGTGGTTCTGGGATCACCAGTCGCTCAGGGAACACTTGTGGTTCTGGGATCACCAGTGGCTCGGGGAACACTTGTGGTTCTGAGATTACCAGTGGTTCAGGAATCACTTGTGGTTCTGGGATCACCAGTGGCTCAGGGATCACTTGTGGTTCTGGGATCACCAGTGGCTCAGGGATCACTTGTGGCTCTGGGATCACCAGTGGCTCATTGATCACTTGTAGTTCTGGGATCACAAGTGGCTCAGGGATCACTTGTGGTTCTGGGATCACCAGTGGCTCAGGGATCATTTGTGGTTCTGGGATCACCAGTGGCTCAGGGATCACTTGTGGTTCTGGGATCACCAGTGGCTCAGGGATCACTTGTGGTTCTGGGATCACCAGTGGCTCAGGGATCACTTGTGGTTCTCGGATCACCAGTGGCTCAGGGATCACTTGTGGTTCTGGGATCACCAGTGGCTCAGGGATCACTTGTGGTTCTGGGATCACCAGTGGCTCGGGGGATCCTTTTGGGGTTCTGGGATCACCATTGGCTCGGGTAAACTTGTGGCTGGATCACCCATTGCCCGGGATCATTTTTGGGGTTTCGGGATAAACCAGGGGCTCGGGGTTCACTTGTGGTTCGGGGATCCCCCCTGGCTCAGGAAACCCTTGTGGTTCTGGGATCCCCAAGGGCCCCAGGGATCACTTGGGGTTTTTCTGGATCACCAGGGGCCGGGGATCACTTGGGTTCTGGGATCACCAGGGGCTCGGGGAATCATTTGTGGTTCTAGGATCACCATTGGCTCAGGGATCACTTGGGGTTTCCGGGATCACCAGTGGCTCAGGGATCACTTGTGGTTCCCGGGGTAAACCAGTGGCTCAGGGATTACTTGGGGTTTTCCGGGAATCCCAGGGGCCTCGGGGGTTTCACTTGTTTTTTTGGGATCCCCAGTCCCGGGGATCACTTGTTTTCCCTCGGATCACCAGGGGCTCGGGGATCATTTGGGGGTTCCCGGGAAATCCCAGTGGCCAGGGATCACTTGGGGGTTCGGGGATCCCAGGGGCTCGGAAACACTTAGGGGTTTCGGAAATCCCAGTGGCTCAGGGACACCAGTGGTTTTCAGGGATCATTTAAAGGGTTTTCTGGGATCACCAGGGGCCCCGGGACCCCCTTTTTATGGTTCGGGGATCACCAGTGGCCAGGTCATTTTGGGTTTTCGGGGAAACCACCAGTGGCTCGGGGACACTTATGGTTCTGGGATCACCAGTGGCCGGGGAAATCATTTAAGGGTTTCCGGGGTTTTCACCAGTGGCCGGGGATCACTTTTGTTCTGGGATCACCATGGCTCAGGATCCTTGTGGTTCTGGGGACCACCAGGGTCAGGGATCATTTTAAGGTTCAGGATCACCAGGGGCCCCGGGATCACTTAGGGTTTTTGGATCACCGGGGCCCTCAGGGATCACTTATGGTTCTGGGATCACCAGGGGCTCAGGGATCACTTTGGTTCTGGGATCCCCCGTGGCTCGGGGAAACATTTATGGTTCTGGGATCCCCCAGGGCTCAGGGATCACTTATGGTTCTGGGATCCCCAGGGGCCAGGGATCATTAGGGTTCCTGGATAAACCAGGGGCTCAGGGATCACTTAGGGTTTTGGGGGATAAAACCCGTGGCTCAGGGATCACTTATTTTCTGGGATCACCAGTGGCTCGGGGATAAATTTTTAAGGTTCGGGGAACAAAAATGGCTCGGGGGATCCCCTTATTGTTCGGGATCACCAGGGGCTCAGGGATCATTTAAAGGTTCGGGGATCCCAGGGGCTCGGGGTTTTTCACTTTGGTTCTGGGATCACCGGGGTCAGGATCACTTGGGGTTCGGGATCCCCAAGGGCTAAAGGGATCATTTTAAGGTTTTTGGATCACCATTTGGCTCGGGTTTAATTTAAGGTTCTGGGATCACCAGGGGCCCTCAGGGATCATTTTAGGGTTTCGGGATCCCCCAGGGCCCCAGGGATCACTTGGGGTTTCCGGTAAACCCAGGGGCTCGGGGATCATTTGGGGTTTTCGGGGTAACCAGGGGCTCAGGGATCACTTAGGGGTTTCGGGGATCCCTGCAACAAGCCCCTAAAAACACGGGAAATTGGGACCAGAAATCGAAAGACTTGTCAGGTATTTTTTTTTTTCAAAATTTTTTAATCTTTTTGGTTTTTTTTTAAACACACCCTCTTTGGTAAGAGAAAAGGGCTCACACCCGAAAAACCCTTTGGTATCGTTTCCCAGGGGGGGCCCCGCCGCCTGCAACCCCCCCAAATAAAGCAGGGGGTAAATATGTGGGGAAAAAAATGGCGGGGCTGTTAAGGGGGGGTTTTCTGTGCAAGAACTTCAAACAGAAATAACCCACAACACCCCCCCCTCTGTTTTCCTCTAAGATATAAAACACCTTTTCTTTGTATAACCCTGAGAAATACCCAAACCCTGTGTATATACTCTAGATATACACACACCTCTGAAAAATTTTAACCGGAGTTACACCCCCAACCCTCTGGGGTATATACCCTGCCGGGACCAAAATTTAAATCCCTCGCTCAGGTGAAATACACGGCCCGTGGGGGTTCAAATTTTCCATCCGTTGAAATAACACCCCTTTTAACGGGTGGGGGCAAAACCCAAGGAAACCCCCCTGACCCATCCAAAAACAGAGTGAACGATAAAACGGCTGCGCCTGAAAAAATTTTGGAACAAGTTGGGAAAGTTCACTGATCCGGTGTGGGGGTTTCTTGATCCTAGGGGACTGGAATTTTTACTCTCCGCTGGACGGGAACCTGAAAAACCCCCCTTTTCCACTGGCGTTGGGGTTTAGCCCTTTCGGGTTTAGTTCTTACCCACTGATTATAATAAAGTTCAATTTTTTTAGTGGGTTTTGAACAATAATTTGTCCCAAAAACGCATTTTAAAAAGTCGGGGTCACGGGGGAAAGTGGAGGGCGTTAAAACCTCACGGGTCAAAATTGCCTGGAAACAGTAGCGAAGTGTGTTGGGGGTAAAATGTGTGGTGTGGTTTTGTGTGGGGTGGTTTTGTTTGTGTGTGTACTCACCATTGTAAATCACCTAGTTTTAGGTTGCGGGGGTCGAGTCCGAGCTCCTGGCCCCGCCTCTTCACTGATCGCTACTAGGTCCACATCTCCCTGAGCCGTGAGCTTTATCGTACCTCTGCTTAAAGCTATGTATGGATCCTGCCTCCACTACATCGCTTCCCCAAATATTCCACTTACTGACTACTCTGTGGCTGAAGAAATACTTCCTAACATCCCTGTGATTCATCTGTGTCTTTAGCTTCCAACTGTGCCCCCTTGTTACTGTGTCCAATTTTTGGAACATCTGTTTTTGTCCACCTTGTCAATTCCTCTCAGTATTTGTATTCTTTTATCATGTCCCCCCTATTTTCCCTGCCCCAGTGTCGTCAGGTTGATTTCCCTTAACCTCTCCTCGTAGGACATACCTCTTAGCTCTGGGACTAGTCTTGTTGAAAACCCTTTTGGGCACTTTTCTTAGTTTCTTACGTGCTTGGCTAGGTGTGGGTTCCAAACGGGTGCCGCATACTCCAATATGGGCCTAACGTATACGGTGTACGGGTCCTGAACGATTCCTTATTAAGATGTCGGAATGCTGTTCTGAGGTTTGCTAGGCGCCCATATGCTGCAGCAGTTATTTGGTTGATGTGCGCTTCAGGAGGTGTGCCTGGTGTTTTACTCACCCCAAGATCTTTTTCCTTGAGTGAGGTTTGTAGTCTCTGACCCCCTAGACTGTACTCCGTTTGCGGCCTTTTTTGGGCCCTTCCCCAATCTTCATGACTTTGCAACTTGGTGGGATTGAACTCCGGGAGCCAATTGCTGGACCATTCTGCAGCCTGTCCAGATCCCTTTGTATTCTGCCTGGTCTTCGATCGAGTGTATTCTTCTCATCAACTTCACGTCATCTGCAAACAGGGACACCTCAAGTCTAATTCCCTTTTCCGTCATGTCGTTCAAAAATACCAGAAACAGCACTGGTCCTAGGACTGACCCCTGCGGGACCCCGCTGGTCACAGGTGCCCATTTCTGACACCTCGCCACGTACCATGACTCGTGCTGTCTTCCTGACAATAATTCCCTGATCCATTGTAGTGCCTTCCCGGGTATCCCTGCTTGGTCCTCCAGTTTTTGCACCAATCTCTTGGTGGAACTGTGTCAAACGCCTTTTTGCAGTCCAAGAAAATGCAATCCACCCACCCTTTTCTCTCTTGTCTTACTGCTGTCACCATTCATAGAACTCCAGTAGGTTTTGTGACACAGGATTTCCCGTCCCTGAAAACCATGCTGGCTGCTGTTGATGAGATCATTCCTTTCTAGGTGTTCCACCACTCTTCTCCTGATAATCTTCTCCATGATTTTGCATACTATACATGTCGTGACACTGGTCTGTATTTTAAATGCTTCTGTCTGTCCCCTTTTTTTAAAAGATTGGGATTTACATTTGCTGTTTCCATGCCTGGGCAATCTCCCGTTTCGATAGATGTATTGAATATTGTTGTTGGGGGTACACATAGCGCCTCTGCTCCCTCTCTCAATACCCAGGGGGAAAGTGTTATCTGGCCCCATTGCCTTTGAGGTATCTAGGCTCACTCAGAAGCCTCTTCACTTTTTCCCTCGGTTGTGTGCACTGTGTCCAGCACTTGGTGGTGTGCCCCACCTCTCCGTCTTTCTGGGTCCCTTCTGTCTCCTCTGTGAACACTTCTTTGAATCTCTTGTTGAGTTCTTCACATACTTCCCGGTCTTTTCCCTTTGTTGTCTCTCCTCCTTCCTTCCTTAGCCTATTACCGGGTCCTTGACTGTTGTTTTCCTCCTGATGTGGCTGTACAACAGTTTCGGGTCAGATTTGGCTTTCGCTGCTAGGGTCATTTTCATATTGTCTTTGGGCCTCCCTTCTTATCTGTGCATATTCATTTCTGGCTCTCGACTGTTCCCTTATTCTCCTGGGTCCTTTGCCTTTATATTTTTTCCCATTCCCTACCCACACTTGGTTTTTGCCTCCCTCCCCTTTTGGGGTTTAAACCATGGGCTCATCCGGGCTTTTTCATTACTCCTGTTACCCTTGGGTACAAACCTCTCCTCAGCCTCCTTGCATTTTATTGCTACATATTCCATCATCTCATTAACTGTTTCCCCTTTGCCAGTTCTCTGTCCCACTGAACCCCGTTCAGGTAGTTCCTCATTCCTGTGTAGTCCCCTTTCTTGTAGTTTGGCTTTAAATTTGTCCTGGCCTTCCTGCTTCTCCCTCCACTTGTAGCTCTACGTGATTCGAAGCTTACAACCACATGGTCACTGGCCCCCAAAGGGGGCTTTCATATGTGATGTCCTCGATATCTGCACTACTGAAGGTGAATACTAAGTCCAGCCCTTTCTGTTCATCCTCTCCTCTCTCTCTTGTAGTGTCCCTTACGTGTTGGTACATGAAGTTCTCCAGTACCACCTCCATCATCTTAGCCCCTCCAAGTATCTTGGCCCCCCCTGTGGGTCCAAGTTCTCCCAATCTATCTCCTTGTGGTTAAAGTCACCCATGATCAGGAGCTTTGCCCTGCATGCATGAGCTCTTCTGGCCACTCTAGCTAGTGTGTCAACCATCGCTCTATTGCTCTCGTCGTACTCTTGCCTTGGCCTCCTGCTGTTCTGTGGTGGGTTATTTCATCACTGCTATTACCACCTTGGGACCTCCAGAGTGAAGTGTTCCCACTAAGTAATCACTTCTTCTCCGCTATCTTCTCTCTCCAGCTCATCAAAATTCCAGCGATTTTTGATCAGCAACGCCACTCCTCCACCCCCCCCTGTTCCCTCTGTCTTTCTCAGGATTTTGGTTTTTCCCGTTGGAAAGATGGATCTGTTATCATACCTGTAAGCTTGGTTTCTGTGAGAGCTATGATGTCCGGTGATGCTTCTTTGACTCTTTCTTGCCACTCCTCCCACTTATTTGTTATTCCATCAGCGTTTGTGTACCATCCTTCAGTTTCCTTTCCAACACTGTGGTTTTGGGGGGGCCCGTGAGGGTGGGAGACCTGGTGGCATACTGTGGGGTTCTATAGCTTGGTGTTGGGTGGAGGCTGTGGGTATGGATTGTAGGGTGTGTTGGGATGGTGTGATAGGTTGTATGGTTCTGAGAGTGTTGTGTGTGTGCTTGCCCTTGCTGTTCTGTCCTGCTCTGCAGACCTCTGCTGGTTCCCTCCTTGTCTCTTTTCCCAGCTCCCTTTTGCTTTTTTGTCCTCTCCCTCAGCTGCTGTCGTTCTGATTTTGTTCTGTCTCTGTCTAGGAACACCCTCTTGTACTCTTCCGAGTATTTCAATCGTGGTTTCTCTTGGAGGATCCTGTTCCGCACTGTTTCCGGGCCTGAGAATCAGCTTGATTGGTCGGTTTCTCACCTTCGAGTACCCCCCTATTTTCTGAAAATTTACAATCTCGTCCCTCTCTTCACCTATTTCTGTTATGATTTTCTCAATCTCCTTCCTTTCTTCCTGCTTCCTTTCAGTGTGTGTCCTTTCCCCTCTCTCCTGAAGCCCATGGATAAACACTGATTTTGCCCTTTTTCCTCGCATTGCCTCACCCTCTGTGGCTCTGGATCCTGCCTGTATGTGGTCAGTTTCTCCCTTGATTTTTCCAGTGGTCTTGATAGCCTTGTTTTTGCCTCAGCATTCGACCTATCAACCCTCTCCATCTGCAACCAGTTGATCTTCCCTTTCACTCCTTGGTCCTCCTTGGGCAGATTGATGTGACCTTAGCATAATTCATAATTCCTTCCTTCCTGTTCAGCCTCGCAGCTTCATATGCTGTGTCTTCTCTGGTCACTGCCCCTGTAACTCGCTCCAGCCTATTTATCTCAACTTCTAGACCCTTACTTGGCTACGCGTTTCGACTTGTGCCTCCCAATTCTTTGTCTCCTTCTCCAACCCCCTTTCCAATTTCACAGAGAGCTCTTTCTCCATTTTTTTTAGAAAGCTCTCCTAATTTTTTTCTCCCACTCTTGTTCCATCCTTTTCCACTGCTCCTCCATCCACTCCTCCCTACCCGAACCATTCTCATCTGATCCTTGGGTCCTGGGGAGTCCCCACCATTTTTTTTTTTTTTTTTTTTTTTTTTTTTTTTTTTTTTTTTTTTTTTTTTTTTTTTTAAGAGTAGGAGAGGGGAGAGTTAGAAGGAAAATGGGGACGAGAGAGAGCAAGAGAGAGAGAGAGCAAGAGAGAGGAGAGCAAGAGAAAGAGAGAGCAGGAGAGAGAGAGAGAAGAAGAGAGCAAGGAGAGAGAGAGAGCAAGAGAGAGAACAAGAGAGAGAGAGAGAGCAAAGAGAGAAACAAGAGAGAGAGAGAGAGCAAGAGGAGAGGAGCAAAGAGAGGAAAAAGAGCAAGAAGGAGAGAGAGCAAGAGAGAGAGAGAGACAAGAGAGCGAGCAAGAGAGAGAGGAGAGAGAGCAAGAGAGAGAGAGCAAAAGAGGAGCAAGAGAGAGAGAGAGCATAGGGAGAGAGAGCAAGAGAGAGAGAGAGCAAGAGAGAGAGAGAGCAAGAGAGAGAGAGAGCAAGAGAGAGAGAGAGCAAGAGAGAGAGAGAGCAAGAGAAAGAGAGAGAGCGAGAGAGAGAGAGCAAGAGAGAGAGCAAGAGGAGAGAGAGAGGCAAGAGAGAGAACAAGAGAGAGAGAGAGAGCAAGAGAGAGAGCAAGAGAGGAGAGTGTGTGTGTGTGTGTGTGTGTGTGTGTGTGATCTGCTACACGAGGGTCAATAGGACGGGTTTGGGTTTGGGTTTTGTGGGGTTTAAAGTCTCTCTACTCAGGTTCAGGCCAAGGAGGGGGCGCGTCAGGTTCAGTTCTTGAGATCAAAAGCTCCCCTTCCCCTCCCTTTCCCTCCCCCACCCCCCTCCTCCTGACCAACATCAAGGAACATTCCTTGATGAATTCAGAAGGTCAACAGCGAGCAGTCCGAACATTTACCACACCTTCCAGCTGATAAAGAACTGCTCAGGAAATACCACTCCATTACGGAAGAGAATTGGAACCTCCTACTTTAGCTGGAGAGACGAGGTCACGACTCTCTATACGATGATCAAACCTGACACTTGTGCAACATTTGGGTATATTTATTCTGGAAACGTTTCGCCAGCCAGTGGCTTCTTCAGTCCAGTACAAAGAAGAATGGTGAAAAAAAGAGAAAGAGTTAGAGGTAATCAGTCCCTCAGCCTGGAGTCGATATATTAAGTCCATCAGTCTTCAAGACTGATGGACTGAAACACATCGACTGATTATCTCAAACTCCTCCTTCCTTTACACCGTTTGTCTTTGTATTGGACTGAAGAAGCCAATGGCTGGCGAAACGTTTCCTCAGTAAAGATTCCCAGATGTTTAACAAGTGTCTAATTCTTCAATTCGACGGTTTTTAAACCGTTGCATCACAACACCTCCTTGCAACCCACTCCTGCTCAACACTGCACGAAAACTATACATATATATATATTTTAAATGAGTAATTATCTGTGGTCTTACCACCAAACCATTAACTTTTACATCCAAACAGTTTCTTTTCACGGATATTGCGCTTTTTTTCACCATAATTCTTGTACAGAAACCCCTTTTGTCCCCATACATCCACTGTATCTTACTGGGCTGTCACCCGGTGCTTCCTTCAGGATCCTTCTGAGGGAATCTTTGCAAACACATCTTTCCTGTATAGCAAGTGTTATCGTCTCATCCCAGGTGCAAGTTTTAAGGTCCATCTGCTCTTAGGACCACTAAGGCTGAAAGACACCTTGTAACAGGCACAGTAATCATGGACTGAGTTTAAGATTTAAGGTCAGCTTAGTGTAGCGGAAGAACAAAGTCCCTTTCCAGTAACGTAACAGCACATGTATGTAATCTCCCTCTTCTTTCCATCGCATTGTTTGCTTAATATTTATGCTAGATAAGGTCAGCTCGATTATAATGCTCCTCTAGTGCTATTTGTTTTTTGAAAATTTGATTGGAAAGAGATTTTGAAATTGAAGACCATGTGAAAAGACCTGCACAATACATGATACTCAGTCTTTGATGCACTTTATTCAACTGTATTTTCTTCCCAAAACAACCACGCTATGTATATATATACATTAGCTTACGAGAGAGCTGACTGTATATATATACTGTCCTGTTCTCAGCACATTGTTGGCTGAGACGTCCACGATATCTCTGGCATTTATGTATAATATCTTCCATTGTGAGTATACTGCGGACATTACTGTCCACAATGAAGGGTGACACTGCTAAGGTTGCCCCATGATGTCCACAATAAAGGGTGACACTGCAAAGGTTGCACCATGATGTCCATAATGAAGGGTGACACTACAAAGGCTGCCCCGTGATGTCCACAATGAAGGGTGACACCACAAAGGCTGCCCCGTGATGTTCACAATGAAGGGCGACACTACAAAGGCTGCCCCGTGATGTCCACAATGAAGGGCGACACTACAAAGGCTGCCCCGTGATGTCCACAATGAAGGGCGACGCTACAAAGGCTGCCCCGTGATGTCCACAATGAAGGGTGACACTACAAAGGCTGCCGCGTGATGTCCACAATGAAGGGTGACACTACAAAGGCTGCCCCGTGATGTCCACAATGAAGGGGTTTGACACAAACAAAGGCTGCCCCGTGTGTTCCAAAATGAAGGGTGACACTACAAAGGTTGGGCCCCGTGATGTCCACAATGAAGGGCGACACCAAAAAGGCTGCCCCGTGATGTCCACAATGAAGGGTGACACTACAAAAGCTGCCCGGTGATGCCCACAATGAAGAGCGACACAACAAAGGCTGCCCCGTGATGTCCACAATGAAGGGTGACACTACAAAGGCTGGCCCCGTGATGTCCACAATGAAGGGGACACTACAAAGGCTGCCCGTGATGTCCACAGTGAAGGGTGACACAAAAAAAAGGCTGCCCGTGATGTCCACAATGAAGGGCGACACAACAAAGGCTGCCCCGTGATGTCCACAATGAAGGGCAACCACAACAAAGGCTGCCCGTAATGTGCACAATGAAGGGTGACACAACAAAGGCTGCCCCGTGATGTCCACAATGAAGGGTGACACAAAAAGGGGCTGCCCCGTGATGCCCACAATGAAGGGCAACACTACAAAGGCTGCCCCGTGATGTCCACAATGAAGGGTGACACAACAAAGGCGCCGTGATGTCCACAATGAAGGGCGACACAACAAAGGCTGCCCGTGAGTCCACAATGAAGGGCGACACAAAAAAGGGCTGCCCCGTAATGTCCACAATGAAGGGTGACACTACAAAGGTTGCCCCGTGATGTCCACAATGAAGGGCGACACTACAAAGGCTGCCCCGGATGTCTACAATGAAGGTGACACTACAAAGGTTGCAGCATTATTCAGCTTTCAATTCTCAACCTCTGGTGGTCATGGTTGAGAAATCTTCTCACTGCCCTAGTTTTAATGGGAGGTCCCTTGATGCTGGTACGGGCTCTTGATCTGAGTACTTGGCCCCGTAAGAAAGTCATAAAGCGATAAAGAATTAAAAAATAATGAATTTAAAAAGTAGCAAAGTAAAAAGGTTGAGGGTAATAAAGATAATACAGTAATAAAGTAAGGGTAAAAAGATAGCGTGAGTGGTCAGTAAGGTTAGGATGTATGTCATCTTAGTTGTGTAAGTTAAACGGTACTGGTGTTTCTCAAGCTTTCTGACCTTGTTTTTTGACCTCCAAGTGGGCAGGTGCCCCTGGGGGAGAAAGGGGGGAGATAGGTGGGGTTGTGGTGGGGGTGGTGGCTGGGGGGGTGGATGGTGGTGGGTAGTGCTAGTGGTGGGGTTGTAGGGTGAGAGTGTGGTGGTGGTTGATGATGTGTTGGGATGTGGTTGGTGATGTGGTCGGTGATGGGGTTGGTGACGTGGTTGGGGATGTGGTTGATGATGTGGTTGGGGTGTAGTTGGGGTGGTTGGGGAATGTGGTTGGGGATGTAGCTGGGGTTGTGGTTGGGGGTGTGTTGGGGTGTGGTTGGGGTGGTTGGGGATGTGGTTGGGGTTTGGGGTTTGGGGGTTTTGGTTAGGGATGTTGGGGGGATGTGTTGGGGTGGTTGGGGATGTGGTTGGGTTGTGGTTGGGGATGTGCTTGAGGATGTGGTTGGAGAATGGGGTAGGAGAATGTGGTGGGAGAATGTGGTGGGAAAGAATGGGGGTAGGGTGGTGGTAAAAATTCGTAAATTTTACAGAGAAAGTAGAACAGGATTCAGTCCAGCAGATCTTGAGGATAGGATCAAATGAGTGAACCGCAGGTGTATGCACACAGCACGCGGCAGTCACTTACGGGGGCGGGACCAAGAGCTGGAGCCCCCCCCCCCACACACACTGACTCACCTTGGGGAGCGCGTAGCCTCATTGCTCCCAGGTGTAAATGTCACATGTTAAGACGGAAACTCTACCTCCCAGAGCCTCCATTATCCTCTACCACCCTTCAAAGTTCTTGATCCGAGGGAAATGGGGTACCCCTTACTTTTATCAAAAACATGACTGCCTTCCGTTCCCCATTCGCCGTATTGCCCCTAGTCTTTAACGTCTCTCCATGAAAAGCCAGTATTCCCACCTCTACGAGACATCTCACGGATTAAACCCGGGACGGTATTGTGACTCTTCATCGTAAACTCTCTTTCAGAATGTGTACTTGATTTCAATCCACTATCACTAACAACCTTGTTAGAGGCACTATGGTATGGTATATCTTAGCCTGAGGCTTCCTCGGCGTATATACACCGAGAGATGGGCTCTCAAGTGTATATACATTCAGAGTTTATATTTTAAACCCCATTTTAGTTATTAAAGTATTCTTGGCTGGTGGTGGACAGGGTCTTTACAGCCTTAAATAACCTTCGATAGGGTTTGAAACACATTAACCACCCAGCATTTTCCCGAGCATGTTGCAAGCAACATATACCCACATTATGTGCAAAGGGTATAAGCAAGTGACACCATGGTGTGCCAGTTGAAAAGTTTATAGGTAACTCTTTGTAAGACGTGTTCTTCCCTGGCTGTGAAGCGCCCTCCATGCCCCAAATGGTCAAAGGACTTCACCCAAGTGGTTCCCTGACTGATTTTTGATGCATTGTGTACTTTTTTGATTTTTTAGAATATGTCAGTTATTCTTTACGAAATGCTGAATGGTATAGACATAAAAGAATAGTGGGAAAACAATGCTCAT
>NC_069405.1:43566569-43596806 GCF_026875155.1 Cherax quadricarinatus | reverse complement strand
GTGGTAAGTGTGGTGATGGTAATAGTGGTGATGGTATAGTGTTGCGGTAGTAGTGGTGTGGTAGTAGTGTGATGTAGAGTTGGTGATAGTAGTAGTGGTGATGTAGTAGTGGTGGTGGGGTAGTAAGTTGTGGTGGTAGTAGTAGTGTGATGGTAGTAGTGGTGGTGGTAGAGTGGTGAAGGTAGAGTGTGATGGTAGTAGTGGTGATGGTAGTAGTGGTGATGGTAGTAGTGGTGATGGTAGTAGTGGTGGTGGTAGTAGTGGTGATGGTAGTAGTGGTGATGGTAGTAGTGGTGATGTTAGTAGTGGTGATGGTAGTAGTGGTGATGGTAGTAGTGGTGATGGTAGTAGTGGTGATGGTAGTAGTGGTGATGGTAGTAGTGGTGATGGTAGTAGTGGTGATGGTAGTAGTGGTGATGGTAGTAGTGGTGATGGTAGTAGTGGAGCTGGTCGTAATGGTGATGGTAGTAGTGGTGCTGATAGTAAAATAATAGTGGTGTTGGTAGTAGTGGTGATGGTAGTAGTGGGGATGTAGTGTGGTGATGGTCGTAGTGGTGTTGGTAGTAGTGGTGGAGTTCGTAGGTTGTGATGGTAGTAGTGTGATGGTAGTAGTGGGGTGGTAGTATGTGATGGTAGTGTGGTGATGTAGTAGTGGTGGTGTAGTAGTGGTGGTGGTTAGTGGTGATGGTAGTAGTGGTGATGGTAGTAGTGGTGATGGTAGTAGTGGTGGTGGTAGTCGTGGTGGGTGGTAGTAGTGGTGGTGGTACTTGTGGTGGTGGTATTAGTGGTGATGGTTAGTAGTGGTGTGGTAGTAGTGTGATGGTAGTAATGGTGATGGTAGTAGTGGTGATGGTAGTAGTGGTGGTGTTAGTAGTGGGTGATGGTAGTAGTGGGTGATGGTAGTGTGGTGGTGGATGTAGTGTGGTGTATTAGTAGTGGTGGTGGTAGATGAGGTGGTCGGATGTAGGGTGCTGGTAGTGTGGTGATGGTAGAAATAGTGTGAAGGTTGTATGGTGATGGTAGTAGTGGTGATGGTAGTAAGTGTGATGGTAGTCGTGGGGTTGTAGTAGTGATGGTGGTAGTAGTGGTGGTGGTAGTAGTGGTGATCGGTAGAAGTGGTGATGTAGTAGATGGTGATGGTAGTAGTTGTGATGGAAGTAGTATGCAGGGTAGTAGTGGTGATGGTAGTCGTGGAGATGGGGAGTAGTGGTGGTGGTAGTCGTGGTGGTGGTAGTAGTGATGGTGGTTCGTAGTGGTGATGGAAGTAGTGGTGAGGTAGTAGTGGTGATGGTATCGTCGAGGTGACTGGTAGAGTGGTGATGGTCGTAGTGGTGAAGTTAGTAGTGGTGCTGGTAGTAGTGGTGATGGTAGTAGTGGCTGATGGTAGCTAGTGGTGATGGTAGTTCGTGGTGATGTTCGAAGTGGTGGATCGAGTGATGGTGGTAGAAGTGGTGGTGGTAGTAGTGGTGCATGGTTCGTGTGGTGCAGTACTTTGTGTTAAGGTAGCCCCCCCCCCCCCCCCCTTTGGCGTGTGTGGGTAAGCACCCCCCCCCCCCCCCCCCCCCCCCCCCCCCCCCGCCCCCCCCCCCCCCCCCCCCCACCCCCCCCCCAGACTATCTTGGTGATGGTAGTAGTGGTGAGGGTAGTAGTGGTGATGAAGTAGTGGTGATGGTAGTAGGGTGATAGCGTAGGTGGGAACCACCTAACAGGACTTCACGAGATATGATATGTCACCTTTATTCTGCCTTCCCCCACTACGACCCCTCCTCCCACCACGACACCTTCCCTCCACCACGACCCCTTCCCTCCACCACGACCCCTCCTCCCTCCTCCTACTGCCTCCCCAACCACGACCTCTACCTCCCCATCTCCCCGAAATGCTTTGCATAACGTCATCTGTATCTAAATCCATTGTATATTGTATTTTGTAGAAATAATTATTATTATTATTATTATTATTATTCATTATTATTATTATATTATTATTTTTCTTATTATTATTTTATATATTCTAGTCCTCAACTTGCACTAACCACATTCCCTTCTACTACTGTCGTTATATATGTACCTGACCATGCACAATAAATTCAGCAGTAACGTGGATGGAACAATTCACAACTAACCCACAACGTGGTTGGAACAATTCCCCACTAACCCACAATACAGTAGCTTGAACAATATGCAACTAATCCACAATACAGTGGATGGAACAATTTAAACTAACCCCAAAAAAAAAAAATACCAGTTAGCTGGAACAGTTTTACCAACAAACCCACAATACAGTGGCTGGAACAATTCACAGTTAACCCACAATACAGTAGCTGGAACAATTCATAATTAACCCACAGTACAGTAGCTGGAACAATTTACAACTAACCCACAATACAGTAGCTGGAACAATTCATAATTAACCCACAATACAGTAGCTGGAACAATTCACAGCTAACCTACAATACCATACTTCTCCATGACATCATCTTCGCGAGGCAGTTTTGCAGGCTGGAAGGTGAAGCAGCCAGGTGTGCAGAGTAAGTAGGTGAAGCAGCCAGGTGTGCAGAGTAAGTAGGTGAAGCAACCAGGTGTGCAGAGTAAGTAGGTGAAGCAGCGTGCGAGTTGAAAGGGGAATAACGAAAGTGTCAGTCACTGCTGTTCCAGTTTCATGAGACATCGTGGCCCGGGGGTTTAAGTCGGACTCTTCACTTCTGTGACAGAGTACAAGAAACACAGTTCATACAAGGCAAAGACGCCATGGCCAATAAGTCTAGCCATAGCCGCAACTCCGAGATCCAGAAAGGTTTCAGGATGGACCGTAACGTCATCACATAACATTTCTCTCTTTTTGGCGAAAAGTTTGTATACAAATGCGAGGGACCATGACACATACAGCGCGGCCACCTCAGTCCATGTGTTTGCACACACACATATACATACACATCTAGCCAAGCACGTAAGGAAACAACAGAAAGTGCAAAGGTTTGCAACTAGACTGGTCCTAGAGCTAAGGGGGTATGCCCTACGAGGAGAGGTTAAAAGAAATCGACCTGACGACACTGGAGGACAGGAGAGATAGAAGGTATATGATAAGGGCATACGAAATACTAAGAGGAATCGACAAGGTGGACATAGACAGGATGTTCCAGAGATGGGACACAGAAACAAGGGGTCACAGTTGGAATTTGAAGACACAGATGAACCACAGGGATGTTAGGAAGTATTTCTTCAGTCACAGAGTTGTCGGGAGGTGGAATAGTCTGGGAAGTGTTGTAGTGGGGGCAGGATCCATACATAGCTTTAAGAAGAGGTATGTTAAAGCTCATGGAGCAGGAAGAGTGACCTAGTAGCGATCAGTGAAGAGTCGGAGCCAGGAGCTATGAATCGAATCTTGCAACCACAATTAGGTGAGTACACACACACACACACACACACACACACACACACACACTGCTTGTTGCTCAAGTCCCCACCGCTCTACACCTCATTCACAATCTCCTTGGTACTCCGGTCCCTAGTCCCTACCTGTCTACACCTCAGCCGCACTCTCCTCTCCTGCCTCCTCCCACCCCAGAGTTCTACGCCCTCTTACCGACCTAATAAATACAAACTAAATACATAAGACCTCGCGGCTTGTGGGAAATTCTTCTCTTCACATTCAAAATAGTGAACAGTACTTAAATGCTGCGAGGGAATTGCTGTGGAGGATGAACGGGGCGTAAGAGGCCATTAGCAGCATGCGGGTTTAGGGAACAGTGTGGGTGGGAGAGGTGGCAACAGCTGGAAGGTTATACATGGTATGGCGATACCAAGACTGAAGAAGCTACTCATGGCGACAGGTTTCCTTTAATAAATGACCTGAACTGTACACAAGCGTCGCTTTCCGAAAGATCTGTGAGATGGATGAAGGTTGGCGCAGCTGACAGGTGGTGAAAAAAAAATCCTACTTGATAAAGCCTCATATAGGTGCACGTTTTACTAATAAAGGTCTCCACATGCTCTATGTGTGTGTGTGTGTGTATGTTCTTTTACCAAGAGTTGGGGGACGGGGTGAGTGCAGGAAAGGACGGGGGGGGGGAACAAGGACGACAACAACAGCAGCCAACACACGCCCGGACACTGACCTTGGGCCGACCCTGAAAACCCAGCGCCAACAATCGATAAACTCTCCTCGTCGTCTCATTCGCTTTCGTCCTTTCCCGTTTCCACTCGCCAAACAGGAATTCACTTTCTCCCACCAGAGTAACTCTGTGAACAGCCAGAGATAAGGTGAGAGAGATACATGACAAAGCAAAATAAATGCCACCGAGTTTTGATGACCGTGCGAAGGTGATGCGAGGTACGAATTTCCAGTGAAGAGGAAATGGAGGCTGTCTGGGCTGTAGGGTGAGGGTCCTGGGGGTTCCTCTTCCTCTCTGTTCCTGCTGGGGCCTTCTGTTGTTCCCCCACCAGTGGCAGCAGGTGGGTGGTTTCTGGACGGCACGTGACCACCCCTGGCTCTCTACAGACCCTCGGGACAATCTCCTTCAGCCTCCCAGCATCTCAAGATGTAGGTGCTGCAGAAGGCTGCGAAACACACAGCCTCCTGTTTCTAGAGCAGACTTGCCGTGGGGTTGAGTTCCTCTCACGGAATTGTTTAAAGTCATCTCATTATGATCTATCGAGTCACGCAGTAAATTCTAATCAATAAAAGGGAGGTTGACATCCCAGTTACAGCCAGTCAGTAGGACAGGCCACACTAATGGTGTTATTTAATTATGTTAACCAAGCTACACATTCATTGTTGAGTGTCAAAACAATGAATGGTCAGTCATTCATCTCCTTTTCCAAAACTACTACCGTTCAGTTGTATTGATACCACAGGTACCTTGAATACGCTCAATACAACACGCGTCATACACAGTCATACACTCGTCATAATCCCTTCCACTTTCGTATCCACGTTTCTCTTCTCCACATTACTCTCAAACTGACGAACTTATCTCACGAAGAGTTCAATTAAGTTAGCTAATTGCCGCCCAACTTAATAAAAGGCTTGACAATAGAGTTGTAAGACGTGGTACGAACAATGGATATAACATTCCCCAGGTTCTAACCAGTCTTGGTCAGGCAACATCCGATAATGCTCACACCAATATTGCTTAAATAGCAACGCTCATCTTGCCGAATAAGGCAAGCGAAAATTTGTGTATACAATAATTTCGATAAAAAATCATTCTGAACCTAACGAAAAAATATATTTCATGTGTTTATTATTAAATTATTGTAAACTTATCTAAAATATATTTAGTTTGATTAGGCTAAACTAAATTGCGCTTGTTATAATAAGGTTAGGTAAGTTTTGTAGGGTTCTTATAATACAAAATTATTAACTTTTACATTAACATAAATGAAAAAATATATCTTCAAACGTATAACAGAAAATTTTGGAAAGGACTTAATTTTAAGCGAGTTCTTAATAATTGACCAATTTTACCTATTCGGTACGACACACACATACAGATACACACACACACACACACACACACACACACACACACACACACACACACACACACACACACACACACACACACACACACACACACACACACACACACACACACAGTGTTAGCTATAGTTACATACACAGAATCGCAATTATTCGTGATTAGGAAATATTATTTGTTGTGCAGATCGTAGGTGCTCTTAGTAATTCCCTTGTTCCTTGCCCTCCGCCACCGGCGTCCCCATAACTAGCCACGTGTTGCACGATGAGGGGAGAAGAGAGGATGGAGAGAGAGACGGAAATAAAGAGAAGGGAAAATCGGGTAATGACAGATCAGTAGAGAAAAACAGCAATGCCTGGTCATGTGAAATATTTGAGTGTCAGGGAGTGCCAATCTAAGCAGCAGCACATGTTTATATGGCTCTGTGTGGCACCACTTGTTTGATGTGCTTATTGGTAGCCCTCTAAGTGGCACTAGTCACTAGTCACATATATATGTGCAGACCTAGGTGTAGGCCTAAGTGTAGGCCTAGGTGTAGACTTAGGGTGTAGACCTAGGTGTACACCTAGGGAGTAGACCTAAGTCTACGCCCTAGCTAGCACCATAACTGGTACCATAACCAGCTCCATTATAACTAGCACCATAGCTAGCGCCATAACCAGCACCATTATAACTAGCACCATAACTAACACCATTAAAACCAGAACCATTATAACCTGCACCATAACCAGCATCACCATAACTAGCACCATAACCAGCATCACCATAACCAGTACCATAACTAGCACCACCACCACCAGCGCCACTACAAGACAACGACCCTTGACCTTTTCCAGGAAGAAAGTTGTACACTGAGGCTGTGACCTTGTTTCTCCTGACGCCAGTGACCTTTGTGTTTACTTGACTCATTCAGGTTAATAATCCTCACCCCCTTAATCCTCTTAATCCCCTTAAGCTCCCCTTAACTCATAGTTAATAGTAACTGGACCTTTGCTGGAAGGTGAAGCTGTTGTACCAGACGAACCATTAATGTAATACTGGACGATATTCTTATTGTTCTACTGAAGTCTCTCAGTTGACACTACTGAAGTCTCCCAGTTGACACTACTGAAGTCTCTCAGTTGACACTACTGAAGTCTCCTCAGTTGACACTACTGAAGTCTCTCAGTTGACACTACTGAAGTCTCCCAGTTGACACTACTGAAGTCTCTCAGTTGACACTACTGAAGTCTCCCAGTTGACACTACTGAAGTCTCTCAGTTGACACTACTGAAGTCTCTCAGTTGACACTACTGAAGTCTCCCAGTTGACACTACTGAAGTCTCTCAGTTGACACTACTGAAGTCTCTCAGTTGACACTACTGAGATGTGTCTCCCCAGTTGACACTACTGAAGTCTCCCAGTTGACACTACTGAAGTCTCCCCAGTTGACACTACTGAAGTCTCTCAGTTGACACTACTGAAGTCTCTCAGTTGACACTACTGAAGTCTCCCCCGTTGACACTACTGAAGTCTCCCAGTTGACACTACTGAAGTCTCCCAGTTGACACTACTGAAGTCTCTCAGTTGACACTACTGAAGTCTCCAGTTGACACTACTGAAGTCTCCCAGTTGACACTACTGAAGTCTCCCAGTTGACACTACTGAAGTCTCCCAGTTGACACTACTGAAATCTCCAGTTTACACTACTGAAGTCTCCCAGTTGACACTACTGAAGTCTCCAGTTGACACTACTGAAGTCTCCCAGTTGACACTACTGAAGTCTCCAGTTGACACTACTGAAGTCTCTCAGTTGACACTACTGAAGTCTCTCAGTTGACACTACTGAAGTCTCTCAGTTGACACTACTGAAGTCTCCCAGTTGACAATACTGAAGTCTCCTCAGTTGACACTACTGAAGTCTCTCAGTTGACACTACTGAAGTCTCTCAGTTGACACTACTGAAGTCTCCCAGTTGACACTACTGAAGTCTCCCAGTTGACACTACTGAAGTCTCCCAGTTGACACTACTGAAGTCTCTCAGTTGACACTACTGAAGTCTCCCAGTTGACACTACTGAAGTCTCCCAGTTGACACTACTGAAGTCTCCCAGTTGACACTACTGAAGTCTCCCAGTTGACACTACTGAAGTCTCCCAGTTGACACTACTGAAGTCTCCCAGTTGAACTACTGAAGTCTCTCAGTTGACACTACTGAAGTCTCCCAGTTGACACTACTGAAGTCTCCCAGTTGACACTACTGAAGTCTCCCAGTTGACACTACTGAAGTCTCCCAGTTGACACTACTGAAGTCTCCCAGTTGACACTACTGAAGTCTCCCAGTTGACACTACTGAAGTCTCCCAGTTGACACTACTGAAGTCTCCCAGTTGACACTACTGAAGTCTCCCAGTTGACACTACTGAAGTCTCCCAGTTGACACTACTGAAGTCTCCAGTTGACACTACTGAAGTCTCCCAGTTGACACTACTGAAGTCTCCCAGTTGACACTACTGAAGTCTCCCAGTTGACACTACTGAAGTCTCCCCAGTTGACACTACTGAAGTCTCCCAGTTGACACTACTGAAGTCTCCCAGTTGACACTACTGAAGTCTCCAGTTGACACTACTGAAGTCTCCCAGTTGACACTACTGAAGTCTCCCAGTTGACACTACTGAAGTCTCCCAGTTGACACTACTGAAGTCTCCCAGTTGACACTACTGAAGTCTCCCAGTTGACACTACTGAAGTCTCCAGTTGACACTACTGAAGTCTCCCAGTTGACACTACTGAAGTCTCCCAGTTGACACTACTGAAGTCTCCCAGTTGACACTACTGAAGTCTCCCAGTTGACACTACTGAAGTCTCCAGTTGACACTACTGAAGTCTCCCCAGTTGACACTACTGAAGTCTCCCAGTTGACACTACTGAAGTCTCTCAGTTGACACTACTGAAGTCTCCCAGTTGACACTACTGAAGTCTCCCAGTTGACACTACTGAAGTCTCTCAGTTGACACTACTGAAGTCTCCCAGTTGACACTACTGAAGTCTCTCAGTTGACACTACTGAAGTCTCCCAGTTGACACTACTGAAGTCTCTCAGTTGACACTACTGAAGTCTCCAGTTGACACTACTGAAGTCTCCCAGTTGACACTACTGAAGTCTCTCAGTTGACACTACTGAAGTCTCCCAGTTGACACTACTGAAGTCTCCCAGTTGACACTACTGAAGTCTCCCAGTTGACACTACTGAAGTCTCCCAGTTGACACTACTGAAGTCTTCTCCAGTTTGACACTACTGAAGTCTCCCAGTTGACACTACTGAAGTCTCCCAGTTGACACTACTGAAGTCTCCCAGTTGACACTACTGAAGTCTCTCAGTTGACACTACTGAAGTCTCCCAGTTGACACTACTGAAGTCTCCCAGTTGACACTACTGAAGTCTCCCAGTTGACACTACTGAAGTCTCCCAGTTGACACTACTGAGTCTCCAGTTGACACTACTGAAGTCTCCAGTTGACACTACTGAAGTCTCCCAGTTGACACTACTGAAGTCTCCCAGTTGACACTACTGAAGTCTCTCAGTTGACACTACTGAAGTCTCCCAGTTGACACTACTGAAGTCTCTCAGTTGACACTGCTGAAGTCTCTCAGTTGACACTACTGAAGTCTCTCAGTTGACACTACTGAAGTCTCCCAGTTGACACTACTGAAGTCTCTCAGTTGACACTACTGAAGTCTCTCAGTTGACACTACTGAAGTCTCTCAGTTGACACTACTGAAGTCTCCCAGTTGACACTACTGAAGTCTCCCAGTTGACACTACTGAAGTCTCCCAGTTGACACTACTGAAGTCTCTCAGTTGACACTACTGAAGTCTCCCAGTTGACACTACTGAAGTCTCTCAGTTGACACTACTGAAGTCTCCCAGTTGACCACTAACTTGAATGTCTCTCAGTTGACACTACTGAAGTCTCCCAGTTGACACTACTGAAGTCTCTCAGTTGACACTACTGAAGTCTCCCAGTTGACACTACTGAAGTCTCCCAGTTGACACTACTGAAGTCTCCCAGTTGACACTACTGAAGTCTCCCAGTTGACACTACTGAAGTCTCTCAGTTGACACTACTGAAGTCTCCAGTTGACACTACTGAAGTCTCCCAGTTGACACTACTGAAGTCTCCCAGTTGACACTACTGAAGTCTCCAGTTGACACTACTGAAGTCTCCCAGTTGACACTACTGAAGTCTCCCAGTTGACACTACTGAAGTCTCTCAGTTGACACTACTGAAGTCTCCCAGTTGACACTACTGAAGTCTCCCAGTTGACACTACTGAAGTCTCTCCAGTTGACACTACTGAAGTCTCCCAGTTTGACACTACTGAAGTCTCCCAGTTGACACTTACTGAAGTCTCCAGTTGACACTACTGAAGTCTCCCAGTTGACACTACTGAAGTCTCTCAGTTGACACTACTGAAGTCTCCCAGTTGACACTACTGAAGTTTTCTCAGTTGACACTACTGAAGTCTCCCAGTTGACACTACTGAAGTCTCCAGTTGACACTACTGAAGTCTCTCAGTTACCTACTGAGTCCCCAGTTCAATACTGAAGTCTCCCAGTTGACACTACTGAAGTCTCCTCAGTTGACACTACTGAAGTCTCCCAGTTGACACTACTGAAGTCTCTCAGTTGACACTACTGAAGTCTCTCAGTTGACACTACTGAAGTCTCCCAGTTGACACTACTGAAGTCTCTCAGTTGACACTACTGAAGTCTCCCAGTTGACACTACTGAAGTCTCTCAGTTGACACTACTGAAGTCTCCCAGTTGACACTACTGAAGTCTCCCAGTTGACACTACTGAAGTCTCCCAGTTGACACTACTGAAGTCTCCCAGTTGACACTACTGAAGTCTCCCAGTTGACACTACTGAAGTCTCCCAGTTGACACTACAGAGTCTCCAGTTGACACTACTGAAGTCTCCCAGTTGACACTACTGAAGTCTCCCAGTTGACACTACTGAAGTCTGCCAGCTCAGGCTGACACTACTGAAGTCTCCCAGCTCAGACTGACACTAATGAAGTCTCCCAGCTCAGGCTGACACTACTGAAGTCTCCCAGCTCAGGCTGACATATTTTAGTACTATGCGACTCATCCTGTGTGATGGGAACTGACAGGGATACACAGCTAGCTTTTGTTCCTACTCTGTAATATAGAATAGTGTGGCAGCACACTGCTGATGTATCCAGTTTTGTAAAGATCTTGGGTAGCATTTTCAGCTGTCAGTCAAGCTCTCAGTCAAACCGGGTTATGAGGTCACTGAGCTGACACCTGCCAGTCAAGTTGGTAATGAGGTCAATAAACTGACACCTGTCAGTCAAGCTGGGTTATAAGGTCACTGAGCTGACACCTATCAGTCAAGCTGAGTTATGAGGTCACTGAGCTGACAGCTGTCAGTCAAGCTGGGTTATAAGGTCACTAAACTAGCACCTGTCAGTCAAGCTGAGTTATGAGGTCACTGAGCTGACACCTGTCAGTCAAGCTAAGTTATGAGGCCACTGAAATGACACCTGTCAGAAACAGGTTCGATCCGAGGAGTAAAATCGATCTGTTCCTGGGATCATTTGTTTAACACTCTCGCTGAAGGTCGGAAACTGTCATCAGTCTCAGACTCAACTTTGTTAAAAGTTTTGCACTCTGGCAGCGCTGTTATTCTAATCTTTCTGCCCTTCACACGTCAGGTAAGAACCAAATCTTCCAGACTTGACTCTCTCATCGCGGGTTCTAACCCCACCCGTGGTATGGTTTTTTCCAGGCTTCTTAAAGCGTCTTTCTCCTTTAATATTTCTTTCCCGACCTGGAAGGCCTGGTCAATGACCGGGCCGAGGGGGCGATGACCCCCAGTTACTGATGGCAGTTATAATATATATCTCACTTTCAAGGATCACAACAGTGCCACGATCACAAGTGCAAAGAAAATGATAGGATGGATAATGAGAACGTTCAAAACGAGAGATGCCAAGCCCATGATGATCCTTTTCAAATCACTTGTTCTCTCTAGGCTGGAATACTGCTGTACATTAACATCTCCATTCAAAGCAGGTGAAATCGCAGATCTAGAGAGTGTACAGAGATCCTTTACTGCACGTATAAGTTCTGTCAAGCACCTTAACTACTGGAACGCTTGGAAGCACTTGACTTGTACTCGTTGGAACGCAGGAGGGAGAGATATATCATAATCTACACTTGGAAAATCCTGGAAGGAATGGTCCCGAATCTGCACACAGAAATCACTCCCTACGAAAGTAAAAGACTGGGCAGGCGATGCAAAATACCCCCAATTAAAAGTAGGGGCGCCATTGGTACACTATGAGAAAATACCATAAGTGTCTGGGGCCCAAGACTGTTCAACAGCCTCCCACCAAGCATCAGAGGGATTACCAATAAACCCCTGGCTGCCTTCAAGAGAGAGCTGGACAGTGCCGGATCAGCCGGGCTGTGGTTCGTACGTTGGACTGCGTGAGGCCAGCAGTAACAGCCTGGTTGATCAGGCCCTGATCTACCGGGAGGCCTGGTCGTGGACCGGGCCGCGGGGGCGTTGATCCCCAGAATAACCTCCAGGTAGACTCCAGGTAAGGACACTCAATGTGTGAGCTGAGTGCGCTACCAACTCAGCAGGGGGACACACTAGGGAAGACGACCTACCTGAAAGAGGCGCTGAGTTGGGCCCAGACAGCAGTGGACGTCACCAGAAAGCAGCAGCAGCACGTAGTAGTTAAAATCCATGGGGAATCCATCCGGTTATCCAAGAACGTCAGTCAGCACACCCAATACTTGTGTTAACTGACCGTTGGGTAACGTGGCGAGAATGTTAACATGTAATCCACACGTGGATTAGCGGTCAGACACCCGTTAAGCCGCGCAAGCGACGCCAACACACTGAGGAGAGAGAGATTAATTTAGTGAGTCACTCAGGCTGACGAATCATCCTCTTGTAATCCACCCGTGAGCCACTCAAGGTCACCAACCATACACTCTTGTAACCTGTAATGCACGCAAGGTCACTGTAATGCACACAGGATCATTGTAATGCACGCAAGGTCACTGGTATCCGGTCAGTAGAAAGACACGGAGTTGTACACTACAAGCACCATCTTCATCGTGCAAAAGAAAAATAATGAGAGGAAGAGAGGGAGAAAGAGAGAGAGGGGGGAAGAGAAAGAGTGGGGAAGGGGAGACAGAGAGTGGAGGAAGAGAGAGAGAGAGAGAGAGAGAGAGAGAGGGAGGAAGATAAAAGTGGAGGAGGAGGAGGAGAAGGAGGCCAGAGCGCCACCTCCGGTCATCAGCTGGTTGATCAGGTCAATAAACACATCTCGAATATGTCGTTTCTGTGTTCACATATACTATGGCTCTTCTGTGATGTCGTCCCCCACAGAGGTCGACGACCTCTGCATCACACGTTCACACAGAGGCACGCACACACGTTCACGCGCGCACACACACACTTGCAACAGCACCTGCAACACGCGTCGGGTCACCGCCGCAAATTCGCGTACTCTGAATGCCTCTAAAGTCGCGGTCTCACATGGTGTGTGTGTGTGTGTGTGTGTGTGTGTGTGTGTGTGTGTGTGTGTGTGTGTGTGGGCCGGTGTGAGGGAGGGTGCACGCTGGTGGTGGTAGGGGAACGCCTGCTGGGGGACAGGAGCTGGAGGAGGTTGCCTCGGGGAGGAGGAGGAGGAGCAAAGGAGGGGAAAGAGGGGGCGCGCTTTTCCCCCCAACCTCTCTCTCTCTCGCCTCCACCCCACCCCCAACACCGGCACTCACCACCCCTTCCCCTCGTTTCTGTTCGGATCAGCTGGTACACGTCAAATGGAAGCCTGTGTGCTTGCCTTCCCCCTCCCTCCTGTATCCTCTTTCCTGTCCTTCCTATTCTCTCTCTCTCCCCATGTTCACCTTCTCTCACTTATTTTTACCTCTGTGATCTCCTCCCCGTCACACGCACTCTTTCTGTTTCTAGTATTGTCACTCTGTGGGTTAACATGTGTTCTCGACACCCTTGGCCGAGTGCACCGCTGAGTGCAAGCACTCGGTGAGAAGAAACAAGAGGCCAACACACCCCACCACTTCCCAACGCACTCTACACTCTCAGTGCTCAGGTTCGACAACACTTCTGCCTGGGGGGGTAGAAACAAATTAATTTGTATTGCTGCTTGCTGGCGGCGAAGAGCAACTGAAGTTCTCAGGGGAAACGAGCAAAAAAAATTTCGCTATTTCCATTTTCTATCAACGTTACAACTGGCTTCAGCTGGAGAAGGAAGACGGAGCGTGTGAGTGTGCCAGGGCAGGTTACTACCAAAATTGAGAGTGTACTCACTTATTGGGGGTTGCCAGGGGTCGTGCCTCGGCGCCTGCCTGCCTGCGTGTACTCACCTATTTGTACTCACCTAGTTGTGGTTACAGGGGTCGATTCACATTGTGTGTGTGGGGTTTTGGTGGTTGTGGGGTGTGTGTGTGTGTGTGTGTGTGTGTGGTGTGGTGTGGTGTGTGTGTGTGTGAAGAACCTTACATTATAAAACACAGTCTCAACAAAACATTGTTTTCCTTCCTTCATCATTCCTTTATCCTCATTTTCTCTATTTTCCTTTTTCTGCCAACACTTGAAACCTCTGACTTTTTTTTTTATCTTGATTTTCGTATTTTCAATATTTTTCTACATTACAGGATGGGAAGTAATTTTCTATCATATAAATTAAGACCTAACATTTATCAAAATTAACCTGCATCTTTTGACTTCTTCACAGATAATATTAATCTTTCTGAATCCTCTTGAAGCTTCCTCTTGCCTTCCTCTGAATTCGTCAGCTATTTTTTTTTACATCATTAGCTATTTATTTCCTCTTCTATGCTATTGATGCAGAGTGTGAGTTGCAAAGGACTCATTACAGACCCCTGTGAGATGCCACCTGTGACCAACCCACATTTTGTTTTCGCTCGTAATGTAATGTATCACTTGTGTGTATGTCAGTTACGTCTTGAGCCAGGCGACAACTATATTTGTCACTTTTACTGATGGTATATAATACCGACAAATTGAAGAATAAGACACATGTGTCACTCTTGGGTATCTTTGCTACCGACACATGTGTGTCTGCTTCACCCTCCGCCACTGATACAGACGAATATAACACTCGTAGCAGAAGGAGTAATTTTTACGGTGATCAGTTCCTCGGCCTTGATATTACGTAAGATTTTTACAGCCAGAAACAAAGGTATGCGGCAATAAAGACACGTAAGATATCTAACTATTGTCACCTGTTACTCGAGTCACCTGTGTGTTCACCTTCTCTCTGTTTTCCCTTTCTGGCTCTTTTAGCCTCTCTCTCTCTCTCTCTCTCTCTCTCTCTCTCTCTCTCTCTCTCTCTCTCTCCCTCCCATCTCTCTCTCTCTCTCTTCTCTCTCTCTCTTTTCTCCCCTTTTTCCTCTCTCTCTCTCTCTCTCTCTCTCTCTCTCTCTCTCTCTCTCTCTCTCTCTCTCTCTCTCTCTCTCTCTCTCTCTCTCTCTCTCTCTCCTCTCTCTCTTCATCCTCTCCCCTCTCTCCCTCTCTCCCCTCCTCTCTCTCTCTCTTCTCTCTCTCTTCTCCTCTCCTCTCTTTCCTCTCTCTCTCCTTCTCTCTCTCTCTCATCTCTCTCTCTCTCTCTCTCTCTCTCTCTCTCTCCTCTCTCTCTCTCTCTCTCTTCTCTCTCTCCTCTCTCTTTCTCTCTCTCTCTCTCTCTCTCTCCTCTCTCTCTCTCTCTCTCTCTCTCTCCCTCTCTCTCATCTCTCTCCCCTCTCTCTCTCTCTCCCTCTCTTCTCTCTCTTTCTCTCTCTCCTCTCTCCCCTCTTTTTCTCTCTCTCTCTCTCTCTCTCTCTCTCTCTCTCTCTCTACCTCTCTCTCTCTCCTCTCTCTCCCTCTCTCTCCTCTCTCTCTCTCTCTCTTTTCTCTCTTTTTTCTCTCTCTCCTCTCTCTCTCTCTCTCTCTCTTTTCTTCTCTCTCTCTCCTCTCCCCTCTCTCTCTCTCTCTCTCTCTCTCTTCTCTCTCCCCTCTCTTCTCTCCTTTTCTTTTCTCTCTCTCTCCCCTCCCTCTCTCTCTCTCTCTCCTCTCTCTCTCTCTCTCTCTCTGCGTTTTTATCGCAGTGTGAATTTCACTCTACTTAATCGTTCCTCAGTTTTCGTTTTACTGTTACGACCACAAACTTGTATCAATGAGCTTTATGGTATTTAACTGTAAAGACATTTCTCTCACAAGAGACTTTGTTAATTCATCAGGGACTGTATCAATTCATCAGGGACTGTATCAGTTCATCAGGGACTTCATCAATTCATCAAGGACTGTATCAATTCATCAAGGACTGTATTAACTCATCAGGGACTGTATCAGCTCATCAGGGACTTTATCAATTCATCAAGGACTGTATTAACTCATCAGGGACTGTATCAGCTCATCAGGGACTTTATCAATTCATCAAGGACTGTATTAACTCATCAGGGACTGTATCAGTTCATCAGGGACTTTATCAATTCATCAAGGATTGTATTAATTCATCAGGGACTGTATCAATTCATCACGGACTGTATAAATTCATCACGGACTGTATCAATTCGTCAGGGACATTATCAGTTCACCAGGGACTTAATCAATTTATCAGGGACGTGATCAGCTCGCCAGGGACTCCATATATTCAGGTAAATTGTGGGCGAGACCACTTCACAATATAGTACCATAACCAGCACTGTGTATCTTATTTCCACACTGTCGGTACAGTGAACGAGGCTTGAATACAGACCTTAAAGGGGAAATCGAACCGTTTTACTGTCATGTATAGCGTGGGGTATAAAGTTGGTCCTCCTACCTGCTAGGCTCACGATTCGAGTCCCCGTTCATTCTTCTGTTTATTCAAAAAGGGGCTTTTATTTAACATAAGAAAAATAAATTTAGCCGAAATAATGTGAAATTGTGTTATGTAACTATATGAAGCAACAGAGGAGGTGAGACCCGCGTCCACTGTGACGAGAACCACAAGTGTGATCACCCCACCACGCCAGCTGTCACTGGTGATATATTGGTAGTGGTGTCAACCTCCGATCCTTTTACGTATTTTTGTTTTTCAGCCTGTGAGTTGTTCCTACGGTAAGGCAATTATTCTGGCTGGACAGCCAACTTAGATACATATACACATGCACATACACACTCGTACATAAACACATACATACTCAAACACACACAAACACAGAGATAGACACACACAGATGAATCAAAGGGATGTTGGGAAGTATTTCTTTAGTCACAGAGTTGTCAGGAAGTGGAATAGTCTGGCAAGTGACGTAGCGGGACCAGGAGCTGTGACTCGACCCTGCAGCCACAAATAGATGAGTACACACACGCACACACACACACACACAACACACACACACACACACACACACACACACACACACACACACACACACACACACACACACACACACACATCATCCACGTCCTTTAAGGAGGTCATTCACTCTGTCTTGCAGGTTGATACTCTCACAGACCACCAGGCCACTCACACCCAGACCTTAAGAACCCCAGATCACTCTCACACAGACCTCCGGACAACCAGATCACTCTCACCCAGATCATCAGATCACCAGACCACTCATATAGACCACCAGACCACTCAAACAGACCTACAGGCCACTCTCACACAGACCTTCAAATCCCCAGATCACTCTCACCCAGACCTTAAGAACCTCAGATACTCTCACACAAACTTTTAAAACCCAGACCATCAGACCACCAGACCACTAGACCACTCTCACCAGAGGGAGCGATAGAGAGAGAGAGATAGAGATGTCAGCATAGTTGCTGATCCCTGTATTCCCAGTATTATATAGCATAGCATTTTAGATCACCCCTGTGCTTTAGACACGAGATCCCTCGTAGGCCTTTGGCTTTGTGTGACGTCATAGGGATACACATGGGCAGTGATCCCCCTGTCCCGTCCTCACTCGGCGGCAGACCTACAAGACGTGAACAGGCTTGGCACCGGGCCCTCCATCTCTCATCTCAGTCTGACAATATATTTACCATCCTACAAGTGTGTCTACTTTCAACCACGATATCTCCATTTAAGACCCTTACGATAAATGGTGACAGCGGTGACCCTGTAATTCTGACGATTACAGCGATTTCTGGAGATAAAGTTGTCGACCAGCAAGACGGCCATTTCGCGTTACCATAGCCTACCGAGGTTCACCCCATCCAGCTACCTCAAGCAGCTACTCTACCAGCTTCTACAAAAATTCACTGGTAAAGTCTCTTTATATTAGTGGTTATCTTCTTTGCATTACTCCCGAGGGTTGACCCGAGTTTGCAAAATAAGCCGCTTCCAGTCTGTGGGGGGGGAGTCAGTACACCCGAGCCCAGTCCAGCCTACCCTTTACTCCATCCAATTATTTTGCCTGCCAAGCCAGCTTCAACCCCTGCTGTGCTCCTCGTGTGAAGTTATCAAGCTATTCTGTGTGAAGGGTTAAGATAAGCCAGCTAGCAACTAACCCAGTGTCTTACCCCAGTACTCAAGCAAGCCCATGACTAGCCTTCATCGCTTGGGGATTCTAGTTCCAAGCATTCTGAGGGGCTCCTTTCACCTTGTGGTGTTTGTAGTATTTCGTGGGTTTCTTCTAACCCACCGCTTAGAATTATCTTCGCCGGCAGTGTGGGTTTTTTTCAGTGGGGCTTACGACGTTCAACCCATAAGCCCAGCCACTCACGATCACGTGTGTCGGCACCATTGCCGGTCTCAGACGCCTCGCTCAGCCATTACCCAAAAACCCAACTACAGTCGGCCATACAACTCACCTACCTCATCATTTGTTTTGGTGCACTGCTAAGGGTTGTAGCACCATATTTTAAGGACCACAAGGGGTCAAGAGCTAGAGAGTGGCGCGCCATCTTTAAAAGCCTCCTGTGTGTTGTCTCTCGCCGATTTAAGTGCAATTCTACGATCATCTGTGCAGAGGACAGCAGCAAGACGATAAAAACAATCCATCAATCTCATTTTTTTTAAAGTGTTACAGCTATAATATTATTTTTTTTAGAGACATTTGCGAGGGGTTGAGACATTTCTTTTGTGTTCCCAGTGAATTTTTCTCTTATGACATTCAGTGACTCTTGATCAACTCAGTGTTTATCATGTACTGATTGCATAAATTTTTTAATCTCCTTAATTCAGTGTTAATTTTCGTGCATTATTTTATATCTGTTGGTTGTGTACTTTTTTATACACTTGAAGTAAGTACTTAGTTTTTCCCTTTTTGTTGTGTGTGCAACATATGAGCAATATAGAACTTGTGTTTAAACTTCAGAATTCCAGTGTATTAACTCAGTAAATTTTCACCTCATATTCTGCATCACAACTCAGTGTTGTCTGTTATTTTTTTCTTCCCAGCATTTGTGTAATTTTATTATTTTTTTTTCCCTGTGTGTTGAACATTCTTGTGTTCATATTCCTTTATTCAGCCAGTGTTTAATTTGTCTTATTTCCACAGACAATAGTGCCAATTTTTTTAAATCCCGCAAGAGCTCGTATTTACAAAATTTTTCACACCATCAAGTTTCATTGCAAGAAAATTCTAGTACTGTGTTCATGTTGATGTGTTTGTGTCCTGCATCTCTGTAAGTGTTGTATTCCCCTTTTTTTTGTGTGTTTTAAACACCTATATTTTTCATATTTTATTGAACAAATTCACCTTAGTGCAATTTTTAAGTTCTCCTTCTAAAGTAAATTGTTCCTTTGCTTGTTGTTTAAGTGCAGTTAAGAGTTAAAGTGTTTATTCCTTGATATATTTCTTTTCTTGTGTGTTATAATTTATTATTGCACATTGACTCATTTTGCAATAAAATTTTTGTGCAAATATGTGTTGCTATTAAAGTTTTTCTTGCAGAAAATTTTATGCAGTGTTGTGCAATACAGTTTATTACAGTGCAGTTTCTTATGCTCTGTTCTGTCCATAGTAATTTTATTCTGTCTGTCATTTTATTTTTTTTTAATTCAGTGAATTGTGTGTTTGTTTTAATTTTGCACAAGTTTATTGAGTCCATTTTATTATTTTATTGTGTAATTTTCCTTGTTGCATTGAAAGTAAAGACAACTCACTGTGCCATTTATTCAATTTAAAGTAAAAGTTTTAGCATATTAGATTTGAGCAAAGTACAAGCTCTCTTTATTTTCAGTGTTTTTCTAAGTTGCATATTCTTCTTGTGTGAGTTTCTTTTCTTACTGTGTAACTTGTCAAAATTTTTTAAATTTCTTATGCAGAATAGTTAAGCATTTTCTTCCATTTAAGCTTAAATTTTGTCATTCTCTCCACTTTCTTGACTTATGCCCTTCATATTTTCACTGAGAAAAATGTCCCAGTCATTTTTGAATGTTCACTTTGTGTATCATTCCAGTCAAAGTCAATATGAATCAGTCCCCCAGTACCAACATTCCTTACTGACTGAAAGACAATACCTAGCCCTTGAGCAATGTGTTTGTTCTCACAGCTTGTACTGAGATTTGTTAAAGTGCTGCGAAATGTGAAGTTCAGATTAAGTTCCTATAGATCCGTGAATTACTTTTTTAACGTAGCCGAGCGGTCAGGCACTAGTAATTCTGTCATTCCCATCTGTGTTCCCCCTATACCTTCAGACTTGCAGGATAGTGTTCCGTTGCCTCAAGTGTCCGGGGACACTCAGACTGCCTTTGAGTGCCAGCCTATCCCTGCAATGACTGCTAGTTCGAGTAGTAGTTTCGCCACAGGGGATGCCTTGTCAGAAAACGATTACTTGCAACTAGTAATGCCATCTCTTGTTGATGTGACATGCTGTCCCGCAGAAAGACGTCTCTGTTACAGCAAGTGTTCTCACTAGAGTGTCTGTTGTTGTTCCTTGTGTTTCAGATGGTGATCCCATCCTAGTTGACAGTAATCATGCATTTTAAGAAGTTATTTCTCGAGTAACTTCACATGTTTAACGTTTTTAAGTGTATTTCTTTATAGCTGATACCTCGTGTCACTGTGTGCGACTCAGATTGAATATCAGCATTGTTCACCGTGTTTTTCTTTCTCCTGTGCTTGCAGTTGAGATAGTAGATTCGTCTCCCTTGCTCATATGCGTGTTAGCGTTAATTTTTTCAAACCGGGGGGGGGTCATCCACTCCACCGAGTTTGTTCTTTCCTCCAGTAAGGAAGAACTGATACCTTTATTCCAGAACAAACAGCCTACTGGAAGGGTTTAGCCAGATGGGCCTTGGGCTATCCAAGAGTTCAATCCCACTTTTGAAAATTTACCTGGCAGTCAAATGTAGTCGCAGATGCTTTACGCGACACGTTAGTGTAGTTACTGCAGATCCCCCCATTTAAATGTCGAGGTTGTCAGAAAATTCCCAAAGAACCGATCCCTTGTGTTCTGGTGTGATTCGATTCCTGCTCCCGGAAGATCTTATTCTTACTGTGAAGCCACCAGTACCCATTAGTGACTTTGTACGAGCCAAGAATACTGTATCGAATAGTCGAGTTGAGTACTCCTAGCAAAACAGTTAGTAATTCCACAGTCACTAGTGATTGTAGTTGTATCTTTTGTAGATACTCGTTCAGATCTCTCTCAGTCAAGGCATGTGTTTTGCCATTGCAGAGGAATTCGATCCTCCCAGAGATGATAACCATTCTGCATACGTAAACCTTACCCTCGCAGAATTGGGTTTAAGTGTAAACAGCCTGCATAATTAGATTTTCCGAGATGAATGAATTTGTCAAAGTGTGTTTTTTATTAGCTGTTCAGTTGTCAGAAATTTTCCCTGTTCACGTTCCCTCCGTATTCTGAGAATTAACAGTCTAGATTTGGTGTGCACCGAATCTGCCTTTCTGTTAAACCCTTCTTTGTATATAATTATTCTTCCTCAGAATCCGTAGAGTGCATGAATACAGATCGATCGATCAATTCCATCCATATTGATAATGATTTGTTCTTATTTGTTTTGTAATGATTACGTTAACACCCATTACGTCAAAATCATGTTGTACCACCATTAGTTCTAAGTTATATATGCATTTGTTATTGTATAGAATCAGCCCAGATCCGCCTTGCCTGTTCAGCCTATAGTATAGTAGTGTATGTCGGACGACATACGTAACATGACCGAGCTGTCGCATAGGCTGATCCCTGATCCCGATTATATAGCATAGCATTTAGTACATCCCTTTTAACAAGGCCCCGGGCCTTTTGGCTTTGTGACGCTGGATCCTGGGGGGTGATCCCCCTGCCCGTCTCACTCGGCGGCCCGACTAAAAAGACGTGAAAAGCTGGGACCGGGCCCATCTCCATCCAGCGACAATTAAAATTTCCTCCTACAAGGTGTCTACTTTCAACCTACTATCCCTTTAAGAACCTTACATAGAGAGAGAGAGAGAGAGAGGGGAAGGGGGAGAAGAGAAGAGGGGAGAGAGAGAGAAGAGAGGGAAAAAGGGGGGAGAGAGAGAGGAAATGAAAAGATTAAAAGGGGAAAAGGGGTGAGAAATATAAAGAAAAGCTTTTTTACTCGGCTCACAAGGAAAAGAACATTCGGAGAACTTTTTTTCCCCCCTCCCACTCTTATCCTTCCCCCTCCTTCTCGTTCTTCTTTTTTTTGTTGTTGTTTTTTTGTTGTTTTTGTTTTTGTTGTTGTTTTTGTTGTTGTTGTTGTTGTTGTTGTTGGTGGTGGTGGTGGTGGTGGTGGTGTTGGTCTTCTTCTTCTTCTTCTTCTTCTTCTTCTTCTTCTTCTTCTTCTTCTTCTTCTTCTTCTTCTTCTTCTTCTTCTTCTTCTTTTTCTTCTTCTTCTTCTTCTGTGGTGCCAGATTTTAAAGAGTGACTGTAACTAATCAAGTCCACTGCACTACACATTGCGCTCACCAGTCTTCTCAAGACCACATGAATAACATTAGTTGGGTTAATTAATTGGATTTGAAGTCTGTCGGCTGCAGTAGAGGTCATTAACGCCACATACAACCTGTCACCATCGGTCAAGTATACTTTAATCCTTAAAACGGGTATAAAGGTATGCTTGCTGTACTGCTGTCAACACAGCTGCTTCTACTGGTGTTGTAGCGTAATAATTGTAGTTATAAACCTGTGTAGCTAGATAAGATTTTATTCGTTTTTTTAACCCCTGGAATTAGTGCTGTATGACCCTATTATTATTATAATCAAAACTAAGCGCTAAACCCTTAGTTTTGATTATAATAATAATAATTAACCCCGCTGGGTTAGCCACCCAGAATAACCCAAGAAAGTCAGTGTGTCAATTTTGTCGCCCAGGATGCGACTCACACCAGACTACTGATACCCAGGTACCTACTTGCTTGCTAGGTGAACGGGAACAGCAGGTGTAGGGAAACAAGTCCAATGTTTCCACCCTGCTGGGGATCGAACCATGGACACTCAATGTGTGTGAGGGGAGAACGTTGCCTACCAGGCTGTCATTATTATTATGGTACTCAGCTGGCCTCGCCGACAGTCAAATCAAATGAGTAAGATTAAGATAAGATTTATGTGGTTTTAAAGCCGGAGGGTCAGCTTGCTAGCACAGCCGAAGAAAGTCAGCGCGTCATCGAGGACTGTCTGTCTTATTTCCATTGGGGTAGACATGCATAGGGACAGGCTTGGAGCTGAGAAATGAAACACATGTACAACACTTTGGTATCTCCATCGTCGAAATTTATCGCCTGCACAACACTTCTTCAGTAGAATACAGGCGAATACTTCACCAGAAACAGAACAATTAGTTTTGACACGATCAGTCCATCACCTTGGTAGGAGGTGGTCAGTTACCTCATGGCTGAGGCTAGAGTCTTGCACATGTGTCTTATAAATCATCTTGTTAGTGTTGTGTACCATCAGCAACAGGAAGACTTGCGGTTAACTTATTCCCATTTTCCAAGTGTTCGGTCGAAACAAGGACCCAAGTGGAAATACGTCACTTTGACTTTTTTTTAGTTATCCTAGATAATTTACACTGTACATGATAACTGTACTTATGTGTACTTGTGCCTAAATATACTTACTGACTTACGTGTATTCCTAGTAATGACCCTCGTATTGTAGATAGTCTTAATGACCTTCGTGTAGTAGATAGTCTCTTTAGTATGATAATAAGATGTTATCTTCATTATAGAATAATAAGAAAATATTATAACCTTTATATTATAATAATAAGGTAAAAGGATCCCAATGGAAATAAGTCACTCTGTCTGACTTTTTTGAGTTATCCCAGGTTCTCTACACATATGCTGCTATGTATGATAATTCTATGTAACTGTATTTGTGTATACCTGAATAAACTTACTTACTTACTTACTTACTTACTCTGAGCAACCATGCGACGCCTAAATTATTCAGTTACCCAGGACAATTTACAGTTTTCTTTGAAAGTAAAAGAAAATGGAACATATGAACGATGAACTACAGTAAAAATGAGCACTGCTGGCAGACCCCCGAGGATTGTTGATATTGTCGATGATTTATTTGTCAGAGAAAATCAGGTGAGGCGGCTCTCAGCCATAAGATGACCCCACTCATGATGAGAATAAGACCAATATCAAGTAATTTGATATTCTTATGGGTTCAATCATAACCATCTTTGTGTACAAATGGTATATAATACCGACAAGATGAGATTAAGACACATGTGCAACATCTGGGTATCTTTATTGTAGACGTTTCGCCATCCAGTGGCTTTATCAATACAAATTCTAGGACATAACTTGAAGACAGTAGATCTATGTACAGAAGATGAGGTAATCAGTCCCTCAACCTAGGAGTAGGTGCGAAGAGCACCATAGTCGTGGAGATTTTGAAGCAGAAGAAAGGATCCTGGCGCTTATATAGTAACGTCAGGTGTAGCAGACGAGGGCATATTCACTGGTAGGCGGGATTCCCCAGTGGAAGTAGGTCCTTCCCAAAGAGATGGGTTAGTTGTAGTAGTAGTTGTCGTAGCCGTGAAGGTTATGTACATGTCCTCAGAATTAAGATTCCATGATGTTGCAGTGTCTGACAAGTTGTGTACAAATGGTATATGCCCTCGTCTGCTACACCTGACGTTACTATATAAGCACCAGGATCCTTTCTTCTGCTTCAGAATCTCCACGACTATGGTGCTCTTCGCACCTACTCCTAGGTTGAGGGACTGATTACCTCATCTTCTGTACATAGATCTACTGTCTTCAAGTTATGTCCTAGAATTTGTATTGATAAAGCCACTGGATGGCGAAACGTCTACAATAAAGATACCCAGATGTTGCACATGTGTCTTAATCTCATCATAACCATCTTTATAGAAGTTAATCCTTTAAACATTTCATTTTCTTTCTCTGTCAAAGATGACGGTGAAGTATCTTGGGGTAACTGTGGATTAATAACACGTTGCACTTCCAGTCAGGATGGGCACAGTTGAGTCTAGAATGCTAACTTTATTCATATAAGTTTAAAGATAGAATAAGATAAATGACTAGACATGTGACATATAATTTATTCAGGAAAATCTAGAAATATTTTTTCAGAGAGCAGCTTAAATTTAATGTTCATTGGTTGTTAAGACACGTAGATGCTTTCGGCAAGTTGTTATCTTGAGTCTGCTACTCTAATTACAAGATATATACTCCGAGAGATGTGTCTCTCAGCGTATGTGTGCTGATAATTTACTTAAATTAAAAAAATAGGGTGGAAAAAGTTACATGCAGCTTTAATGACCTTAGTGGAGTCGACATGCTTTAAACACCATTAACCAGCCTGTGTTGCGAAAATGATAGGTCAATTAGTGTTCAATGCTAACTTTATTATTTACAGAAAGCAACACTCTTTGTGTCACTTAAAAATTACAAAGTTAAGGTAATATAAAGGGCGGTACAGGTGGGGTTAGAACTCATGGCAACTAGGTATATTTATACACCATAGGTTTATAAATATACCTAGTTGGATGAATTTCATTGTAGTCAGGTGGCCCAGTGGCTTACGCATTGCCATGGGTTCAAACCCCACCTGTGCTCTGGTTTGTTTATCATGTTATTACGATTCCGTGAGTCACTTAATATATTGGAATGATAGTCATTATTTATTTAGGCTATTAATACATACATGGATATTGTTGTTACTAGAAAATCGGCATCATTCATCTACACATCACCTTAAGTACGTTTAGTCTATATTCCAGTAAAGTCAAATAATGTAAATTATTTTCACTGCAGTCTCTGTTTATTACACATAGGTATATATGTAAGACAAGCCACGGAGGATGGAAATTTTCAGCTCAGGACCTGTGCAATGTTGCAAGAGTAGCAACAGGTGAAATGAGAGAAAGTTTTCTGAGAGTGAGGCAGAGTGGTGGCGCCAACCAGTTCCTCTCATAGGAACTGACTCTAATATTAATGGCTTAGAAAAGCGACGAGCGAGGTTGGCAGTACAGTATGGTATTTTTTTCCTGCTTTGGTGTCTATCAGAAATACCGTACCCTCATGCTTGTACGTACACTACGGTAAAAATATCGTTCCTTAATTCCGTGCTTTTAAATAAATGTATTTTCAAAACTAGATAATTATTCCTCGTTTGTTCTTGTAGACGAGTGAACATTATAAGTCTTCTGCTTCAAGTGTTGTTAATTCTAACAGTGACAACAAGAACTTTTACTGTTGGTAAAACTCCCTAACAAGAAGTATAAAGACAGAGGCCTTATTCAGGCATCTCTCTTTCTCCCTTTCTCTCTCTCTCTCTCTCTCTCTCTCTCTCTCTCTCTCTCTCTCTCTCTCTCTCTCTCACACACACATACACACATCGTGCATTTAGTTTATAATGTCGTCAGTGGTTGTTAATATTCTCTTAGGATAAATTCAGCAAATTTATTTCCACTTTCTAATATAACGGAGATTATACAGCAAGTTTCTGTATTTTCTACTTGAGTGAAAATAAAATTTGAGAAAATTTTATAGTGTAAATAATGAAAGACAATAAACAAGTGATTTAAGTAATTTTGATGAATTAGACTATAAACTTAAGTTGAAAAAACTGATATATACTGAGAGGAAGAAATCATTAATTACAAAGATTACAAATAACTTCTGTGACTAACACTGTATCCGAAAAAAAATTCTTGGTTAATTTTTTTTTCAGTTTGTAAATATGTTTCAAAATATGTAATTAGACTATTGAAACGTCTTTATTTTTTCAAAAATCTGATAGAGTAAAATAAAAATTTAGATACAGCAGCTTTGTGCTGCTCCTGAGAAATATTACTGAATCATTGATGGTAGGAACTTAGTAGGTAACACTCTCGCCTCACACACTGAGTATCCCTGGTTCGATCTCCGGCCGGATGAAAACACTGGGGTTGTTTCCTTACACCTGCTGTCCCCGTTCACCTAGCAAGTAAGTAGGTACTTGGGTGTTAGTCGCCTGGTGTGGGTCGCATCCTGGGGACAAGGCTGAAGGATCCCAGTGGATATAAGACAGACAATCTCTCGATGGCCCACTGACTTTCTTGGGTTATCCTGGGTGGCTAACCTACAGGGGTTAAAAATCCGGACAATTTAGACGCATGTGCAACATCTGGGTATCTTTATTGTAGACGTTTCGCCATCCAGTGGCTTTATCAATACAGATTCGAGGACATGAATGGAAGACAGTAGAACTATTAGGAATGTGAGGTAATCAGTCCCTCAACTTTGGAGGGAATCATCACGACTACGGTGATCTTCACACCAACACCGAGGCTGAGGGACTGATTACCTCATTTTTTGTATAGAGTTCTACTGTCTTCCATTCATGTCCTTGAATTTGTATTGATAAAGCCACTGGATGGCGAAACGTCTACAATAAAGATACCCAGATGTTGCACTTGTGTCAACATTTTCATCTTATCGGTAGTGTATACCATTCACGTATAAGTTAACTGTTAACCCATCTCATCGTCACTGAGGTTCACACAGTGTTGCAGGATGCACCGTGCACCTGGTGTTGATACTTGGCGTTAGAGCCAAAGAGAGTTATTCCTTTCTCGGGTATTTCTTTTCCATCTTTTCGTTGAGATATTATCAGATTTCACTGGGGTCTTTCAGTTGTGTCCCCAGAATGCGACCCACGCCAGTCGGCTAACACCCAGGTACCTACTTACTGCTAGGTGAACAGGGACAACAGGAGTCTTCAGGAAACATGCTCCAATGTTACATCCGTGCCGGGGGTCGTACCACTGCCACTGCTATTACAGGGTTTTCTTACGCAGTTCACAATGATTCAGGTATTTAGGACACAATTTTCCGACTTCTTCCATGACACTTGTTTATCCAGTGGAATTTTGAGTTCTTTGTTAAGAAAGCTGGATTTTTTATTTTTAGGAATTTAGTAGCAAAATATAGTACATAACTGTCTTAATTTTTCGTGGATGCGAGGAAGGTTTAACTCTAGTCTTTAGTTATAAATTCTGGAAACTCCAGGATTAAACTTACAGTTATTCTCACAGCTTAATTCTGAACTTGCTCAGGTTTCTTAAATCTTGGTTCTCCAAAAGTCCAGTGTAAAGGAGCAGTATAGTCTATAACAACCTTAATGTATGGAGGTAGATACAGTGGATACCTTTATTAACGACAACTTTTCGGAGAGCTTCATAAATTCAGTATAAAATCCGCGAGAAAGATGAGTACGTGCAGAGTATAGAGAAAGGAAGGTGAGATAGGTGATAGATTCCCCTGGCGAGAAAGTATTATTGTGTATCGGTCTGTTATGTTGGCTCCTGGACCCCTGGATAACTTATAGTTGCTGTGTAAGGTAAAAGCTTAGCTAACAGTGTTAGCTAAATATGTTTGAAGTGCTGTTACTGGTTACTAGTTTATCATCTGTCCACTTACTGACGTGGACATATGCATTGATAGAATTATGAATTCTGTATGAACGATGGTGTTCCTTGAGATATGTGACAATAGCTGTAATTATCGTTTTCGTGACATGGTTGTGTCGGTATCGTTTTCTGACAAAATTACAAGCTGTGAGTGCCCGTCACAGAAGTAGCGTTGGTTGTGGCATATATATTTATCGCTGCTGAATATGGGCCTGGGACTCAGGTAAGAGCAACAGCACGCCAGCGGGTGAAGAGACAAGTGTTTTATACACACACACACACACACACACACACACACGCGCGCGCGCACACACACACTCACACACTCACACACTCACAGACGGAGTACAGTCTAGGGGGTCAGAGACTACAAACCTCACTCAAGGAAAAAGATCTTGGGGTGAGTATAACACCAGGCACATCTCCTGAAGCGCACATCAACCAAATAACTGCTGCAGCATATGGGCGCCTAGCAAACCTCAGAACAGCATTCCGACATCTTAATAAGGAATCATTCAGGACCCTGTACACCGTGTACGTTAGGCCCATATTGGAGTATGCGGCACCAGTTTGGAACCCACACCTAGCCAAGCACGTGAAGAAACTAGAGAAAGTGCAAAGGTTTGCAACAAGACTAGTCCAGAGCTAAGAGGTATGTCCTACGAGGAGAGGTTAAGGGAAATCAACCTGACGACACTGGAGGACAGGAGGATAGGGGGGACATGATAACGACATACAAAATACTGAGAGGAATTGACAAGGTGGACAAAGACAGGATGTTCCAGAGATTGGACACAGTAAACAAGGGGACACAGTTGGAAGCTGAAGACACAGATGAATCACAGGGATGTTAGGAAGTATTTCTTCAGCCACAGAGTAGTCAGTAAGTGGAATAGTTTGGGAAGCGATGTAGTGGAGGCAGGATCCATACATAGCTTTAAGCAGAGGTATGATAAAGCTCACGGCTCAGGGAAAGTGACCTAGTAGCGATCAGTGAAGGGGCGGGGCCAGGAGCTCGGACTCGACCCCGCAACCTCAACTAGGTGAGTACACACACACACACACGCAAGCACACACACACAAACGCACACACGCGCACACACACACACACACACACACACTCAAGCACGCACACACACACACACACACAAGCACGCACACACACACACACACAAGCACGCGCACACACACACACAAATACACGCACACACACACAAGCACGCACACACACCACACACACACACAAATACACCACACTCACACACACACAAAACACACACACACACCACACACACACAAGCACGCACACACACACACACAAGCACACACACCACACACACAACACACACACAAGCACGCACACACACACACACACACACACACACACAAAAAGCACGCACACACACACACACACACACACACACACACAAGCACACACCACACACACACACACACACATACACACACACACACACTCACAACACACACAGACACTCACACAACACTCACACACACACACACACACACCACACACACACACACACACCAAAACACACACACACACACACTCACACACACCACCCACACAACACACACATACACACACACCACTCACACACAACACACTCAACACACACACACACAACACACACACACCACACCACACACACCCTACACGCACCACACACACAACACCGCACAACACACACACACACACACACACACAGCACACACAAGCACACACACACACACACACACAAGCACGCACACACACACACATACCGCACCACACACACACACACACCACACACACAACACACACACAAGCACGCACACACACACACATACACACACACCACACTCACACACCACAC
>NC_069405.1:43562347-43566069 GCF_026875155.1 Cherax quadricarinatus | reverse complement strand
ACATACTACTTTCTTCTACTACTACTACTACTACTTCTACTACTTTTTCACTACTACTACTACTACTATACTACTACTTAATATAATAAAAATAAAAAATAAAAATAAAAAAAATAATAATATAAATATAATAATAATAATAAAAAAAATAAAAATAATAATAATGAGGTTTCAAACCTTCCAGGTTGAGGTTTCAAACCTTCCAGGCTGAGGTTTTACACCATCCAGGCTGTGGTTTCACACCATCCAGGCTGTGGTTTTTCCCCACCCTCCAGGCTGAGGTTTCACCCATCCAGGCTGTGGTTTCACACCATCCAGGGGTGTGGTTTCACACCATCCAGGCTGAGGTTTCACACCATCCAGGCTGAGGTTTCACACCATCCAGGCTGTGGTTTCACACCCTCCAGGCTGAGGTTTCACACCCTCCAGGCTGAGGTTTCACACCATGCAGGCTGTGGTTTCAAACCTTCCAGGCTGAGGTTTCAAACCTTCCAGGCTGATGTTTCAAACCTTCCAGGCTGAGGTTTCACACCATCCAGGCTGAGGTTTCACACCATCCAGGCTGTGGTTTCACACCCTCCAGGCTGAGGTTTCACACCCTCCAGTCTGAGGTTTCACCCCCATGCAGGGGTGTGGTTTCATACATCCAGGCTGTGGTTTCACACCATGCAGGCTGTGTTTTCACACTATCCAGGCTGAGGTTTCAAACCTTCCAGGCTGAGGTTTCACACCATCCAGGCTGAGGTTTCACACCATCCAGGCTGTGGTTTCAAACCCCCCAGGCTGAGGTTTCACACCCTCCAGGCTGAGGTTTCACACCATGCAGGCTGTGGTTTCATACCATCCAGGCTGAGGTTTCACACCATGCAGGCTGTGTTTTCACACTATCCAGGCTGAGGTTTCAAACCTTCCAGGCTGAGGTTTCACACCATCCAGGCTGAGGTTTCACACCATCCAGGCTGTGGTTTCACACTATCCAGGCTGAGGTTTCACACCATGCAGGCTGTGTTTTCACACTATCCAGGCTGAGGTTTCAAACCTTCCAGGCTGAGGTTTCACACTATGCAGGCTGAGGTTTCAACCAATGAAAGGGTGTTTATTTCACACTATCCAACTGAGTTTCACACTATCCAGGCTGTGGTTTCATACCATCCAGGCTGAGGTTTCACACCATGCAGGCTGTGGTTTCACACTATCCAGGCTGAGGTTTCACAAAATCCAGACTGTGGTTTCACACCATTCAGGCTGAGGTTCCACACCATGCAGGTTGTGGTTTCACACCAACCAGACTGAGGTTTCGCACCATCCTGGCTGTTTCAACCATCCAGGCTGTGGTCACACCATTCAGGCTGAGGTTTCACACCATCCAGGCTGAGGTTTCACACCATCCAGGCTGAGGTTTCACACCATCCAGGCTGAGGTTTCACACCATCCAGGCTGAGGTTTCACACCATCCAGGCTGAGGTTTCACACCATCCAAGCTGAGGTTTCACACCATCCAGACTGAGGTTTCACACCATCCAGGCTGAGGTTTCACACCATCCAGGCTGAGGTTTCACACTATCCAAGCTGAGGTTTCACACCATCCAGACTGAGGTTTCACACCATCCAAGCTGAGGTTTCACACCATCCAGACTGAGGTTTCACACCATCCAGGCTGAGGTTAAAGACCAGTCAGGGTAAAACGGATGAAATATCTCAATGAACTCTGCTCAAATAAACATTGAAAAACAGAAAACCCCGTTGTTCCCGTTAACAGCTGTTAAAACCCTGTTGCACCAGACTTAATTAATAGCTGACCAGAGAGAGAGAGAGAGAAGAGAGAAAGAGAGACATGACTCAACACTTTTCTCAACTGGTGTATCTTTTTCCCCCTCTGGTGTATTTTTTTCCCCCGCTGGTGTATTTTTTCCCCCGCTGGTGTATTTTTTCCCCCGCTGGTGTATTTTTTCCCCCTCTGGTGTATTTTTTCCCCCGCTGGTGTATTTTTTCCCCCCCTGGTGTATTTTTCCCCCTCTGGTGATTTTTTCCCCCTTGGTGTATTTTTCCCCCGTGGTGTATTTTTTTCCCCGCGGTGTATTTTTTTCCCCCGCGGTGTATTTTTCCCCCGCTGGGGGTATTTTTTCCCCCGCTGGTGTATTTTTTCCCCGCTGGTGTATTTTTTCCCCCGCTGGTGTATTTTTTCCCCCGCTGGTGTATTTTTTCCCCCGCTGGTGTATTTTTTTTTTTTTCCCCCGCTGGTGTATTTTTTCCCCCCTCTGGGGTTTTTTTTTTCCCCCGCTGGTGTATTTTGTCCTTCGCTGGTGTATTTTTTCCCACGCTGGTGTATTTTTCCCTCCGTTGATGTATTTTTTTCCCACGCTGGTGTATTTTTTCTCACGCTGGTGTATTTTTTCCTCCGCTGGTGTATTTTTTCTCACGCTGGTGTATTTTTTTCCCACGCTGGTGTATTTTTCCCCCGCTGGTGTATTTTTCCCCACGTTTGTGTATTTTTCCCCCGCTGGTGTATTTTTTTTCCCACGCTGGTGTATTTTTTCCCCCCCTGGTGTATTTTTTCCCCGCTGGTGTATTTTTCCCCCGCTGGTGTATTTTTTCCCCGCTGGTGTATTTTTCCCCCTCTGGTGTATTTTTTCCCCCTCTGGTGTATTTTTCCCCCGCTGGTGTATTTTTTCCCCCGCTGGTGTATTTTTTCCCCCGCTGGTGTATTTTTTCCCCCGCTGGTGTATTTTTTTCCCCGCTGGTGTATTTTTTCCCCCGCTGGTGTATTTTTTCCCCCGCTGGTGTATTTTTTCCCCCGCTGGTGTATTTTTTCCCCCGCTGGTGTATTTTTTCCCCCGGTGGTGTATTTTTTCCCCCGCTGGTGTATTTTGTCCTTCGCTGGTGTATTTTTTCCCACGCTGGTGTATTTTTCCCTCCGTTGATGTATTTTTTTCCCACGCTGGTGTATTTTTTCTCACGCTGGTGTATTTTTTCCCCCGCTGGTGTATTTTTTCTCACGCTGGTGTATTTTTCCCACGCTGGTGTATTTTTCCCACGCTGGTGTATTTTTCCCCACGTTTGTGTATTTTTCCCCCGCTGGTGTATTTTTTTCCCACGCTGGTGTATTTTTTCCCACGCTTGTGTATTTTTTTCCACGCTGTGTTATTTTTCCCACGCTGGTGTATTTTTTCCCACGCTTGTGTATTTTTTTCCACGCTGTGTTATTTTTTCCCACGCTTGTGTATTTTTTCCCACGCTTGTGTATTTTTTCCCACGCTTGTGTATTTTTTCCACGCTGTGTTATTTTTCCCACGCTGGCGTAGTTTTTTCCCACAATATTATTGTATATTTTTCTCTTTTATTATAAAACTTTTTCTCGAATCTTGTTTTTTCTACGTCGAAAAAAAGTTTTGGCGCTCAAGTTTATCGAATTTCGTTAATATACAAAAAGTTTTAATTTGGTCTCCTCGTAGTCAAGGCTTTCTGAGGGCAAAGAACTATAGGCCTTTTAGTCTCCCTCCATTAGGGTCATTTCTTAGTGGTAGTAACCTTTTCTTAGAGCAGAGATCACAGGTACGTCTTGCTACTTCTACTTACACTTAGGTCACACTACACATACATGTACATGTTTATTTATACACACTAATCTGAGTTTTCTTTGATTTTATCTTAATAGTTCTTGGTCTTATTACTTTTCCTTTTATATCCATGGGGAAGTGGAATAAGAATCTTTCTTCCGTATG
>NC_069405.1:43552347-43557347 GCF_026875155.1 Cherax quadricarinatus | reverse complement strand
GCAGGGGTCGAGACTCAGCTCCTGGCCCCGCCTCTTCACTGTGTGTGTGTGTGTGATGGACCTTCTAAGAGAGGACAATTTCTACATGTTAGTAACTCCATCTCCAATTGAACGAAAATTCTGAAGCTGCCGAGCACACAAAGGATTTTCAAGGTATTTTTATATCTCTACTGAAGCCTCCCGGCTCATTTTGACAGATTACGATATATCATAAGGGACACCCATCCTGTGTGATGGAATGTGACAGGCAAACACGCATAACGTTTATTCTCACAGTGTAAATCTCGTACAGAATGGGGTAGCCGCACACATTTTTGTATCTAGTCTTGTTAAACACAAAAACGTGTTGGTATTTGAGATAAACAGAGTCGGCAGAGACAGAAGGAGAGACGGAGAGATAGCTAGCAAGGAGGGATTAAAGTGAGAGGGATAACGTGAATTTACATACTAATAGAGACATGATAGGGACGCAATCGTTAGTTACAGATAAGACAGACTATGAGTGTTAGGACACTCATAGAGAGCCAGAGAGCCAAGTGCCTAAGTTAGGCACTCGACAACAATTGAGAGAAACTAAATATAAGAGAATAAATGCCGCAGAACTCCGTCACAAGAGTATAAACTCAAAAAGAAAACTGTACGACGTTTAGGTCAGTCCTGGGCCACTGTTCGTCAGTAATTAAATCTGTAAAGACAAAACTGACTAGACGAGCTAGTGTGAGGATAAGTTAAGTTTAGCTCGCCTGAATAAATCTGTACTAGCTAATTTTAAAGTATACGTAAAAAAAGCTAGTGGGAAGACAGGTATAGAAGAGGAAATTGCCGGGATAGAAATAGAGAAACTATTTTATTGGTAAGATAGAGTGGCTTGTCCCCGGATAGAGGGATAGAAGGCAGCCAGACAACACGGACATTCCTGCTGGGTAGCGGCTTATTGGATATCGGAAAGGTGCATTGATCGCTCGGCTTCATTACCAGCAAGTTTGTATACAAAGAGAGAGAGAGAGAGAGAGAGAGAGAGAGAGAGAGAGAGAGAGAGAGAGAAGAGAGAGGAGAGAGAGAGAGAGAGAGAGAGAGAGAGAGAGAGAGAGAGAGAGAGAGAGATAGAGAGAGAAAGATATTTATCTGCGTAATTGTAACTGTGTGTTAGCAAAGAGTCTTATTGTACTCTAGCTCATGTTAGTTGAGTATCATTCCCACACCTGCTTCTCACTCCAGCACTCGTGATCACAAGAAGGAACATTAATCTTCAAACAAAGATTTATATTCAATACAACCGACATGAGAATCCCTGGGATGGAATATTTCACATTCCCTTCACGTGTCACACTGATAAATTTGATTTCACATTCTCTCCCCTCATGATGGCTCAGGTCTACACTCTTTCCTACACTCTTCAAATGACGATGAATTCCGTGACGCAAGTCACTATACTTTATATTATATATATATATATATAATATATATATATATATATATATAAATATATATATATATATATATATATATATGGAATATGTAAATTTTCCCCTCTTTGGTATAGTTGTCAGTGGCGTCAGAACTCTGCTGTTATTTAACGGACAAAAAAAAGAAAAATGGAATTTATTGCTCTTCTGGAAGTGTTATTGCGAGTAACATTTGTTGTTGTTACTTTTGTTGGTGTGTAGTTGTTGCTTTTGCAGTTTCGGGGTTTTTCTTGTTGTTTGTGCTGTTGCGTTTGATGGAAGGAGTCAGGGAGAACCCGTAGAGAATCATGGGGAGAGTGAAGCATCGAATGAGGAAAAGAGGAAAAGAGGGAAGGAAGAAGGAAGGGAGGGAAGGGATAGAGGGAGGGAAAGAAGGGAGGGAGGAAAGGAAGGGAGGAAGGGAGTGAGCGAAGGAGAGAATTCTTGCCCTCTTGTCTTTACGGTTCAGTTTGTAAAGGCTCCCTCCCTCCCTTCTTCTCTCCCTACATCCCTCACTCCCTCCCTCTCTCCCTCCCTCTCTCCCTCCCTCTCTCTCTCTCTCTCTCCATCACTCCCTCTCTCCCTCCATCCACCACTAGCGCCATTGTTATCGTGCCTCCAAGTTCAGCTGCCTCGACTAATTAAACTCTTATGGATATCGTGTTATCTTGGGTATCGTGATATCTTGGGTATCGTGATATCTTGGGTATCGTGATATCTTGGGTATCGTGACATCTTGAGTATTATGTAATACTGGGTAACGTGATATATTGGGTTTCGTGTTATCTTGGGTATCTTGATATCTTGAGCAACGTGATATATTGGGTATCGTGTTATGTTGGGTAACGTGATATCTTGGGTATCGTGTTATCTTCAAAGTCGTGAAATCTTGGAAAGGTACTGCTTTTCCAGGCTCCTCCACAGCTGTTGTTATTGAGGCACCACACACAACTACACACATGTATTTATGAATGAAACCAACACACATAAGTATAAATATATGTATGAAGATATGTATACATGTATATAAGAGATATACACACTATAGGTATGAATTACACCAGGGCGTGCGTATACATACATACACACACACACATACATATATACTAGATATGTATATATATATATATATATATATATATATATAATATATATATATATATATATATATATATATATTATATATATATATATATATATATATATATATATATTATATTCCCCGCAGTATCTTGTATGTCGTTATCATGTCTCCCCTGACCCTTCTGTCCTCCAGTGTCGTCAGTCCGATTTCCCTCAACCTTTCCTCGTACGACATTCCCCTGAGCTCTGGGACTAGCCTTGTTGCAAACCTTCGTACTTTCTCTAACTTCTTGACGTGCTTGACTAGGTGTGGGTTCCAGACTGGTGCTGCATACTCCAGTATGGGCCTAACATACACAGTGTACAGTGTCTTGAACGATTTCTTATTAAGGTATCGGAACGCTATTCTCAGGTTTGCCAGGTGCCCGTATGCTGCAGCAGTTATTTGGTTGATGTATGCCTCCGGTGACGTGCTCGGTGTTATGGTCACCCCGAGGTCTTTCTCCCTGAGTGAGGTCTGTAGTCTTTGTCCACCTAGCCTATACTCTGTCTGCGGTCTTCTTTGCCCCTCCCCAATCTTCATGACTTTGCATTTGGCTGGATTGAATACGAGAAGCCAGTTACTGGACCACATGTCCAGCCTGTCCAGGTCTCTTTGCAGTCCTGCCTCATCCTCATCCGATTTAATTCTTCTCATCAACTTCACATCATCTGCGTGTGTGTGTGTGTGTGCGTGTGTGTGTGTGTGTGTGTGTGTGTGTGTGTGTGTGTGTGTGTGTGTGTGTGTGTGTGTGTGTGTGTGGTTGTGGGTGTGTTGTGTGTGTGTGTGTGTGTGTGTGTGTGTGTGTGTTGTGTGTGTTTTATGTGTGTAGCAGGGGTCGAGTCATAGCTCCTGGCCCTGCCTCTTTACTGATTGCTACTAGGTCCTCTCTCTCCCTGCTCCATGAACTTTATCAAACCTAGCCTTAAAACTATGTATGGTTCCTGCCTCCACTACGTCACTTTCTTGGCTATTCCACTAGGCTAGTCCTGTTGCAAACCTTTGCACTTTCTCTAATTTCTAGACGTGCTTGACCATATGTGGATTCCAAACTGGTGCTGCATACTCCAGTATGGGCCTGACGTAAATGGTGTACAGAGTCTTGAACGATTCCTTACTGAGGTATCGGAACGCTATCCGTAGGTTTGCCAGACGCCCGTATGCTGCAGCAGTTATCTGATTGATGGGCGCCTCAAGAGATGTACTCGGCATTACATTCACCCCAAGATCTTTTTCTTTGAGTGAGGTTTGCAGCCTTTGGCCACGTAGACTATACATGGCCAAAGTCTTCATGACTTTGCATTTGGCAGGGTTAAACTCAAGGAGCCAGCTGCTGGACCAGGCTTGTATCCTGTCCAGGTCTCTTTGTAGTCCTGCCTGATCCTCGACGGATTTGATTCTCCTCATTAACTTCACATCATCTGCAAACAGGGACATTTCTGAGTCTATCCCTTCCGTTATGTAATTCACATATATCAAAAATACCACAGGTCCTCGGACTGACCCCTGAGGAACCCTGCACGTCACAGGCGCCCACTCAGACACCTCGTCACGTACCGTGACTCGTTGTTGCCTCCCTGTCAGGTATTCTCTGATCCATTGCAGTGCCTTTCCTGTTATGTGTGCATGATCCTCTAGCTTTCGCATTAACCTCTTGTGAGGAACTGTGTCGAAGGCCTTCTTGCAGTCCAAGGAAATGCAGTCTATCCACCCCTCTCTTTCTTGTCTTACTTCTGTCACCTCATAAAACTCCAGTAGGTTTGTGACACAAGATTTTCCTTCCCTGAAACCGTGCTGGTTGATTCGTACATGAGGAACGACTCTGTATGTATGTTCGTATATATTCGTGTGCGTATGCACTGTCTATACATGGTTGAGAGGGCAGTAGCTGTCTGAGAGGGTACTAGTACTTTAAGCTTCTCTTAATGGGAAAGCAATCAGTAGCCTGGCCCCTCCAAATGCCCCTGGGGCTGATCACTTTCTCCCTGCCTGCACTCGTTGGCACTCTGATTGCCTCGTTGGATCGTTAGCTGGCTGGCTGGACAATACTGCTTGATGAAGGTGCGCGTATCTGCTTGCTGACTCACCAATTGTAGCACCTGCTGTAGACACCGGTGCCTGCTGATTCACATGATATAGGTGTCAGTACCTGCTGAGTCACCTACTGTAGCTCCTGCTGTAGACGCAGGTACCTGTTCACTCACCTACTGTAGCACATGACGTAGGTGCCAGTATTGGCACCAACTGACACTCCCTCCACCACACTACAACAATAACAGCCATAGTGAAGGCTCCAATATTTGTGATTACCACTGCTCCTCCTCCTCCACTTTCTTGCCCCTCCTCCTACCTCCTCCATTACCCCCTCATCTCCCTCCCTTCCTTCATCTCTTCCCCTTCCCTCTTCTATTGTGTCCGTATTGATGTCAGAA
>NC_069405.1:43527347-43549847 GCF_026875155.1 Cherax quadricarinatus | reverse complement strand
ACGACCATCCCCACATCACCAGTGAGGTCGTCACGAAAAAACCCTTGGGCCCACCACCAGGGGGGGTGGTCCCCCCTTCCTGCCCCCCCCCCAGGAGGTCGAAAAAACGCCCCTTTTGCACCACCCGTAGGTCGTCAAAGACACCCCACACCAAACCCAAAGGTCGTCACACCATCCCTGCACAACCTTTAGGTCGCAACGCCCCTCCTGCACCACAATTTAGGTCGTCACGACCATCCTGCAACCACCAGTGAGGTCGTCACGACCATCCTGCACCACCAGTGAGGTCGTCACGACCATCCTGCACCACCAGTGAGGTCGTCACGACCATACATGCACCACCAGTGAGGTCGTCACGAGCCTCCTACACCACCAGTGAGGTCGTCACGACCATCCTGCACCACCAGTGAGTCGTCACGACCATCCTGCACCACCAGATGGTGCGTCCACGACCATCCTGCACCACCATGAGGTCGTCACGACCATCCTGCACCACCAGTGAGTCGTACGACATCCTGCACCACCAGTGAGGTCGTCACGACCATCCTGCCCACCAGTGAGTCCGCACGACCACCTGCACAATGAGGTCTCCAGACCATCCTGCACCACCAGTGAGGTCGTCACGACCATCCTCAACCACCAGTGAGGTCGTCACGACCATCCTGCACCACCATGAGGTCGTCACGACCATCCTGCACCACCATGAGGTCGTCACGACCATCCTGCACCACCAGTGAGGTCCGTCACGACCATCCTGCACCACCAGTGAGGTCGTCACGACCACCACTGCACCACCAGTGAGGTTCGTCACGACCATCCTGCAACCACCAGTGAGGTCGTCACGACCATCCTGCACACCACCAGTGAGGTCGTCACGACCATCCTGCACCACCAGTGAGGTCGTCACGACCATCCTGCACCACCAGTGAGGTCGTCACGACCATCCTGCACCACCAGTGAGGTCGTCACGACCATCCTGCACCACCAGTGAGGTCGTCACGACCATCCTGCACCACCAGTGAGGTCGTCACGACCATCCTGCACCACCAGTGAGGTCGTCACGACCATCCTGCACCACCAGTGAGGTCGTCACGACCATCCTGCACCACCAGTGAGGTCGTCACGACCATCCTGCACCACCAGTGAGGTCGTCACGACCATCCTGCACCCACCATGAGTCGTCACGACCATCCTGCACCACCAGTGAGGTCGTCACGACCATCCTCCACCACCAGTGATGTCGTCATGATCATCCTGCACCACCAGTGAGGTCGCACGACCATCCTGCACCACCAGTGATCCACACCATCCTGCACCACATGAGTCGTACGACCATCCTGCAACCACCAGTGAGGTCGTCACACCAATCCTGCACCCACCAGTGAGTCAGTCACGACCCACCTGCATCCGACCGCCACCAATCCTGCACCCCGCCAGTGAGGTCTCACGCCAATCCTGCACCCCAGCGTCACGACACATATCCTGCACCACCAGATGAGGTAGTCCACGACCATCCTGCACCACATGAGACCCAGCCATGCCTGCACCACCATGGTTACGACCATTCCTGCACCACCAGAGGTAGTTACGACCATCCTGCAACCCACCATGTATCCGACACGACCATCCTGCACCACCATGAGGTCTACCCGACCATCCTGCACCACCATGTAGGTCGTCACGAACCATCCTGCACCACCAGTGAGTCGTCACCAGCCATTCCTGCACCCACCATGAGGTCGTCACGACCATACCTGCACCACCAGTGAGTCCGTCACGACCATTCCTGCACCACCAGTTGAGGTCCGTCCCACGACATCCTGCCCACCATGTTCGCCCACCATCCGCACCACAGTATCGTCACCGACCAATCCTGCACCACCAGTTGAAGTCGTTCACGACCATCCTGCACCACCATGTGATGACGTCCACGACCATCCTGCACCACCATGAGGTCGTCACGCCATTCCTGCACCCACCATGTAGGTCTGCACACCATCCTGCACCAGCCAGTAGGTCGTCCACGACCATGCCTGCACCACCAGTGAGGTCGTCACGACCATCCTGCACCACCAGTGAGGTCGTCACGACCATCCTGCACCACCAGTGAGGTCGTCACGACCATCCTGCACCACCAGTGGAGGTCGTCACGACCATCCTGCACCACAGTGATCTGCACCGACCATCCTGCACCACCACCAGTGATCGTCACGACCATCCTGCACCCCCCATGAGTCGTCACGACCATACCTGCACCCCGCATGAGTCGTCACGACCACTCAGCCCAGGTAATCTGCCACATTTATATCCTGCACCACCAGTGTAAGGCACCCAGCCATGTATCCTGCACCCCAGCCATGTATCCTGCACACCCCAGCCATGTATCCTGCACCCAGCCATTATCCTGCACCCCAGCCATGTATCCTGCACCCCAGCCATGTATCCTGCACCCCAGCCATGTATCCTGCACCCCAGCCATGTATCCTGCACCCCAGCCATGTATCCTGCACCCAGTCCTGCACCCAGCATGTATCCTGCACCCCAGCCATGTATCCTGCACCCCAGCCATGTATCCTGCACCCCCAGCCATGTATCCTGCACCCCAGCCATGTATCCTGCACCCCAGCCATGTATCCTGCACCCCAGCTATGTATCCTGCACCCAGCCATGTATCCTGCACACCAGCCATGTATCCTGCACCCCAGCCATGTTCCTGCACCCAGCCATGTATCCTGCACCACAGCCATGTATTCTGCACCCCAACTATGTATCCTGCACCCCAGCCATGTATCCTGCACCCAGCCATGTATCCTGCACCCCAGCCATGTATCCTGCACCCCAGCCATGTATCTTGCACCCCAGCCATGTATCCTGCACCCCAGCCATGTATCCTGCACCCCAGCCATGTATCCTGCACCCCAGCCATGTATCCTGCACCCCAGCCATGTATCCTGCACCCCAGCCATGTATCCTGCACCCCAGCTATGTATCCTGCACCCCAGCCATGTATCCTGCACCCCAGCCATGTATCCTGCACCCCAGCCATGTATCCTGCACCCCAGCCATGTATCCTGCACCCCAGCCATGTATCCTGCACCCATGTATGTATCCTGCACCCCAGCCATGTATCCTGCACCCCACCATGTATCCTGCACCCCAGCCATGTATCCTGCACCCCAGCCATGTATCCTGCACCCAGCCATGTATCCTGCACCCCAGCTATGTATCCTGCACCCCAGCCATGTATCCTGCACCCCAGCCATGTATCCTGCACCACCAGCCAGTATTCTGCACCCGCAGCCATGTATCCTGCACCCCAGCCATGTATCCGCACCCCAGCCATGTATCCTGCACCCCAGCCATGTTCCTGCACCCCAGCCATGTATCCTGCATCTCAGCATGTATCCTGCACCCCAGCCATGTATCCTGCACCCGAACCATATATCGTGCACCCCAGCCATGTATCCAGCACCCCAGCCATGTATGCTGCACCCCAGCCATGTATCTTGCACGCCAGGCATGTATCCTGCACCCACCAGTATGTATCCTGCACCCCAGCCATGTATCCTGCACCCAGCCATGTATCCTGCACCCCAGCCATGTATCCTGCACCCCAGCCATGTATCCTGCACCCCAGCCATGTATCCTGCACCCCAGCCATGTATCCTGCACCCAGCCATGTATCCTGCACCCCAGCCATGTATCCTGCACCCCAGCCATGTATCCTGCACCCCAGCCATGTACCTTCACCCCCAGCCCTTTTTCCTGCACCCCCACCAGATTCTGCACCCACATTTATCCTGCACCCCAGCCATGTATCCTCACCCAGCCTGTATCCTGCACCCCCAGAAATTATCCCGCACCCCCCTGTATCCTGCACCCCAAGTATCCTTCACCCCAGCATTATCCCCACCCCGCCCGTATTCGGCACCCACCATTATCCTGCACCCCAGCCATTATCCCACCCCAGCCATGTACCCGCACGAGCATTTTCCCACCCAGCCATGATCCTGCACCCAGCCATGTATCCTACACCCATATATGTATCCTGCACCCCAGCATTTTCCTGACCCAACCTGTATCCTGCACCTCAGGTTCTGCACCCCATTTTTGATCCCACCTCACAAAGTATCCTGCACCCAGCCATTATCTCACCCCCGCCAGATCCTGCACCCCGCCTGTATCGCACCCCCCATGTATCCGCACCCCCCATATCCTGCACCCGCCCTAATCTCACCCCAGCCATGTTCCGCCCCAGCCATGTACTGACCCCACCATTATCTTTCACCCCCCAAATTTTCCCACCCAGCCATTATCCCCAACTAGCCATGTACCCCGCAACCCCCCCACGTATTCTGCACCCGGAATTTCCGCACCCCAGCCATTATCATCACCCGATTATTCACCCAAAGTATTTGCAAACCCCCATGTATCCTGACCCCAAAAATGTTCTTCCCCCAGCCCGAAACCCGCACCCCACCATATCCCCCCCCAACCATTATCCGCACCCCCGCCATTATTCACCCAAACATGATCCTGACCAGCCCTGTTTTTGCACCCCCCAGTATCCTGCACCCAGCATGTATTCCCGCACCCCAGCCATGTATCCCGAACCAGCCATGTATCTGCACCCATATTATCCTGCCCCCACCATTATCTGCACCCAGCCTTATCCTCACCCCCCCTTGTATCCTGCACCCCCCGCCCTTATCCTGGCCCACCAGTTTTCCCGCACCCATCATTATCTTCCACCCCCGCATGGGTTCTGCAAACCCCCAGAATCCTGCAAAACCCACATTATCCTTAAAACCCCAACCGTTCCTTCACCCCCCATTTTTCCCACCCCCCTGTATCCCCACCCAAATCTGTATCCTCCCCCATCCGTATCCTTTAACCCCCCCCTGTATTCCACCCCAGCCTGTATCCTCCCCCGCTGTATTCCCCGTTCAGATCCTCACCCCCAAAACCCCACCCCCCCCCCCCCCCCCCCCCCGCCCCCCCCCCAACCCCAATTATCCCAAAACCCCGCAGACCCCTTTCCACCTCACCATGTACCTCACCCAGAGTATCCTAAAATTTAACCTCATCCAGTATCCCACCGCTTGTATCCCACCCCATTTTTACCTTCACCCAGCAGTATCTCACCCCCCGTAAGGTTCTCACCCCCCCGTATCCTCCGTCCCCTTTTTTACCTGCCACCCCCCACCTGTATCCTCACCCACCTTTTCCTCCCCAGCCAAACTCCACCCCAGGCTGAAACCCCACCCACTAGTACCTCACCCCAGCCTGTATCTCCCCCAGCCTGTATCCTCACCCCCCCCTAGTTTTCCTCACCCAACCATTTCCACACCCAGCCAATATCCTGCCCACCCACTATCCTCACCCCACTGTATCTCCCCCCTATTATGAAAAACCTTTCCTGCACCTGCCATTTTATCCTTTCCCCCCCCTATGCATCCTTCCCCTTTCCTTCCCCCCCTTTTTCCTTTCCCCCCGCTTAATCTTCCCCCCCATTTCTCCCTCTTTTCTCCCCCCTCTTCTCCCCAAATTTTTCTCAACCGTTTGGTATTTTAATCCCAGAATTTTTTCCCCCCATTTTTAATTTTTAAACCCGATTTTATCCTTTACCCCGGGATTACCTTTCCCCCGATTTTCTGCCCCCGGATCCTAAAAAAATTTTATCCTGAACCCCCCTTTTTACCTCCCCCCCAAATTTTTTCCCCCCCTTTTCTAACCCCTATTATTGCCCCAAACCCTTATTACCCCGCCAAATTTTTCCCGCCCAAAAATGTTTCTTTCCCCCCTTTTTTTACCCCACAATTATCCTGAACCCCGATAATTCCTAAACCCCGTTTTTTATCCCGAACCAAAATTATTCTCCCCCAAAAATTTTTCCTGAAAAAAAGTTTTTATTGACCCCCGATTATTTTGAACCCCCAAATTTTTCCCGCCCCCAAATTATCCTGCCCCAAGTTTTTCCTTTAACCGAATTTCCCCAACCCGTTATTATTCCCCCCAGTTTATTCCCCCATTTTTTCCTAAACCCATTATTTTTCCTTTACCCCGTTTTTCCCCAGTTTTTAAATTTTTAAAAAATTATTTTAAATCAGGTTTTTTCCCCCTGTTCTTTTTTTGTTTTTTTTAAAAGTTTTCTTACCCAGTTTTATTTTTACCCATTTTTCCCCCAAAATTTTTATTCTTTCCCGTTTTTTTCCTTTCCTTTTCCTTTGTTTTTTCCCCTTTGTTTTTTTTCCCTTTTACAATTTTTTTCCCTTTTGTTTTTATTAATAAAATTTTTTAAGTACAGTTTTTATTTCCCTTTATTTTCCTTTAAAAAATTTTTTTTTCCCTTAACAAATTATTTTTCCCGTTTTTTTTTTCTTCCTTTTCATTTTTTTTCTTTTAACAATTTAAATTTTACCTGTAAAAGAGTTATTAATACAGTTAAAAGTTTTTTTCCTGTTAAAGGAAAATTATTTTTGTTAAAATTTTTTTTTTACCCTTTAAAGGTTTATTCCTGTTTTAATTTTTTATTTGTTAAAAGATAATTTTACCTGTTAAAAGTTTTATTTTACAAGTTTTAAAACAGGTTTTTAACCTGTTAACGAATTATTATCCCTTTTAAAAGAGTTATTTTACGTTTAACAGAGTTATTATTTTTAAAAGTTAAATTTTTTTATGTTAAAAATTATTTCCCGTTTAAAAAGTTTTTTTACCTGTTAACAAATTATTTTTACCTGTTAGCAGAGTTTTTATTACCTGTTAACAGAGTTATTATTACCTATTAACATAGTTGTTATTATTATCTGTTACCAGAGTAATTATTACCTTTAAATATATTACCTGTTAACAGAGTTATTGTTATTTGTTAACAGTTATTATTATGTGTTAACAGAGTTTTTATTACCTGTTAACAGAGTTATTATTACCTGTTAACAGAGTTATTGGTACTTGTTAACAGAGTTAATATTACCTGTTAACAGAGTTATTATTACCTGTTAACAGAGTAATTATTACCTGTAAATATATTATTACCTGTTAACAGAGTTATTGTTACCTGTTAACAGTTATTATTGCCTGTTAACAGAGATTTTATCACCTGTTAACAGAGTTATTGTTACTTGTTAACAGAGTTATTATTACCTGTTAACAGAGTTATTATTACCAGTTAACAGAGTTATTGGTACTTGTTAACAAGTTAATATTACAGTTACAGAGTTATTATTACCTGTTAACAGAGTAATTATTACCTGTAAATATATTATTACCTGTTAACAGAGTTATTGTTACCTGTTAACAGTTATTATTGCCTGTTAACAGAGATTTTATCACCTGTTAACAGAGTTATTGTTACTTGTTAACAGAGTTATTATTACCTGTTAACAGAGTTATTATTACCAGTTAACAGAGTTATTGGTACTTGTTAACAGAGTTAATATTACCTGTTAACAGAGTTATTATTACCTGTTAACAGAGTAATTATTACCTGTAAATATATTATTACCTGTTAACAGAGTTATTGTTACCTGTTAACATTATATTGCCTGTTTAACAGAGATTTTATTACCTGTTTTAACAGAGTTATTGTTACTTTGTTAACAGAGTTATTATTACCTGTTAACAGAGTTATTATTACCAGTTAACAGAGTTATTGGTACTTGTTAACAGAGTTAATATTACCTGTTAACAGAGTTATTATTACCTGTTAACAGAGTAATTATTACCTGTAAATATATTATTACCTGTTAACAGAGTTATTGTTACCTGTTAACAGTTATTATTGCCTGTTAACAAGATTTTATTACCTGTTAACAGAGTTATTGTTACTTGTTAACAGAGTTATTATTACCTGTTAACAGAGTTATTATTACCAGTTAACAGAGTTATTGGTACTTGTTAACAGAGTTAATATTACCTGTTAATATTACCTGTAAATATATTATTACCTGTTAACAGAGTTATTGTTACCTGTTAACAGTTATTATTGCCTGTTAACAGAGATTTTATTACCTGTTAACAGAGTTATTGTTACTTGTTAACAGAGTTATTATTACCTGTTAACAGAGTTATTATTACATGAGTTATCCTCATCCCCGTCAACTGACCTTCCACTTCCTGCATCACCTGACTCAACTTTCAGACAATCGTCTGCGTTGTTCCAATCAACTTTAATTACAGTATCATTGTTTCCCGTAATTGATTTCGTTATTCAACTGGCATAACTTTCCATGTTATTGTTTGGCTGGTCTATACAAACTTCTACTTAACAATTATTGCTGTAATCAAATTTTGGTTAATCTGTAGCATGTACCTGTTGCTCCAACTCCCCAACACACGTCATGTAACTTAACATATTGGCAGGTAGATATAAGGTAGAGAGAACACAGGTAGCGATGGGGAGGTCGAAGAAGTGTGGATTTAGGAATGAGGTGTTGTCCGCTGCTGAAGTTTTTGGGTATGTGACAGTGGGTGCGAGTGGGAAGAGAAATGATTGGTGGAATGATGAATTAAAGAACGTTGTAAAAAAGAAACATAAAGTTAGCATATGAGAGCTTTTCATTACGTAAAAATATATACGGAGATTAAAGAAGAGGTTAAATGAGTGGTGAGGTAGTGTAGAAGAGGCACTGAGAGAGTGCGTCAGGGTACATCAACAACTTGGACCGAGAATAAGAAAAAGTTTTGAAGTGAGATTAAAACAGCTGGTTTTAGCAGTTAAAAGAGGGGAGTTATTAGATGCGGAGATGAAGGTTCAGAGAAGATGGAGGGAATATTTTAAGTCGTTGAATATTAATATAGAAAGGGAGAGAGTTATTTGCTGTATTGGGCAGGGAGGTATAACATGTTGATAAATTAGACACATGTGTAACTCTTGGGTATCTTTATTAAGGAAACGTTTCGCCACACAGTGGCTTCATCAGTCCATACAAAGGAGAATCTTGAAGAACAGGAGGAGAATGAGGTAATCAGTCCCTCAACCTTGAGTCGATGTGATCAGTACATCAATCTTGAATAGAATACGGCATAAGTGCGGAGAAGGAGCTTATAAACCGTAGGCAGGAGAGGTGCAGCAGTCGTAAGTGGTGTCACATTTGTTCAATGTGGAAGTAGGTCGTGCCCAAGGGTTAGGCAAGTGAAGAATTCCCAAGTATTAAGATTCCAAGAAGTTGCATCAAGTAGATCAATGGTTCTCTGAACCATTCATCAACAATCCTTTCAGACACTGCAACTTTTTGGGATCTTTATACTTGGGAATTCCTCTCTTGCCTAACCTTGAACATATGTGACACCACCTACGACTGCTGCACCTCTCCTGCCTACGGTTTATAAACTCCTTCTCCTCCGCACTTATGCCGTATTCTATTCAAGATTGATGGACTGATCACATTGACTCAAGGCTGAGGTACTGATTACCTCATTCTCCTCTTGTTCTTCAAGATTCTCCTTTGTATGGACTGATGAAGCCACTGTGTGGCGAAACGTTTCCTCAATAAAGATACCCAAGAGTTGCACATGTGTCTGATTTATAACGTGTCGGTTCTCTGAATCATTGATCTACAGGTAAAACATGTTTTCGGAGTGAGCTTGAAGCAGGTGTGAATGTGGGTGAGGTGTGCTAGATAATGGTTAGAATGTAAGAAGGGAAAAACATCTGGGATAGATGGGATTAAGACAGAAATCTTAAAAAACAGCTGATGTATTTATTCAACACATGCAATAAATGGAATAGGGTTCCTAGGAACTGGCAAGGAGCGTCCATAGGTCATCTATATAAAGGAAGAGGGAATTAAAAAATAACAGTGTAAGAATTTTAGGGGAATAAGTCTGTTGGGCATACTAGTAGATATTATTGAAAGAACAGGAGTCAGACAGAAAATAAGAATGGAAAGGAGCAGGAAGGATTTAGAAAGGTTTAGGGATGTGTAGATCAAGTGTAAATATTGAAGAATATATGAAAACAACACTTAAATAAAGGTAATGATATGATTTTTATATTTATGGATTAAGAAAAGACACATGATAGGGCGGCAGATGTTGCATATGCATATAGTACACAGTGAGTTACTTAAAACAGTAAAGAGTTTTTATGAGGATAGTGAGGTCCAGGTTAAAGTATGTAGGAAGGAGAGAGATTATTTCCCAGTAAAAGAACGCTTTAGACAGGGATGCCTGATATCAGCATGGTTGTTTAATATATTTTTAGCGAGCAGAAGGTTGTTTGAGGGCAACCAGCGGTGGTTATATTATGCAGAGAATTCGGAGCTTGGAGATTAGAAGGTCTGGGATTACCAGAGCCTGGAAGACGGGTTCTTGAGGTAGTTTGGACATTTAGAGTAGATGGAGCATAACTGAATGACCAGGAGAGTGTATAATATATGTATATAATATATATATATATATATATATATAATATATATATATAATATATATATATATATATATATATATATATATAATATATAATATATATGTATATATATATATGGAAAGAGAGAGAGAGAGGGAGAGAGAGGTGACAACGACGTGGGAGTGTAAATTAATAACTGCAAGAGCGAGAAGTGAGAGAGAGGGAGAGGGAAGATAAAAATGGCGCAGGGATGAGAATAGAGGGGAATAAATGCGAGGGAAGGAAGGAATTAAGAGAGGATGGAAGGAAGGAAGATTAAGCAAGGAAATATAGAGATAAAGATGGAGAAGAAATATTCTGGTTTTTGAGGGGGGAGAGGAAAAGAGAAGGAGGAAAGGAAAGGAGAGGAGGGGAGAGGGGGAAAAAGGGGGAGGAAAAACAAGGAAAGGAGAAGCGGAGGGAAAAGGAGGGGAAGAGGGTTCGAAAAATGAAACACGAAGACATATACATCTATTAAAATTCACTATTTCTACCATCTCTACCACTTTTTTCACTCTCACACCCCTTCTTTCACTACTACTACTACCCTTCTTCACTACTACTACTACCATTTTTCATATACTACTACCATTCTTTCCTACTACTACTACCACTTCTTTCACTACTACTCTACCCTTCTTTCACTACATACTACCACTTCTTTTACTACTACTACACCCCTTTTTTTCACTACTACTACTACACTTCTTCACTACTACTACTACCACTTCTTTCACTAACACTACACTTCTTTCACTACTACTAACCACTTCTTTCACTACTACTACACCCTTTTTTCACTACTACTAAACACTTCTTTCACTACTACACTACCAAAATTTCTTTCACACTACTACACCACTTTTTCTTTTACTTACTACTCCATTTTCTTTTCCACTCAATACCACTTTTTTACTACTACTACACCCCTTCTTTCACACTACTACTCACTTCTTTCACTACTAACTACCATTCTTTTACTACTACTACACCACTTCCTTTACAACTACTACTACCAATTCTTTCATATACTACTACCACTTTTTTTCACTACTACTACTACCACTTCCTTCACAACTACTACACCACTTTTCACTCACTACTACCACTTCTTCAGTACTACACTACACTTCTTTTACTCTACTCTACCCCTTCCCTTCACAACTACACACCACTTCTTTTACTACTACACTACCACTTCTTTTTACACTACACTACCACTTCTTTCACTACTACTAACTTTTCATTCTTTCACTACAAAAAATACCACCACTTCTTTTACTACTACTACACCACTTCTTTTTACTACTACTACACCACTTTTTTCACTACTACCATCCAATTTTTTCCTACACTACTACCACTTCCTTTACAACTACTACACCCCTTTTTTTTCCTACTACTATACCACTTTTTTTCACAAATACTACACCAAATTCTTTCACTACTACTACACCCCCTTCTTTTACTACTACTACTACCACTTCCTTTAAACACTACTACCACTTCCTTCACAACTACTACTACCATTCCCTTTACAACTACTACACCACTTTTCCCTTTACAACACTACACCCTTTCCCTTTACAACTACTACTACACTTCTCACAACTACTACTCCACTTCCTTCACAACTACACTACCCTTCCTTTACAACACTACTACCCTTTTTCACACTACTACTACCACTTCTTTCACTACTACACTACCCCTTCTTTTTACTACCACTACTCTACTTCTTTCACTACACACAACCATTTTTTTTCACTACTACACACTATCCTTCACAACTATACTACCACTTTTTCCACTACTATATACCACTTCTTTCACACTACTAATTACTACTTCTTTCATACTACTATACCACTTCTTTTACTACTACTACTACCACTTCCCTTTACAACTCTACCCACTTTTTTCATACTAATACACCCCCTTTTTTTCACTACCACTACTACCACTACTACCACTTTTTTCACTACTATACTACTACCAAAATTCTTTTACTTTACTACTACTACTTCTTTCACTACTAACTACCCCTTTTTTCATTACACTAAAAACCACTTTTCACACTACTACTACCCTTTTTTTCACTACTACTACTACTACCACTTCTTTTACACACTATTTCCACTTCTTTTTCTACACTTTTACCACCACTTCTTTTTCTACAAAATTACCACTTCTTTTACTAACTACAACTTTTTTACACTACATACTACTACCCTTTTTTATACTACTACCAATTCTTTTACCCACACAACCCCTTTTTACTACACTACTACTACCACTTCTTTTTTAAATACTACTACTACTACCACTTTTCTACTACACTACCACTTTTTTTCACATTACTACCACCACTTCTTTTTCTACTACTACTACACTTCTTTTTCTACTACTACACTACCCCTTTTTTTTTCTACGCTAAAAAGATTCCCCCTTTTTTTACTACTACCCCACTTTTTTTTCTCACACACTACTAAAACCCCTTTTTTTTACTACTACTACAAATACCACTTTTTTTACACACTACATTACCACTTTTTTTACTACACTACACCACCCCTTATTTTACTCTACTATACTACCACCATTCTTTAAATACTACTACCACCACTTTTTTTTACTGTACACTACTACCACTTCTTTTACTACACTACTAAATCCACTTTTTACTACTACTACCTACCACTTCTTTTACCCACACTAATTCCACTTCTTTTAATACTCACACCCCCCTCCCTTTTCTACTACACACTACACCACTTCTTTTACTACTACTACTACTAAATCTTTTTTTACTACACTATACCACTCTTTTTTCTACTCACACACCACTTCTTTTTCTACTACAAATAATTCCCCCTTTTTTTTAATACTTCTAATACCACCACTTCCTTTACTACTACTACAACTAAAACCCCTTTTTTTTACTACTACACTACACAACTTCTTTTTCTACACTACACTACCACTTCTTTTACTATACACTACACCACTTCTTTTCTACTACTACTATACAACTTTTTTTACACACACTTAAACCCCTTCTTTTACTACTACTACTATTCCACTTTTATACTACTACTACTACCCTTCTTTTCACTCTCAATTCCCCTTCTTTTAAAACTTTTACCCAAACCCCTACTTCCTTTACACATACACTACCACTTCTTTTTCTACTACACACAACTTCTTTTCTACTATTTCTATACTAACCCACTTTTTACTACACTACTAATTCCACTCTTTTCTACTACTACTACTATAAAACCCCACCCTTTTTTTACACTACTACTAATTCCCCCCTTCTTTTAATACTTCTAACTACCAATTCCCTTTAAATACTACACTACCCCTTCTTTTTTTTTTCTACTACTAAATTTCCCCTTTTTTTACTACTCTACGCTACCACCATTCTTTTAACTACACTACCACCTTTTATTACTACTAAATTTTTCTACACTACCACCACTCTTTTTTCTACTACTACTTTTCCCCTTCTTTTACTACTACACTTCCACTCTTTTACTACTACTAGTACCACTTTTTTTACTACTACTACTACACCACTTCTTTTCCTACACAATACACCCCTACACTACTACTACCCCACCTTCTTTTTCACTACTACTACACCACTTTTTTAACTACTACTACTACCACTTCTTTTTCTCACACACTACCACTTCTTTTACACTACTACTTAACCCTTCTTTTACGCACTACTACCATTTTTTTTACTACTACCACTTCTTTTACTCACCCCTTTTTTTTTACACTACTCTACCCCACCTTTTACACTACTACTCACCATTCTTTTTCTAACTACACCCCACCTTTTTACTCTACACACTACCACTTTTTTTATACTACTAACCACCAATTTTTTTACTACAAAATACTACCACTTCTTTTTTCAAATATTTCAACCCCACTTCTTTTACCTACACACTCCACTTCTTTTTTCTACTACTACTAATTTTCCCCTTCTTTTACACTACAAAAATTCCACTTATTTTTACTCTACTAAATAATTCCCCCTTTTTTTACAAATACTGCTATACCACTTTTTTTTTACTACTACTACTACTACCCACTTCTTTTTCACTACTACTACCACCAATTCTTTTACTACAATTACATCTACCCCTTTTTTGCTACTACACTACATCATACTTTTACTACTACTACACTACCACTTTTTTTATTAACTAATACCCCACTTCTTTTACTCACTACTACTACTACCACTTCTTTTTCTATACTACTACTACCACTTTTTTTTACTACACTACTACACCACTGTTTTTTTACACTACTACCACCACTTCTTTGCTCTGCTACAAAACACACCACCACTTCTTTTCTACTACACTACTACTACTACCACCCCTTTTTTTTTACAACACTCTCCACCACTTCTTTTTTCACTACATACTACCACTTCTTTTTTCTACTACTACTGCCACCCTTCTTTTACTACTATACTACTACCACCACTTCTTTTACTACTACACTATCAACCACCACTTCTTATACTACTACAACAAACCACCCTTCCCTTTTCTACTAACTACTACCCATTCTTTTCTCTACTACTGCCCCCACTTTTTTAACTACTACTACTAATTCCCTTCTTTTTTCTACTACTCAATTCCACTTCTTTGACTACTACTACTACTACTATACTAACAAATACAACCACTTCTTTTTCTACTAAAAAACTACTACTACTAAAATATACCACCACTTCTTTTTCTACTACTACTACCACCACTTCTTTACACTACTACTACCACCATTCTTTTACTACTACTACTACTACCACTTTTTTTTACTACTATACTCTACCACCACTTCTTTACAAATACTACACTACACCACCCTTCTTTTACTACACTCTAACCCAACCCCTTCTTTTACTCTACAAAACTTTTTTCTACTATACTACCACTTCTTTTTTCTACTACAACTACCACTTCTTTTACACTACTAACCACCACTTCTTTTTTCTACACTACTACTACCACTTCTTTTAAAACTCTACTTCCCCACTTCTTTTACCCACTACTACCCACCACTTTTTTTACTATACTACTACTACTACTCTCTTTTTACCTAAATACCACCCCTTCATTTTTACTACACTACTTACTACTACCATTTCTTTTACACTACACTACTACCACTTTTTTTTTTCTTCTACTACACCACTTCTTTTACTACTACAACTACACCTCACTTTTTTTTATTTCTACCCACTACCCCCACTTCTTTTACACTACACTAATTCCCTTCTTTTACTACTACTACACCACTTATTTTTCTACACTACTAATTCCCTTTTTTTACTACATACTACTACCCTTTTTTTTTTACTAATAAAAAAACCTTTCTACACTCATTTTTTTACTCTCACTACTACACCACTTTTTTTTTACTACTACTAACCCCCACTCTTTTACTACACTACTCACCACTTCTTTACAACTACTACTAATTCCTTTCTTTACTACACTACTACTACCAAATTTTTTACACACATACCACCCCTTCTTTACTACTATTACAAACCACTTCTTTTTCTACTACTACTAATTTTACTTCTTTTACTAACTTCTACACCCTTCTTTTACTACTATATACATTCTTTTACTACACTACTAAAATTCCCCTTTTTTACTACACACTACTCCCCTTCTTTTACACACACTACCCCCACTTTTTTTACACACACTACCCCACCACTTCTTTCCTACACGTTACACCACTTCTTTTACACAATACTACCCCCACTTCTATTTCTACTACTATTCCACCACTTCTTTTTCTACACACACCACCACTTTTTTTACTACTACTCTACTAACTTCTTTTTCTACTACTACACACCACTTCTTTTTCTACTAATACTACTTTTTACCCCTTCTTTTACTCTACTACTACTACTACCTTCTTTTACTACTTCTACTAATACCATTCTTTTTCTAACTACACTACTCCACTTTTTTTACAACTACTACTACTTTTTTACTACACTATTACACCCAAATACTTCTTTTTAATACTACAATACACTAACACTTCTTTTACTACTACTACACTTTTTTTTACAACTACACTAAACTTTTACTACTTTTACTACTACTACTACTTCTTTTTCACTACTACATTTTTTTTTACTTCTAATAAACCACTTCTTTTTACTACTACTACTACGTCTTTTTTTAAATACTAAATTTTTTTATATATAACAATTTTTAATTTAAATACAATTTTTTATAATTATAAATTTTTTTAATAACTATACAACCACCACTTCTTTTCTATAACTTTTTATATATGCACATCCACTTTTTTAAATTTTAAATACCACTTTTTTTACTACTCTAAAATTCTTTTTTCTACTATACATCCCCCTTCTTTTTCTACTACACACCACTTCTTTTACACTAACTACTTTTTTTACACTACTACTACCACCACTTTTTTACACACAAAACTAAAACTCCACCACTTCTTTTTAAAATACTACTACACCGCTTCTTTTTCTACTACTACTACTATACTTCTTTTACTACTATAACCCCCACTTCTTTTTCTAACACACTACTACCCCACCCTTTCTTTTTTCTACTACTAATACCACCCCCTTCTTTTTCTTAAAATACTACTACCCCACCACCACTTCTTTACTCTATACTACCACCCCTTTCTTTTACAACTACTATCTTTTTTTTACTACACTACCACTTCTTTTACTACACTTTCTACTACCCCACTTCTTTTACTACTACTACTACAACCCCCCCTTTTTTAACTACTACTAAACTCCACCACTTTTTTTTACTACTACTAACTACCACCACTTTTTTACTACACTACTACTACTTCTTTTTCTACTACTACTACTACTCTACCACTTCTTTTACTACACTACTACAAATTTTTTTTACTACCTTTCACCAACCCCTTCTTTTACTGCTACTACTACTACCACTTCTTTACTACTACTACTACACACTTCTTTTTCTACTACTACTGCCACCATTTTATACACTATTACAATTCCCCTTCTTTTACTACTACTTCTAAATTTCCCCTTCTTTGACTACTACTACTACTACACAACCACTTCTTTTTACTACTACTAACCCTACACACTACTCCCACCACTTCTTTTACATACTACTACACCACTTCTTTTTCTACTACTACTACTACTACCACCACTTTTTTTACTACAATTTCTATACAACCATTCTTTTACTAAACCCAAACCCCCACTTCTTTTACTACTACCTTCTTTACTACTACTACTACCACTTTTTTACAAATACTACTAACCCTTTTTTACTACAATACCAAAATCTTTTTTCACTACTACTACACCACTTCTTTTACTACACACTTCCACCCTTCTTTTTCACACTCCACCCTTTTTTTACTACACTACTACTACTACACTTCTTTTACACACTACACCACCACTTCAATTTTCACTACTACACTACTACACCACTTTTTTTACTACTACTACACTACCACTTTTTTTCTTCTTCTACTACTACCACTTCTTTTACTCTACAATACTCTTAAAACCCCTTTTTTTTATTACTACTATACCACCACTTTTTTACTACTACTACTAATTCCCCTTCTTTTACTACTCTACTACCACTTATTTAAAAACTACTACAAATTCCCCTTTTTTTTTACACACTACACTACCACTTCTTTTACTACTATTTCTACCACATCCTTTCTACAAAGCCACTTCTTTTTACTACACAATAAACCCCTTTTTTTACTACATACTACCCCACTTTTTTTACACTCACTACACCACTTCTTTTTCTACACTACTAAATTTCCCCTTCTTTACTACTACACTACTACACTTCTTTTTCACACACTGCACTTCTTTTACTACTACTACAACCATTTTTACTACTACTACTACTACCACTTTTTTTTACTACTACAAAACCACCACTTCTTTTTTCTACTACTACTACCCCATTTTTTTTCACTTTACTACTACCACCACTCTTTTACACACACACCACCACTTTTATTACTAAACTATACCACCACTTTTTTACTACTACTCTACCACCACTTCTTTTACTACTATTACTAACACTTCTTTTACTACTACTACACTCCACCACTTCTTTTTCTACTAATACTACTTCTACCACTTCTTTAAACTACTACACACTATACCATTCTTTTACTACTTCACTAAACCACTTCTTTTCTACAAAAACTCTACCACTTTTTTTACTACTACTACACTTCTTTTACTACTCTATTTCACTATTTCTTTTACTACTACAACTATTCTTTACACTTTCTACACAAAAATACACTACTTGGTTTTTTCTACTACTACACTTTTTTTACTACTAAACATTTTTTTTACTCTACACACTACCACTTCTTTTACTACACACACTTTTTTTACTACTACTCTACTTCTTTTCTACTACTACTACCACCACTTTTTTTACTACTACTACTACTTCTTTTACTACATACACCAACACTTTTTTTACTACTACTACCCACCACCACTTCTTTTTCTACATTTCTTTTTCTACTACTGCTACTACTACCCCTTCTTTAACAAAAACTACTACAAAACCACTTTTTACTACTACTACTACTTCTTTACTACTACACTACTACCACTTCTTTTTCTACTACTACACCACTTCTTTTTCTACTACTACTACTTCTTTTTCTCTACTAGTACCAAACCCCTTTTTTTTAATACACTACTACTACCACCACTTTTTTACTACTACTACACCGCTTCTTTTACTACTACTACTACTACTCTTTTTTACTATACCTACCACCACTTTTTTTACTACTACTATATACCACCCCACTTCTTTTTCTATACTACTACCCCACTTTTTTTCTACTACACTACTCCACCCCCCCTTTTTTATTTCTACTACTACCAAACCCTTCTTTTACTACTACTACTACTCTTTTTCTACTACCCACTACTACTACCACTTCCTTTTCACACTACTACTACACCTACTTCTTTTACTACTACTACACCCACCATTCTTTTCTACTACTAATACACCACCACTTCTTTTTCTACTACTACATACCACCACTTCTTTTTAAAACTAACTACTACTAACTTCTTTTACTACTACTATACTACTACTACATTTTCCACTTCTTTCTATAAACTACTACTATACTACTATTCTTTTACTACTATACTCCATCACTTCTTTTACGCTATTTCACTACCACTTCTTTTTTCTACTATACTACTACACTTCTTTTCTACTACACTGCACCACTTTTTTAAACACACTACTACCACTTCTTTTACACTACTCTACTAAAACTTCTTTTACTACTACTACACCCCCTTCTTTTTCCCACTACACACTTCTTTTTACTACTACACTCTACTTCTTTTACCTCTACACTACCACCCCTTCTTTTAGTACTACTACTACTACTACCTTTTTACAACTACTACCACCAAAATTCTTTTAAATACTACACACCACCACTTCTTTTTCACTACTCTACACCACTTCTTACACTCTACACACCACTTCTTTTTTCTACACTACTATTACTTTTTTTAAAACTACTACACTACCACTTCTTTTACCCACTACTCTACACCCCTTTTTTCACTACTACTACTACTACTATACTTCTTTTTCTACTACTACTACCACCACTTATTTTATACTACACTACTACCCACTTCTTTAAATTTCTAGACTCTACCAATCTTTTACTACACTACTACCCATTCTTTAATACACTCTACACCAAAATCTTTACTACTACTACTACTACTACTATACTACTACTTCTTTTTCTATACTCTCTACCCTTCTTTTTCCACTACACTACTACACCACTTTTTTACTACTACACTACCCAAAACCCCTTCTTTTACTACTACTACTATACCACTTCTTTTTTTCTACATACTACATACCACTCTTTTACTACTACTCACTGCACTACCACTTTTTTTACTACTACTACTACACTTCTTTTACTACAAACTACTACCACTTTTTTTATACTACTAAATTTTTTTACTACTACTACCACTTTTTCTACACTCACTACTACTACTTCTTTTTCACACTACACCACCACTTCTTTTACCCACTACCCACTACTACCACTTCTTTACTACTACTACAACCCCACTTCCTTTTCAACAACAACCAACCCCTTTTTTTACTACACTACAACCCCCACTTTTTTTACTACTACTACTACTACCACCACTTTTTTACAACTACACACCACTTCTTTACTACATTACTACTACTTCTTTTACTACACACTACTACTACTTCTTTTTTTCTACTATTACTACTACCTTTTACACACACACCACCACTTCTTTTACACTACTACACCACATTTTTTACTACTAACTACACACTACTACACTCTTCTTTCACTACTACTTCTTCTTTTTCTACATACTACCACCATTCTTTTCTACTATACTACTACCACTTTTTTTACTACACTTTTAAATAAAATTCTTTTACACTCTACTACTACTACTACTACTTCTTTTATACTACTATTACTATACTTTTTTTTACTACTACAAATACCACCACTTTTTTTACTACTACTAACCACCACTTTTTTACTACTAAAATAAATTTTTATTAATATAAATTTTTTTATATTTTTTTTTGTATAAAAAAATAATTAAAATTAAAAGTTTAAAAAATTAAAAAATTTTAAAAAAAATTTTTTGATAATTTTTTTGAAAGTAAAAATTTTAAAAAATAATTTAAAAAAAAAAAAAATAATAATAATAAAATAATAATAATTTTAATAAAACAAAATAATATAATATAAAAAAATAAAATTATAATAAAATAAAAATAATAAAAAAATAATATAATAAATAAAATAATAAAAAAATAATAATAAAAAATAATTAATAATAAATTTAAAATAATAATAATAATAATAAAATAAGAATAAGAATAAATTAAACAAGAAGAAAATGCAGGGGTTTTTTCTTCCCCTCCATCTCCACCCATCCCCCCCCTTCCCCCCCCCCCTCCCCTCCCTCCCCTCCCCTCCCTTCCCCCTCCTCTCCTCCCCCTTTCCCCCCCTCCCCCGTCCCTTCCCTCACCCGCCTTCTCTTTCACCCATTGATCTCCTTTGGGAAGAGTGAAGTTCATATGTTTTGTGTGTTTTGGGGTGTGTGGTGGGTGTGGTGTGTGTGGGGGTGGTGTGTTGTGCCACCACCTGCTGGGCCACTCACTATTTTTAACAACTGGGAAAAAAAACATGTCTCTTCGTGTGAGTCCTTTCACAGCCCAGCTTACCACTTTTCTTTGGGGGCACACGGCACCCCCCGCACAGACACACAACACACACACACACACACACCACCACACACCACACACACACAAACACACACACACCACACACATTTTGGGTGAGGGTATCTTTTCTTGTTGATACAGAATGGCCCAAGAGACCTCCTGTTTCCTCTCAAATATTTAAATTTTTAAAGGCTTTAGGAGAGCGAGAAATTTTGAGGAAATATCACGCCGTCCCCAAATACCATGACCCAACCAGGGGCCATCCGACGAACTCGAAGACTGATCGAACTCCATAATCCCAAACATTACACAAATCACTACCTTTTTTTTTCCCGCCAAATACTTGATCAGGGATATCCCGAGAGGTTAATTTTCCCCCCTGTATAACCGTATATACCGTAATACCTGTATATACAAGAACAGATCTCACCCAGCATTTTAGGGGATTAAATATTCTTGAACAGAAAAATCTTTCTCTTCACATACAACATACAGACGAGAACGGGAGACAGACAGCAGATAGACTGAAAAGGGATACGACAGGCAGCTGATAGACGACAACAGACAATGAGAACAAAAAAAAATCCCTCCGGAAAGCGAGACGTTTCGTTACGGGGATAATTTTTACCAATTCTAAAAGCTGAAACCGAATTTTCCTCGTGACGACGCAGACAGACTGACAGACAGACAGGCAACAAACCCCCAATAACCTTCACATTTTTTTCA
>NC_069405.1:43505133-43526847 GCF_026875155.1 Cherax quadricarinatus | reverse complement strand
TCTTTTGTAGTGTGGGAAACCACTCTGTAGTGGTGGATCCTACTCATGTAGTGTGTGGGTCCACTCATGTGTGTGGGGGTCCACATCAAAGTGTGGGGTCCTACACATGTAGTGTGGGGTCCTCATTATGGGGGTTTTTTTGGGTTACTCATAAAGTGTGGGGGCCCCTACATCATGTATGTTGGGGGCCTCATCATGTAGTTGTGGGTCCTACATCATGAAATGTGGGGGCCTACTCACGTATGGGGTCCTAATCATTAGTTGTGGGCCTACATCAATGTTGGGGGCCTCATCATTTGTTGTGTGGGCCCATCATAAAGTTTTTGGGGTCCTCATTATGTAGTGTGTGGGCCCTAATCTATTTTTGGATCCTACTCATGTAGTGTTGGATCCTCACAGGGTAGTTGGGGGCCCCTACATATGAAGTAGTGGGTTTACACAGGTTGTGGGTCCTAAAAATTGTGTTTTGGGGTCCTCACATGAATGTGTGGGTCCTACACTTTAAAATGTGTGGGCCTACTCAGAAGTTGTGGGTCCTACATATGAAAGCGTGTGGGCCCTCTTGGTGGGGGGCCCCAATCATGTAGTTGGGGGCCAATCATTAGTGTGGGGCCCCTAACATGTAGTGGGGGGTCCTAATCATGGTGTGTGGGCCACATCATGTATTGGTGTGGGTCCTACATCATTAGGGGTGGGGGCCCCTACATCATGTAGTGGGGGTCCAAATCAGAAGTGTGTGGGCCCCTAATCAGTGTTTGGTCCTCATCTGAAGTTTTTGGGGTCCTACATCAAAATGGTGGTCCTCATCAGAGTGTTGGGCCTACATAATGAGTGTGTGGGTCCTACATCATGTAAGTTGGGTCCTACTACACTAGTGTGGGGGCCAAAATCATTAGGTGTGGGTCCTAAAACTATGTGGTGGGTTACATCTAGGTGTGGGGTCCTACATCATAAAGGGTTTGGGTCCTACATTATGTATTGTGGGGGCCCCTACATCACGTTGTGTGGATCCTACTCATGTATTTTGGGGGACCTACATCATGTGTGGGGGTCCTCTCATGAAGATGGGGTTCTACATCATGTAGTGTGGGGTCCTCCCATTAGTGTGTGTGTCCTACATCATGTAAGGTTTTGGGTCCTACATCATTAATTGTGGGTCCTACATCATGAAGTGTTTGGGGTCCACTCATTAGCGTGTGGGTTCCAATCATTGGTGTGGGGTCCAAAATCTGAGTGTGGGCCCCTACATCATGTGGGTGGTCCTACATCTGTATGGTGGGCCCTAAAATCAGTATGTGGGGCCTTCTCTGATGTGTGGGCCCTACATCATGTATGTGGGGTCCTACCATGAATGGGGGGCCCTACATCATGTAGGTGTGGGTCCTACATCAGTAGTGTGTGCGTCCTACATCATAGTTTGGGTCCTAATCTTGTGTGTGGGGGCCCCTACTCAGTAGTGTGGGGGTCCACCAGTAGTGTGTGGGCCCTCTCAGTAGTGTTGGTCTTACTATGTAGTGTTGGACCACATCATGTATGGTGGATCCTACACAAGTTGTGGGGCCTCACATGTTGTGTGGGTCCTACAAGGAATGGTGGGCCCATTCATGTAGTGTGTGGCCCTACTCATGAAGTTTTTGGGGTCCTACTCTAAATGGGGGGTCCTAATCTGTATTGGGGGTCAAACTCATGTAGTGGTGGGTCCTCATCATTAATGTGGGGGTCCTATACAACTATGTGTGGGCCCCTACTCTGTTGTGTGGGCCCTACCCCATATGTGTGGGGTCCTACATCATTATTGGGGGGGTCCTACTTAAATAAATGTTTGGGTCCCATTATGTAGTGTGTGGGCCCTACATCACGTAGTGGTATCCTACAAATGTGGGGTTGATCCTACATCATTAGTGGTGGGTCCTACCAGAAGTTTTGGGGGTTTCTACATCATTTGTGGGGGTCCTACCAGTAGTGTGTGTGTCCTACATCATGAATTGGGGCCCATCATTAATGTGTGGGCCTACACAGAAGTGTGTGGGTCCAACTCATTAGCGTGGGGTCCACACATTAGTGGGGGGTCCACATCTGAGTGGGGGGCCCCTCCATGAGTGTGGGTCCTCATCAGTAGTTTTGGGGGTCCTACACATGTAGTGTGGGTCCTACACAGTATTGTGGGCCTCATCATAATGGGGGGCCTACATCATGTATGTTGGGCCCTAATCAGTAGTGTTGCTCCCACATCATGTATGTGGGGTCCTACAATTTGGTGTGTGGTCCTACATCATGTAATGGGGGGTCCTACTACACGTATGTGGGGTCCACATCATGTGTTGTGGTCCTACACATATAGTTGTGGGCCCTAATTATTAGTGGGGGGCCCTCATCACGTATGGGGATCCTAAATCATGTATGTGGGGGATCCTACTCAGTATTGGGGGTCCACATCATGAAGTAGGGGGTTTCTAAATCATTGTGTGGGGGTCCTACATCATTTTGTTGTGTGTCCTTTTTTTATGAAATGTGTGGGCCCCAACATCTTTAATGTGTGGGTCCACAAACTATGGTGGGTCCACATATGTATGTTGGTCCTACATCATAAAGTTTGGGGTCCTAATTATGTTGTGGGGGGGCCCTCATCACGTAGTGTGTGGACCTACATCATGTAGTTGGGGACCCACATATGTAGTGGGGGCCCTACATCATAAATTTTGGGGGTTCTACATCAGTAGTGTGGGTCCTAATCGGGGTTGTGTTGCCCTACTCTTAATGTGTGGGCCCCTACATCAGAAATGTGTGGGTCCTACATCATTAAAGTTTTGGGGGCCTCATCTTTAGCGTGTGGGTCCTACATCAGTATGTGGGGGTCCTACATCATGTGTGTGTGGGTCCTACATCATGATTGTGGGTCCTACATCACTGGGGGGCCCTACACTTTAGTGGGGGGTCCTACACATCGTGTGGGGGTCCTACATCATAAGGGGTTTGGGTTCTGCATCATGAAATGTGGGCCTACATCATGTAGTGTGAGTCCTAATCATAAGTTTTGGGGGGTCCTACATCATGATTGGGGGGGGTCCAATCTGTAGTGTGGGGGTCCATTTTCATTAGGTTGGGTCCTAATCGAAGTGTTTGGGCCCTACATCATGTAGTGTGTTGGCCCACATCATGTATTTGGGTCTACATCAGTATTTTGGGCCTACATCTGTGGGGTTGGGGGGCTAATCATGAAGTGTTTGGCCCTTACTATTTGTTGGGTCCTACATCATGTAGTGTGTGGGCCCCACAATTCGTGTGTGGGGCCCTACATCATTATGTGTGGGCCCTACATCATAAGTGTGGGTCCTACATCATTAGGGGGTGTTGGTCCTACATCATGTAGTGTGTGGGTCCACATCATAAGTTTTGGGTCCTAATCATTATTGTGGGTCCTACTCATGTAGTGTGGGGTCTGGGGGCAGAAAAGAGTACGTAACCTTTATTCGGCGCATGGACACACCCTCATTTACGGGCTATTTCCCCCAACCACAAACCCGGGTTTCTAAGATTTTGATGAGGGGGGGCCCCATCGTTCAACTTGACCGGGTTCTAGCCAATAAAAGGGGGGATTGGCAATCCAGATTTGGGGGATCCCCCTTTCCCTTCGCCCTTGTTTTCCCCATTCTAGAGGGGTTAAACAGGGGTTGCTATTTTGTGGCTTCTTTTTCTCCTTGCTTACCTGGAGTGACTATTTTATCACTGTACATATGTAATTTTGCGTTAAAAATTTGGTGAAGGAAATAAAGTCAAAACTTTTTCTACTTTTTTTATTTGCTCCCATTACCCCTGGATAACAGGCCTTTGAAATCCTTTTGAAAATTTTTACCCTGCCGAGAGCGGGACTTAGAGAAACGGTGAGCTTAGGGTGAAGCGGGCGGGAACTTGTTGCTTGCTTTTCGCTTCGTTTACAAATTTTTGGTGTAGTTCTTATGATCACCCCTTGCTTTGTGGATCTTTCAACAGCCCTACTACTTGTTCAGTTGCTCGTTTCGCCGGCAATTTGTGTGCAGTTTTTTGCTTTTTGCGTTTTCTGCAATCGTACTGTATGCTAAGCGGTTCGCAAATTAACGTGTTACTTTGGGGGTTTTCGTACTTCATAGCAAATAACTTTGCCCCCTAGACGACAGAGCCTTGTGGTTTTAAACTTTGCAAAACCCCCTAAATTGTCCACAGGTTGTTGGCAAATTGCTCTTCCCATTGGCTTTCCCCTAAAAACGCACTCCACAGTGCGCAATGCGTTCACTTATTGCTGAATCTTATTGAAAAATGGAAAATAAAAAACCCCTCCCTCTAGGGAGCTGGGGAAAAAACTCTTATTTTCTGCTGAGGAAATGTCACCTGGGAGCAAATGGTCAGTAGGCAGGGGGTTGTCTCGGGGTGAATCACGTCGTTGGCACTTAGCTGGCAAAAACACGTGGACAAACTAGGGAAACAGAGAGCATTCGCAAAGGGAAGAATTTAAGGGAAAGAGAAAGGGGGCAGTTTTCGCATTTTTAAAAATTTTCCAGTTTAAAAAAAGAGTAAAGCTTGTTCCCCGTTTTCAAGAGGCCAAAACCAGAGAAATTTTTTCGAAAGCTTAAAAAATCAGCCGAGCCTTGAGGGGGCCCGGAACACACGGGGCAGCGTTGGGTTCATAAGCATTATTGGGTAAGGCACGGGAAATTTTTCGTGGGGTTTTAACTGACCTAAAATTCTCTGTTTTCAATATGAAGACCACAGTGTTGGGAGAAATTACATGTATCCCACTAAAAACGTAAACCTTAAAATTAAAAGGGCGAGCTTGGTCAACCCCGGGTGGACTTGTGAACGAAAACCCAAAGCTTTTACCACTGGTAAAAAGCGCTGGTGTCTCTAATTTTGAGAGCTGGGCGCTTTTTCTGTTTGATAACCTTGGAGTCTGGGGGACCAGAGTTCGGTTTTTCTGCAATCGGACTTAACCACTCATTGGGGGCGGCCTTGGCTGTCCCCTTCGAAACAAAACCGCCCCTTGTCCGAGGGGCCCCGCCCCTTTCTTTTTTTCAACGTTGGCGTACAAGACGAAAAACATGGGAATGAATGCCAGCCGGGGGGAGACGTCTAGTCCCAACCAAGTCACCTGGTGAGCCACGCTTCTCAACAAGGTCCCCCTGGGAGGGGCAAATACTTAGGAGCATCTCGACACAATACCAGAGACACCACCAAAACGAAAACCCCATTCCAAGCACGGGGATAAAGGGCAACCTTCGCTTTTGGGTGAAATAAATGGGTCACATCAGTTCCAACTGCCCCCAAAAACCTCAACCATGGGGAAAATCTTTTCCCTACAACATGTCCCCTAAGAATAAAAAAAGGGTATCCCCTTTTTATTCGAAATTTTATTCCCCCTTTCCCGGAAAAAACCAAACCAACTAAGTAAATCCTTTAGAAAAACTGGAGCATATTGCCATTGCGGAAGGAATTTTACCCCTTTAGAAATACTTCCTTGAATTCCTCTTTTTTTGGAAGCCAGGGGGGCTATATATTCAGTTCCTTTGCTAAAATTTATGTACTGCAAATTTTAACTGGTATTCTGTGGTTTAAAAGGATTTCCCAGAAAAAGGCCTGTTTTTTCTGGTTTTAACTTAACTTTTTTCTTCGTGCCCTAACCCTTTTAAGTTTTAATGTTTTCCCCCGTGGGGCCCATAACTCGGCAACATCCCAAGGGTTTCGGGGAGAATGTTCCCTACCCTTGGCGACTAAATTCGGAATACCCACTTGTTTTACGAGGAAAACGGGGCCAGACCCGTAGATCAAGTGAACAGACCCCTAAGCCTTCCTATTCCCATTTCAGGTTTGCCAGATGTCTCTTTTTCCCATGCCCGGGGGATGCCCTTTCCCGGGAGGAACAACGAAAGGACCCTTTTTTAAAAAATTCGCTTTTTGGCACCCATGGGTAAACCTCTTTGGGTCACCCATAATATGAAGTTAAAAATGATTATTTGGTTTGCACTGAACTGGAAAGGGAGATAGGGGGCCGGGCATTTAGACGGTTTTGGGGTTCCAACCAAGATGTTTAAATATTAAATAAGCTCAAATTTACGTATTAGGAGGTCATTAGGAATTACAAAAACCTTGTATAAAATCACAAAAAATTTTTATTGGCCAAAATTAAAGAAAGATGTGAAAAACATTTTAAGGTGTTCCCGAGATGTCAGCAATTTGGGAAAACCGGACATTCCATTAAACCTGCACCTCCCAAACCCAACCGCGGGGAGAAACCTTTTTGCAGTTTTAATTTTATAGATTGGTAGGCCACTATAAAAAAAGTCGGGAAACCATATTTTTTTTACAATTATGGAAAAGTAACCAAATCCTGAGCAATCCCTATGCAGTACATACTAAAGCTATTCTCAAAGTTTAACAAAATTCTTTCTTTTTGGCATTCCTAAAACTATAAAAAGGAAAAGGTACTAACTTCACTCCCAAAGCTTTGGGGAAGTTTAACTTTAGGGAAAATTTCCAACTTTTTCCCGCCTATCACCCTCTCCCAAGGCGCCTTGGGAAAAGTTCCACCAAATTAAAAACAATGATGAGAAGTTTTTTGCATGAACTTTCCGACAGTTTGGGGATGAATCTCTACCTTTGTTGGTTCTCAGTACGGGACGGTCAAGAGCCCTACGGGTATAGTCCGTTTGACTGATTTTTGGGGCACAATGTACGGGGGCCCCCCGGGTCTCAAAGAAGGAGGAGGAGAAGACGTAAGCTCAGCACTCTACAACCCGTCTTCAAGGTTGCAGGGGCAGTGTTGGGCCCAGGGCAAACCCTAAAGAAAAAGCTAAAGTAAGAAACGGGGAACAGAAGGCACAATTTTCCGCTCCTTCCACCAGGAGACAAGGGTTGGTGCAGGAACCTATACCTGGCCACCCCTTGAAAGCTATTTTTTGGGGGGACCTTTGAGATAGTAAGTAATTACTGTTTTAAAATTTATTGGAGCTCCCATTAAAAAAAACCCAAAAAACAAAAAATTTACCACATTAACAAAAAAAGGGCCCTTTTTCATAAAAACCAGATAAAGTCCCAGAATGACCTGTCCTCTCCTCGAACGACTCTGACTTTTGCACTTATCTCTGAAATTAATACTAAACTTTCAAATTCTTCCTCCTAAAGGGACCCTAGCCCTTAATGGGGGATTATCTGAAATAAAAAGCAACCAATTTAACTGAGCTTCTACATAAATTTTTAATATTTTTTCGGATGTGCCGAAAAAATGTACGTTAGGTTACCAGATGAAAGGGGGAAAATCAAACCAATTAAAACTCCCCCCCCTACAGAGCAAATCCTGAAAAGCAAAGGTACTTCGCGGGGAAGAAACTTTTTGTTAACATGGTTTAGTGGAGGATCTCTATCCGGGGTTTCACCGGGCACCTAGTAAAAAAAGCTGATGGAGGTTTCGTATGTAAACAACTCCAAAAGTAACGGGTCCCCAAAACGATCTTACCCCTCTTCCTCTCTGGATGACTTTTTGATTTTTGGGGGGTAAGGCTACTTTGTGCCAAATTAGATCCCTTTAAAGGTTACATCGGGTCCTTTGACAATAAGGCAAGGGAAATCTCTCCCTTCGAAATTCCAGGGGGTCATTACAGTATACAGTTCCCCCCCTTGGAATGAAAAATTCCCCCCTTTTTCATTCCAAAATATCCATCACTATTAAAGGACTTGAAGGCACGGCGCATACCTAGAGATATTTTTTGGGGTTTCTGATATTGGGGTCACACCCTACTTAGATTTAAAGCCTTTTTGGACCTTTAAGAATTCCCTTTTAACATTTAAATTTACTAAATTTTCCCTTTTGGCCAGGCCACTGCACTTTTCTAGGCCAGAAGTAGGTAGGGGTAATGTTGCCCTAAAACTTGCTAAATTTCTTTCGATTAAAGAATACCATTTCCCCTCATGATGGGAAATCTTTCAACTTTTTCCTAGCAGATCGGTTTTTTTACAAAATTCTGAAAGAATTTCTCAGATATTGTAGCCCCTTTATCTTTTACCAGTCAAAAATTCCCTTTATTTGGCTTCAGAGTAACACTGCTTTTAATAAAAGCAAAAAGATTATTGTGTCTGCCCCATTCTCCCGTCTCCAGACTTCTCCAAAACCTTTTTCATTACGGTTGTGCTGGATCGGGTTGGGGCGGTATATTACAAATCGGGGGCAAGGGCTGAGCCCCAAACGATATTTCAGCCAAGTTCACCACATCAGGAAATTACTCACCCTTGAAAAAAAAGCCCTCGCGTGGTACTGGCTTTGGAGCATTCGTGTTTATTTTGGGGGCCCGACACGCAGGGGGTCACGTCTACTATCACAACCCTTAGTCATCTCCCGCCCTGAAAATCACAACACAAGGCTTATGCGTTGGACGCTCAGGCTGCAGCCCCACAACCTAAAAATAAAAAAATTGCCGGGAAAAAAATGTGTTGGCAGACTCTTTGTCAAAGTCTAGTTTAATATTTTATTTAGGTTGGAGTTTTGTGGTAACCCCCCTTTTTTAAGCCTTTTTTTTATCCCCTGTGTGGGGGTTTTTTTTTAGTGAGGGGGTACGGGCTACCGTCCCCTTTATTTGGACCTTTTGGCCATTACTCTGTCCCCTCTGAGTTTAGGGGGTTTTGGCTTTTGGTCACTAGAAAAGCTGACTCTATCTAAAGGGTTGGTGGTGGGGAGGATGGGGTCCCTTATTTTGTGCCTGGGGGCCGGTTACCACTGGGGGGTGGCACCAATCCGAGCCTTCCGGGGGGGGGGGGTGTGGGATGCAAAATACGTAACCTTTTTCGGCGCAAAGGCACACCCTATTTACAGGATCTCCCCCCAAACCAGCAAACCCGGTTCCCAAGAGTTGATGTGGGGGCCCCTCTTTAACTATGACCAGTTCTAGCCAAAGAAGGTGGGAATTCAACGCAGAGGGTTTTGTGGAACCCCCTCTCCCCTCCCTTTCATTCCCATTCTAGAGCTGGTGAACACGGTTGCTATCTTGGGGCTTCTATTCGCCTTGCTTCCGTGGGTGACTAAATTTACCTGTCATGGTACTATTGCTGTTTAAATTTGGGGAAGGAAATATAAGTCAAATTTTTCTACTGTGTTTATTTGCCCATTACACCCGGGGTTTTCACCATTTTAAATCCTAGGTTTTAATAGGGGCCCCATCGAGTGTGTGGTCCTACATCATTGGTGTGGGTCCTACATCATTAGTGTGTGGGTCCTGCAAAAGTTGTGTGGGGCCCACATTTTATGTGGGGTCCAACATCATGAAGTGGTGGGTCCTAATCAGAAGTGTTTGGGTCCTACATCTGACGTGTGTGGGGCCTACATCATGAAGATGGGGTCCCCCTCATGTATGTGTGGGGCCACATCAGTATGTGTGGGTCCACACACGTATGTGTGGGGCCTAATCATGTAGGGGTGGGTCCTAATCATAAATTTTTGGGTCCTACATCATAAGGTGGGGTCCTACACAGTAGGTGTGGGTCTACATCAGAGTGTTGGGGGCCAATCACTAGGTGTGGGCCACAACATGTGTGGTGGGGGTTTTCCCTCATGAAGTGTTTGGGTTTCCCACATCATGAATGTGTGGGTCCCCCCTGTATGTGTGGGTCCCACATGTAGTGTGGGGCCACATCATTAGTGTGTGGGGTTTAAACACTGTGTGTGGGGTCCAATATGTAGTGTGTGGGGCCCCACACATGTAGTGTGTGGGTCCACATCATAAATTTTGGGTCCACAAACATTATGTGTGGGTCCTACTCAGATGTGTGGGTCCTACACATGAAAATGTGTGGGTTTTACATCATGTAGTGTGTGGGTCCTCCCCAAGAATGTTTGGGGCCACTTTATGAAGTGTGTGGGTCCTACATCATGTAGTGGTGGGTCTACATCATGTACTGGTGGGTCCTACATCATGAAATGTGGGGTTCTACATATGTAGTGTGTGGGGGCCTACACAGAGGGGTGGGGCCTCATAGTGTGTGGGGCCACATCATGTAGTGTGTGGGTCCTACACATGTGTGTGGGTCCCACATAGTAGTGTGTGGGGCCTACATCATTGGGGGTGGGGCTTTCATCATGAAATGTGTGGGGCCCTGTATGTGGGGTCTACATCATGTATGTGGGGTTTTAATCGAGTGTGTGGATCCCACATCATGTAGTGTGTGGATCCCCACATCATGAGTGTGTGGGGCCTACATCATGTGTGTGTGGGGCCTACATCATGAAGTGTGTGGGGCCTACATATGTGTGTGGGGGTTTTTTGGGGGGAAGGGGGTGTTGGTTAAAGGTGTTGGTTTTTGGGGGGTGTGGGTCCTCATCAGAAGGGGGGTTTTTTGGGTCCTACAATGTATTGTGGGCCTCATCATTAGTGTGTGGGTCCTACATCATGTAGTGTTGGGTCCCCACATAAATTTTTGGGGGCCCACAATTTTTTTGTGGGCCCCACACTTGGTTTTGGGTCCTACATCATTAGTGTGTGGTCCTACATCAGTAGTGTGTGGGGGCCTACTCATAAGGGGGGTTTTTTGGGTTTGGGGCCCACATATGTAGTTGGGGCCCCACTCAGTAAAAGTGTGGGTCCTCTCATGTAAGTTGGGTTTTGGGGGGGGTCCCACATCATGTAGGTGTGGGGTTCCTTACCTCATGAAGGTGTGGGTTACATCATGTAGTGTGTGGGTCCTACATCATGTTGTGTGGGGCCTACATCTGTATGTTGGGTCCTAACAAAGTAATTTTTGGGCCTACATCTGAGTTTGTGTGGGGCCTCTCATGTAGGTGTGGGCCTACATCATGAAATGTGTGGGTCCACATATGTAGTGTGTGGGTCCTAATCATGTATGTGTGGGTCCTACATCATGATGTGTGGGGGCCTACATCATGGTAGTGTTGGGGCCCCTCAGAGTGTGTGGGTCCTTCATCATTTATGTTGGGGGGCCTACACATGTAGTGTGTGGGTCCTACATCATGAAATGTGTGGGTCCACATCTGTGAGGGGGGTCCTACATATGTAGTGTGTGGGTCCTACATCATGTAGTGGTGGGTCCTACTTTTTAGTGGGGGTCCTACACTGTGTGTGGGGTTTTTCCCTCTAAATGTTTTGGGGGCCTACATCTGATGTTGGGTCCTAATCATGTATGTGTGGGGGTTTCTCTTAGTTGGGGGGTCCCTACTCATGTAGTGTGTGGGGCCCACATCATTTTTGTGGGGGTCCTACATCAGTGTGTGTGGGTCCTACATCAGTAGTGGTGGTCCCACTCATAAAATGTTTTTTTGGGCCCCCACCAAAGAGTGTGTGGGTCCTAAAGTAGTGTGGGTCCTACATCATGTAGTTGTGGGTCCTACTCATGAAAAGTGTGGGGCTACTCATTTGTGTTGGGGCACTTGTAGTTTGGGGGCCTCATCATGTATGTGTGGGCCTACATCATTAGTGTTTGGGGGCCCACCAAAAATGTGTGGGGCCAAAATCAGTAGTGTGTGGGGCCCAACATGTAGTGTGTGGGGGCTTTCATCATGAATGTGTGGGTCCTACACAGTAGTGGTGGGGGACATCAGTAGTGTGGGGGCTTTCATCATGTAGTGTTGGGGTCCTTTTTTCCCAAACATGTATGTGGGGTCCTACTCATGAGGTGTGGGGCCACATCATGAAAAGGTGTGGGTCTACATCATGAGTGTGTGGGTCCCTACTCATAATTTTGGGTCACATCATGAGGTGTGGTCCTACATCATTAGTGTGTGGGCCCCCCATCTGTAGTGTGTGGTCCTACATCATGTTGTGTGGGTCCTACACAGAGTGTGTGGGGCCTACATCATGTAGTGTTTTGGGTCCCACATAGTGGTGGGTCCCACATATGTTTGGGGGTGGGGCCTACATCTAAGTGTTTGGGGCCCCATTAGATGTGGGGCCCCAATCAGTAGTGTGTGGTCCTAATCATGGTGTTGGGCCTACATCATGTATGTTGGGTCCTACCAAAGTATGTGGGTTCTACATCATGTATGTGTGGGGGCCCACATATAGTTGGGTTCCTACATCATGTAAAGTGTGGGGCCACACATTAAATTTGGGTCCACATATGAAAATGTGTGGGCCTACATCAGTAGGGGTGGGTCCTAATATTAGTGTGTGGGTCCTACATCATGTAGTGTTTGGGGCCTACATCATGTATTTGGGTCCCCAATCATGTATGTGTGGGTCCTACTTTATGTAGGTGTTGGGGCCTACACATGTATTGGGGGGTCCACATCATTAATGTGTGGGTCCACATCATGGTGTGTGGGTCCTAATCATAAGGGTTGGGGCCTACACAGTTGGTGGGTTTCCTAATCATTAAAATGTTTGGGTCCTACATCTGAGTGTGTGGTCCTACATCAAAAGTAGTGTTGGGTCCTACTATGGTTTTTGTGGGTCCACTCATGTAATGGTGGGTCCTACACAGATGTGTGGGGCCCACATCATGTAGTGTGTGGGCCTACAATTTTAAATGTGTGGGGCCCAACATTAGTTGTGGGTCCTACACTAAAGTGTTTGGGTTTTTTACATATGGTGTGTGGGCCCCACAACAGTAGGTGTGGCCTACATCTTTTGGGGTGGCCTACATCATGTATGTGTGGGTCCTAACAGAAAGTTGTGGGTTTTTACATATGTAGTGTTGGGTCCTAATCATTAGGGGTGGGCCTACATCATGTAAAGTGTGGGTCCCCACATAATTTTGGGGTCCTACATATGAAATGTGGGGGCCCCACAAGTAGGGGTGGGTCCTACATCAGTTTTGTGGGGGCCTACATCATTGTTGGGGTCCTACTCATTTGGGGGTTTTGGGTCCTCATTGAGTGGTGGGTCCTACAATGTAGTTGTTGGGGCCACATCTGTAGTGTGGGGGCCTAATCATGTATGTGTGGGGGCCTACATCATGAATGTGGGGGTCCTAAATCTGTAGGTGGGGTCCCTACATCAGAGTGTGTGGGTCCCACATCAGTAGTGGTGGGGCCTCATCATGTAGTGGGGGGGTCCCCATCATGAGTTGTGGGGGCCTCACAGTATGTGTGGGCCTAATCATTGTGTGTGGGTCTTCTCATTAGTTTGTGGTCCTACAATGGTGTGTGGGGCCTACTCAGTAGTGTGTGGGTCCTAATCATGTAGTGTGTGGGTCCACATATGAAGTTGTGGGTCCTACATCGAGTGTTTGGGTCCCAAATCATGGTGTTTGGTTACTATGAAATGTGGGGTCCCCACATCAGTTGTGTGGGTCCTTCATGAGTGTGTGGTCCACATCATGAATGTGTGGGTCCTCTCAGTGTGTGGGCCACATCATGAGTGTTGGGTCCTACATATAAGTGGTGGGTCCTCATCAGTATGTTTTGGTCCTAACATAAAAAATGTTTGGGTCCAATTTTGGTTTGGGCCCCCAAACAGTATGTGGGGTCCTACATCATTTAGGTGTGGTCCTAATCATGTATGTGTGGGCCTACTACACTAGTGTGTGGGGTCCCCACTTTATGTAGTGTTTTTTCCACATCATAATGTGGGGTCCTACTTTAAAGTATGTGTGGGCCTTCACAAAGTGTTGGGTCCCATTGTTTGGGGGTGGCCTACTCGTAGTGTGTGGTCCTACTATTAGTTGGGCCACATCATGGTTTTTGTGGGTCCTACATCATGGTTGGTGGGTCTACATCGTAGGTGGGGTCCTACATTTATGGTGGGTTAATTCCCTGGTTTTTGTGGGTCCTACATCATGTTTGTGTGGGTCCTACATTGAGTGGTGGCCTAAATCATGTAGGGGTGGGTCCCTACATCATTAGTGTGGGGCCACTCATTTTGTGTGGGTCCCAAACCCCCGAGTGTGGGGTCCTACATCATGTAGTGTGTGGGTCCCCACATCATTAGTGTGGGGTCCTCAAAAGTAGTGTGGGGCCCCCACAACATTTTTTAAAAGGTGTGGGCCAAATCTGTGTGTGTGGGGTCTACACAGAAATTGTGGGTTTTCTATGTAGTGGTGGGGCCTACATATGTGTGTGTGGTCCTACTATTAATTTTGGGTCCTACACTGTTGTTTGGGGCCCACTCCTATTTTGGTTTAAATTTTGGGGTTTGGGTCCTACATATAAAGTGTTGGGTCCACATTAGTAGTTTGGGGGCCCACATCACGTAGTGTGTGACCCATCAGTAGTGTGTGGATCCCACACTGAGTGTTGGGGCCCACACATAATATGTGGTTCTACATCTGTGGTGTGGGTCCCCCATCATGTTGTTGTGTCCTACTATTAAGGTGGGGCCTACATCATGTAATGTGTGGGTCCACATCTTAAATGTTGGGCCTACTCATGTAGGGTGGGTCCTCATCAAAATGGTTGGTCCCTTAGTAGTTGTGGGCCCCCACTCAGTATGTGTGGTCCACATCATTGTGGTGGTCCTAATCATGTAGTGGTGGGGCCTACATCATGAAAATTGTGGGGGCTACATCGGGGAGTGTGGGGTCCCACTCTGAAGTGTGGGGGTCCACATCATGTGTGTGGGTCCTAATCATGTATGGTGGTCCTAAATTATTGTGGGTCCACTCATGTAGGGGGGGTCCACACATGGTGTTGGGTCACAATGTATGTGTGGGGCCTACATCAGAGTTGTGGGTCTACATCATGTAGTTGTGGGTCCCACTGTGTTTTTGGGGTCCTACACATGTAGTTGTGGGGCCCCCCAAACTGTAGTGGTGGGCCTACATTAAGGTGTGGGGCCACATCTGTAGTTGTGGGGCCCCACATCATAAATGTTTGGGTCCTAATCTTAAATGTTGGGGCCTAATCTGTAGTGTGTGGGTCCACTCTTAGTGTTGGGTCCTCATAAGTAATGTGTGGGTCCTACACCGTAGTGTGTGGGTCCTCTCATGTTGGGTGGTCCACATCATTATGTTGGTCCTACATCAGTAGGTTGGGTCCTACATAAGTGTTTGGGCCTCATATGTAGTGTGTGGGTCCTACATCATGTAATGTGTGGGTCCTACTACACGTAGTGTGTGGGTCCTACATCATGTAGTGTGTGGGTCCTACATCATATAGTGTGTGGGTCCTACATCATGTAGTGTGTGGGTCCTACATCATGTAGTATGTGGATCCTACATCATGTAGTGTGTGGGTCCTACATCATGTAGTGTGTGGGTCCTACATCATGTAGTGTGTGGGTCCTACATCATGTAGTGTGTGGGTCCTACATCATGAAGTGTGTGGGTCCTACATCATGTAGTGTGTGGGTCCTACATCATGTAGTGTGTGGGTCCTACATCATGTAGTGTGTGGGTCAAGTTATCGGACTTTGTGGTGCTCCACTTGTCTCTTCTCTCCATCCTGACTCTCTCTCTCTCTCTCTCTCTCTCTCTCTCTCTCTCTCTCTCTCTCTCTCTCTCTCTCTCTCTCTCTCTCTCTGCAACTGTCGTCCGTTCCTTTGATGCTCTCTTGTTTATTGCAATTGCCTCCCAGTTACGCCAACATGATTTTCTAGATTGTATAAGCTCTTGAGAGGGACCGTGTTAAATGCCTTTTGTCAGTCTGTGCATACGTGAACCGTTCATCCTTCTCTTTCCTCTCTGAGAATTTATAAAATTCAATTGGGCGAGTCAGGCAGATTTCCTTTCTCTCTCTCTGAACCCAAGTTGGTTTTTTTTCCTTAATAATAAATTCTGTTTTCTAGCTGCTTTACTAACTTACGCTTCATTATACTTTCCATTGCTTTGAGAGAGGTTCGTTAGTTAGCTGCTCTCTCGTTTAACACTTCTTGTCTGCTGCCATTTTTAATATTTCTACAACATATCACTGTGGAATTTCTCATCTTTCTCTTGTTCTCAATGTTCTCTTGCATGTTTGGAAAGGAGCAGGAGGAGGGTTTATTCTCGGCTCCTGGTCTAGCCTCCTAGACAGTCTTTATCAATATTGTTGATTTCTGGCCTCTTGGTCCTTATCATACCTATTCTTGAGGTAGTATATTTTCAGCTTGCCTCCACCACTGCTCCATCCAAATCACTCAACTTTCCAACCACCTGAAACTATACCCAATACGTCCCATTGGTCGTAGTACTCTACTATCGGATTTTCTCCCTATTTGTCCTATCGATTCGTAAAAAAAAATTGCTTCGACTTCTTGTCTGTACTAGTCCTCTCCTCCTAGGTTTATTTCCTTCTACTTCTGCAGTGAATTTATCACTGTATTCTGGTACTAGCCAGATTTCAAACCTTTGGATATACGATCTTCTGCAGGTACTTAACCAGGTAGGAGCTCCTCACCTGGACCAGGTACTATATGACTGGCCTAATATATATCGTGTATGGGAGAGTGAAGAATCTTTCATTCAGGATGGCTAGCCTTGCACATATCCTGTTGAAGATTCACGATTTATTTGTACCTCCGGCGATGTGTGTGTGTGTGTGTGTGTGTGTGTGTGTTTCAATGGACGCATGCATCAAAGGCTCCGTGTTCAGACAGCCTGCAGGGGTATCGTGTTTTCTCTTTTTCCTAGAGTTAACATTGAGCATCCCTTGAGTCAGTATTTGCTCACAGTCGTAAAGGGGAAGAGAGAAAGGACGCTAAGATATGTATTATGTATATAGCAAGTATTTTCCCAAGCTTTTAGAAACCACTGATTACTTCCTCTATACACGGAAATATTCAGTTCCCTCTGCTCAAGCAAAAAAAAAAAAAAAAAACGAGAGAGCTACACACACACACAGAAAAAAGCGCTGTTTTACGATCCCCCAAACGGTGAGATTTTATTCATGTTTGTGTTTCACTACATTTTTACAACTTTATCCAACCATTTTTTTTATTTACACACGCCTTAATTGATGAAAGGTTTGCTGGGTTTAAAGCCTGTGGATTACACCAGCACCATTAAGGCTTCCTGCACACCACCAGTCACTGACACCTTTATACCCACTACAGGAATCAAACTTTAAATGTATGAATACCAGCCCTTCCTCTTACTCACAGATACCATTACGCTGCTATAAACACAGTCATATTGGTAACCGGTGAAAGTAACTTTAACAGTGAAACTGACAGCTAAGTTTACCTTTCTCGGCAGACATCAAGGTCTCTTAATCAAAGACTGATGTATGTGTACTGCTGCTCGCAGTCTATACACATCAAAAGAGAATTACCCATCAGTATATATACATATATACATATATATATATATATATATATATATATATTTTATATATATATATATATATATATATATATATATATATATATATATATATATATATATATATATATATGAGTGTATGTAGGTTGGGTTACGGGATTTCAAGTTAGATGAATAAACAAAGATTATTATAATCCAGTCAGTCTAGAAGGAAAAATAAGTCAACCTGTAACTAATTGTAAAAGATTTTTTTCCGTGTGTTACAGTGATAAATATTTAAGAATATTACTCGTATATCCAAAATGGAGGCAACAGCAGTTGGTGCAACATGAGCAAAAAAAATGAATTTTAACTACAGGTTCGCTTCCTGCATATTTATTTGAGTTATATTTTTCATCGTTTCTTTCACTGTTTTTGGTATGAAATTTAATATTAATTCCCGTAAAAACTCTCTAAAAATTTCCTGGTGCAATCTGAATTGAATTATCTTTTGTATTTTGCAAAATATCAGTTCGAAAATACTATTAATGGGAGTATGGGGAAATGTTGAAGATTTGCACCATGCATGAGGTGGAGGTTAGATATAGTAAATCACTAAATTATGACAATATGCTTTCTACTCATAATTTAACAAGCATCATCTATTTTGAAGGTACGTTTTAATAAGCGTTGGACATCTCACAGTTCCTCCGTGTTGTCCATTCAGGGCATGGATAAGTCAGCACAACTAGCTGCTTACCACTCACAACATTATGCTCAGTATTCCAGGTATATCGTTGTGTATCGCGGACCGTCATGGTATTGTATCCCGTCACCTCCAGGAGAGCTTCTGGAACCGGTGGTCAATCTGCTCGTGGTTCAAGCCGAATTGTGATCAATAACCATTCATAATCTTCTGGATCCAAAGCCTGACCATCCATTGCTCAACTTGAAAATAAACACTGACGTTATGATATCGTGCTGCTGCAACTGTCGGTGGCGGAGTGTGAACCCACACAGAAGGGCTTGTAAACAATTTCTCACGAAATTTCTGAGGCAGACAGGCTCGTCTTCTCCAGCTGAGGTGTTTGCTACTCTGCACAATACTTGATTTGTTTGTATTTTTAACCCTGAGGTTTAACCACCCAGGATAACCCAAGAAAGTCAGAGCATCATCGAGGACTGTCTGTCTTATTTCCATTGGGGTCTTTCATTCTTGTCTCCCAGGATGCGACCGATACCAGTCGACTAACATCCAAGTACCTACTTACTGCTAGGTAAACAGGGACAGCAGGTGCAAGGAAACAATGCCCAACATTTACACTCGTGTCGGGGATCGAACAACGGACACTGAGTGTGAGGCGAGAGCGTTGCCAACCAAGTCACGGACACCTCAGCCATGTGAAAGGAAGTGGCACGTCTCTGAACACACAGCTCACTGCAGCCAGTGAATATTGCAGATTTTCTCAGTTTTATTGCATATGTTTTTCTGCCTTAAAGATCAGCTCTAAAGAACTGGAAGTCAAAGTGAGAGTAAAGCAGCATCAGGAGGTCCATGAGTTCTTCAGTGATGGCTGTGGTACGGGCGGAAGCAGAGATTTTACCGCTGTTAGAACGATTTATCAAAATCAGCATCACCTGCACGAAACATTTTGCTCTCGCTTTCTTGCAGCTGCTCACCGAGAATGATTTTGAACCTCTGTATTGTTGACCAAGGAGTGTTCCCATCATCATTCTGATGGGTGTCCCATCCACAATGTTCACTTTGGGACGGGTAATAATACCTCTTTGACGGACATAAGTTACATCCTTCGTGGAGAGACGAGATCCATATCCATCATCAACAATAATGTGATAGTTGAACGTCCTAGTAACATAATGTGATAGTTGAATGTCCTAGTAACATAATGTGATAGTTGAACGTCCTAGTAACATAATGTGATAGTTGAACGTTCTAGTAACATAATGTGATAGTTGAATGTCCTAGTAACATAATGTGATAGTTGAACGTCCTAGTAACTATAATGTGATAGTTGAACGTCTAGTACATAATGTGATAGTTGAACGTCCTAGTAACATAATGTGATAGTTTGAACGTTCTAGTAACATAATGTGATAGTTGAACGTCCTAGTAACATAATGTGATAGTTGAACGTCCTAGTAACATAATGTGATAGTTGAACGTTCTAGTAACATAATGTGATAGTTGAACGTCCTAGTAACATAATGTGATAGTTGAACGTCCTAGTAACATAATGTGATAGTTGAACGTTCTAGTAACATAATGTGATAGTTGAACGTTTCTAGTAACATAATGTGATAGTTGAACGTCCTAGTAACATAATGTGATAGTTGAACGTTCTAGTAACATAATGTGATAGTTGAACGTCCTAGTAACATAATGTGATAGTTGAACATCCAAGTAACATAATGTGATAGTTGAACGTCCTAGTAACATAATGTGATAGTTGAACGTTCTAGTAACGTAATATGATAGTTGAACGTTCTAGTAACATAATGTGATAGTTGAACGTCCTAGTAACATAATGTGATAGTTGAACGTTCTAGTAACATAATGTGATAGTTGAACGTTCTAGTAACATAATGTGATAGTTGAACGTTCTAGTAACATAATGTGATAGTTGAACGTCCTAGTAACATAATGTGATAGTTGAACGTCCTAGTAACATAATGTGATAGTTGAACGTCCTAGTAACATAATGTGATAGTTGAACGTTCTAGTAACATAATGTGATAGTTGAACGTTCTAGTAACATAATGTGATAGTTGAACGTTCTAGTAACATAATGTGATAGTTGAACGTTCTAGTAACATAATGTGATAGTTGAACGTTCTAGTAACATAATGTGATAGTTGAACGTTCTAGTAACATAATGTGATAGTTGAACGTCCAAGTAATAATGTGATAGTTGAACGTCCTAGTAACATAATGTGATAGTTGAACGTCCTAGTAACATAATGTGATAGTTGAACGTCCTAGTAACATAATGTGATAGTTGAACGTCCTAGTAACATAATGTGATAGTTGAACGTTCTAGTAACATAATGTGATGGTTGACACACACACACACACACACACACACAGACACACACACACACACACACACACACACACACACACACACACACACCACACACACACACACACACACACACACACACACACACACACACACACACACACAACATATATATATATATATATATATATATATATATTTATATATATATGTCGTGCCGAATAGGCAGAACTTGCGATCTTGGCTTAAATAGCAACGCTCATCTTGCTATATAGGACAAGTGAAAATTTGTGTATGCAATATTTTCGCAAAAATCATTCTGAACCTAACGAAAAAAATATATTTCACTGCGTTTGTTTAATATTAAATTACTGTAAACAAATCTAAAATATGTTTAGTTGGGTTAGGCTAAAATAAATTGTTCTTGTTATAATAAGGTTAGGTAAGTTTTCTATGTTCCTTTTGATGCAAAATTATAATTTTTCACATCAACATTAATGAAAAAAACATATCTTTAAACGTATAAGAGAAAATTTTAGAAAGGACTTAATTTTAAATGAGTTCTTGCTAACTGACCAGTTTTACATATTCGGCACGACATATATATATATATATATATATATATATATATATATATATATATTATATATATATATATATATATATATATATATATATATATTATATATATATATATATGTGTGTGTGTGTGTGTGTGTGTGTGTGTGTGTGTTACTCACCTAATTGTACTCACTTAGTTGAGGTTGCGGGGGTCGAGTCCAAGCTCTTGGCCCCGCCTCTTCACTGGTCGCCACGAGGTCACTCTCCCTGAACCATGAGCTTTATCGTACCTCTGCTTAAAGCTATGTATGGATCCTGCCTCCACTACATCTCTTCCCAAACTATTCCACTTCCTGACTACTCTGTGGCTGAAGAAATACTTCCTAACATCCCTGTGATTCATCTGTGTCTTCAACTTCCAACTGTGTCCCCTTGTTGCTGTGTCCAGTCTCTGGAACATCCTGTCTTTGTCCACCTTGTCAATTCCTCTCAGTATTTTGTAAGTCGTTATCATGTCCCCCCTATCTCTCCTGTCCTCCAGTGTCGTCAGGTTGATTTCCCTTAACCTCTCCTCGTAGGACATACCTCTTAGCTCTGGGACTAGTCTTGTGGCAAACCTTTGCACTTTCTCTAGTTTCTTTACATGCTTGGCTAGGTGTGGGTTCCAAACTAGTGCCGCATACTTCAATATGGGCCTAACGTACACGGTGTACAGGGTCCTGAATGATTCCTTATTATGATGTCGGAATGCTGTTCTGAGGTTTGCTAGGCGCCCATATGCTGCAGCAGTTATTTGGTTGATGTGCGCTTCAGGAGATGTGCCTGGTGTTATACTCACCCCAAGATCTTTTTCCTTGAGTGAGGTTTGTAGTCTCTGGCCCCCTAGACTGTACTCCGTCTGCGGTCTTCTTTGCCCTTCCCCAATCTTCATGACTTTGCACTTGGTGGGATTGAACTCAGGAGCCCAAATTGTGACCAGGTCTGCAGC
>NC_069405.1:43480024-43504633 GCF_026875155.1 Cherax quadricarinatus | reverse complement strand
CCCCCCCCCTTCCCCTCAAGCACCCCAAATTTCCCCCTCATACCCCACTTCCCTTCAAGCACCCCGACTTCCCCCCTCAGCACCCCACACTTCCCTAAAGCACCATGCACTTCCCCTCAAGCACCCCACACTTCCCCTCAAGCACCCCACACTTCCCCTCAAGCACCCCACACTTCCCTTCAAGCACCCCACACTTCCCCTCAAGCACCCCACACTTCCCCTTAAGCACCCCACACTTCCCCTCAAGAAACCCACACTTCCCCCTCAAGCCCCCCACACTTCCCTTCAGGCCCCCCACACTTCCCCTTAAGCACCCCATACTTCCCCTCAAGCACTCCACGCTTCCCCCTCAAGCACCCCACACTTCCCCTAAAGTACCCCACACTTCTCCACAAGCACCCCACACTTCCCCCTCAAGCACCCCACACTTCCCCCTCAAGCACCCCACACTTTCTCCTCAACCACCCCACACTTCCCTCAAGCACCCCACACTTTCTCCTCAACCACCCCACACTTCCCCTCAAGCACCCCACTCTTCCCTTCAAGCACCCCACACTTTCTCTCAAGCCCCCCACCCCTTCCTCTCAAGCACCCCACACTTCCCCTCAAACACCCCTCACTTCCTCTCAACAACCCCACACTTCCCCTCAACCACCCCTCACCTCCTTTCAACTACCCCACACTTTCCCCTCAAACAACCCTCACCTCCTTTCAACTGCCCTGCACCTCCCCTCAACCATCCATCACCTCCCCTCAACTGCCTTTCACTTTCCTTCAACCACCCCTCACCTCCTCTCAACTGCCCTTCACCTCCCCTCAACCACCCCTCACCTCCCCTCAACCATCCCTCACCTCCCCTCAACCATCCCGCACCTCCCTTCAACCCACCCCTCACCTTTTCTCAACTACCCCTCACCTCCCCTCAACCACCCCTCACCTCTCTTCAACCACCCATCACCTCCTCTTAACCACCCATCACCTCCCCTCAACCACCCCTCAAATCCCCTCAACCGCCCCTCACCTCTCTTCAACCACCCCTCACCTTCCCTCAGCCACCCCTCACCTCCCTTCAACCACCCCTTACCTCCTCTAAACCACCCATCCACCCCCCCTCAATCACCCCTCACATCCCCTCAACCACCCTTCACCTCCCATCAAACCGCCCCTCACCTCCCCTCAACCACCCCTCATCTCCTCTCAACCGCCCCTCTCCTCTCCTCAACCACCCCTCACCTCCCATCAACTACCCTTCACCTCCCCTCACCTCCCTTCAAACCACCCCTCAACCACCTCTCACCTCCCCTCAACCACCCCTCACCTCCCCTCAACCTCCCCTCAACCACCCCTCACCTCCCCTCAAACCACCCTTCACCTCCCCTCAACCTCCCCTCAACCACCCCTCCCCTCCTTTCAACCACCCTTCACCTCCACTCAACCTCCCCTCAACCACTCCTGACCTCCCATCAACCACCCTTCACCTCCCCTCAACCTCCCCTCAACCACCCTTCACCTCCCCTCAACCTCCCCGCAACCTCCCCTCAACCACTCCTCACCTCCCTTCAACCACCCTTCACACCTCCCCTCAACCTCCCCCTCAACCTCCCCTCAACCACCCCTCAACCTCCCTCAACCACCCCTCAACCTCCCCTCAACCGCCCCTCAACCTCCCCTCAACCTCCCCTCAACCTCCTCTCAACCACCCTTCACCTCCCCTCAACCTTCCTTCAACTTCCCGTCAACCACCCCTCAACCTCCCCTCAACCCCCACTCAACCACCTCTCAACCACCCTTCAACCTCCCCTCAACCATCCCTCAACCACCCCTCAACCTCCCCTCAAACCACCCCTCAACCTCCCTCAACCTCCATCCAACCTCCCCTCAACCGCCCCTAAACCTCCCCTCAACCTTCCCTCAACCTCCTCTCAACCACCCTTCACCTCCCCCTCAACCTTCCTTCAACTTCCCCTCAACCACCCCCTCAACCTCCCCTCAACCCCCACTCAACCACCCCTCAACCACCCCTCAACCTCCCCTCAACCACCCCTCAACCTCCCCTCAACCTCCCCTCAACCACCCCTCAACCTCCCCTCAACCAAACCCCTCAACCTCCCCTCAACCTCCCCTCAACCTCCTCTCAACCACCCTTCACCTCCCCTCAACCTTCCTTCAACTTCCCCTCAACCACCCCTCAACCTCCCCTCAACCCCCACTCAACCACCCCTCCCCCACCCCCCCAACCTCCCCTCAACCATCCCTCAACCACCCCTCAACCTCCCCTCAACCACCCCTCAACCCCCCCTCAACCTCCATCCAACCTCCCCTCAACCACCCCTCAACCCTCCCCTCAACCACCCCTCAACCTCCCCTCAACCTTCCCTCAACCTCCCCTCACCTCCCCTCAACCACCCTTCACCTCCCTTCAACCTCCCCTCAACCACCCCTCAATGTCCTTTCAACCACCCCTCAACCTCCCCTCAACCACCCTTCACCTCCCCTCAACCTCCCCTCAACCTCCCCTCAACCACCCCTCATCCTCCCCTCAACCACCCCTCAACCTCCCCTCAACCTCCCCTCAACATCCGTTCAACCATCCCTCAACCTCCCCCCCAACCACCCCTCAACCACCCCCTCAACCTCCCCTCAACCACCCCTCAACCTCCCCTCAACCTCCCCTCAACCTCCCCTCAACCACCCTTTACCTCCCCTCAACCTCCCCTCAACCACCCCTCAACCTCCCCTCAACCACCCCTCAACCTCCCCTCAACCACCCCTCAACCTCCCCTCAACCTCCCCTCAACCTCCCCTCAACCTCCCCTCAACCACCCTTCACCTCCCCTCGACCTCCCCTCAACCTCCCCTCAACCACCCCTCAAACCTTCCCTCAACCACCCCTCAACCAACCCTCAACCTCCCCTCAACCACCCCTCAACCTCCCCTCAACCTCCTTTCAACCTCCCTCAACCACCCCTCAACCTCCCCTCAACCACCCCTCAACCACCCCTCAACCACCCCTCAACCTCCCCTCAACCACCCCTCAACCACCCCTCAACCTCCCCTCAACCTCCCCTCAACCACCCCTCAACCACCCCTCAACCTCCCCCTCTACCTCCCCTCAACCTCCCCTCAACCTCCCCTCAACCACCCCTGAACCTCCCTGAACCTCCCCTGAACCTCCCCTCAACCACCCCTGAACCTCCCCTCAACCACCCCTCAACCTCCCCTCAACCACCCCTGAACCTCCCCTCAACCATCCCTCAACCTCCCCTCAACCACCCCTCAACCACCCCTCAACCACCCCTCAACCTCCCCTCAACCACCCCTCAACCTCCCCTCAACCACCCCTCAACCACCCCTCAACCTCCCCTCAACCACCCCTCAACCTCCCCTCAACCACCCCTCAATCTCCCTTCAACCACCCCTCAACCTCCCCTCAACCACCCCTCAACCTCCCCTCAACCACCCCTCAACCACCCCTCAACCACCCCTCAACCTCCCCTCAACCTCCCCTCAACCTCCCCTCAACCTTCCCTCAACCACCCCTCAACCTCCCCTCAACCACCCCTCAACCTCCCCTCAACCACCCCTCAACTTCCCCTCAACCACCTCTCAACCTCCCCTCAACCACCCCTCAACCTCCCCTCAACCACCCCTCAACCTCCCTTCAACCACCCCTCAACCTCCCTTCAACCTCCCCTCAACCACCCCTCAACCTCCCGTCAACCACCCCTCAACCTTCCCTCAACCACCCCTCACCTCCCCTCAACCTCCCCCAAATACCTCTCAACCACCCCTCAACCTCCTCCTTCAACCACCCCTCAACCTCCCTTCAACCTCCCCTCAACCACCCCTCAACCTCCCGTCAACCACCCCTCAACTTCCCCTCAACCACCTCTCAACCACCTCTCAACCACCCCTCACCTCCCCTCAACCTCCCCCAACCACCCCTCAACCACCCCTCAACCCCCCTCAACCACCCCTCAACCTCCCCTCAACCACCTCTCAACCACCCCTCAACCACCCCTTAACCTCCCTTCAACCACCCCCTCAACCCCCTTCAACCTCCCCTCAACCACCCCTCAACCTCCCGTCAACCACCCCTCAACCTCCCCTCAACCACCCCTCACCTCCCCTCAACCTCCCCCAACCACCCCTCAACCACCCCTCAACCACCCTTCAACCTCCCCTCAACCACCCCTCAATCTCCCGTTAACCACCTCTCAACCTCCCTTCAACCACCCCTCACCTCCCCTCAACCTCCCCCAACCACCTCTCAACCACCCCTCAACCTCCCCCAACCACCTCTCAACCACCCCTCAACCTCCCCCAACCACCTCTCAACCACCCCTCAACCTCCCCCAATCACCTCTCAACCACCCCTCAACCTCCCCCAACCACCTCTCAACCACCCCTCAACCTCCCCCAACCACCTCTCAACCACCCCTCAACCTCCCCCAACCACCTCTCAACCACCCCTCAACCTCCCCCAACCACCTCTCAACCACCCCTCAACCTCCCCCAACCACCTCTCAACCTCCCTCAACCTCCCCCAACCACCCCTCAACCTCCCTCAACCTCCCCCAACCACCCCTCAACCTCCCTCACTTCTCTGTCGATGCTTACTCGGTTCTCAATACTTTATCACGTTCATTTTTAAGCGCTCAAGTTTTCCTGAACCTCCCGCACTTCCCATTCTCTCTCACGCCTCTCTCTCTCCCTTTTCGAAATCCATCGTCTATAATCTTCTCTATTTTTCCCTCCCGTCCTCTCCTCCACGCTTTGTTTATTAAAAAATTCTGAACAGCTTCCTGCCAAAGAATATTTTTAGGTTTTTTAAAAATGTCTTCTCCTCTGTCTCCTTTCCTCCTCGTTTTTTTTATTTACTCCAAGTTCCAATTAACTCCCGTTTCATGGTGGGCTTTATTACTCTTGGTTTTTAAGGTAAATAATCTTTTATTTTATGTTGTCTGTCATCCTTAGCTTTCCTAATTAACCTATAAATACTTTAATCGCTGCTTGAATGTGCATAATTAAGTCGTCTGATAAAACAGCCTATATATTAACTATCCTAAAACTAGTCTTGTGTAATATTAGTTCTCTGCCTCAGGTGCTGAGTAGCTCAAGAATGTGTTTAATTAACCGTGTCAGGTGCTGGGGAATGCTTTGTAGCTCTTGGGCCACCATCTTAAATTATGATCATCTAACATGCATTAACGTTGAGGTGTTTCAGGAATTTACGTTAGATCTGCTTGGAGTTAAGTGATATACATCTGGAAACACTTGTCCTGTTTCCTGACAACTTTACCTAACCTTAACTGTTCTCACGGTTTGTAAGGAAGTGTTTCTGACGCCACTGATAAATGTTCAAAAATAAATAATTTATGTTAAGCGCTAAATCCACGTTGATCATTCGGCGCAAGACGTGGTGGAGGCTTGATCCTCCGTCTACTGAATGCGAGATAGATGTGATTCCTATTTGTACTCAACCAGATGTATTGACAAATGTTCAGATGGCTAAGTGAAGGGTCCACAGTGTCTCTGCATACTCGGCTATTGTTTAATGTGGACTTGAAGGAGTCTTTGAAATTCTGCTCAGTACTCATGTCTGCCATTCCAGCAAATGCCTGGCATGTTATTATTATTAATGTGTGCTCCGGAATATAGGTTCTTTGTAATGTTTATAACTGAGTAGGCTCCTCCCTGGACATCATTCACGAGGGTCATTACATAGATGTCTGCCACTCTGGAAGCACGTTATCATATATACTAGGAACAATATGGGGTTCAGTACTCAGCCTTGCGGTACTATAATATTCTCGTCTCTTCTGACAATTTTTTCCGTCACTGTGACTTTGTTATTCAGGTAATTACTTATTTATAATTAGGTATTTAAAGCTACAGGAGCAGGACTATGTTCTTGTTGTTATTGTGAGCCTCAAAATATAATATTTCCTAGATTTTCTACGACTCATCTGCCTGTTTGTACCACCTATTTTCCATCGCTCCTCCTCGCATCTTAACTCTTTTGTCCTTATCCACTCAATCTAGTCCCCTGAGTATTTTGCACAGCATGATCATGGCCCCTCTGGTCTTCCTCTCATTTAGTAATGTTAGTCCAGCCGTCGTAGCTCAGACACTAGCTTTCTCGCATACATTTACACCTATTATCTCAGATTAAGTTGTTTATTGCAACTTAATCTGAGTTCATAGACGACATGGCCTTGAGGGGGTAAGAATAAATCTACTACTCAAGCTCCTGGGCTGAAGGAGGATTTCAGTTGGGTTAAAGTTGGTGTCTCTGACGCAATATAATACAGCATTAGTCCCGATTAAACCATACCCCGGCCGGGATTGAACCCGCAGTCAGAGAGTCTCAAAACTTCAGACCGTCGCGTTAGCCACTGGACCAGCTAGCCACAATAAGATTCGTCCAACTAGGTATATTTCTACACCATAGGAAGGTTAGCATAGGCACCACTGTGGTCACAGTGATGTGATGTATTTGTAACATTGTTCTGCCATACTGTGTTTCTTCTTGCTTCCATATTGTTATTAGTTTTAGTTATCAGAAAGTGCTTCTTGCAGACACTTGTCTGGCCACGTCTGCAACGTATTCAAGTCATCTTGGGGCCTCTGTCTGTCCTCTTCCCCTGTTATCTTCCTCGTTCGTTTCCGTCGTGGGCAAAACAGTGATATATATGTTTAGTGGGACATAAATAGTCCGTGTGCTTATGTATGCCGGGTTTAGGGAGTTTCGTTCCTCCTCTTTTCCCTTATCTCTCTCTACTCCCATCTTTCTATCTTTCTCTTTACCCTTTATTTTCCCTTTGTCTACTCCCTCTCTTCTCTCCTTGTCCCTAATATTCCCTCTTCCGCTGTTCTCTCTCTCTCTCTCTCTCTCTCTCTCTCCAACGTAACCTCCTTCTCTCTCCTCTTCCTCTCCCTTCCTCCTTCGCCTTCTTTCTCCGCCCGTCTCCATCCACTCACGCACAATAAAAACCAACTATATTTTATAGAGCCTAAAATTTCCTTACCTCCTCGTAAACCGTAAATAATAACAACAGTAATTATTAAAAATGAGGATTGAAACTAAAAGAAGAGTGAGGAGGAGGAGGAGGAGGAGGAAGAGGAAAGGAGAAGGAGGAGGAGGAGGAGGAGGAGGAGAGGAGGAGGAGGAGGAGGAGAGGAGGAGGAGGAGGAGGAGGAGGAGGAGGAGGAGGAGGAGGAGGAGGAAGAGGACGAAGGAATAGAGAAAGTAAAAGGGTAAGAGTCTCGGGAGGACTGCAAGAACACATACTTAGTGGGAATCCAGTGTTGCAGGAACTTGCTGCTGCTGCTGCTGTTGCTATTGTTTCTGCTGTTGCTGCTGCTGTTGCTGCTGTTTCTGATGCTATTACTGCTCCTGTTGTTGATGCTGTTGCTAGTACTGCTGCTACTGTTGTTGTTGTTGCTGCTGCTGTTAATATTAATGCTGTTGTTACTGTTGTTGCTGCTGCTGCTGTTAATATTACTGCTGTTGTTACTGTTGTTGCTGCTGCTGCTGCTGCTGCTATTGCTGCTACTGTTGTTGCTGCTGTTACTGTTGCTATTACTGCAAGACCTTGTTCCTCGCGACACCTGGTCGTCTTCTCTTGTTCTCACAACACCTAGTCTTCCGTTCCTACCACGACACCTGGTCTTTTCTTCTGGTACACCCACGACACCTGGTCGTCTTGTGTTGCCTCCACGACACCACATGGTCGTCTCCCTGCCTCCGTAATGCCTCCATCATCTTCTGTGGTCACAGGAACAGAGTAACTGGGTTCTCAACCGAACACTCCCGAGTCTGAGTCTGGTACGGGGAGAGACGAATAAACAGGGGTGACAGCCGAGGCTGTTCCTCTTTACCTAGCAGTAAATAGACATTCAGGAGTTACTAGACTGTTGTGGTTGTCTTGCTGGAGGGGAAGGTGTGAGACCTGAACCGTCTTGACTCACATGACCCACAAGGTTTTGATCCTGGACTCTTAACCCTCCAGAGTTAAGAGTCTTCGTTTTCTTTTCTTGTTCTTTTCTTTCTGTTTCTTCTATTCTTTTCTTTGTTCTTCGATTTTTATTTTTCTTCTTTTTTTGTTCTCTTTCTTCTTATTTGCCATCTTTTTTTCTTCTCCTTTTCTCTTCTTTTTCTTTCTTTTTTAAATTCCATCATTTCCTCTTTCTTCTTTTTTTTATCTTTTTTCTTTTCACCTCTTTCTTCCTTTTCTTCTTCTCTTTAGTCTTCTTTTCCTCCTCCTCCTCTTACTCCTCCTCCTCCTCCTCCTCCTCCTCTTATCTCCTCCTCCTCCTCCTCCTCCTCCTCTCTTACTCCTCCTCCTCCTCCTCCTCCTCCCTCCTTCTTCTTCTTCTCCTTCTTCTATCTAAAGTGCCTCCATCTAAGCTTGTTATCCAGGATAACTTCTTATCGCTGTCTTATCTTCTCTTCTTTATTCTCTCCAACATTCTCCCTCCCTACCCTCAACATTTTTTCTCCCTCTCCCCAGTACACATTTCTTCAACATTCTCGCTCCCTTTCTCCAACATTATGAATACATTTCATTAGATATTCTCTTACAGTCATCATTTAAAATTAATCCCTCTCTCTCTCTCTCTCTCTCTTTCTCTCTCTCTCTCTCTTTTTTACACAGGGTTTGACAAGGTTAGGTTAAGGATCCCTAGCTTTATTGACAAGCTATTTACAGGTTAAGGATTCCTAACTTTATTGATAAGCTAAGAGCTGTTACCTACATCAGCTCATTTGAAAGCATTTTTATTGTTATGAGACATACAAGTAGGGAACAGGATGAAATTGGAGCCATCTGTGGGCCAGCATTTTCATTTGATCGACTGACTTTATCTCGTTGACATCATTATGCTGTACGAATGTGTTCCATACTCGAGTCATCCTGGGTATATATGATCTCAGATGGAGTGATGTTCTGGAGAAGAGTACAGCCAGAGTGAAGTTGCTGCTTTCTGCCCGTCTTGTGGCATAAAAGCTTGTTTCACGCTGTCCTCGAAGTGGATCCAAGTGTGGTACTTTGACAATATTGGCCTTTTACATAACAGTAAGCCCACCCACATCCCTCCTATGTTGAAGGCTCTGCTGAAATGACAGATCTATCCAGGATGGGTCCAGGCGAGAGATGAGACGTCTTGCTCTGTTCTCTACTCTGTCAAGCAGTCGCAGATGAGAGGGGAAGGCAGGCAAACCAAGAAAGTGGAGCATACTTTCTCTCTCTCTCTCTCTCTCTCTCTCTCTCTCTCTCTCTCTCTCTCTCTCTCTCTCTCTCTCTCTCTCTCTCTCTCTCTCTCCCTTCCTCCTTCCTCTCCCTGGGAAATAGGGTTCAGGGCCAGGAGACTAGCAATTTATCGCCCTGACGCGTGAGGTGGGAGGCAGTGGTTGGCAGACGCGTGAGTTGGCAGGCAATGGGTGGCAGACGCATGAGATGGTAGGTAGTGGGTGGCAGGCAGAGACTGCCACCCACTACTCTCTCTCTCTCTCTCTCTCTCTCTCCCTCTTACCTAACACCCTTGTCTTTTTCCCTTAGCTTTATCTCTCTCACTCTGCTGTCCATCTCTCCCACTAAATCTTACAGTCTTCTTTAAAAAAAATCACAGAGACTGTTGCTTCAGCGTCCCATTCCCCTCCCACCTCCCTTTCCCACATCCTTCCTCCCTTTCCCACCTCCCACTTCCCACACCAACAACTTGTCCCTTTATGGGGAACCTCCCTAACTCTCTCCTTCATCCTCCCTCTCTAATCTCTTCCTTTTGACATCATCTCTCCCTCTTTCATTCCTCTCCTTCTCCCCTTCCCCTCTCCCCTTTCTCTCTCTTCCCTGCCCATAGCTGAGGCAGTGACCATCGGCTTTCCCTCAGAACTGCTGCGCTGAGAAACTCACGCCACCGTCCATTTTTCATCCCAAATTTTGCACGAAATATGAGAATTTTGACGAAGTTTGTGGGCCATATTTTACATGGTGCGAGAGTTTGTTAAGTGGAGTGTTAGGGAAGTGAGGGGACACGGGGGAGGGGTGAGGGGACACGGGGGAGGGATGGAGTTGCAGCCATGGAAGGAAGTATGAGAGAGTCATACACGAAGGGGTTCACTTTCCGAGAAACGAGAGCTAGACAGGGTCCCTCTCTCTCTCTCTCTCTCTCTCTCTCTCTCTCTCTCTCTCTCTCTCTCTCTCTCTCTCTCTCTCTCTCTCTCTCTATCTATCTCCCTCTCTCTCTCTCTCTCTCTCTCTCTCTCTCTCTCTCTCTCTCTCTCTCTCTCTCTCCCTCTCTCTCTCCCCCCCCCTCTCTCTCTCTCTTTCACTCTCTCTCACTCTCTTAGTTGAACATATTTTAGCACACGGGCATTATCTTGCTACAAGGATCTATATAACAACACCCTCAACTGAATGTCAAAAGTTAGGTTGACATATACCATGAAAATGTAACCTCTGAAGGCTTTTAAAGAACTTTAAGATGGGCACCCTACAGGAGGTCTAAGAAGTACCACAGTAATATTCTTATCATTGCTCAACTAAAACTTATGCCCATACAACCTGATTATTATATGACTAGTGTTATTGGTACAATTCACATCACTGCATATACAAACTCACAAGCATGATATATGTATGTGTATCTGAATTGTGTATTTCATGTATATGATATGTATATATAAATATATATATATATATATATATATATATATATATTATATATATATATATATATATATATATATATATATATATATATATATATATATATATATATATATATATATATATATATATATATATATATATAATATACGTATATGGTTCGTGAAAAAATTTAGGTTGAATCCCCTCAGCTGAGGGAACTAAGATTTTAAACAGCTGTGTTCACTGAGGGGAGGCGAAGTTATCAGGGTCGATCTGTGTGATGGGTTTCGGCTTGACTCTGTTAAAAGATGCGCATTTCGTGGAATCTGAAATCCTTCTATTTGGATTGGTCACTAGTGACGTGAGAGGCTGAGGCAGGGTGCCACCCCAACCATGGTGAAAATATCATGAATGTGTTGATGAGATATCTTCACATCAGACTCCCAGTTGGCTGCCGCACCTCAGCTTGTTGTGGTGGCAAACATGTTTGGAATGACTGAGTGAAAATGGTACGAATGAAAATGGCATGAGTGATGGGCATCCTAGGATGTAGGTAAATGGTTCAGAGAACCGACAGGATGATGAGTTGGATACTTACGCATCACTTGGGTATCTTTATTGTGGAAACGTTTTGCCAACCCGTGGCTTCCTCAGTCCAATATAGAGAAGAATGGTTGAAGATCAGATGGAGTTTGAGGTAATCAGTCCATCAATCTTGGACTGATCACATCGACTCCAGGATCAGGGACTGATTACCTCAAACTCTTTCTGATCTTCAACCATTCTTCTCTGTACTAGACTGAGGAAGCCACTGGTAGGCAAAATGTTTCCACAATAAAGAAACCCAAATGTTGCACAAGTGTCTAACAGACCATGGGTTCTCAAGGTACTGGACTTGATAGAAAGAACTTGATATTCCTTGGCAAACAGACAATGGTGTTGAAAGCAGCGTCCTCACACGGCACGCGGAGTCTCAGGGAAGCTCACCCATGCACACCCCATCAAAGAAGGTCTCCAGACAGGTCAGTACTCCTTCAAAAAGAACTCCAAAATTAATCAGCCATTCAAAGTATATCAAGACAATAGCGTCACTTTACTTCCCTATTGGGAATTGTTTCTTAACAAATCACTATCTCAACATTATCTCCTGGAACTTAGTTATATCATAGTCAAAGCTTTGTCTGGAAGACATGAATGACTTTTTAAGTTATTAAGATACACCAGTTATAGAACATTGACGAATGGCTACACTTACCCACTAATACAACTGTAGTGTAGTCATTGTGGAACACAAACACACGAGCTGTGACTCGGCCCCTGCAACCACAGATAGGTGAGTACACACAAAGGAACTGTGACTCGACCCCTACAACCACATATAGGTGAGTACACACAAAACCAGGCAGTTTGCGCTGCTCATTCCAACTAATGATGGGGAGTTATTTTTCTCAAGAAACTCGGATGTTAGTTTTATCTTCTTCATTGCTGGGATTATCTTGAAGAAGGAATTTAATTATGCCATTACGAACCAGTCTTTAATAAGAGAAAAATATGAATTATTTCAGATGCTTTTGTATGTGTGTGTGTGTGTGTGTGTGTGTGTGTGTGTGTGTGTGTGTGTGTGTGTGTGTGTGTGTGTGTGTGTGAACTCACCCATACGTGGTCGCAGGGGTCGATTCACAGCCTCTCGCGCCCTGACATATCTTCTCTTCAATGTTTGTACTGAACCTGCCTTCACCACTCTGTTGTCGAGGTCACTGCACTTCCTGGCTGCCCTGAGACTGAAGGAAATACTTCCTGACGTTCCAGTGACTCATGTGTCTTTAAACTTCTGACTATTTTCTTGCGTACTCTTTTCTCGCCTCCCGAGTAGCCTATCCTTGTCCACTCTATCAATTCATATTAAGTTCCAATAGCCTCTCCTCGTATCTCATCCCACTTAACATTTTATTGCAGGTGTGGACCATGTGGGTTCCATACTGGTGCTGCACACTCAAAATGGGTATGATATATATTGTATAAAGGGCCAGCAATAATTTTTTATTAAAATTTCTAACGGCTACTCTTATATTTCCTAGACGAACATTGACTATAAAGTTTATTCAGCTGATATTAGCCATTGACAATGCATCAGACACTATGCTCACTCAGAGGTCCTTTTCTTTGAGTGAGATCCGCAGCCTCTGTCCTCACAGCCTCTGTCCTCACAGCCTCTGTCCTCACAGCCTCTGTCCTCACAGCCTCTGTCCTCACAGCCTCTGTCCTCACAGCCTCTGTCCTCACAGCCTCTGTCCTCAGAGCCTCTACTACATGTTCATCTTTTACTCCTTCCCAAGTTTTCACAACCTTGCGTTTACCGGAGATGAATTTAAGTAATCACTTATCTGACCAAGCTTCGGTTTCCTCAGATCCATCTGTAGCTTTTCCCTGATTGTTTTATTCTCAGTATTAGTATTACATTATCAGTATACTCGTCTCCACAGGAAAGAAATGAAAGTGTTGTAAATGTGTTTTATTCATCCACGTGACTTGTCCCTCACGGCAGCATCTCTCAGTCTTGGTGCAGACATTTCTTCTACAATTCTACGTTTGCCTAAAGTAATTCCATGAATACTTCCATTAATGGGCGCCGCCCACCTGTGACGTCGTCTTCACCTCTCCTGTCTTCAAGATTGTTACATGAATCACCTCATTTCTAGGCTGAGGGACTGATCACTTCAAACTAATTATTCACGTCTTCCACCATCTCCGGCATTATTCTTCGTACTGGACTGATAAAGCCACTGGTTGATGATACAGTTCCACAATAAAGGAATCCAAGTGTTGTACAAGTATACCTGGAGTATACCTGGAGAGGGTTTCGGGGGTCAACGCCACCGCGGCCCGGTCTGAGACCAGGCCTCGTGGTGGATCAGTGTCTGATCAACCAGGCTATTACTGCTGACCGCACGCAAACTGACGTACGAACCACAATCCGGCTGGTCAGGTACTGACTTTAGGTGCCTGTCTAGTGTCTTCTTGAAGACAGCCAGGGGTCTATTGGTAATCCCCCTTATGTATGCTGGGAGTCAGTTGACCAGTCTTGGGCCCCGGACACTTATTGTGTTGTCTCCCAGTGTACTCCTTTTATTCACCAGTAAACTAAGTTATCAGTCACCTGGGTTATTAGTCAGCACTGGTGACTTTATCCAGTCAGTAGTCGCGGCTTTTATATTTCCGAGCAAGTAAATATTTCTCATATCTTTTAGATGTTCCAACCCAATTTTAATTGATGTTTCAAAATTCATACCATTATTTTTCTTTTCTCTAATTCAGAATTAAGCGAAGTTCTTATTAGTTATTTCTTGATTCTTGGCTCCCCACTAGAACATTCCCAAGGTGCCCAGAGAGTCCATAAAGAACACGAAGGCACAATACCCTGACTAGAACAATAACAAAATAACCCTGGCATACGAGAATGTCACTTATGACGACGTCTCGGTCCGACTCGGACCATTAACAAGTCACACTGTGACTAGTTAATGGTCCCAGTCGGGACCATTATTTGTGTATTCCCAGGGAGAGGGAGAGAGAGGGAGAATCTTTCCGGAAATGCTCTCAAATTCCACAGCCTTCGTTTCAATTTCATATTAATATTGCTGGCCATTTTCCTGTCCCGTTCAGACGTGGATCTGAACTCGTACTCACCATCGGGATTTTGGCTCTCAATCAACACGCTTCCTTTGTGAACACTAGCTGTGGGGGAACAAAAAAATATTCGTGCAAAAAAATTTGAAATTTCTCTGGGTATATTGCCCCAGGTTCGCCGTTGGCGGATATAGTTTCACCCCCAGGAATATAATCGTAAAATTATTCTCCCATTTTAAAGCTTCCTTAATGTAACATTATCATGGAGTGTAGTAACTTTAGCTGCTGCTACTGCCAATGTTTTCTACTTGGCAGTTTCTGCAGTTTTCCAGTCTGCCTGCGAGCTGCCTTGAAAGGCAATTCAATTTTTTAATTATAGTGTCTGAAGAACTTTCTATCTCTTCATGGATCACACTCCATTGGTAGTAGAACTTACTATACCTATACCTCCTTATGGATCCCACTCCATTGGTCGTAGAACTTACTCCCTCCTCATGGATCACACTCCATTGGTCGTAGAACTTACTCCCTCCTCATGGATCACAATCCATTGGTCGTAGAACTTACTCCCTCCTCATGGATCCCACTCCATTGGTCGTAGAACTTACTCCCTCCTCATGGATCCCACTCCATTGGTCGTAGAACTTACTCCCTCCTCATGGATCCCACTCCATTGGTCGTAGAACTTACTACCTCCTCATAGACCCCACTCCATTGGTCGTAGAACTTACTATATCTCCTTATGGATTCCACTCCAGTGTTCTAGTAATCTAGTTATGAAGAAAGACTGTTTAGTATCCATTTGCACCACTTTCTCGTATTCTCCTTGTTAATGGTGATAAATAATTTTATTTATCTATTCACTCGTGTTCGTTAATGACCTTATATGTGGTTATCAAGTCTCCTCTTTCCCTCATGTCAACTAATGTTGGTATATTTAGTATTTTCAACCTTCGTATTTACATTTTTTACCTCTGAGAAATTTTGAGTTTTTGAGCTCTACATTAAGCTGACATAGGTAAATTATTCACCAATGTTCAAGTCTTGATACAACGCCTTTACAGGTTTAGTGCTCAAGGCACATGAGACAGCCCAGGACATAGATGTAGAACCAGTCACTCGTCCCTCTTGCATTTATTGGACCATTATGACATAGTCTTGGATACATTGGAAGACAAGTAAAAGCCTTCGACAAGTGCAACCATGTTGTGACAACGCACTTCCTAACAAAACCCAGAGAGTAATAGTAAACAGAGTGAAATCAGGGGCTGCCACAACGAAAAGCGTTGTCCCTCAAGGCACAGTACTCGCCCCACTTTTCTTTCTCATTCTCATACACTGTTTAGACAGGAAATAAACCATAGCACCGTATCATTCTTTATAGACGCTACAATAATTTGTATGTGGGTCCTTAGGGCCTCTTTACTCTGTTTACAAAAACAAAAGGAAAAAGTGAATATACGGAGCTATGGAGGGAGGAGCAATCGTTGTGGGTGATAGGGTCCCTCGTCCCTTGTCTGGCCACCACCTTCACAAGTACTGTAATGGGGTCATTGTCAGTGGCTTGACCTCACTTCCAGAGCCGTGGAGTAGGAGGACCTACCGTCGTGGGGTGATGGAGGTCAAATTTAGCCTAGTTTGACCCTACCACCGGGGTACAGGGTCTTCCCTCACATATACATGACTGAGAAAATCATGACTGCGCAGATGGCGAGGAGACAGCACACGGAGCCCAGCACCGCGGCCAGCACGAACACTAGCACTGGAGTGCTCTCCACACTGCTCCTCTCCCTCTCACTACTGCTGCTGGGTTTCTCGTTGCCGGTGGTGGGTTTCTCGTTGCCGGTGGTGGGTTTCTCGTTGCCGGTGGTGGGTTTCTCGCTGCCGGTGGTGGGTTTCTCGCTGGCGGTGGTGGGTTTCTCGCTGCCGGTGGTGGGTTTCTCGCTGGCGGTGGTGGGTTTCTCGTTGGCGTTGGTGGGTTTCTCGTTGGCGTTGGTCGTCATAATGCCGCAATTGATTACGAAATTAACAAACACAAAACTAAGAAAAGCTAATTTGGTTGCTAGTGTACAGGTGCCCAACACCACAAAACTAACCGGGACGGAAATGAGATTGATTTTTCTATCAAACACGAAGGAGAGGTCAGTGTGTTGGTAACTGATTTTTTTGGATTTACTGAGAGAGAGAGAGAGAGAGAGAGAGAGAGAGAGAGAGAGAGAGAGAGAGAGAGAGAGAGATAGAGAGTGTGTGTGTGTGTGTGTACTCACCTACTTACCTATTTGTGATTGCAGAGGTCGAGTCATAGCTCCTGGCACCACCTCTTCGCTGGTTCCTACTAGGTCCAATCTCTCCCTACTCCATGAGCTTTACTGTAGCTCTTCGTTAAGATATGTATGGATCCTACCTCCACTACATCACTCTCCAGATTGTTCCACTTCCTGACAACTCTATGACTGAAGAAATACTTCCTGACATCCCTGTGACTCATCTGAGCCTTCAATTTCCAGTTGTGACCCTTTGTTGCTGTGTCCCATATCTGAGACAACCCGTCCCTATCAACCTTGTCAATTCCTCTCAGTATTGTGTGTGTATATGTATGTATTTTTTTTTACTCACCTAGTTATACTCACCTAGTTGTGGTTGCAGGGGTCGATTCACAGCTCCTGGTCCCACCTCTTCACTGGTGTGTGTGTGTGTGTGTGTGTGTGTGAGTGTGGTGTGTGTGTACGTGAGTGTGTGTATGTGTGATTACCTATTTGTAACTACAGGATCACCGCTGTGATCGTGGTGTTCTGTTTTCAGTAATTTATTAGTAATATTTCTTATTTAATTTCTAATAGTCGTAGTACTGAAAATATTTTCTTTAAAGTCACCCACTGATCCAGCACTCTGTATACTGTCATATTTATGAGCGTCTATCTCTAGTGACGTCAAAGCCAGTGCTAACAAACTACCTGTCTTGTGTATAGAGGAAAAGAGCATATGTTCGTAGTGTGATGTGTATCATGTGTTATTCATGCGTCGTGTGTTGTTCATGTATAGTGTATCATGCATGTGTCGTGTTATACATATGTCGTGTGTTATGAATGTGTTATAAATGTCAGGAAACAGGACATGTGTTTCCAGACGCGGGTCAAATGATGACCCGCCGCTGGAGCTTTTGGTCATCTGACCGAGGCCTTCCGCTGGCTTACCCCACCACTCCTTTAAAAATTATGGTCATGTATAGTGTGTTACACACGTGTCATATATGTGTCGTGCGTTATACATGTGTCTTGTGTTATACATGTATCATGGTATTTCCCCTCCCTCCCAGTGTTGTGACACTTCCATCTCGGCTCTTATTCCAGCCATCAACCACTCTCTGAAGATAGATTCTCCAATATCCATTTTTACATTGTTACTGACGTAGCTTATGGCTTCTTGTGTGTGTATGTTCAGTGATGTGGTTCATCTTGTTCAGTCACGACTGTGTGTTGTTCAACACTAACTAGCGCCTCAGAGGGAAAATGTTGGAGAGTGTTTCTGTACAGATGAATATCTCCAGGAACTTTTGTGGTCTTGTGTCATATATGTGGAAGCCGGCGGCAGCAGGAGCAGCAGCAACAGCAACAGCAACGGCAACAGCAACAGCAACAGCAACAGCAACGGCAACAGCAACAGCAACGGCAACAGCAACAGCAACAGCAACAGCAACAGCAACAGCAACGGCAACAGCAACAGCAGCAGCAACAGCAACAGCAACGGCAGCAGCAACAGCAACAGCAACGGCAACAGCAACAGCAACAGCAACAGCAGCAGCAACAGCAACAGCAACGGCAGCAGCAACAGCAACAGCAACAGCAACAGCAACGGCAACAGCAACAGCAACGGCAACAGCAACAGCAACAGCAACAGCAACAACAACAGCAACAGCAACGGCAACAGCAACAGCAACAGCAACGGCAGCAGCAACAGCAGCGGCAGATCCCTGATTGATTCTGTCAATGTTGCTGCTGATGTTGCTGTTCCTGCTGCTGTTCTTAGTTGCTGTTGATGCGGCTGTTATTGATTTTGCGGTCGTCTCTTTTCAGCTTCGGATGTTTTTGTTGTTTTTGTTTTTGCTGTTGTCGCTGTTTGTTGATGTTGTTGTTAGTATGTACGATGTACCTGTTGTTGTTGTTGTTGTTGTTCTTGCTGTTGTTGTTGTTGTTGTTGTTGTTGTTCTTGCTGTTGTTGTTGTTGTTGTTGTTCTTACTGCTGCTGTTGTTGTTGTTGTTGTTGTTGTTGTTGTTGTTGTTGTTCTTACTGATGCTGTTGTTGTTGTTGTTGTTACTGCTGCTGCTGTTGTTGTTGTTGTTGTTGTTGTTGTTGTTGTTCTTACTGATGCTGTTGTTGTTGTTGTTGTTACTGCTGCTGCTGTTGTTGTTGTTGTTGTTACTGCTGCTGCTGTTGTTGTTCGTCTTCTTACTGTTGTTGTTGTTGTTGTTGTTGTTCTTACTGTTGTTGTTGTTGTTGTTGTTGTTGTTGTTGTTGTTGCTGTTCTTACTGATGCTGTTGTTGTTGTTGTTGTTACTGCTGCTGCTGTTGTTGTTGTTGTTGTTACTGCTGCTGCTGTTGTTGTTCGTCTTCTTACTGTTGTTGTTGTTGTTGTTGTTGTTACTGCTGCTGCTGTTGTTGTTGTTGTTGTTGTTGTTGTTGTTGTTGTTGTTCTTACTGATGCTGTTGTTGTTGTTGTTGTTGTTACTGCTGCTGCTGTTGTTGTTGTTGTTGTTACTGCTGCTGCTGTTGTTGTTCGTCTTCTTACTGTTGTTGTTGTTGTTGTTGTTGTTGTTCTTACTGTTGTTGTTGTTGTTGTTGTTGTTGTTGTTGTTCTTACTGATGCTGTTGGTGTTGTTGGTGCTGATGTTGTTGTATGTTTTTGAAACCACCCCTACACATCTCCACACTTTGCCCACCACACCACCCACCACCAACCACCACACCACACCACCACCCTACACCACCACCAACCTACACCAACCACCACCACACACCACCATACACACCCACCACTACACCACCACCACCTCCCACCCACCTACACACACCACTAAACGACCACCCACATCACCAACACCACCACCACCACCACCACCACAACAACACACACACACCACCACCTCACCGTACCACCACACCACCTACACCACCACCACCACTAACAACAACCAACACAACACACCACCACCACACCCTACCACCAACACCACCTACACCACCACCACCACCGACAACAGCAACACACACACAACAACAACAACAACACACAACAACAACACTAAACCAAAACCACTCACCACCACCACCATCCCACCCACAACACACCACACACCACCACCACCCACCACCACTCACACACCACCACGCCCACCACCACCACCACCACACGCCACCACCACCACCGCCCACCACCACCACCACCACACACCACCATCGCCACACCAGCCACCACACAACACCACCACCACCACACACCACCACCCACTCCACCCACCACCACACTCCACCACCGCTACCCACCACCACCACCACCACCACCCACCTCCACCACCACCACCACCACCACCACCCACCACCACCCTCACCCACCACCACCACCACCACACCACCACACCACCCTCCACTCACCACCACACCTCCCACCACCACCACCACCACCACCACCACCACCCACCATCCACCACACTACCACCACCACCACCACTCCACCACCACCACACACCATCACCACCCACCACCACCACCACACACCACCACCTCCACCACCACCACCTCCACCATCACCACCACCACCACCTCCACCACCACCACCACCACCACCACCATCACCACCACCATCACCACCACCACCACCACCACCACCTCCACCACCACCACCACCACCACTGACCAGACCAGCATGGCCCTCACCTCACATCTTTTCCAGTATCTGGCACTTCAGGAATAGAAATGCAGCAATATTGTGGAGCGTGGGAGACGTGGACAGGGAATGTGGGGGCTGTGGGAGGAACGGGAGGACTCTGGGGTGAATGGAAGAACTCTGGGGTGCATGGAAGGACTCTGGGGTGAATGGAAGGACTCGGGGGTGAATGGAAGGACTCTGGGGTGAATTGAAGGACTCGGGGGTGAATGGAAGGACTCTGGGGTGAATTGAAGGACTCTGGGGCGAATGGAAGGACTCTGGGGTGAATGGAAGGACTCTGGGGTGAATGAAAGGACTCTGGGGTGAATTGAAGGATTCTGGGGTGAATGGAAGGACTCTGAGGTGAACAGGAGGACTGAATAGGAGGACTCTGAGGTGAACAGGAGGACTGAATAGGAGGACTCTGGGGTGAATGGAAGGACTATGGGAGGAATGGGAGGACTATGGGAGGAATGGGAGTACTCTGCGGTGAATAGGAGGACTCTGGGGTGAATAGGAGGACTCTGGGATGAATGGAAGGACTCTGGGATGAATACGAAGGATTCGTTTCATTCCGTGTATAAGAAGAAAAAACGTTTTATTCCGTGCAAGACAAGACCGAAGGAGTTTGCTTCCATACAAAACGAGGCTAAGAAAACGCTTTATGCCAGACCGAAACGTTGCATCCCAAGCAAGAACACAAACGCTACCATTCCATGCAATAAAGGCTTGAAAAGACCTTTCTATACAGAACCAAACCAAAAGAAAGTCTCATTGCAAGCAATAAACGTTTCGCCCACGAAGGCAAACGTCTCCTTCCAAGAAAAAACGTTCCAGAAGAAGAAGACACATTTTTCTCCCCAGAACCAAAAAAGAGTAAAACAAAGTATATTAAAAAAGCCCTTTAGCACTTTGAAAACTGCAAAAATTGCCAGCCAATCATCCCTTGACAAATTGGGGAGGAGAGTCGTCCGTCGGCCCCGTCCCTCGGCCAGGTCCCTCGGACCCGTCCCTCGGCCCCGTCCCTCGGCCAGGTCCCTCGGACCCGTCCCTCGGCCCCGTCCGTCGGCCCCGTCCGTCGGCCCCGTCCGTCGGCCCCGTCCGTCGGCCCCGTCCGTCGGCCCCGTCCGTCGGCCCCGTCCGTCGGCCCCGTCCGTCGGCCCCGTCCGTCGGCCCCGTCCGTCGGCCCCGTCCGTCGGCCCCGTCCGTCGGCCCCGTCCGTCGGCCCCGTCCGTCGGCCCCGTCCGTCGGCCCCGTCCGTCGGCCCCGTCCCTCGGCCCCGTCCCTCGGCCCCGTCCGTCGGCCCCGTCCCTCGGCCCCGTCCCTCGGCCCCGTCCCTCGGCCCCGGGGAAAATCTATCCCAATGCTGCTTTTATAATTTGATGAAATGAAGTGAACTTTGGGGCGTCATTGCTGCTAATTGAGGCAGATTTATGGGCAGAGTGAAGTGTGGGAGTGATGGTGATGGTGATGGTGGTGGTGATGGTGATGGTGAAGGTGATGGTGATGGTGATGGTGATGGTGATGATGATGGTGATGGTGATGGTGATGGTGATGGTGATGGTGATGGTGAAGGTGATGGTGATGGTGATGGTGATGTGATGGTGATGGTGATGGTGAAGTGATGGTGATGGTGATGGTGATGGTGATGATGATGGTGATGGTGATGGTGAAGGTGATGGTGATGGTGGTGGTGATGGTGATGATGATGGTGAAGGTGATGGTGATGGTGATGGTGATGGTGATAGGTGAGGTGATGGTGATGGTGAAGGTGATGGGATGGTGAAGGTGATGGTGATGGGGATGGTGAAGGTAATGGTGATGGTGAGGTGAAGGTGATGATGATGGTGATGATGATCATGATGGTGATGGTGATGGTGATGGTGATGATGATGGTGATGGTGATGATGATGGTGATGGGTATGGTGAGGTGATGATGATGGTGAAGGTGATGGTGTTGTGATGGTGATGGTGATGAGGGTGATGATGATGGTGTGATGATGTGATGGTGATGATGATGGTGATGGGTGTGATGATGGTTGATGGTGATGGATGATGGTAAGGTGAGGTGGTGATGATGATGGTGAAGGTGGTTGGTGGTGGTGATGGTGTGAGGTGAAGGTGTGGTGATGGTGGTGTGGTGAGGGTGATGGTGAGGGTGATGGTGAGGGTGATGGTGATAGTGAGGTGATGGTGATGGTGAAGGTGATGGTGGGGATGATGGTGATGGTGAGGGTGATGGTGGGGTGAGGGCGATGGTAGGGTGATGGTGAGGGTGAGGGTGATGGTGAGGGTGTGGTGAGGAGATGGTGTGGTGATGGTGAGGTGAGGGTGGGTGATGGGGGAAGGGGGGGAAGGGTGATGGGAAGGGGATTGGTGAGGTGAGGGTTGAGGGTAATGGTGAATGTGGTAATATGGGATGGTGGGGTGAGTTTAGGTGAGGATATTAGGGTGAGGGTGAGGTTGGAGGGGAGGGTATGGTGGGGGAGGGTGAGGGGGAAAGGTGATGGTAGGTGAGGGAGGTGAAGGTAGGAATGGGTTTTTTTGGGGGGGTGGGGTGATGGTAAGGGTGATGGTGATGGTGAGGGGAGGGTTTAGGGTGATGGTGAGGTGATGGTGAGGTGGGGGATGGTGGGGTGAGGGTGGGTAAGGGTGATGGTGGGGTGATGGTGTGGTTGGTGAGGTGGGCGATGGTGAGGTGAGGGGTGATGGTGAAGTGTTGTGTGGTGTGGTAATGGTGAGGTGAGGGTGAGGGTGGATGGTGGGTGTGGTGAGGGTGATGATGAGGGGTTTTGGGTGATTGTGAGGGTGGGGTGGGGTGGGGTGGGGGTGTGGTGTGGTGAGGTGAGGGTATGGTGAGGGTGAGGGTGATGGTGAGGTGAGGGTGATGGTGAGGGTGATGGTGATATTGAGGTGAGGATGATTGTGATGGTGAGGGTAGGTGATGGCGATTGTGAGGATGATGGTGTTGGGAGGGGGGGTTGAGGTGAGGGTGATGGGTGATGGTGAGGGTGAGGTGGTGGTGATGGTGATGGTGTTGGTGAGGATGGGGTAAAGGGATTTTGAGGTGAGGTGGGGCCGGGTGATTGATGGTGAGGAAATGTGGTGATGAGGTATGATGGTAGGGGCGAGGGGGGGGAGATGGTGATGGTGGGGGGATGGTGAGGATGATGTATGATGAGGGTTTCGGTGAGGCGGGGGGTATGGTGAGGGTGAGGGGCGATGGGATGGGGGATGGGGAGGGTGATGGTGAGGCGAAGGGGTGATGGTGTTGGGGGGGTGATGGTGGGGGTGATGGTGTGGGGGGTGATGATGTGGCTAGGGGGGTTTTGGTGAGGGGCGATGGCGATGGTGATGGTGAGGGTAATGGTGGGTGAGGGGCTGGTGATGGGGGGGTGGGGTGGGGTGATTGTGATGGTGATGGTATGGTGATGGTGGGGATGTGGTGAGGTGATGGTGAGGGGGGTGAGGGTGATGGTGAGGGGGGGGGGTGATGGTAGGTGATAGTGAGGGTGGGATGATGGTGTGGTTTTGGTGAGGAGGAGGTGATAGTGGGGGTGATGGTGATGATGGGGGGTGATGGTGGGGTGAGGGTGATGGTGATGGTGATGGGGGGGTGATGGTGATGGGAGGGATGATGGGTAAATGGGGGGATGATGGTAGGGTGGGGGGTGAGGAGATGGTGAGGTGAGATTTTGGTGAAGGAGAAGCAAAGTGAGGGTGATGGTGAGGGGCGGGGGGGTATGGGTGATGGTGGGGTGATGGTGTGGTGAGGTGGGGGTGATGGTGATGGCGAGGGGTGATGGTGAGGTGGGGGGTGATGGTGAGGGTGATGGTGAGGGGTGGTGAGGTGATGGTGATGGTGATGTTTTTGGGTTGGGGAGATGGTGAAGGTGATTTTGGGTAAAGGGAGGGGCCCGGGGTGATGGTGAGGGTGGGATGATGGTGATGAGAGGTATGATGGTAGTGGCGAGGGTGGGGAATGTGGTGATGGTGGGGATGGTGGGATGAGGGTGATGAGAGGGATGATGGTGATGGCAGGGGGTTGGTGATGGTGAGGGGCGATGGTGTGGGAGGGTGTGGTATGGCAAAGGGGGGTGATGGTGTGGTGGGGGTTGGTGGGGGTGAGGTGATGGTGAGGTGATGATGGGGCTAGCGGGGTTGGTGAGGGGCGTGGTGAGGGGAGGGTGATGGTATGGTGAGGGCGAGGTGAGGGTGAGGGTGATGGGATGGTGGGAATGTGTGGTGATGGTAAGGTAGGGGGGAGATGGTGTGGGTTGGGGGGGGGTGATGGTGATGGTGAGGGGAGGATGATGGGATGGTGATGTGATGGTGAGGAGATGGTGAGGGGTTTTGGTGAGGATGATGGTGATAGTGGGGGTGGGGTGATGAGAGGGGGATGGT
>NC_069405.1:43465213-43474524 GCF_026875155.1 Cherax quadricarinatus | reverse complement strand
GGGGTTTTTTTGGGGGTTTTTGTAATTTTGGGGGATTTTGTTTTAGGTTTCGTTTTTGGGGGTTTTTTTGGATTTTTGTATTTTGTTTTTTTTTGGGGTTGTTGGGGTAATTTTTTTTTTTTTTTTAGTTTTTTTTTTTTTTTTTTTATTTTGGGGTTAAAATTTTTTTTAAGAATTGGTTTGGGGTTTTGTAAGGTTTTAAAAATGTTTAAAAATTTTGTGGTTTTGTTTATTTTTTTTAATTTTTTAAAATTAAGGATTTTTTATTTTTGTTTTTGGGGGTTTTTTTTTAAATTTTTTTTATTTTTTTTTGTAAAAATTTTTTTTTTTTTGGGGGGGTTTTTTTTTAAATTTTTGGTTTTTGGGGTTTTTGTGGTGGGTGTTTTTTTTTTGGTGTTTGGGGGTGAGCTGTGGGGTTTGGTAGGGGTTGTTTTTTGGTGAGGTGGGGGTTGGGATTTTTTTGGTTTTTTTTGGGGTTTAAATTGTTGTGTTTTTTTTTTTTTTTTTTATTGTGTGTTTTTGGGTTTTTTTGTTCTTTTTTTTAAAAGAAAAACCCCCCTTAAAATAAAAATTAACCCCCTTTACAAATTTTTTCCCTGTTTATTTAAATTTGCCCCGGCCGCCAAGTCCCTAAAATACAGGGTTGAAAGGAAAAGACTTTCCCACCCCCACCCCCAACCACCACCCCCCCAAAACCCCCCCCCCAAACAACCCCCCCCCCCCACCCCCACCTAACACTAGGAAAGTTCACAAAAGCGCCCATGGTTTTAGGGAAAGGGAAATCCTTTTACAAACCCACTGGAGTTTATACTGGGACACAGTAAGCAAGAAGAGAGGGGTGGGGGGATTTGCATTTTTCTTGGGCTTCAAAAAGGGTTTTGACACATTTTTCCCCAAAATTAGTCAAAAAACTAGGACCAACAGGGGAAAAAGGGAAAGCATACAATGGTCAGAGAATACTTGTCAGGAAGACAGCAGCGAGTCATGGTACGTGGCGAGGTGTCAGAGTGGGCACCTGTGACGAACGACATGACGGAAGGAATAGACTCTGAGGTGTCCCTGTTTGCAGATGACGTGAAGTTGATGAGAAGAATTCATTCGATCGAAGACCAGGCAGAACTACAAAGAGATTTGGACAGGCTGCAGACCTGGTCCAGCAATTGGCTCCTGGAGTTCAACCTCACCAAGTGCAAAGTCATGAACATTGGGGAAGGGCAAAGAAGACCGCAGACGGAATACAGTCTAGGGGGCCAGAGACTACAAACCTCACTCAAGGAAAAAGATCTTGGGGTGAGTATAACACCAGGCACATCTCCTGAAGGGCACATCAGCCAAATAACTGCTGCAGCATATGGGCGCCTAGCAAACCTCAGAACAGCATTCCGACATCTTAATAAGGAATCATTCAGGACCCTGTACACCGTGTACGTTAGGCTCATATTGGAGTATGCGGCTCCAGTCTGGAACCCACACCTAGCCAAGCACGTAAAGAAACTAGAGAAAGTGCAAAGGTTTGCAACAAGACTAGTCCCAGAGCTAAGAGGTATGTCCTACGAGGAGAGGTTAAGGGAAATCAACCTGACGACACTAGAGGACAGGAGAGATAGGGGGGACATGATAATGACATACAAAATACTGAGAGGAATTGACAAGGTGGACAAAGACAGAAAGTTCCAGAGATAGAACACAGCAATAAGGGGACAGAGTTGGAAGTTGAAGACACAGATGAATCACAGGGATGTTAGGAAGTACTCTTCAGCCACAGAGTAGTCAGGAAGTGGAATAGTTTGGGAAGCGAAGTAGAGAAGGCAGAATCCATACATAGCTTTAAGGAGAGGTATGATAAAGCTCACGGTTCAGAGAGACTGATCTAGTAGCGACCATTGAAGAGGCGGGGCCAGGAGCTTGGACTCGACCCTTGCAACCTCAAGTAGGTGAGTACAACTAGGTGAGTACACACACACACCACACAACGTATATATATATATATATATATATATATATATATATAATATATATATATTAATATATATATTATATATATATATATATATATATATATATGTATGTATGTATGTATGTATGAAATGTATGTATGTATGTATGTATGTATGTATGAAGCAAAAATACCCAACTTGCTTCAGCTTTGAATACAAGTGGCTGGAAAAAACACTCAACTGTGTCAAGGAGAACGCGGGAAGATAATAAGGACTCATTCCACACACAGGGAGCATGATGTGGCACATAACCAAGGACCTCCAAGCAAGCAACATAACCATGGCCTTACAAGCAAGCAACATAACCATGGCCTTACAAGCAAGCAACATAACCATGGCCTTAAAAAGCAAGAAACAAAAACCATGGCCTTACAAGCAAGCAACATAACCATGGCCTTACAAGCAAGCAACATAACCATGGCCTTACAAGCAAGCAACATAACCATGGCCTTACAAGCAAGAAACATAACCATGGCCTTACAGGCAAGCAACATAACCATGGCCTTACAAGCAAGCAACATAACCATGGCCTTACAAGCAAGCAACATAACCATGGCCTTACAAGCAAGCAACATAACCATGGCCTTACAAATAAGAAACACAACCATGGCCTTACAAGCAAGTAACATAGCCATGGCCCTCCAAGCAAGCAACATAACCAGGGTCTTCCAAGCAAGCAACATAACCATGGCCTTACATGCAAGAAACATAACCATGGCCTTACAAGCAAGCAACATAGCCATGGCCTTGCAAGCAAGCAACATAGCCATGGCCTTACAAGCAAGCAACATAACCATGGTCCTCCAAGCAAGCAACATAACCATGGCCCCCCAAGCAAGCGACATAACCATGACCCTCCAAGCAACATAACTAGGGCCCTCCAAGCAACATAACCATGTCCCTCCAAGCAACATAACCAGGGCCCTCCAAGCAAGCAACATAACCAGGGTCTTCCAAGCAAGAAACATAACCATGGCCTTACAAGCAAGCAACATAACCATGGCCTTACAAGCAAGCAACATAACCATGGCCTTACAAGCAAGAAACATAACCATGGCCTTACAAGCAAGCAACATAACCATGGCCTTACAAGCAAGCAACATAACCATGGCCTTACAAGCAAGAAACATAACCATGGCCTTACAAGCAAGCAACATAGCCATGGCCTTGCAAGCAAGCAACATAGCCATGGCCTTACAAGCAAGCAACATAACCATGGTCCTCCAAGCAAGCAACATAACCATGGCCCCCCAAGCAACATAACTAGGGCCCTCCAAGCAACATAACCATGACCCTCCAAGCAACATAACTAGGGCCCTCCAAGCAACATAACCATGACCCTCCAAGCAACATAACCAGGGCCCTCCAAGCAAGCCACATATCAGGGGCCTCCAAGCAAGAGACACTGAAACACTAGCCTCGAAAACCATTTAGTGAATCAACAGTTCAAAAATTCTGAAAACCATCATAACCCTGACCCGTGTGCAGGTTGCCTCAAACTCTGTATATGTGAAATATCACGTAGTCTGCAGAAGAGGACACGAAAACGCACTGAAAAAGCCAAAACTTGAACAATAGGGTGTGATACACACAGAGAAAGACACCCACCATCTCATGGATAATACAAAGGTTGCACACATATTGATAATGACAACAATTAGGGATAGGAAGAGGAGGCAGATGGCGTGTTTTCCTGGGTCTGGGATGCTGGATATTGTTAGCTGACTTCACGGCATCGTGACTGGTAATGGGAACAACCCTATTATCTGCCTTAGTACCAGAGGCAACGGTGCTGGCCAGCATAGAGATGATGCGTTGTACCCACTATCATACGGAGTACAAAACAAGTGTCTCTATCGAAGAAAATATCAGAACACCAGAGAATATAATCAAGGAGTTTTAAAGTATTGGTTAACACCTTGCAAAGCTAATTTTATATTTCAAAACACTCAAGCAAGTACAGTGACAGGCGTCCACACGAGACACAGCCAGTGATGACACTGTCTCCTGTTGTGTTAAAAATAATACAAAATACCGACAAGTTTATGATTAAGACACATGTACAACAGTTGGGTATCTTTACTGTTGAAACGTTTCGCCTACACAGTAGGCTTCTTCAGTCAAATACAGAGGCAGCAAGTGTAGTAGTGAAATGAAAATTATGGAGAAATAGTATTTGAGGTGGTCAGCTCCAAGGAGCTGAACTCTTTGCCAGGCTGAGGGACTGACCACCTCAAATACTCTACACCTGCTGCCTCTGTACTTGAATGAAGAAGCCTACTGTGTCGGCGAAACGTTTCAACAATAAAGATACCAAATAGCTGCACATGTGTCTTAATCATCAACCATCGTTTCTTGTTACCTCACACGCTTCTATACATGTTTCTGTATTGAGAAAGCGAGACATCTTGTTTACAAGAGCAACAAACAGATGAGTAAGACATATATGTAATACTTGGGTATCTTTTGTTTCACCAACCAGTGACTTTATATGTGAGAGATACAAAACTGTTGAAGACGTTGAGGATGATCGGTCTCTTAGCCTTGGCAGGTGTTCAGACGCTTAATCTTAACAGGCTTTTAATCTATCAACCTGGACAAGGAGTGTCCAGTCCCTCTATAAATAGAGGTTTCTTTTCTATTTACCATAGATGACAATAAGTCATATCATTCAGCAAGACATGTCAAACCTGGTGTAATGTTTTTATAACTATGATATGATAAATAACAACGCAAGCAACAACAGACCTGCCATCAACAACGTGTATAACAGGTGAATAAGACACGTGCAGCAGTTGGGTATACATTGGAATCATTTTGTTTGCTCTGCAAGAATCTTCAGTCGAATATAGAAGACGTCTACAGAGCAGGCGAAAGGATTCGACAGTAGCAAAACACTGCACATGTGTCTTACTCGTCTATTTGTCGGTACTGTGTACCATTAGTATAACGAAACATCAACAACAACACTCACACTCTCACCAACAACAGCAGCAGCAACAATCACGAACAGTGTCAACAAGAGCAACAACAGACCAGCCGCCACCGCAAACAACAACTACAACAACAAAAACATTCACACCACGATCACCACTAACAACAACAGCCCAGCAAGAGCAGTAATTGCATCGTCAACACTCACGTCGATTTATGACAGGGCCACCAAAATGTCCCAGCGTCGACCAGCGGGTCCTGAAACTTGCACCGCTAAATACGCAGTTTGCTTCCATAAAAAGCGACTCCGGTATCGCTATTACTCCCAGGGCGCTGGAAGCGTTTTAACTTTTGACATTGTGGAAAATGGATCGCCTGGACAATTTGTGGCGCCTGGGAAATGTCAATTGCCAAAAATGGGGAAATGTGCGTCGTCCGATGCGTTGTTTACTAGATGAACCGTCTAAAACTGGGCTTGCGAACGGTGCCGACCAACACTGCCTTTACAAACAAAACCAACCAACACCATTTCGAACGGTTCCGACTAACACTTTCATCACAGATAAAACCGATTGACATTCTTTACTAATAGATTTGGCTGCAAAAGCCTTTACGAATGGTTCATTCTGAAATAATTACGAAGAGATATATCAGAATACTGTACTTACGGAATGATCTTTTAGAAAACTTTGCGAACAGAATCTTAAACATCCGGATTTACTGACGTCATCGTCCAAAACCGGATCTACGAGTGAACCCGTCCAAGAGCGGATTTATGAACGGATCCGCCCAGACCCGAATTCAGCAACAGAGTCCTACAAACCTGTTCTTAACGAACGAATCCGTCTGAAACTACTCGCAAGACCAATTCCGACCGACACAGCGTCCGATACTGGGGGTCAGCTGTTACCACTACTGCAGCTACCAACGCTACGACCGTCGGCTGTAAGAAACTCTTCTGAATGTGAAAAGTTTAAACAGCGTCCATTGTTTCTACAGTTGTTGGTCGTTACTCCTAACTTACTGCTATTATCACCACGTCCTTCCTCTTGTGAGTGCAACCAATGGCTTTCTAAAGGCGAATGTTACCCACTCACACTATTGAAAAACGAAAGCACACAGGCATCGGCTGGGAGAAATGACTTATGATGAAACCAATGACTTTCTAAAGGCGAATGTTACCCATCCACACTGTAAAAACTTAAGTACAAAGGTATCGTCTGGGAGAAGTGAGAAGGGGATGACTTTATTGAATAATGAAAAAAGAGATCCTTCAAAAAAAAAAAAAAAGGGAGGGAAGGACTCTTGATAGAGAGGGGGCTCCTGATAGAGAGAGGGCTCCTGAGAGAGAGAGGGCTCCTGATAGAGAGAGGGCTCCTGATAGAGAGAGGGCTCCTGATAGAGAGAGGGCTCCTGATAGAGAGAGGGCTCCTGATAGAGAGAGGGCTCCTGATAGAGAGAGGGCTCCTGATAGAGAGAGGGCTCCTGATAGAGAGAGGGCTCCTGATAGAGAGAGGGCTCCTGATAGAGGGATGAGGGCTCCTGATAGAGAGAGGGCTCCTGATAGAGAGAGGGCTCCTGCTAGAGAGAGAGGGCTCCTGATAGAGAGAGGGCTCCTGATAGAGAGAGGGCTCCTGATAGAGGAGAGGGCTCCTGATAGAGAGAGGGCTCCTGATAGAGAGAGGGCTCCTGATAGAGAGAGGGCTCCTGATAGAGACAGGGCTCCTGATAGAGACAGGGCTCCTGATAGAGACAGGGCTCCTGATAGAGAGAGGGCTCCTGATAGAGAGAGGGCTCCTGATAAGAGAGAGGGCTCCTGATAGAGAGAGGGCTCCTGATAGAGAGAGGGCTCCTGATAGAGAGAGGGCTCCTGATAGAGACAGGGCTCCTGATAGAGAGAGGGCTCCTGATAGAGAGAGGGCTCCTGATAGAGAGAGGGCTCCTGATAGAGAGAGGGCTCCTGATAGAGAGAGGGCTCCTGATAGAGAGAGGGCTCCTGATAGAGAGAGGGCTCCTGATAGAGAGAGGGCTCCTGATAGAGAGAGGGCTCCTGATAGAGAGAGGGCTCCTGATAGAGAGAGGGCTACCGATAGAGAGAGGGCTCCTGATAGAGAGAGGGCACCTGATAGAGAGAGGGCTCCTGATAGAGAGAGGGCTCCTGATAGAGAGAGAGGCTCCTGATAGAGAGAGGGCTCCTGATAGAGAGAGGGCTCCTGATAGAGAGAGGGCTCCTGATAGAGAGAGGGCTCCTGATAGAGAGAGGGCTCCTGATAGAGAGAGGGCTCCTGATAGAGAGAGGGCTCCTGATAGAGAGAGGGCTCCTGATAGAGAGAGGGCTCCTGATAGAGAGAGGGCTCCTGATAGAGACAGGGCTCCTGATAGAGAGAGGGCTCCTGATAGAGAGAGGGCTCCTGATAGAGAGAGGGCTCCTGATAGAGAGAGGGCTCCTGATAGAGACAGGCTCCTGATAGAGAGAGGGCTCCTGATAGAGAGAGGGCTCCTGATAGAGAGAGGGCTCCTGATAGAGAGAGGGCTCCTGATAGAGAGAAGGTTCCTGATAGAGAGAGGGCTCCTGATAGAGAGAGGGCTCCTGATAGAGAGAAGGTTCCTGATAGAGAGAGGGCTCCTGATAGAGAGAGGGCTCCTGATAGAGAGAGGGCTCCTGATAGAGAGAGGGCTCCTGATAGAGAGAGGGCTCCTGATAGAGAGAGGGCTCCTGATAGAGAGAGGGCTCCTGATAGAGAGAGGGCTCCTGATAGAGAGATGGCTCCTGATAGAGAGAGGGCTCCTGATAGAGAGAGGGCTCCTGATAGAGACAGGGCTCCTGATAGAGAGAGGGCTCCTGATAGAGAGAGGGCTCCTGATAGAGAGAGGGCTCCTGATAGAGGAGATGGCTCCTGATAGAGAGAGGGCTCCTGATAGAGAGATGGCTCCTGATAGAGAGAGGGCTCCTGATAGAGAGATGGCTCCTGATAGAGAGAGGGCTCCTGATAGAGAGAGGGCTCCTGATAGAGAGAGGGCTCCTGATAGAGAGAGGGCTCCTGATAGAGACAGGGCTCCTGATAGAGAGAGGGCTCCTGATAGAGAGATGGCTCCTGATAGAGAGAGGGCTCCTGATAGAGAGAGGGCTCCTGATAGAGAGAGGGCTCCTGATAGAGAGAGGGCTCCTGATAGAGAGAGGGCTCCTGATAGAGAGAGGGCTCCTGATAGAGAGAGGGCTCCTGATAGAGAGAGGGCTCCTGATAGAGAGAGGGTTCCTGAGAGAGAGAGGGCTCCTGATAGAGAGAGGGCTCCTGATAGAGAGAGGGCTCCTGATAGAGAGAGGGCTCCTGATAGAGAGAGGGCTCCTGATAGAGAGAGGGCTCCTGATAGAGAGAAGGGCTCCTGATAGAGAGAGGGCTCCTGATAGAGAGAGGGCTCCTGATAGAGAGAGGGCTCCTGAGAGAGAGAGGGCTCCTGATAGAGAGAGGGCTCCTGATAGAGAGAGGGCTCCTGATAGAGAGAGGGCTCCTGATAGAGAGAGGGCTCCTGATAGAGAGAGGGCTCCTGATAGAGAGAGGGCTCCTGATAGAGAGAGGGCTCCTGATAGAGAGAGGGCTCCTGATAGAGAGAGGGCTCCTGATAGAGAGAGGGCTCCTGATAGAGAGAGGGCTCCTGATAGAGAGAGGGCTCCTGCTAGAGAGAGGGCTCCTGATAGAGAGAGGGCTCCTGATAGAGAGAGGGCTCCTGATAGAGAGAGGGCTCCTGAGAGAGAGAGGGCTCCTGATAGAGAGAGGGCTCCTGATAGAGAGAGGGCTCCTGAGAGAGAGAGGGCTCCTGATAGAGAGAGGGCTCCTGATAGAGAGAGGGCTCCTGATAGAGAGAGGGCTCCTGATAGAGAGAGGGCTCCTGATAGAGAGAGGGCTCCTGATAGAGAGAGGGCTCCTGATAGAGAGAGGGCTCCTGATAGAGAGAGGCTCCTGATAGAGAGAGGGCTCCTGATAGAGAGAGGGCTCCTGATAGTGAGAGGGCTCCTGATAGAGAGAGGGCTCCTGATAGAGAGAGGGCTCCTGATAGAGAGAGGGCTGCTGATAGAGAGAGGGCTCCTGATAGAGAGATGGCTCCTGATAGAGAGAGGGCTCCTGATAGAGAGAGGGCTCCTGATAGAGAGAGGGCTCCTGATAGAGAGATGGCTCCTGATAGAGAGAGGGCTCCTGATAGAGAGAGGGCTCCTGATAGAGAGATGGCTCCTGATAGAGAGAGGGCTCCTGATAGAGAGAGGGCTCCTGATAGAGGGCTCCTGATAGAGAGAGGGCTCCTGATAGAGAGAGGGCTCCTGATAGAGAGATGGCTCCTGATAGAGAGAGGACTCCTGATAGAGAGAGGGCTCCTGATAGAGAG
>NC_069405.1:43455213-43462713 GCF_026875155.1 Cherax quadricarinatus | reverse complement strand
TCTCTCTCTCTCTCTCTCCTCCCTCTCTTGGATTCTCATCTTTTATTCCAGTTCATCTTGCTTAACCTTCGCTCGGCAGTGAGGGGAAAGGAGCGAGGGAGGAGTAAGAGAGTAGTGGTAGTAGCAGCAGTAGTGGTAGTAGCAGCAGTAGTGGTAGTAGCAGCAGTAGTGGTAGTAGCAGCAGTAGTGGTAGTAGCAGCAGTAGTGGTAGTAGCAGCAGTAGTGGTAGTAGCAGCAGTAGTGGTAGTAGCAGCAGTAGTGGTAGTAGCAGCAGTAGTGGTAGTAGCAGCAGTAGTGGTAGTAGCAGCAGTAGTGGTAGTAGCAGCAGTAGTGGTAGTAGCAGCAGTAGTGGTAGTAGCAGCAGTAGTGGTAGTAGCAGCAGTAGTGGTAGTAGCAGCAGTAGTGGTAGTAGCAGCAGTAGTGGTAGTAGCAGCAGTAGTGGTAGTAGCAGCAGTAGTGGTAGTAGCAGCAGTAGTGGTAGTAGCAGCAGTAGTGGTAGTAGCAGCAGTAGTGTAGTAGCAGCAGTAGTGGTAGTAGCAGCAGTAGTGGTAGTAGCAGCAGTAGTGGTAGTAGCTGCAGTAGTGGTAGTAGCAGCAGTAGTGGTAGTAGCAGCAGTAGTGGTAGTAGCAGCAGTAGTGGTAGTAGCAGCAGTAGTGGTAGTAGCAGCAGTATGTATGCAGTATGGTAGTAGCAGCAGTAGGGTAGTAGCAGCAGTTGGTAGTAGCAGCAGTATATGAGTAGTGAAGCACAGTAGTGGTAGTAGCAGCAGTAGTGGTAGTAGCAGCAGTAGTGGTAGTAGCAGCAGTAGTGGTAGTAGCAGCAGTAGTGGTAGTAGCAGCAGTAGTGGTAGTAGCAGCAGTAGTGGTAGTAGCAGCAGTAGTGGTAGTTAGCAGCAGTAGTGGTAGTAGCAGCAGTAGTGGTAGTAGCAGCAGTAGTGGTAGTACAGCGAGTGTAGTACAAGTATGGTAGTGTGCAGTAAGGTAGTAGCAGCAGTAGTGTGGTAGTAGCTGCAGTAGTGGAGTAGTAGCGAGCCAGTAGTGGTAGTAGTCAGCTAGTAGTATGGTAGTATAGCAATAGTGTAGTAGCTGCGTAGTGGTAGTAGCAGCAGTAGTGGTAGTAGCTGCAGTAGTGGTAGTAGCAGCAGTAGTGGTAGTAGCAGTAGTAGTGGTAGTAGCTGCAGTAGTGGTAGTAGCAGCAGTAGTGGTAGTAGTATGGTAGTAGCTGCAGTATGTGGTAGTAGCAGCAGTAGTGGTAGTAGCAGAGGGTAGTAGTGCAGTAGTGGTAGTAGCTGCAGTAGTGGTAGTGGTATGTAAGCAGCAGTAGTGGTAGTAGCGCAGTAGTGGTAGTAGCAGCAGTATGGTAGTAGCGCATATTAGCAAGTAGTGTAGTAGCTGCAGTATGGTAGTAGCTGCAGTAGTGGTAGTAGCAGCAGAGTGGTAGTAGCAGCAGTAGTGGTGTAGCGCAGTAGTGGTAGTAGCAGCAGTAGTGGTAGTAGCAGCAGTAGTGGTAGTAGCAGATAGTGGATAGTAAGTGCAGAGTGGTAGTAGCAGCAGTAGTGGTAGTAGCAGCAGTAGTGGTAGTAGCAGCAGTAGTGGTAGTAGCAGCAGTAGTGGTAGTAGCAGCAGTAGTGGTAGTAGCAAGTAGTGTAGTGGCGGTGTAGTAGCAGCAGTAGTGGTAGTAGCAGCAGTAGTGGTAGTAGCTGCAGTAGTGGTAGTAGCAGCAGTAGTGGTAGTAGCAGCAGTAGTGGTAGTAGCAGCAGTAGTGGTAGTAGCAGCAGTAGTGGTAGTAGCTGCAGTAGTGTAGTAGCAGCAGTAGTGGTAGTAGCAGCAGTAGTGGTAGTAGCTGCAGTAGTGGTAGTAGCTGCAGTAGTGGTAGTAGCAGCAGTAGTGGTAGAAGCGGTAGAAGCAGCAGTAGTGGTAGTAGCAGCAGTAGTGGTAGTAGCAGCAGTAGTGGTAGTAGCAGCAGTAGTGGTAGTAGCAGCAGTAGTGGTAGTAGCAGCAGTAGTGGTAGTAGCAGCAGTAGTTGGTAGTAGCAGCAGTAGTGGTAGTAGCAGCAGTAGTGGTAGTAGCAGCAGTAGTGGTAGTAGCAGCAGTAGTGGTAGTAGCAGCAGTTAGAGTTGGTATGCGTATGAGTCAAGTAGTGGTAGTAGCAGCAGTAGTGGTAGTAGCAGCAGTAGTGGTAGTAGCAGCAGTAGTGGTAGTAGCAGCAGTAGTGGTAGTAGCGCAGTAGTGGTAGTACGCAGTAGGGTAGTACAGTAGTGGTAGTAGCAGCAGTAGTGGTAGTAGCAGCAGTAGTGGTAGTAGCAGCAGTAGTGGTAGTAGCAGCAGTAGTTGTAGTGCAGTAGTGGTAGTAGCAGCAGTAGTGGTAGTAGCAGCAGTAGTGGTAGTAGCAGTAGTGTAGTGAGTAAGTAGCTGCAGTAGTGGTAGTAGCTGCAGTAGTGGTAGTAGCAGCATAGTGGTAGTAGTCAGTAGTGGTAGTAGCAGCAGTAGTGGTAGTACAGCAGTAGTGTAGTAGCAGCAGTGTGTAGTAGCAGCAGTGTGGAGAGCGCAATGTAGCGTAGGTAGTAGCAGCAGTAGTGGTGAGTAGCTTAGCATAGTGTAGTAATGTGTAGTAGCAGCAGTAGTGGTAGTAGCAGTAGTAGTGGTAGTAGCAGCAGTAGTGGTAGTAGCAGCAGTAGTGGTAGTAGCAGCAGTAGTGGTAGTAGCAGCAGTAGTGGTAGTAGCAGCAGTAGTGGTAGTAGCAGCAGTAGTGGTAGTAGCAGCAGTAGTGGTAGTAGCAGCAGTAGTGGTAGTAGCAGCAGTAGTGGTAGTAGCAGCAGTAGTGGTAGTAGCAGCAGTAGTGGTAGTAGCAGCAGTAGTGGTAGTAGCGCAGTAGTGGTAGTAGCACAGTATGGTAGTAGCAGCAGTAGTGGTAGTAGCAGCAGTAGTGGTAGTAGCAGCAGTAGTGGTAGTAGCAGCAGTAGTGGTAGTAGCAGCAGTAGTGGTAGTAGCAGCAGTAGTGGTAGTAGCTGCAGTAGTGGTAGTAGCAGCAGTAGTGGTAGTAGCAGCAGTAGTGGTAGTAGCAGCAGTTAGTGGTAGTAGCGCAGTAGTGGTAGTAGCAGCAGTAGTGGTAGTAGCAGCAGTAGTGGTAGTTCGTAAAGCCAGTAGTGGTAGTAGCAGCAGTAGTGGTAGTAGCAGCAGTAGTGGTAGTAGCAGCAGTAGTGGTAGTAGCAGCAGTAGTGGTAGTAGCAGCAGTAGTGGTAGTAGCAGCAGTAGTGGAGTGGGTAGTAGCAGCAGTAGTGGTAGTAGCAGCTAGTAGTGGTAGTAGCTGCAGTAGTGGTAGTAGCAAGAGTGCTAGTAGTGGTAGTAGCAGCAGTAGTGGTAGTAGCCAGTAGTGGATAGGATAGTAGTCAGCAGTTAGTAGGTAGTGTAGCAGCAGTAGTGGTAGTAGCAGCAGTAGTGGTAGTAGCAGCAGAGTAGTGGTAGTAGCAGCAGTAGTGAGTAAGCTAGTAGTAGCAGCAGTAGTGGTAGTAGCAGCAGTAGTGGTAGTAGCAGCAGTAGTGGTAGTAGCGCAGTAGTGGTAGTAGACAGTTGGTAGGTAGTTAGCAGCAGTAGGTGTAGCATAGTGTAGTAGCAGTTGCAGTAGTGGTGGTAGTAGCAGCAGTAGTGGTAGTAGCAGCAGTAGTGGTAGTAGCAGCAGTAGTGGTAGTAGCAGCAGTAGTGGTAGTAGCAGCAGTAGTGGTAGTAGCAGCAGTAGTGGTAGTAGCATGCAGTAGTGGTAGTAGCAGCAGTAGTGGTAGTAGCATGCAGTAGTGGTAGTAGCAGCAGTAGTGGTAGTAGCAGCAGTAGTGGTAGTAGATAGCAGCAGTAGTAGTATGCAGCTAGTGTAAGCAGCAGTAGTGTAGTAGCAGCAGTAGTGGTAGTAGCAGCAGTAGTGGTAGTAGCAGTGACAGTAGTGGTAGTAGCAGCAGTAGTGGTAGTAGCAGTCAGTAGTGGTAGTAGCAGCAGTAGTGGTAGTAGCAGCAGTAGTGGTAGTAGCATGAGTAGTAGGGTGTGAGAAGCGTAGTAAGCAGCAGTAGTGGTAGTGAGCAGTCAGTAGTGGTAGTAGCAGCAGTAGTGGTAGTAGCAGCAGTAGTGGTAGTAGACTGCAGTAGTGGTAGTAGCAGCAGTAGTGGTAGTAGCAGCAGTAGTGGTAGTAGCAGCAGTAGTGGTAGTAGCAGTAGTAGTGGTAGTAGCAGCTGTAGTGGTAGTACGCAGTAGTGGTAGTAGCATCAGTAGTGGTAGTAGCAGCAGTAGTGGTAGTAGCAGCAGTAGTAGAGTTAGTAGCAGCAGTAGTGGTAGTAGCTGCAGTAGTGGTAGTAGCAGCAGTAGTGTGTAGTAGCAGAGTAGTGGTAGTAGCAGCAGTAGTGTGTAGTAGCAGTAGTAGTGGTAGTAGCAGCAGTAGTGGTAGTAGCAGCAGTAGTGGTAGTAGCAGCATAGGTGGTAGTAGCAGCAGTAGTGGTAGTAGCTAGCAGTAGTGGTAGTAGCAGCAGTAGTGGAGTAGATAGTAGTGTAGTAGCAGCAGTAGTGGTAGTAGCACAGTAGTGGTAGTACTGCAAGTAGTGGTAGTAGCAGCAGTAGTGTAGTAGACAGTTAGTGGATAGAGTGTTAGTAGTAGTAGCAGCAGTAGTGTGTAGTAAGCAGAGTAGTAGTAGTAGCAGAGTAGTTAGTAGTAGTAGCAGCAGTAGTGGTAGTAGCAGCAGTAGTATGGTAGTAGTCAGCAGTAGTGTAGTAAGCAGGTAGTATGGTAGTAGCGCAGTAGTGGTAGTAGCATGCAGTAGTAGTAGTATAGCAGTCAGTAGTTGGTAGTAGCTCAGTAGTGAGTAGTAGCAGCAGTAGTGGTAGTAGCAGCAGTAGTTGAGTAGTAGTAGCTAGCAGTAGTGGTAGTAGCAGCAGTAGTGGTAGTAGCAGCATAGTGTATAGCAGAGTAGTGGTAGTAGCAGCAGTAGTGGTAGTAGCAGCAGTAGTGTAGTAGCAGCAGTAGTGTAGTAGCAGCAGTAGTAGAGTAAGTAGCAGCAGTATGGTAGTACATCAGATAGTGGTAGTACAAGCAGTAGTGGTAGTAGCAGCAGTATGGTATACACCTTATGTAGAAATAGCAGCAGTAGTGTTATAGCAGCAGTTATGGAGTAGTAGCAAGTATGGTAGTAGCAGCAGTAGTGGTAGTAGCGTCAGTAGTGTAGTACAGCATAGTGGTAATACAGCAAGTATAGCATAGTGTAGAGCAGTAGTGGTATAGCAGTCAGTATTGTAGTAGCAGCATAGTAGTAGTTAATAGTGATGTAGCAGCAGTAGTGGTAGTAGTACTAGTATGGTAGTAGCAGCAGTAGTGCTAGTGTAGTACACAGTAGTAGGAGTATAGTAGAGTAGTAGATATGGTAGTAGCAGGCAGTAGTCAGTAGTAGTTGGCAGTAGTATAGTCACAGTGTAGTATCAGCATAGTGGTAGTAGCATCTGTAGTGTAGTAGCAGCAGTAGTGGTAGTAGCAGCAGTAGTGGTAGTAGTAATAGTTGTTGTACTAGAAGTAAGAATATTAATTGTAGCAGCAGTAGTAGTAATAGAAGTGGTAGTATTAGTGGTGGTAGTAGTAGTAGTAGTAGTAGTAGTAGCAGCAGCATTAGTTGTAGTAGTAGTAGTAACAGTAGTAGTAGTAGTAGTAGTAGTAGTAGTAGTAGTAGTAGTAGTAGTAGTAGTAACAGTAGTAGTAGTAGTAGTAGTAGTAACAGTAGTAGTAGTAGTAATAGAAGTGGTAGTATTAGTGGTGGTAGTAGTAGTAGTAGTAGTAACAGTAGTAGTAGCAGTAGTAGTAGTAATAGAAATGGTAGTATTAGTGGTGGTAGTAGTAGTAGTAGTAGTAGTAGTAGCAGCATTAGTTGTAGTAGTAGTAGTAACAGTAGTAGTAGTAGTAGTAGTAGTAGTAGTAGTAGTAACAGTAGTAGTAGTAGTAGCAGTACTAATAGTAGTAGTAGTAATAATAATAGTGGTAGTAGTAGTAGTAGTAGTAGTAGTAGTAGTAGTAGTAGTAGTAGTAGTAGTAGTGGCAATAGTAGTAGTAGTAGTAGTAGTGGTAGTAGTAGTAGTAATAGTAGTAGTAGTAGTAGTAATAGTAGCAGTAGTAGTAGTAGTAGTATTAACACACACACACACACACACACACACACACATACATAGTTTTAAGGCGAGGTATGATAAAGCTCATGGGAGAGGGAGAGAGAGGACCTAGTAGCAATCAGCGAAGAGGCGGGGCCAGGAGCTATGACTCGACCCCTGCAACCACAAATAGGTGAGTACATCCACACACACACACTTCCATACACTCGCAATCATTGATTGCAACACGAAAGGTCTAGAGCTATCATTCAACTCCCTCCGTGGTTGTTTTGCATCTTGTATCGCGATTCGTGAGTACAGTGAATCGGAAACAGCAGTACAGGCCAAAGTTCCTTAAGTAGGAGATGCAGCGTAAGTTCACCATACTCAATACACAAGATCTGGACAGGAGAAAAATACGATATACATTCGAGCAGCAGGGAATACCTCTCCCAGGAGTGGATCTGGCAGTTATATTCCAGCTTCTATCTGCACCTGGCAGGGAAACAGGCGGAGCATTGTACGCCGATGCTCTTCACTCCCGCCAGGGTTGATTGGAGTGTCTAGAGCCGGTAGAGCATCCACTTTGAGATGCTTAATGTAAGGGACCCACGTCAGGCGACCATCAGTGGAAATAAGTCACTTTGCCTGACTTTTTTTTTCTTGGGGGGAGAAGGTGGGGTTATACTAGGTAATTTACACATATGTTGATATATATGATGATTTGTGCAACTGTACCTAGCTTACGTAATGAAAGCTCACCCCAAAAGTGTCACCTTACTCTCATAACGGAAGGTGACACTTTTGACGGTGAGCTTTGATTAAGCAAGTATATTTAGGTACAGGTACACATAAATACAGTTACACAAATTATCATACATAGTAACATATGTGCAAATTACCTTGGAAACCTCCCCTAAAATTAAAAAGTCAGACAAAGTGAAGCAGTGTGTCGAACCCTTGACCCGGCAAAAAAAAAAAAAAAAAACTGCCACCCTGTGCCGAGCGAACGGCAGACTGGTAGCGGTTAGAAGCATCCGACTCCTTGATATCTACTCACCCCGGGAGTAGACGCACTGCACTCCACTGTACGATCGTCCACGTACAAGCAAACTGACACCATCAGGGACAACTTGATCCACAGTTATAATATTGCTCAAAATACTGCTAGATAGAAACTGTTGGAGAAACTAGAGCAGACGTCCCCGCAGTCCCAGAGTCATGAGACGGAGAAGAACGCCAAACATTCACGTAATGTCATTAGCTTCTCCAGGTCGATGAAGACTGCTAAGGTAAGAGGACGTCTGGCGACACCCTCCAAGGTGTCACCGGTCAGCTGGACGAAGAAATCCCTAGTCAAGTGGAATTTGCGGAAGCCAGAATGAGAGAGGGT
>NC_069405.1:43447713-43452713 GCF_026875155.1 Cherax quadricarinatus | reverse complement strand
TGCATGCTGCATTTTGGGCACACGCCCCAGCTCTGAGGAGCTGGATGAGATTTTCGCCTTATAATCGGTGATACACACGTAACAACATGTACCGTATATGTCACCTTTATATCAACAATGTATCTCTTAAATCTTCTGTACCATATTATGTAATAAAATATTCCTATTGGTAAAAAAAAATAGTTTAAAAGATGGGGTGGTAGGGGAAGTGGAATATTCGAATGGCTTCAGGAAGAAATCCAAATATTCTTCCTTGAAGCCTTTTTATCCACTTCTCCGAGGCTATGGGTCCCACAATTTACACCAGAGGTGGACCCCATCCCATATATTAATATATATATATATATATATATATATATATATATATATATATATATATATATAATATATATATATATAATATATATATATATATATATATATATATCGTGCCAAATATGTAAAACTGGTCAATTAGCAAGAACTCATTTAAAATTTAGTCCTTTCTGAAATTTTCTCTTATACGCTTAAAGATATATTTTTTTCATTAATGTTGATGTAAAAATTTATAATTTTGCACCAAAAGAATCTTAGAAAACTTACCTAACCTTATTATAACAAAAACAATTTATTTTAGCCTAACCCAACTAAATATATTTTAGATTTGTTTACAATAATTTAATACTAAACAAACACAGTGAAATATGTTTTTTTCTTTAGGTTCAGAATGATTTTGGCGAAATTATTGCATACACAAATTTTCGCTTGTCCTATATGGCAAGATGAACGTTGCTATTTAAGCCAAGATCGCAAGTTCTGCCTATTCGGCACGACATATATATATATTATATATATATATATTATATATATATATATATATATATATATATATATATATATATATATATATATATATATATATATAATATATATATATATATAATATATATATATATATATATATATATATATATATATATATATATATATATATATATATATAGGATCCTCGGATCTTTATTTCACTTATTTTGTTGTATATATGTGCAGCTGTTGCTGTGTACATGTATGAGTGTATATTGGTAAAAATGTGAGTATGTGTGAATAGTGGTGGATGTGCACATGTGTAGGTGTGCGTCACCCCCTGGGCGCCCCCACAGGGACGGTCACCGAAAGGAATGTTAACTATAGTTAAGAGTCCTGTTATTTTTGTGCACCTCCTGACACCTCCCGGCATCCTGCTACATCCTCGGTCATCCCCTGGCACCGGTGGCATCCTCTGGCGCCTCCTGGTATCTTCTTTCACCCCTGTGATTCTCTGGCACCCCCGTGGCATCCCCGTGACCACTTGGCATCCTCTAGCACCCCCTGGCAACCCTTTACACCCCCTGACATCCTGTGGCACCCATGGTATCCTCTGACATTCTCTGGCACCCCAGGGCACCATCTGGCATTCCTGGCATTCTATGGCATTCCCTGGCATTCTATGGCATTCCCTGGCATTCTATGGCATTCCCTGGCATTCTATGGCATTCCCTGGCATTCTGTGGCATTCCCTGGCAATCTCTAGAATTTCCTGGCATCCCCTGGCACCCCCCATGTTTAGCCCCTTTCGCCCAGTACTCCCTGTCTCCCCCCTCCCCTCCACCTCCCCCTTCTCCTCCCCCTCCTCCTATCATCTTTCGCGCATCATATTCATTCCTCTCCCGGTGACCCCCGCATTTTCCTCTTCTTCCCTACCAACCCCTCCCCACCCTTTCCAGCCTCCACTCCCTCAGCCTCCACTCCCTCAGCCTCCACTCCCTCAGCCTCCACTCCGTCAGCCTCCACTCACTAAGCCTCCACTCAGCCTCCACTCCCTCAGCCTCCACTCCCTCAGCCTCCACTCCGTCAGCCTCCACTCACTAAGCCTCCACTCAGCCTCCACTCCCTCAGCCTCCACTTCCTCAGCCTCCGCTCCCTCAGCCTCCACTCCCTCAGCCTCCACTCCCTCAGCTTCCACTCCCTCAGTCTCCACTCCCTCAGCCTCCACTCCCTCAGCCTCCGCTCCCTCAGCCTCCACTCTCTCAGCCTCCACTCCCTCAGTCTCCACTCACTCAGCCTCCACTCACTCAGCCTCCACTCCCTCAGCCTCCACCCCCTCAGCCTCCACTCCTCAGCCTCCACTCCCTCAGCCTCCACTCCCTCACTCTCCACTCCCTCAGCCTCCACTCCCTCATCCTCTACTCCCTCAGCCTCCACTTCCTCAGCCTCCACTCACTCAGCCTCACTCACTCAGCCTCCACTCCCTCAGCCTCCACCCCCTCAGCCTCCACTCCCTCAGCCTCCACTCCCTCAGCCTCCACCCCTCAGTCTCCACCCCCAGCCTCCACTCCCTCAGCCTCCACTCCTTCAACCTCCACTCCCTCAGCCTCCACTCCATCAGCCTCCATTCTCTCAGCCTCTACTCCCTCAGCCTCCACTCTCTCAGCCTCCACTCCCTCACTCTCCACTCCCTCACCCTCCACTCCATTATCCTCTACTCCTTCAGCCTCCACTCCCTCAGCCTCCACTCCCTCAGCCTCCATTCTCTCAGCCTCCACTCCTCATTCTCCACTCCCTCACTCTCCACTCCCTCATCCTCTACTCCTTCAGCCTCGACTCCCTCAGCCTCCACACCCTCAGCTTCCACTCCCTCAGCCTTCACTCCCTCACCCTCCACCCCCTCAGCCTCCACTTCCTCACTCTCCACTCCCTCATCCTCTACTCCTTCAGCCTCCACTCCCTCAGCCTCCACTCTCTCAGCCTCCACTCCCTCAGCCTTCACTCCCTCAGCCTCCACTCCCTCAGGCTCCACTCCCTCAGCCTTCACTCCCTCGCCTCACTCCCTCAGCCTCCACTCTCTCAGCCTCCACTCCCTCAGCCTTCACTCCCTCAGCCTCCACTCCCTCAGCCTCCACTCCTCAGCCTTCACTCCCTCAGCCTCCACTCCCTCAGCCTCCACTCCCTCAGGCTCCACTCCCTCACTCTCCACTCACTCATCCTCTACTCCTTCAGCCTCCACTCCCTCATCCTCTACTCCCTCAGCCTCCACTCCCTCAGCCTCCACCATTCACCCTCCACCCCCTAAGCCTCCACTCCCTCAGCCCCCACTCCTTCAACCTCCACTCCCTCACCCTCCATCCCCTCAGCCTTCACTCCCTCAGCCTCCACTCCTCTAGCCTCCACTCCCTCACCCTTCACTCCCTCATCCTCTACTCTTTCAGCCTCCACTCCCTCAGCCTTCACTCCCTCAGCCTCCACTCCCTCACCCTTAACCCCTCAGCCTCCACTCCCTCACCCTTAACCCCCTCAGCCTCCACTCCCTCGCTCTCCACTCCCTCATCCTCTACTCCTTCAGCCTCCACTCCCTCGCTCTCCACTCCCTCATCCTCTACTCTTTCAGCCTCCACTCCCTCAGCCTTCACTCCCTCAGCCTCCACTCCCTCACCCTTAACCCCCTCAGCCTCCACTCCCTCGCTCTCCACTCCCTCATCCTCTACTCCTTCAGCCTCCACTCCCTCATTCTCCACTCCCTCACTCTCCACTCCCTCATCCTGTACTCCTTCAGCCTCCACTCCCTCAGCCTCCAACCCTTCAGCCTCCATCCCATTACCATCCACCCCTCCATCATCTAACTCCCACTCACCCCCTCACCCAGTCACCCCTCCCCCTCACCCTCCCCCTCACACTCCCCACACGGATGAACCATCAACGCGGAAAATTTGCAATTATATTACGTCGGAAGAATGAGGCAGGTGGAACAACATGGGAGGAGCGGGAGGAGGGAAGGAAGAAGGAAGATAGAAAGGAGTTGAAAGAAGAGAGAAGGAAGAAGAAGGAAGAATAATGGAAGAAAGAAGACAGAAGGTAGTAGAAAGAAGGACTTTATTATTAATAAAATATAAACCAAATAGACAATATTCTTGATTAAAGACATTTTCGAATTTATTCTTAAATAAAATTTATTCTTAAATAAATTTATTCTTAAATAAATTTTTTCTTAAATAAATTTATTCTTAAATAAATTTAATCTTAAATAAATTTATTCTTAAATAAATTTATTCTTAAATAAATTTAATCTTAAATAAATTTATTCTTAAATAAATTTATTCTGAAATAAAATTATAAAAAAAACCTTTCCTCTTTATTCTTAATAAAACTAAAAACCTCGTCTTTATTCTCAACAAAATTAAGACCATTCCGGTCTTTATTCTTAGTAAAATAACAACAAAATCGACTTTAAATTCAGTAAATTATTCACGATTTTAATCCCTCGTAAAATCGACATTCACACCAAATTAAAAATCTAAAAATATTTTTTTTAAATGAAATTAAAAAAATTTTCCTGAGCAGATTTTCGGCAGCCTCGAGAAATCAATAAACAAATTAATATAAAATTTTCACACTGGGAAAAAAAAGTTAGTTGGTATTAATGAGTGCAATTAAACCGGTTAATGAAGGCAATCAAAGTGCCTAATGAAGTGAGCAGTGCCTGGCACCGGCTTGGACATAGTCAAGCGAGCAGCGCCTGGCACCGGCTTGGACATAGTCAAGCGAGCAGTGCCTGGCACCGGCTTGGACATAGTCAAGCGAGCAGTGCCTGGCACCGGCTTGGACATAGTCAAGTGAGCAGTGCCTGGCCCCCGGCCCTTTGGACATAGTTAAGTGTGCAGGCCTGGCACGGCTAGGACATAGTCAAGTGAGCAGTTTCCTGGCACCGGCTTGGACATAGTCAAGTAAGCAGTGCCTTTGGGACCGGCTTGGACATAGTCAAGCGAGCAGTGCCTGGCACCGGCTTGGACATAGTCAAGTAAGCAATGCCTGGCACCGGCTTGAACATAGTCAAGTAAGCAGTGCCTGGCACCGGCTTGGACATAGTCAAGTAAGCAGTGCCTGGCACCGGCTTGGACATAGTCAAGTAAGCAGTGCCTGGCACCGGCTTGGACATAGTCAAGTAAGCAGTGCCTGGCACCGGCTTGGACATAGTCAAGTAAGCGTGC
>NC_069405.1:43409479-43447213 GCF_026875155.1 Cherax quadricarinatus | reverse complement strand
TCCTTTTCCCCCAACTCCCTCGGCCCACTCCTCACCTCCCTCCCTCACCCTTAACCCCCTCAGCCTCCACTCCCTCCCCTCTCCACTCCCTCATCCTCTACTCCTTCAGCCTCCACTCCCTCATTCTCCACTCCCTCACTCTCCACTCCCTCATCCTGTACTCCTTCAGCCCCCACTCCCTCAGCCTCCAACCCTTCAGCCTCCATCCTTTTCCCATCCACCCCTCCATATCTAACCCCACTCACCCCCTCACCCAGCCCACCCCTCCCCCTCCCCTCCCCCTCCACCTCCCCACACGGATGAACCATTCAACGCGGAAAATTTGCAATTATATTACGTCGGAAGAATGAGGCAGGTGGACAACATGGGAGGGCGGGAGGGGGGAAAGGAAGAAGGAAGATAGAAAGGAGTGAAAAAGAGAGAGAAGGAAGAAGAAGAAGAATAATGGAAAAAAGAAGACAGAAGGTAGTAGAAAGAAGGACTTTATAATTAATAAAATATAACCAAATAGACAATATTCTTGATTAAAGACATTTTCGAATTTATTCTTAAATAAAATTTATTCTTAAATAAATTTATTCTTAAATAAATTTATTCTTAAATAAATTTATTTTTAAAATAAATTTAATCTTAAATAAATTTATTCTTAATAAATTTATTCTTAAATAAATTTAATCTTAAAAAAATTTATTCTTAAATAAATTTATTCTGAAATAAAATTATAAAAAAAAACCTTTCCTCTTTATTCTTAATAAAACTAAAAAACCTCGTCTTTTTTTCCAAAAAATTTAAGACCTTTCCCGGGTCTTTATTCTTAGTAAAAAAAACAACAAAATCGACTTTAAATTCAGTAAATTATTCACGATTTTATCCCTCGTAAAATCGACATTCACACCAAATTAAAAATCTAAAATATTTTTTTAAATGAAATTAAAAAAAATTTTCCTGAGCAGATTTTCGGGAGCTCGAGAATTCAATAAACAAATTAATATAAAAATTTTTACACGGGAAAAAAAAAAGTTAGTTGGTATTAATGAGTGCAATTAAACCCGGGTTTAAAGAAGGCAATCAAAGTGCCTAATGAAGTGAGCAGTGCCTGGCACCGGCTTGGACATAGTCAAGCGAGCAGCGCCTGGCACCGGTTGGGACATAGTCAAGCGAGGGAGTGCCCGGCACCGGCTTGGACATAGTCAAGCGAGCAGTGCCTTTGGCACCGGCTTGGACATAGTCAAAGTGAGCAGTGCCTGGCACCCGGCTTGGACATAGTTAAGTGTGCAGTGCCTGGCACCGGCTAGGACATAGTCAAGTGAGCAGTGCCTGGCACCGGCTTGGACATAGTCAAGTAAGCAGTGCCTGGCACCGGCTTGGACATAGTCAAGCGAGCAGTGCCTGGCACCGGCTTGGACATAGTCAAGTAAGCAGTGCCTGGCACCGGCTTGAACATAGTCAAGTAAGCAGTGCCTGGCACCGGCTTGGACATAGTCAAGTAAGCAGTGCCTGGCACCGGCTTGGACATAGTCAAGTAAGCAGTGCATGGCACCGGCTTGGACATAGTCAAGTAAGCAGTGCCTGGCACCGGCTTGGACATAGTCAAGTAAGCAGTGCCTGGCACCGGCTTGGACATAGTCAAGTAAGCAGTGCCTGGCCCCGGCTTGGCTAGTCAAGTAACGGGCCCTGGCCCCGGGGCTTGGGAAATAGTCAAGTAGCAGTCCCTGGACCGGCTTGAAATTAGTCAAGAAGCATCCCGGGCCCCGGCTTGGGAAAATATCAAGAAAGCGTGTGGCACCGGCTTGAACATAGTAAAGTAGCAGTGCTGGCACCGGCTTGGACATAGTCAGGTAAGGGGCCCTGGCCCCCGGTTTGGACTAGTAAGTAGAGTCCCTGGACCGGTTTGACTAGTCAATAGGGGTTTGGCACGGTTGACATAGTAAAGTAAGCGTGCTGGAGGTTGGACATAGTAGAAAGCGGGCCCGGCCCGGCTTGGACATATCAGAAAAGCAGTCCCGGGCACCGGCTTGGACTGTCAAGAAGCATCCCGGCACCGGTTTGGGCCCCTAGTAAGAAAAGCAGTGCTGGCCCCGGGTTGGAATAGAAGTAAGCAGGCCTGGCCCCCGGTTGGGAATAGTAAGAAAAGCGTCCCTGGCACGGTTTGGAATAGTAAGAAAGCAGGCGGGCCCCGGTTTGGACATGTAAAGTAACAGTCCTGGCACCGGTTGGACTAGTAAAGAAAGCAGTGCCTGGCCCGGCTTGGACTTAGTTAAGAAAGCAGTGCTGGCAGGCGGAACATTTAATTTTTAGAGGCCGGGCCCCGGCAAAAATTTTGTAAAGTAAGGTGCCGGCACCGGCTTGGACTTAGTCAAGTAAGAGTCCCTGGCAGGTTTGGACATAGAAGTAAGCAGTGTGGCAGGTTGAACATAGTAAGTAAGCGTCCCTGGCCCGGCTTGGGAAATAGTAAGTAAGCGGCCTCCCCGGGGGAAAATGTCAAGAAGCAGTGCGGGCCCCGGTTGACATGCAAGTAAGCGGCCCTGGACCGGCTTAAACTTTGTAAGTAAGCTCCCTGGCCCCGGCTTGGACATGTCAAGAAAGCAGTCCCTGGCCCGGTTGAAAAAGTCAAGTAAACAGTCCCTGCCCGGTTGAAACATAGTAAGAACGTGCCTGGCACCGGTTTGGGCATAGTCAAGAAGCATGCCTGGCACCGGTTGGACATAGTCAATAAGCGGCCCGGGCACGGCTGCATGTCAAGAAGCAGTGCCGGGCACCGGCTTGGCTGTCAGGAGCGTGCCTGGCCCCGGCTTGGACTGTCAAGTAAGCAGTGCCGGGCACCGGCTTGGACATAGTTCAAGGGCGGGGGCCTGGCACCGGGTTTGGACATTTCAAAAAAGCAGTGCCGGGGACCGGCTTGGACTGGAAAGGAGCAGTCCCTGGCCCCCGGTTTGGGACTAGTCAAGTAAGCGTGCGGAGGTTGAAACATAGTCATTAAGCATGCCTGAAAGGTTGGACATGTAAAGTAGCAGTGCCGGCCCCGGTTGACATAGTCAGTAAGCAGTCCCTGGCACCGGTGGCATAGTAAGAAGCGTGCCTGGCCCCGGTTTGGACATAGTAAATAAGCAGTGCCGGGACCGGCTTGGACTAGTAAAGTAAGCGTGCTGGCCCCCGGGCTTGGACATAGTCAGTAAGCAGGCCTGGGCAGGCTTGGACATAGTAAAGTAAGCATTGCCGGGCACGGTTTGGGAAAATGTAAAGTAAGGGTGGCACCGGCTTGGAAAATTTAGTCAGGAGCATGCTGGACGGCTTGGACTTAGTCAAGAAAGCGTCCCTGGCACCGGCTTTGAAAATAAGAGTGCCTGGCCCCGGTTGGACTAGTCAAGTAAGCAGTGCTGGCACGGGTTGGGCATAGTCAAGAGGTGTGGCCCGGCTTGGACTAGTCAAGAAAGCGTGCCTGGCACCGGCTTGACATAGTCAAGAAGCAGTGCTGGCCCCGGTTGGACATAGTCAGTAAGCAGTCCCTGGCCCCGGCTTGGCATGCAAAAAAAGCAGTGTGGCCCCGGTTTGGGGACATGTCAGGTAAGCGTGTGGCAGGCTTGGACTTAGTCGGTAAGAGTCCCTGCCCCCGGCTTGGACATAGTCAAGAAAGCGTGCCGGCACCGGCTTGGACATAGTAAGTAAGCGTCCCTGGCCCGGCTTGGACTTTGTCAGAAGCAGTGCGGGCCCCGGTTGGAATAGTCAGGTAGCAGTGCCTGGCACCGGCTTGGCATGTCAAGTAAGCAGTGAGGGCACCGGCTTGACATAGTAAGGTAAGCAGTGCTGGACCGGCTTGGACATAGTCAAGTAAGCAGGCCTGGCAGGCTTGGACATAGTAAAATTTAAGCAGTGTGGCACCGGTTGGACATAGTCGTAAGCGTGCTGGCCCTCTTGGCTAGTCAAGTAAGCAGTCCTGGCCCGGTTGGGACATGTAAGTAAGCAGTCCCGGACGGCTTGGACTAGTCAAGTAGCGGGCCCTGGAAAGGCTTGCTAGTCAATAAGCGTGCCTGGCCCCGGCTTGGACATAGTCAAGAAAGCGTCCCTGGCCCGGCTTGAACATAGTCAAGAAAAGCGTCCCCTGGCACCGGTTTGGACTAGTCAGGTAAGCGTGGGCACGGTTGGACAAAGTCAAGTAAGCGTGGGGAAACGGCTTGAACTAGTCCAAGTAAAGCAGTGCCTGGCACCGGTTTGGGACATAGTCAAGTAAGCAGTGCCTGGCACCGCTTGGACATAGTCAAGTAAGCAGTGCCTGGCACCGGATTGGCATAGTCAAGTAAGCAGTGCCGGGCCCCGGCTTGGAATAGTCAAGTAAGAAATGCTGGCCCCGGCTTGGACATAGTCAAGTAGCAGTCCTGGCACCGGCTTGGACATAGTCAAGTAAGCAGTGCCTGGCACCGGCTTGGACATAGTCAAGTAAGCAGTGCCTGGCACCGGCTTGGACATAGTCAAGTAAGCAGTGCCTGGCACGGTTTGGGAACATAGTAAAGAAGCATGCGGGCAGGTTGGGAAAGCAAGAAAGCAGTGCCGGGCACCGGCTTGACATAGTCTAAAAATTTTAGGTTTGTGCTGGGCTCCCCGGTTTGGGAATGTCAAGAAGCATCCCTGGCACCGGCCGGAAGGGGGTCAGTAAGCAGTGCCTGGCACCGGTTTGGGAATGTCAAGAAAAGCGTCCCTGGCCCCGGGTTGAACATAGTCAAAAGCAGGGTGGCAGGGGTTGGACATAGTCAAGTAGCAGTGCCTGCCCCGGTTGGAAAGTCAAGTAAGCAGTCCCTGGCACCGGCTTGGGCATAGTCAAGTAACAGGCGGGCCCCCGGTTGGGAAATTTGTCAGTAGCAGTCCCCTGGCACCGGCTTGGCTGTAAAGAAAAGCAGTCCCTGGCACCGGTTGGGCCCAGTCGAAAGGGGCCCTGGACCGGTTGACAAGTCAAGAAAGCAGTCCCTGGCCCCGGCTTGGAATAGTCAAGAAAGCAGTCCCGGCACCGGTTTGGGGACATAGTAAAGTAACAGTGCCTGGACGGCGGGTTAGTAAAGTAAGCGTCCCCTGGCCCCGGCTTGGAATAGTCAAGTAAGCAGTGCCGGGCCCCCCGGCGTTCACACCCGTAGCACAGCGCAGCAGCGGCAGGCGGGAGAGCAGAGCCGCCCCCGGGCGGGGCCCCCAGCAGAGCAGCGAAAAGGGGCACCCAGAAAACAGCGGAGCCGCAGAAAAACCCCAGGCAGCAGCACCCCAAAAAGGCAGCAAAAGAGCGGGAGGGGGAGCAGCGGGAAAGGCAGAGCAGCCCAACCCGGAGCAGGGGGCAGAGAGAAACAGCAGCAGCAAAGGCGCGGCAGCGCAGGCAGGCAGGGGCCCAGAGCACCCGGCGCAGAGCAGCAGAAGCAGCAGCGGGGCACAAGAAAAGGAGAAAGCAAAAAAAGGGCGCGGGGCCCCTTGCGCCCTTTTAAAGGAGCGAACAGCCCCCACCCAAGAAAAGGCCCCGCGCCCCGGACAACTGGGAACGGGCCCCCCCAAAAAAGGAAAAAAAAAACACCCCACAAAACCCCCCCAACCCAACCAAAAAACCCCCCAAAAATGCCCACCCCCAAAACCACAACCAAACGGGCCCAACAACACCCAAAAACCCCAAAACCCCACAAAAAGCAAGCCCCCCCAAAAGGCCAACCAAAACAGCCAAAACCCCAAACAACCACAGACAAAAAAGAGCGGGAACCGGGGAAAGGGCGGGGCCAGACCCCCGGGGAAAAGGGAACCCCCAAAGGGGGGCGGCCAAACACACAAAAACACACCCCAAAAAAACCCCCCCACACAACCCCACCCGCCAACAACCCCCCCAGAAGGGAGCAGAAAAAAGGCAGAAAACCCGCAGCAGCGAAAGAGCCCAAAGAGGGGCCGCCGAAGGCGGGGCCGCAGCGCAGCCGAGGCAGAAAACGGCCCGCAAGCAGCTGCGCGGGGCCAGCAGGCAGCACAGAGACCAGAGAGCAGAAAGGCAAGCCCACCCTGGAGCCAGGGGCAGCGCAGGGGGGAACAGCCCCCCAAACAAAAAGCAGGGGGCCACCCCAAAAGGCAGAGCCCGGGGTGCCGGCACCCCGAAGCCCAAAAGAGCAACAAAACCCAAGCGGGAGCAGGGGAAAAAAAAAAGGGGCAGCAAACCCAGCCGGGAGAAAACCCAAGAGGGAAAGACAGCCAAGGCGGGGGCAGCAGACACCGCAGGGGCCCCCGGCAGCCAGCACGCAGACGAGAGATGAAAGCGGCCAGAAAACCCCAGGCAGAGGGCCCCAAAAAGAAGTGGCCCCCGGCAGCGGGCCAAAAGCCAGCGCAAGCAGAAGGGGGCCAGCAAAAACCCCCAAAGCGACGGGGCCCCAGGCCACCCAAAACGCACCCGGGGAAAACCCCCAGGCCCCCAAAGCAGAGAAAACAGGCGGCCAAGTAGGGGCCCCCCCCGCCCCCCAAAGCAGCAGCAGCGCAGCGCAGCACAGAGGGCAGCGGGCCCACCGCCATAGCAGCAAAGAAGCAGCAGGAGGCAGGCAACACCCACCCCAAAAGAAACCAGCAGAAAAAACCCCCAAACAGCACAGCGAAAGGGGACAGCGCGCACAGCGGGCAGCGAAAGGGGGGAAAGCAGAAACCCAAAGCCAAACCGGACCCCAAGCCACAGAGGGGGCCCAGCAGGGCGGCAGCGCAGAGCAGCAGCCCCAAAAAAGGGGCCCACAGCGGGGAAGGGCAAAAGAAGCCAGCACCCAGACCCCCCCCCCAAAAACCAGAGCAGCACTGAAACCAGCCCGACAGCGCAGCAGGCCAGAGAGCGCAGCCCCAAAACGACCCGCGCTGCAGGGCAGCGGCAGCACCCAACCCCAAAAAGCAGCAGAAGAAGCAGCGAAACAAAAAAAAACAGAAAAGCAGCCCCACCCGCGCACCCCGGAGAGGGGCCCCAGCAGAAAAAGCGCAGTGAGAAAAGGGGGGGCCCCCCCAAAGCAAAAACGAAAAAAAAGGGCAACCCGCAACCGCAAGCAGCACCCGGCAGGGCAGGGCGCGCGAGCCAGCCCGGCCAGCAAACAAAAAAAGCAGCACCAGAGCCAGGGGCAGGGCCAACAGAAGCCAAAACCGGCGAGCAGCGCCAGCGGGAGGGGAGCCCCACCCCCACTCACCCCCCCACGCAAAAAAAAGGGGGAGCAGGAGCGCAGGCACGCAGGGGAGCACGGAAAAACCCGGGGCCCAGCAGCCCAGAGCAGCCGGGAAGCGGGCAGCGCGCCCACCCCAAAAAGCGCGGGAAAAGCAGAGCAGAGCGCAGCAGGGGCCCGGCAGCAGCAGGAGCGCAGCCCCCAACAGCGAGCGAAGCAGAGCAGCGGGCCCCCAAAGCAGCAGCCCGCCCAACACAGAAGGCCCGGCAGCAGCGGGAGCGAGCGCAAAACCCGGGAAGCAGCTTTAGAAAAACCAGCGCCCGGCAGCACAACCCCCAAAACCAGCAGCAGCAGGAGGGGAAGAAACCGGCCAGGCAGCCAGAGGCCCAGAGCAGAAAGGCCAAGCACCCAAAGCGCAAAGGGCAGGGGAAAGCCCCGGAGCGCCAGCAGGATTGAACAGGGAAACAGTACCCCCGGGAAAGGCACAGCAGAGCAGACCCCCAGAGCAGGCCAGTGCGGCACCCAGCAAGGGCGCAAGCAAAGCCCGAGCAGGGGAAAGCCGCAGAGGCAGCACCCCGCCGGAGCCCCAAATTTTCAGGGGCCGCAGCCAGCGCCCCCCCTGCCCCAAAGCGAGCACCCCCCAAATGGGCCACGGACCGGGAGCAGGGCACCAAACCCCCCCCCCAAAAAAAAACAGACAAAACACCCCCCACCCCCAAACCAACCCCCGGGCCCAACACACACACAGCCCCAAAAACCCACACACACCAGCACCCAAAAAAAACACACGCCCAACAGCCCCCCAAACACCCCACACCAAAAAAGACCACACCGACACAAAAAGGGCGGCCAGAGAAATTACGCCCCAAAAGGGGGGAGGCCAAACAAACACACCACACAACCCAACCCCCACACAAACAAGCCCAAACCCCACCACCCCAAAAACCCCACCGGGTAAACCGCCCCCCAAAGGGAAAAACAAAGGCAAAACCCAAAAAAAAACCCGGGGCCCCCAAAAGACCCCGGGCAGGCGCAGCCCGGGCACCACCCAGCACAGCAGCGCGAAAGCAGAGGCAAGCGGGAACGCAGAAGAGCAGGGGCATAAACCGGAAGCAACCCAAGTAGCGGAAGCAAGAGCGCAGCAGCAGGAGGGCCAAGAAAAAGAAAGGGGAAAAAGGAGCACCCAAAGCAGCAGGCAGCACCCAGGCGAGCGGGGCCCAGGCGGGAAAGGGGGAAAAGGGCGCAGCGGGGGAAAAACCCCGAGAGCGGGCCCCGGGGACAGAAAGCGCTGGGGGGGGGTGGGCGAGAGCAGAGAGGCAGCAGAGCGGGACAGAACAGGGGAAATTGCGGGGGGGGCCCCCCCAAAAGAAAAAGGGGAAAGCCACCCAGAGGCAAACCCATTTTGGACAACAGGAAAGGCCGCCCCCTACTAAAGGAATTTGGAACCACAAATCACCACAAAAGGCAAACCCAAACACCCCCAAAACCCACCAAAACCCACACAGCAGCAACCCGGTGCACCCGCAAAACCACCAAAAACACCACCCAGACCACCCAAAAGAGCGCAGAGCATGACGAAACAAAAAGGGGAGCACCCCCACCCCCCCTTCCCAAAACTCGCCACCCCCGCAGCAGCAGGAGCAGCGCAGCAGAGCAGAGCAGAGCAAAGCGGGGCAAGCACAGCAGAGCGCTGCAGCGGGGCAGCGGGCCAGCAGCAGCGAGCAGCAGGCAAGACAGCTAGCACGCGAGCAGAGCAGGCATTTAGCAGCAGCACAGGGCACCGCAGAACAGCAGCAGCAGCAGCAGCGGGGCAGACGCAGAGCAGCGCAGAGCAGCAGCGCTGTAGCGCGCGAGCAGCGGGAAGCAGCAGCGCAGAAAGCGTCAGCAGCGACCCAAGAGCAGCGGGCCCAGCAGCAGCAGCAGCAGAGGCAGCAGACCCAGGTAGCCCAGCGCAACTGTGCAGAGCAGCAGTGCAGCAGCGCCCAGAGCAGCAGCGCAGCAAGCAAGCAGCAGCAGCAGCACCCATAAAAACAGCGCAGACCCAGCAGTTGCAGCGCGCAGGGGGCCCAGCAGCAAAAAGGGCCCCAAGACGCAGCGAGCAGCAGCAGCCGCAGAGCAGCAGGAGCAGCTCAGTAGCGCTGCAGCAGCAGCGCAGCAGGAGAGCAGAAGGGGGGGCGCAGAGAAAAGCAAAAAGCGCAGCAGCAGCAGCAGAAGCAGCAACAGCAAAGGCACCCAGCGAAAAAAGCAGCTGCAGCAACAGCAGCAGAGCGCAGGAGCAGAGCGCAGACAGAAAAGCAGCGCAGCCAGCTGCAGAGAGCAGCGGGGCGCGCAGCAAGCCGAAGCATAGCAACAGCAGCCCGCGCAGCGCACAGCAGCAGCAGCGCAGCGCAGCCAGCAGGCAGCAGGAGCAGGAGCAGCGCAGTGCGCAACCCCAGAAAAAGAGAGACAGCGAGCAGACAGCAGCAGCATAGCAGAGCAGAGCAGCTCACACCGCAGCAGAAGCAGCAGAAGCACAGCAGCAGCAAGAGCCAGAAAGCAGAAGTGCAGCAGCAGGGAGCAGCAGAAGGCAGCAGGCAGGGGGAGCGAGCAGCAGCAGCGCGGCTGCAGCAGAGCGCAGAAGCCAGAGCGCAGCCAGCAGCAGCAGCAGTAAAGCAGCAAGCAGAAGCAGAGCACAGCAGCAGCTAAGGCAGCAGCAGCAGCGAGCAGCAGCAGCAGCAGTAGAGCAGCAGCAGCGCAGTCAGGCCAGAAGCAGCAGCGAGTAGCAGCAGCAGCGCAGAAGCCGCAGAGCAACAGCAGCAGCAAAAAAAAAGCAGCAGCAGAGCAGCGAGCAGCAGAAGCCAGCAGGAGCAAAGCAGCCACAGCAGCAGAAGCGCGCAGCAGAGAGCAGCAGCAGGCAGCACGTAGCAGCACCCCAAAAGCAGCGCAGTAGCAGCAGCACAGCAGAGCAGCGCAGAGACACTGCAGCAGCAGCAGCACAGCAGCAGAAAGAGAAGGGCAGCAGGCAGAAACAGCAGCGGGCAGCAGCAGCAGCAGAAAGCAGTAGCTGCACAGAGCAGAAAGAGAGAGAGCAGCAGCGCGACAGCAGCAGCAGCAGCAGCAAAGCGAAAGACCCACACAGAGCCAGAGCAAGCGCAGACAGGGACCCCCGGGAAAAGAGCGCAGAGCGCAGCAGCAAACAGCAGCAGCAGCAAGCTCCCGCAGCGCAGGCAGGCAGCCAGAGCGGGCAGCACCCCCAGCGTGCAGAAAAGAGCAGCAGCAGCAGCAGCAGCAGCAGCGGGAGCAGACAGAGCACGCAGCAGCAGAGCAGCAGAGCGCAGAGCACCAGCGCAGCAGCAGCAGCAGCAGCAGCAGTAGCGCGCAGTGCGCAGCTGACCCAGCAGCAGAGCACAGCAGCAGCTTTGGCACCCCGGGCAGCAGCAGCAGTATAGCAGAGTGCAGAGCAGCCCGGCAGCAGCAGGGGCAGCGGGCGGGAAAGAACCCACAGCAGGCAGCAGGCGGGCAGAAGGCTGCGCAGGCAGAGCAGTAGGAGCCAGAAACGGGCAGCGCAGCAGCGCAGGATGCAGCGGGAGCAACAACACGCGAGCGCAGCGGGGCGGGCAGAGAAAGGGCGCAGAGCGCGAAAAGCAGCAGCAGCGCGGAGCAGCTCCAGCGCCGAGCAGCAGCAGCAGCGGGGTAGCAGCACCCAGCAACGCAGCAGAGGAGCAGAGCAACCCAGCAGCAGCTGAAAAAGCAGCAGAAGAACAGAGAGCCCGCGCAGCGAGCAGCAGGCAGCAGCAGTACAGCAGCACAAAAGTCAGCCCCGTAAGAGCGCACCCAGAGAGAGCAGCAGGCATGCAGCACAGCAGCAGCAGCAGCAGGCAGCAGAAAGTTTGGCAGCAGCGCCAGCAGCAGCAGTGGGCCCAGCAGTGAAGCAGCGCGCAGCACAGCTGCGCGGGTGCAGAGAGCAGCAGAGCAGCAACAGCAGCAGCGAAGCAGAGCAGCAGAGCAGCAGCAGCCAGCCAGAGCAGAGCAGCAGCAGCAACAAAGCAGAGCCAGCAGCAGCAGAAGCAGCAGCAAAGCAGCAGTCAGCCAGAGGAAACAGCGCAGCGCAGCAGCACCCAGCAGCAGAGCAGCAGCCCAGGAACTGCAGAAACAGCAGTGCAGCAGCAGCTGCGCACAGAGGCAGCAGCAGCGGGCAGCGAGCAGCCGAGCAGAGCACCCAGCAGCAGAGCGGCAGCAGCAAGCCGGAGTTGCAGCGCAGAGCAGCGGGCAGAGCAGACAGAAACCAGCAGCACCCCGGCCGGGAGCTGCAGCAGCACGGGCAGCACCCCGGGCGCAGCAGCACAGCAGCGCGCAGCGAGCAGAAAGCGCAGCGCAGCAGAGGCAGGGGCAGCGAGCGCAGAGTAGCAGCAGAAAGCAGCGCGATGACAGCAGAGAGCAGCAGCAACTCAGCAGCAGCAGCAGCAGCGGGAAACAGAAGCAGCAGCAGCAGCAGCAGCGGGCAGCAGAGCAGAAAACAAAGCAGCAGCAGCAGCTGAGAAGCAGCAACAGCAGCCAGAGCCAGAAAGAGAGCGGGAAGCCCCCACAGCAGCACAGCAGCGCAGAGAGCACCCAGCAGGAGCCAGCAGAGCAGCGGGCGAGCAGCAGCGCTGCAGAACAGAGCAGTGCGAGCAGCACAGCAAAAAAGCAGCAAAGAAAAGCAACAGCGCAGAAGCAGAAAGACACGCGCAGCACCCCAGCCAGCGCGTAGCAGCGGGCCAGAAAGAGCAGCAGCGAACCCGAGCAGAGCCAGCAGCAGTAGAGGAGCAAGCAGCGCGGCAGCAGGCCAGAAAAACGGAGCAGCAGGCAGCGCAGTGCAAGCGAGAGCACGACAGCAGCGCAGACCCAGCACCCAGCAGGAGCAGCAGTTTGGGTAGCAGCAGCGCAGCAGCAGCAGAAAAGCAGAGCAGCGCAGCAGCAGCAGAAGCAGCAAGCACGCAGAGCCAGCAGCGAGCAGCAGCAAGCAGAAAAGGCAGCAGCAAACCGCAGCAGAGTAGCGCACACAGCAGCTGCAGCGCAGCCAAGCAGCAGCACCCGCAGCAGCAGCACAGCAGCACAGACAGCGCAGCGCGCACAGCAACAGAGCGGTACAGCAGCCGGGGAAAGCGCAGCACCCCAAAGCAGCAGAGAGCAGCAGCGCAGCGGGCAGAAGGGGGGCAGCAGCTGCAGAAACCCCCACGCGGGGCGGCAGCAGCAGAGCAGCAGCAGAACGGGCTGCAGAGCAGAAAGCGGGCGGGGAGCAGAGCAGCAGCGCGGTTGCGCGCAGCAGCAGCAGCAGCAGCAGCAGCAGCAGCGCAGAGCGCACCCCGGGGCAGGGCAGGGGCGAGGCCGCAGTGCAGCCGCAGACAGCAGAGCACAGAAGGCTGCAGCCATACCCAGTAACAGCAAACTGCAGCAAGCAGAAGCGCAGCAGCAGCAAGAGCAGGGCAGAAGCAGCAGCAGCCGCACCCAAGCAAACAGCCGGGCGTAGAAAAGCCAGCAGCAGAGAGAGGCAGAAGCAGCGGAGCAGCAGAGCAGCAGCAGCAGCACCCAGCCAAGCAGCAGCGAAGCAGCAGTAAGGCTGCAGAGAAGAAAGGGCCGGGGCGGGCAGCAAACAGGCAGAAGCAAAAAGGCGAAAGGACAGCAGAGCAGGAGCAGGGTGCCCCCCCCCCCCGAGCAGCGAGCAGCGCAGCAGCAGAGCAGCGAGCGCAGCAGGCGCAGCAGCAGTAGCAGCAGCAGTGGCCGGCATGCGAACGAGCGGCAGCCAGGCGCAGCAGGCCAGCAACAGCAACAGCAAGCAGCAGAGCGCAGCAGCAGCGAGCGCAGCACGGCAGCGCAGCGCACGCAAAGCAGAAAAGAGCAGCGCAGCAGAGCAGTAGCAGCAGAGCCGCAGCAGCAGCACAGCAGCGCAGCAGCAGCAGCAGCGCAGCAGCAAAGGAAGAGCGCAGCAGCACGCGGGCAAGCAGCGCGCAGCGGCGCGCAGAGCAGCAGCGCAGTTGAGAGCAGCAGAAAGGGGTGCACAGCGCAGCAAGAGCGGAAACAAGCGAGCGCAGCGCAACAGCAGCAGGCTGCGCGGCGCAGCAGTAGCAGAGAGAAAGCAACAGCAGCAGCAGCACAGCAGCGCAAAGCGGTGCAGCAGAGCGCAGCAGAGCGGGAGCGGGGTACCCGGGGACAGCCACCCCGCGAGCAGCAAAGCGCAGCAGCAACGCAGCAGAGCCAGAGTAGCAGCACGGGCAGAGCAGAGCAAGCACGGGGCAAAAGCGCAGCACGCGCAGCGCAGCGGGCGAAAAGGCAGCAGACAGCAGAGCGCAGCAGGCAGCGCAGCAGCAGCAGCAGCAGCAGCGCAGCAGTAGCAGCAGCAGAAAGAGCAGCAGCAGCGGAAGCAGCAGAGCAGCAGCAGCAGCAGCAGCCAGCGCAGCAGCAGTGGCAGCCGCGCAGGCAGCAGCACAGAGCACCCTTTTTAGCAGGGAAAGCAGCGCAGAGCAGAGCAGAGGAGCAGCGCAGCAGCAACAGGGGTTCCAGCGCAAGGCACAGTGCACAGCAGCGCAGCAGCGAAAACAGCTCCCTTTAGCGCACAGCACAGCAGCAGCAGCAGCCACGCAGAGTCCAAGCAGCAGCAGAGAGAGCGGAGCCTAGCAGCGCGGAGGCAGCAGCAGCAGCGGGCGCTGCAGCAGCGCAGCAGCAGGCAGCAGCAGCAGAGCAGGCCAGAAATGGAGAAGCGTGCAGCAGCACGCAGCAGCAGCAGAAGCAGCAGCAGAGACAGCAAACGCAACGCAGAGCAGCAGCGCAGCAGCAGCAGTGTAGCAGCACGGGGGCAGGGAAACGGGGCAAGCAGCAGACAGCAGTAGCGCGCAGCAGACGGGACCCCAGCAGCAGCAGCGCACACCCAGAGCAGCAGCGCAGGCAGCAGCCAAGCAGCGCAAGCAGCAGCAGTGAGCAGCGAAAAGGCGCAGCAGCATTTAGCAGCAGCGCAGCACAGCAGCGCAGCAGCGGGCCGCAGCAGCACCCAGCAGACACAGAGTAGCAGCACAGCAGTAGCAGGGGGCACAGCAGCAAAAAGAAGCATGAGCAAGCGGGCAGCAGAGGCAGGCAGCAGCAGCGCAGCCACGCAAGCAGCAGAGCAGAGCAGAGAGCAGAGCAGCTGCGAGGGCTGGCAGCACGAGGGCACGCAGCAGCAGCAGCCAGACGTAAAGCGCAGCAGCGCAGAGCAGCAGCAGGCAGCAAGCAGCACCACACAGCAGGCACAGCAGCAGAGCAGAAGCGCAGCAGCGCAGCAGCAAGCGCAGCAGCAGAGCAGGGAGCAGCAGCAGGGCAGCAGTGCAGCAGCGCACCCAGCGCAGAGCAGTAGCGCAGCAGCACCCAGAAAAGCAGCGCACCCCTGCAGCAGCACGAAGCAGCCAAGCAAAACAGCCAGCAGCAGCAGCAGCGCAGCAGCAGCAGCAGAGCAGAGCAGCAGCAGAACCCAGAAGCACAGCAAGCCAGCAGCAGTTAGGGAGCAGCAGCACAGCAGGTGCAGCAGCGGGCGCGAGCAGCACAGCAGCACAGCGCAAGCAGCCCCAAGCAGAGCAGCTCCCAAAGCAAGCAGCCAGAGCCAGCAGTGCAACAGCAGCAGCAGCCGGGGCAAGCGGGCAGAGCAGCAGCAGCAGCAGCAGAGCAGCAGGCAGAGAGAGCAGCAGCAGCTGCAGCAGGCAGAGCAGAGAGCAGCAGAGCAGCAGCAAAGCAGCAGGAAGGCACAGCAGCTGCAGCAGCGCGCAGCGCAGCGCACAGCAGAAAGTAGGCGCAGCGGCCCCTCGCAGCAGCAGCGAAGGCAGCAGCAGCGGGGAGCAGACAGCATAGCAGCCAGCGGGAGCAGCAGGCAGCAGCGAGCGCAGCAGCAGAGTGCAGCAGCAGACGGGGCAGCAGCAGGTAGCCGGGCAGCAGCAGGCAGCAGCAGCAGCAAGCAAGCACACAGCAGTCGCGCAAAAAGGGTTAAGCGCAGCAGCAGCAAAGCGAGCACACAGCAGCAGCAAGCACGCAGCGCAGCAGAGCAGCGCGCAGTCGCAGAGAGAGCAGAGCAGCAGAGCATGCAGCAGCAGCAGCGGGAAAAAAGGGGGCCCACAGCAGGCAGCCGCAGCAGCAGCAGCCGGCAGCGCAGGCAAGCTGCAGCAGCAGAGCGGTTTCAGCGCTGCAGCAGCAAAGCGCAGGCAGTACCAGAGGCGCAGCAGCGCAGCAGAGCAGCGGGAGCAACAGCAAAGCAGAAAGCAGCGCGAAAACACAGAGCAGCGCAGCAGCAGCGGGCAGCAGCACAAGCAGCTTACAGCGCAGCAGCGCGCAGCAGCAGAGCGCAGCAAATTTGAGCAGCAGCAAAAGCGCAGCGGGCAGCAGCAGAAGCAGAGCAGCAGAGAAGCAGCAGCAGAGCAGCTGCTGCAGCAGCAGAGCGCAGCAGCAGCGCAGCAGCAGCGCAGTAGGCAGAGCAGCAGCGCGCAGCGAAAACAGCAGCAGCGCAGCGCGCACCCAGAGCAGCAGCAGCAGAGTAAGCAGCGGGCCAGCAGCGGGGCAGAAGCACGCGGGCCCCTGCGCAGAGCACAGCAGCAGCAGACCAGCAGCAGAGCAGCAGCAGCGCAGCAGCAGCGCAGCAGTAGAGCAGAAGCACACCCAGCAGCAAACGCAGCGGACAGCAGCACCAGCAGCCGCAGCAGCAGCGAAACGCGGGTTTAGCAGCAGGAGCAGAGCGCAGCGCTAGCTCAGCAGAGCACAAGCACAGCGCAGACAGCAGCAGCAGCAGCACAGAGCAGCGCAGTACAGCAGCAGAGCAGCGCGCAGGGCAACAGCGGGCAGCAGCAGCGTGCGAGCAGCAGCAGCAGCAGAGCAGCAGGAGCAGCAGCAGCTTAAAGCAGCAGCAGCGCAGAAAAGCAGCAGAAGCAGCGGGTGCACCCGCAGAAGCAGAAAGGGCAGCGCAGCAGGAGCAGCAGAGCCGCAGAGAGCAAGCAGGTAAGCAGCAGCAGCACAGCTGCGGGCAGAACCCAAGCAGGCAGAGCAGCAGCGCAGCAGCGCAGCGAGCAAGCCAGCAGCAGAAGTAGCGCACAGCAGCAGCACAGCGCAGCGCAGCGCGAAGCAAGGCAGCCGCAGTAGAGCAGAAAGCAGCAGCAGCGGGGCAGCAGCACCCCAGCAGACCCAGAAGCAGCGCCAGCAGCAGCGAGCAGGCGGCAGCAGAGGCAGCAGCAGAAAAAGCAGCAGGCGCAGCAGCGCAGAAGCAGCAGCAGTAGCGCAGAGCAGCGCAGCAGAGCCGCAGAAAAGAGCAGTAAGCAGAAAGTAGCAGCAGCAGCGCAAAAGAGCAGGCAGCGGTGCAGCAGCAGGCAGAAAAGCAAGCCAGCAGAGCAGCAGCAGGCAGCAGGCGCAGCAGCAGCAGGAGCAGCAAAAGCATGCAGACAGGCAGCAAAAGAGCGCAGCAGCAGAGCAGCACCCAGAAAGGGAAGCGCAGCAGCAGCACAGCAAGCAGCAGCGAGCGCAGCAGAGACAGCAGCAACTCGAGCGGTGCAGCCAGCAGAGAGCAGCAGCCAGCCGCAGGCAGCAGAGCACAGCAGCAAGCGCACACAGCACGCAGCAGCAGAGGCAGCAGGGGCAGCAAGAAGCGGGGCAGCCGCAGCAGCAGCAGCAGCAGACCCCAGTAGCAGCAGCAGCAGCAGCAGCAGCAGCAGCAGCGCTCAAAAAGGCAGCGACCCGCAGCAGAGAGCAGCGGGCAGCGCAGCAGAGAAAAAAACAGCAGAGCAGCAGCGGGAAGCAGCAGCGCGGAGAGCGCAGAAGCGCAGCAGAGCAGCGCTAGCAGCAGCGCAGGTTAGCGCAGCAGCAGCGGGAAGCAAGCAGTGCTGGGGGAAAAAGAAGCCAGTAGCAGCAGCCAGCAGCAGGCAGAAGGAGCAGCAGCGCAGCAGAGCAGCAGCAGAGAAGCAGCGAGCAGCAGAGCAGCGCAGCAGCAAGCAGCGGAAGGCAGCAGCAGCAGCAGCGCAGCAGCAGCAGCGAGCAGCAGCAGAAAGTAGCAGGTAAGGGGAAAGCAGCAGCGGGCCGGGGTAGCGCGCAGCAGCAGCAGCGAGCAGCAGCGCAGCACAGCAGCAGGAGAGAAAGCAGCAGCAGAAAAGCAGAAGCAGCGCAGTAGCGCAGGGGAGCAGCGGGCAGCCGGCAGCATGCAGCAGTAGCAGCAGCAGCAGCAAGCAGCAGCGCAGAAGCAGCAGCAGAGCCTGCCAGCAGCAGGAGGCAGGTAGCCAGCAGCAGCAGAAGCAGCAGCTGACCCAGCAGGCAGAGCAAGCAGGCAGCAGCTGCGTAGCAGCGCAGCACCCAGAAAAGGCACGCAGCACCAAGCAAAGCAGCAGCGACGCAGCAGCGGTAGCAGCAGGCAGACAGCGCAGCAGCACCCAGAAAGCGCAGCAAAGCGCAGCGCACCCAGCAGCAGAGAGCAGCGCAGAGCAGCAGCAGCAGAGTAGCGCGCAGCAGAGCAGCGGGCGGGCAGCGGGCAGCGCCAAAGCGCAGAAGAGCAGAGCAGCAACGCGCAGCAGCAGCGCGCAGGCTGAAAGCGGGCAGCAGAGCAAGCGCAGCGCAGCAGCGCTGCAGCAGCAGCAGCAGCCAGGCAGGAGGCAGAGCAGCGCGAGCCCCAGAAAGGGGCCCAACAGCAGCAGCAGCAGCAGCAGAAAAGAAGCGGGAGCAGCAGCACAGCCAGAGCGAGCAGCACCCAGACAGAGCAGCAGCCCAGCAGTAGCAGCAGCAGCGAGCAGCGGAAAACAGAGGGCAGAGCAGTGGCGCAGCGGGCAGCGGGCCCCCAAAGCAGCGCAGCCGCAGCAGCAGGCGTGCAGAGAAAAGCAGTTTGCACAGCAGCAGCGAGCAGCAGAAGCCAGCAACAGCAGAGACAGCGAGCCAGAGCAGCAGGGTGAGAAGCAGCACCCCAAACCCGAGCAGCAGAAACAGCAGGGGTAGCGCACGCAGCACACCCCAGCAGCAGCGGGGCAGCAGGCACAGCAAAGGCCAGGCAGCACCCACAGAAAGCTTTGGGGTAGCAGCAGGAAAAGCAGCAGGAGCAGCAGCAAGCAGCAGACCCCAGAACCCAAAGCAGCAGCAGCAAAGCAGCAGTTTGGGCAGCAGCCAGAGCAGCAGCAGTAGCAGCCAGCAGCCACAGCCAGCAGCAGGCATTTGCAGCAGCACCCAGAAGCAGAAAAGGCGAGCACCACAGCACCCAGCTGTAGAACCCCAGCCAGCAGCAGCATAGCAGCAGCAGCAGCCCAGCGCAAACGAAGCGCCCAGCCACCCAAAGTGCAGCCGAGCGGCAGCAGGCAGCGTGCAGACCCCAGCGCAGCAGCAGAGCAGAGCAGCAGCACACCCCTACAGCAGCAGCAGAGCACCCAGCAGAAACCCAGCGCAGTGCAGCCAGAAGCAGCGGCAGCACCCAAGCAGCAGCAGCAGCAGCAGCAGCAGCAAGTTAGAGCAGAAGCAGCAGCAGCGCGAGCAGAGCAGCAGAGCCAGCGCAGCAGCAGTAGCAAGCACGGCAGGCAGCAGCGCCGCAGCTAGCAGAGCGGCAAGCAGCAGCCCCCCCCTTGAGAGCAGAAAGCAGCGCAGCAGCAGAAAAAGCAGCACCCAGCCCAGCAGTAAGCAGCAGAAACCCAGCAAGCAGAACCCCACCCAGCAGCCAGCGGGAGTAGCAGAGCAGCGCCACCCAGGTGCAGCAGAAAGAGCAGAGCAGCAGCAGCAGCAGCAGACAGCAGCGCACAGAGGCAGACCCCTTCCCAGCGCGGGGCAGCAGCAGCAGCGCAGCAGAAGCAGCACCCGGGGCAGCACCCCCCAGCAAGCAAGCAGCACCCAGCACAGGCAAGCAGGGGGTGCAGCGCGCAGCAAAAAAAAAACCAGCCACCCAGCACCCAACAGCAGGCCAGCAGCAGAGACCCAGCTGCAGCAGAAACCCAGCAGCCAGCAGCAGCAGAGCAGAGCAGCCCAGCAGCAACAGCAGCAGCGCAGGGCACAGCAGCAGGGCAGCAGCAGCAGCGCGCGCGTAGCAGCAGAAGCCAGCACAGCAGAGCGCAGAGCAGCAGCAGAGCACCCAGAGCAGCCACAGAGCAGCAGCAGCGCGCAGTCCCCAGCAGCACAGAGGCAGCCAAACACACCTAGCAGCAGTGCAGCAGCAGCGCACAGTGTGCAGCAGCAGCACCCCGTAGCGCAGCGGGAAGCAGCAGCAGAGCAGCTGCAGCAGCGCAGCAGCAGAAGGAGCAGCGACAGCAGAAGAAAGCAGACCCCACAGAGCAGCAGCAGAGCGGCAGCAGCAGTAGCGAAGCGCAAGCACCCCGCGCGTAGCAGCAGCAGAGCAGCAGCGCAGCCAGCAGCAGCTACAGCACGCAGCAGCACCCAGGCAGGCAGCAGCAGTAGCAGGCAGAAGCAGGCGCAGCAGCGTAGCAGCAGCCCACAGCCAGCGGGCAGCAGTAGCGCAGCACGCAGCAGCAGCAGTAGCAGCAGCAGCGCAGCGCAGCGCAGCATTTAAGCAGCGTAGCCAGCAGAGCAGCAGGCGCAGCGTAGCAGAAGCGCGCAGCAGTAGCAGCAGCAGAAGCGCAGCAGCGCGTAGCAGCAGCAGCAGCAGCAGTCCCGCAGCAGCGCAGCAGCAGCAGCAGCAGCAGCCAAGCGGCGTGCAGCAGCGCGCGTAGCAGCAGCGCAGCAGCGCGCAAGCAGCAGCGTAGTGTTCTACAATGTTTTAACAGGAGATCCGTCAATGTTGGTCTGCATTTTTGTGTTTCCGTTGTTTCCCTTTTTTTTTAAATGGGACGATAATAGAAGCTTCCAGCATTAGTTAGTTGCCCCTTTCGGATCTTGGAAACTTATCAGGGGTTTCACACATGCTTTGCGCCCTTCTTAGTATCTAAAGGGATATTCACGACACACATAACACCTCCCCTATACACCCCTACAAAAAAACTGCCCCTACGCCCAACACAACCACACGCCCACACACACAACCAAACACCCACCCACACACACGCACAGCAAACACACATTACCCGGTTCCATACACGCACACACACACAGCCACACACACACACACACACACACAAAACACAGACACACACACCTAGTAGCGACCAGTGAAGAGGCGGGGCCAGGAGCTATGAATCGACCCTGCAACCACAATTAGGTGAGTACGACAAACACAACACACACACACACAACCCCCATACCCCCCTCACACAACCCCATCCCCGCTCACACAACCCCCATCCCCCCCCACACAACCCCCATCCCCGCTCACACGCTTGCCTAGTTCCCACTTCAATTTACAGTGAAATATTTAACTCACTCGTGGATCACAGAGCAAATTCACGAAGACCAAAAAAATTTCGCCCAGTGTATAAACACAGTTCACCAACATAATCACATGTGAAAAACAAATAAACAAATACGCCAACAAACAAAGGCTCGTTACTCTGCTAATATGAATGCAGACACACAATAATAACAGCAGGGAGAAGATGAAGTTATAAATAAGTAGGAATACAATAGACGCAGGAGATAACGTAGACAGGAACTAGAGTATGTTGTTAGGGAATAATTTAGTGTAACAATGTTGTAAATGAAAGTGTTGAATGTTGTAATGATTGCTGGTAGCCTGTTTACCATGCTGGTAGCCTGTTTACCATGCTGGTAGCCTGTTTACCATGCTGGTAGCCTGTTTACCATGCTGGTAGCCTGTTTTACCATGCTGGTAGCCTGTTTACCATGCTGGTAGCCTGTTTTACCATGCTGGTAGCCTGTTTACCATGCTGGTAGCCTGTTACCATGCTGGTAGCCTGTTTACCATGCTGGTAGCCTGTTTACCATGCTGGTAGCCTGTTTACCATGCTGGTAGCCTGTTTACCATGCTGGTAGCCTGTTTACCATGCTGGTAGCCTGTTTACCATGCTGGTAGCCTGTTTACCATGCTGGTAGCCTGTTTACCATGCCTGCCTGCCCTGCTGCCTGCTGCCTGCCTGCCTGCCTGCCTGCCTCCCTCCTGCCTCCGGGCCCCACCACCTCCTCCCTGCCTGCCTGCCTCCTGCCTGCCTGCCTCCCTGCCTGCCTGCCTGCCTCCCTGCTTGTTTGGGCTCCTGCCGCCTGCCTGCCTGCCGGGGCCCCTCCCCTGCCTCCCTTTGCCCCCCCGCCCCCCCGGGCCCCTGCCTGCCTGCCTCCTGCCTCCGGGCCCCCTCCCCCCCTGCCTGCCGGGGCCCCCTGCCGCCTGCCTCCTTTGGGCCTGCCCTCCCTGCCTGCTGCCTCCTCCCCTTGCCTGGCTCCCCCCGCCGCCTCCTGCCCCTGCCTGCCTCCGGGCCCCTGCCCGGGCCCCTCCTGCCTGCCTGCCTGCCGCCTCCTGCCTCCTGCCTGCCTCCTCCTCCCCCGGCCTCCTCCCCTGCCTGCTGCCCCCCCTGCCTGCCTCCCCTGCTGCCTCCCCTGCCTGCCCTGCCTGCCTGCTCCTGCCTCCCTGCCTCCCCTCCTCTCCGCCGGGCCCCCGCCTCCTGCCCCCGGCCTCCCCCTCCTGCCTGCCTCCTCCCTGCCCTCCTGCCGGGCCCCTCCCTGCCTGCCTCCGCCTGCCTGCCTGCCTTCCCCTGCCTGCCTCCGCCTGCCCCCTGCCTGCCCCCTCCTCCTGCCTCCCTGCCTCCTCCTCCGCCTCCCTCCCTGCCCCCTCCTCCTCCCTGCCTCCCTGCCTCCTCCCTCCTGCCTCCTGCCTCCCTGCCTGCCTGCCTCCCTCCCTGCCTGCCTCCTCCTCCCTGCCTGCCCCCTCCCTTTGCCTCCCTGCCTCCTCCCCCTTCCCTGCCTCCTCCGCCTCACTGGCCTGCCTCCCCTGGCCCTGCCTGCCTGCAGCCTGCCTCCCTGCCTGCCTGCCTGCCTGCCTGCCCTGCCTGCCTGCCTGCCTGCCTGCCTGCCTGCCTGCCTGCCTCCTGCCTGCCTCCCTCCCCTGCCCCCTGCCTGCTGCCTGCCTCCTGCCTCCTGCCTGCCTGCCTCCGGCCTGCCTCGGCCTGCCTGCCTGCCCGGGCCTCCCTGCCTGCCTGCCTGCCTGCCTGCCTGCCCCTCCCCTGCCTCCCTGCCTCCCCTGCCTCCCTGTCCTGCCTCCTGCCTGCCTGCCGCCGGGCCTGCCTGCCTGCCTGCCTGCTCCCTGCCTCCCTTTGGCCTGCCTGCCTGCCGCCCCTGCCTGCCCTCCCTCCCGGGGCTGCCCTGCCTGCCTGCCTGGCCTCCCTGCCTGCCTGGCCGCCTGCCTGCCGCCTGCCTCCCTTTTGCCTGCCTGCCTCCCCTGCCTGCCTGCCTGCCTGCCTGCCTGCCTCCGCCTGCCTCCCTGCCTGCCTCCCCGCCGGCCTGCCTGCCTGCCCTGCCTCCGCCCTGCCTCCTGCCTCCCTGCCGCCCTGCCTTCCCCCTGCCTGCCTGCCTGCCTCGCCTGCCTGCCTGCCTCCCTGCCTGCCTCCTGCCTGCCTGCCTCCTGCCTGCCTCCCTGCCTGCCTCCCTGCCTGCCTCCCTCCCTGCCTCCTGCCTGCCTGCCTCCCTGCCTGCCTCCCTGCCTGCCTCCCTCTGCCTCCCTGCCTCCCCCCTTTGCCTGCCTGCCTCCTGCCTGCCTGCCCTGCCTGCCTGCCTCCCCCTGCCTCCTGCCTGCCCTGCCTGCCCTGCCTGCCTGCCTGCCTGCCTGCCCCTGCCTGCCTCCTCCCTGCTGCCTGCCTTTGCCTGCCTCCCTGCCTCCCTCCCCTGCCTGCCTCCCTGCCTCCTGCCCTGCCGGGCCTGCCTCCTGCCTGCCTGCCTGCCTGGCCTGCCTGCCTCCTGCCTGCCTCCCCTGCCTGCCGCTGCCTCCCTGCCTGCCTGCCTCCCTGCCTGCCTCCCCTCCCTGCCTGCCTGCCTGCCTGCCTGCCTGCCCCCCTGCCTGCCTGCCCCGCTGCCTGCTGCTCCCTTTCCGCCTGCCCCTGCCTCCCTGCCTGCCTGCCTGCCCCTCCTGCCTGCCTGCTGCCTCCCCTGCCTTGCCTGCCTGCCTCCCCTCCCCTCCCTTTTGCCTGCCTCCCTGCGCTCCCTCCCTTTCCCCTGCCTGCCTCCCTGCCTGCCTGCCTCCCTGCCTGCCTGCCCCCGGGCCTGCCTGCCTGCCTGCCATGCCTGCCTGCCTGCCTGCCTGCTGCCTGCCTTCCCTGCCTCCCCTGCCTCCTGCCTGCCTGCCTCCCCTGCCTGCACCTGCCTGCCTCCCGGGCCTGCCTGCCTCCCTGCCTGCCTGCCTGCCTGCCTCCCTGCCTGCCCCCCTGCCCTGCCTGCCTGCCTCCCTTTCCCTGCCTGCCTCCCTGGCCTGCCTCCCTGCCTGCCTCCTCCCCTGCCTCCCTGCCCTGCCTGCCTGCCTCCCCCTGCCTGCCCCCCCCTCCTGCCTGCCTGCCTGCCTCCTGCCTGCCTCCCTGCCTGCCTGCCTGCCTGCCTGCCGCCCTGCCTGCCCTCCCTGCCTGCCTCCTCCCTGCCTGCCTCCCCTCCCTGCCTGCCTGCCTCCTCCTCCCTGCCCCTGCCTCCTCCTGCCTGCCTCCCTGCCTCCTGCCTGCCGCCTGCCCCTGCCTGTTCTGCCCTGCCTGCCTGCCTGCCTTCCCTGCCTGCCTCCCTCCCTGCCTGCCTCCCCCTGCCTCCCTGCCTCCTGCCTGCCCTCCCTCCCCTGCCCTCCTGCCTCCCTTTGGCCTGCCTTCCCCTGCCTCCTGCCTGCCGGGCCCCCCTGCCTGCCTCCCTGCCTGCCGGGCCTCCCTGCCTGCCTTCCGCCTGCCTGCTCCTCCTGGCCTGCCTCCTGCCGGCCTGCCCTGCCTCCCTGCCTCTGCCTGCCTCCTGCCTGCGGCTGCCCCTGCCTGCCTGCCTGCCTGGCCTGCCTGCCTGCCTGCCGCCTCCTCCCTGCCGGGCCTCCCTGCCTGCCTCCTGCCTGCCTGCCTGCCTGCCTCCCTGCCTGCCTGCCTCCTGCCTCCTGCCTGCCTCCTGCTCTCCTGCCTCCCTGCCTGCCTGCCTCCCCCTCCCTGCCCCCTGCCCCTGCCGTCCGCCCCCTTTGCCTCCTCCTGCCCCCCCCCCTGCCGGCCTGCCTCCTCCCTGCCTGCCCTGCCTCCCTGCCTGCCCTCCCTGCCTGCCTCCGCCTGCCTCCCCCTGCCTGCCTCCTGCCTGCCTGCCTGCCTCCCTGCCTGCCTGCCTCCTGCCTGCCTGCCTCCTCCCCTGCCTGCCTGCCTGCCTGCCTGCCTGCCTGCCTGCCTCCCTGCCCTCCCTGCCCCTCCTCCCTGCCTGCCTCCCTGCCTCCCTCCCTTTGCCTCCTCCCTGCCTGCCTCCGCCTGCCTCCCTGCCTGCCTCCCCTGCCTGCCTGCCTCCCTGCCTGCCTGCCTGTCTGCCTGCCTGCCGCTCCCGCCTCCCTGCCTGCCTGCCTGCCTCCCTGCCCTGCCTCCCTGCCTCCCTTTCCCTCCCCTGCCTGCCTGCCTCCCTGCCTCCCCCTCCTCCCGCCTGCCTCCCGGGCCTGCCTCCCTGCCTGCCTGCCTGCCTGCCTGCCTCCCTGCCTGCCTCCGCCTCCCCTCCCTGCCTGCCTCCTGCCTCCTGCCTGCCTGCCTCCTGCCTCCTCCTGCCTCCCCCTCCCTGCTGCCTGCCTGCCTGCCTCCTGCCTGCCTCCCTGCCTGCCTGCCTGCCCCTGCGGCCTGCCTCCCCTGCCTCCTCCCTGCCTGCTCCCTTTCCTGCCTGCCTCCGCCTGCCTGCCTGCCTGCCCCCCCCCCGGCCCCTCCCTGCCTGCCTCCCTGCCTGGCCCCTGCCTCCCTCCCCTGCCTGCCTGCCTGCCTGCCTGCCTGCCTCCCTGCCTGCCTCCCTTTGCCTGCCTCCCGCCTGCCTCCCTCCTGCCTGCCTGCCTGCCTCCCCTCTCCTGCCTCCCTGCCTGCCTCCCTGCCTTCCTGCCCCCCTGCCTGCCTCCCCCTGCCTCCCTTTCCTGCCTCCCTGGCCTGCCTGCCTCCGCCTGCCTGCCTGCCTCCTGCCTGCCTCCCTGCCTGCCTGCCTGCCTCCCTGCCTCCTCCTTTCCCTGCCTGCCTCCTGCCTGCCGCCCCTGCCTGCCCCCTGCCTGCCTGCCCCCCCTGCCTGCCTGCCTCCCTGCCTGCCTGCCTGCCTGCCTGCCTCCTGCCTGCCTCCCTCCCTGCCTGCCTCCTGCCTGCCCCCCGCCTGCCTCCCTGCCTGCCCCCTGTGCCTCCTCCCTGCCTGCTGCCTGCCTCCCGCCTGCCCCTCCCTGCCTCCTTGCCTGCCTCCCTGCCTGCCTCCCTGCCTGCCCTCCCTGCCTGCCCTCCTGCCTGCCTGCCTCCCTGCCGCCTCCCTGCCTCCTGCCCCTGCCTGCCCCCTGCCTCCCCCCTGCCTGCCCCTGCCCCCCCTGCCTGCCTGCCTGCCCTGCCTGCCTGCCTCCCTGCCCCCCTGCCTGCCTGCCTGCCTGCCTGCGCCTGCCTGCCTGCCTCCCCCCTTTGCCTCCCCTGCCTCCCCTCCTGCCTGCCTGCCTCCTGCCTGCCTGCCCCTCCCTCCCTGCCTGCCTCCCTGCCTGCCCCCTGCCTCCCCTCCTGCCTGCCTCCCTGCCTCCCCTGCCTCCGCCTGCCTGCCTCCCTGCCTGCCTCCCGGCCTGCCTCCCTGCCGGGCCTCCCTGCCTGCCTCCGCCTGCCTGCCCGCCTGCCTGCCTGCCTCCCCTGCCTCCCCTGCCTGCCTCCCTGCCTGCCCTGCCTGCCTGCCTGCCTCCCTCCCTCCCTGCCTCCTGCCTGCCTGCCTGCCTCCCTGCCTCCCCCTGCCTCCCTCCCTGCCTGCCTGCCTGCCTGCCTCCCTGCCTCCCTCCCTGCCTGCCTGCCTGCCTGCCTGCCTCCTCCCTGCCTTCCTCCTGCCTGCCTGCCTGCCTGCCTGCCTGCCTGCCTGCCTGCCTGCCTCCCTGCCTGCCTGCCTGCCTCTCCCTGCCTGCTCCCTGCCTGCCTGCCTGCCTGCCTGCCTCCCTGCCGCCTGCCTGCCTGCCTCCCTGCCTGCCTGCCTCCCTGCCTCCCTCCCTGCCTCCTGCCTGCCTCCCTGCCTGCCTCCCTGCCTCCCCCTGCCTGCCTGCCTGCCTCCCTGCCTCCCTGCCTGCCTGCCTCCCTGCCTCCCTGCCTGCCTGCCGCCTCCCCGGCCTGCCCTGCCTGCCTGCCTTTCCCTGCCTGCCTGCCTGCCTGCCTGCCTCCCTGCCTGCCTGCCTCCCTGCCTCCCTCCCTGCCTGCCTGCCCTGCCTGCCTGCTGCCTCCCCTCCCCCCTGCCTCCCTGCCTGCTCCCTCGCCTGCCTGCCTGCCCCTCCCCTGCCTCCTGCCTGCCTGCCTGCCTGCCCCCGGGCTGCCTCCCTGCCTCCCGGGCCTGCCTCCCCTCCCCTGCCTGCCTGCCTGCCGCCCCCTCCTGCCTCCCTGCCTGCCTCCCTGCCTCCCTCTCGCCTCCCCTCCCTGCCTGCCGGCCTCCGCCTGCCTGCCTGCCTGGCCTGCCTCCCTGCCGGGCCTGCCTCCCGCCTGCCTCCCTGCCCTGCCTCCTCCCTGCCTGCCTCCCTGCCTGCCTGCCTGCCTCCTGCGTCCTGCCTCCCTGCCTGCCTCCCTGCCTGCTCCCCTTCCGCCTCCCTGCCTGCCTCCGGGCCTCCTCCTGCCTGCCTCCCTGCCTGCTGCCTGCCGGGCCTCCCTGCCTACCTGCCCCTGCCCCTCCCTTTGCCTCCCTGCCTGCCTGCCCTCCCGCCGGGCCCTCCCTTTCCGCCTGCCTGCCGCCTGCCTGCCTCCCTGCCTGCCTGCCTCCCTCCCTGCCTGCCTCCGCCTGCGCCTGCTCCCTCCTGCCCCCTGCCTGCCCTCCCTGCCTGCCTGCCTGCCTGCCTCCTCCCTGCCTGCCTGCCTCCCTGCTGCCTCCGGCCTGCCTCCCTCCCCTGCCTCCCTGCCTGCCTGCCTCCCTGCCTGCCTGCCTGCCTGCCTCCCTGCCTGCCTCCCTCCCTCCCTCCCCTGCTCCCTGCCTGCCTCCCTCCGCCTCCCTGCCTGCCTGCCTGCCTGCCCTGCCTCCCTGCCTGCCGCCTGCCTGCCTGCCTCCCGGCCTCCCTTTGCCTGCCTGCCTGCCCTGCCTGCCTGCCTCCCTGCCTCCTCCCTGCCTGCCTCCCTGCCTGCCTCTCTGCCTGCCTCCCTGCCTGCCTCCCTCCGCCTGCCTCCTGCCTGCCTCCCTGCCTGCTGCACCCCTCCCTGCCTCCCTGTCTCCTGCCCTGCCTCCCTGCCTCCTGCCTGCCTCCCCCCCTGCCTGCCTCCCTGCCTGCCTGCCTCCTGCCTGCCCCCCTGCCTGCCCCCTGCCTGCCTCCCCCTGCCTGCCTGCCTCCTGCCTGCCTCCCTCCTGCCTCCCTGCCTGCCTCCCTGCCCCCCCCTCCCTGCCTGCCCTGCCTCCCCTGCCTGCCTCCCCCTGCCTCCCTCCTCCCTGCCTCCCTCCCTCCCTCCCTGCCTGCCTCCCTCCCTGCCTGCCTGCCTGCCCTGCCAGGCCTGCCTGCCTGCCTGCCTCCCTGCCTGCCTCCCTCCCTCCTCCCCCCTGCCTGCCTGCCTGCCTGCCTCCTGCCCTGCCTCCTCCCTGCCTGCCTGCCTGCCTTCCTGCCTGCCTGCCTGCCTGCCTGCCTCCCTGCCTGCCCCCTGCCTCCCTGCCTGCCCCTGCCTGCCTGCCTCCCTGCCTGCCTCCCTGCCTCCTGCCTGCCTGCCTGCCTCCCTGCCCTGCCTGCCGCCTGCCTGCCTGCCTGCCTCCCTACTGCCTCCCTGCCTTCCTCCCTGCCTGCCTGTCTCCTGCCTCCGTGCCTGCCTCCTCCCTGCCCCCTGCCTGCCTCCCTGACTGCCTCCCGCCTTCCTCCCTGCCTGCCTTCTGCCTCCCTCCGGCCTCCCTGCCTGCCTGCCTCCTGCCTGCCTCCTGCCTGCCCCCTGCCTGCCTGCCTGCCTCCTCCCTGCCTGCCTGCCTGCCTGCCTGCCTGCCTCCTGCCTGCCTCCTGCCTGCCCTGCCTCCCTGCCTGCCTCCCTGCCTGCCTGCCTGCCCTGCCTGCTGCCTGCCTCCCTGCCTGCCTCCCTGCCTGCCTGCCTGCCTGCCTGCCTCCCTGCCTGCCTGCCTGCCTCCCCTGCCTGCCTGCCTCCCGACTGCCTCCCTCCTGCTCCCTGCTGCTCCCCTGCCTGCCTGCCTCTCTGCCTGCCTCCCTGCCTGCCTCCCTGCCTGCCTCCCTGCCTGCCTCCCTGCCTGCCTCCCTGCCTGCCTCCCTGCCTGCCTCCCTGCCTGATCCCTGCCTGCCTGCCTGCCTGCCTGCCTGCCTCCTGCCTGCCTGCCTGCCGCCTCCTGCCTGCTGCCTGCCTGCCTGCCTGCCTGCCTGCCCCCTCCCTGCCTGCCTCCCTGCCTCCCTCCCTGGTGCTGCCCCCCTGCCTGCCTCCCTGCCGCTGCCTTTGCCTCCCTGCCTGCCTCCCTGCCTCCTGCCTGCCTCCCTGCCTGCCTGCCTGCCTGCCTCCCTGCCTGCCTCCCTGCCTGCCTCCCTGCCTGCCTGCCTCCCTGCATGCCTCCCTGCCCTGCCTCCTGCCTGCCCTCCCTGCTGCCTGCTTGCCTGCCTGCCGCTGCCTCACTACCTGCCTCCCGCCTGCCTCCCTGCCTGCCTTCCTTTCCCTGCCTCCTCCCTGCCGCCTCCTGTCCTCCCTGCCTGCCGCCCCTCCCCTCCTGCCTCCCTGTTTGCCTGCCTGCCTCCCTGTTTGCCTGCCTGCCTCCCTGCCTTCCTCCCTGCCTGCCCCCCTGCCTGCCTCCCTGCCTGCTCCTTGCCTGCCTCCCTCCCTTTGCCCCCCTGCCCTGCCTGCCTGCCTGCCTGCCTGCCTGCCTCCCTCCCTCCTCCCTGCCTGCTGCCTGCCTGCCTCCCTGCCTGCCTCCCTGCCTGCCTGCCTCCCTCCCTGCCTGCCTTCCTCCCTGCCTGCCTCCTGCCTGCCTGCCTGCCTCCCTGCCTGCCTGCCTCCCTGCCTGCCCCCCTCTGCCTCCCTGCCTGCCTCCCTGCCTCCTCCCTGCCTGCCCCCTGCCGCCTGCCTCCCTGCCTGCCCCCTGCCTGCCTGCCTGCCTCCCTGCCTGCCTGCCTCCCTGCCGCCCTCCCTGCCTGCTGCCTGCCTGCCTCCCGCCTGCTCCTGCCTGCCTCCCTGCCTGCCTGCCTCCTCCTGCCTCCCTGCCTGCCCCCTTGCCTCCTGCTTGCCTGCCTTTGCCGCCTGCCTGCCTGCCGCCCCCCTACCTGCCCCCTGCCTGCCTCCCTCCCCGCCTCCTGCCGCCTGCCTCCCTGCCTCCTGCCTCCTGCCTGCCTCCCTGCCCCTGCCTCCCCTTCCCCTCCCTGCCTCTCCCTGCTCCCTCCCTGCCTGTCTGCCTAACCACCTGCCTGCTGCCTAACCACCTGCCTGCCTGCCTCCCTTTGGGCCCTGCCTGCCTCCCGTTGCCTGCCGCTCCCTCCCTTCCCTCCCTGCCTGCCTCCCTGCCTGCCTCCATGCCGCCTCCCTGCCTGCCTCCCTGCCTGCCTGCCTGCCTGCCTGCCTGCCTGCCTGCCTCCCTCCCTCCCTCCCTCCCTGCCTGCTGCCTGCCTGCCTGCCTGCCTGCCTGCCTGCCTGCCTGCCTCCCTGCTGCCTCCCTCCCTGCCCCCTTCCTCCCTGCCTGCCTCCCTGCCTGCCTCCTGCCTCCCTCCTGCCTGCCTCCCTGCCTGCCTCCCTGCCTGCCTGCCCCCCTGCCTGCCTCCCTGCCTGCCTCCCTGCCTGCCTCCCTGCTCCCTGCCTGCCTCCCTGCCTGCCTGCCTGCCTCCGCCTCCCTGCCTGCCTCCCTGCCTGCCTGCCCCCTGCCTGCCTCCCTGCCTGCCTCCCTGCCTGCCTCCCTGCCTGCCTCCCCTGCCTCCCTTTGCCTGCCTGCCTCCCTCCCTGCCTCCCCTCCCTGCCTGCCTCCCTGCCTGCCTCCTGCCTGCCTGCCTGCCTCCCTTTGCCTCCCTGCCTGCCTCCTGCCTGCCTCCTGCCTCCCTGTCTCCCTCCCTGCCTGCCTGCCTGCCCTCCGCCTGCCTGCCGGGCCTGCCTCCTGCCTCCCTGCCTGCCCTGCCTCCCCTGCCTCCCTGCCTGCCTGCCTGCCTCCCTGCCTCCCTCCCCTCCCGCCTGCCTGCCTGCCTGCCTGCCTGCCTTCCTGCCTGCCTCCCTGCCTGCCTGCCTGCCTCCCTCCTGCCTCCCTGCCTGCCCCTGCCTGCCTGCCTCCTGCCTGCCTCCTCCCTTTGCCTCCCTGCCTGCCTGCCTCCCTGCCTCCTGCCTGCCTCCCTGCCTTCCTCCTGCCTGCCTGCCTCCTCCCTGCCTCCTTGCCTCCCTGCCTGCCTGCCTCCCTGCCTGCCCCCCCGGCCTGCCTCCCTGCCTGCCGCCCTGCCTGCCTGCCTCCTCCTCCCTGCCTGCCTCCCTGCCTGCCTGCCCCTTGCCTGCCTGCCTCCCTGCCTGCCTGCCTGCCTGCCTGCCTGCCTCCCTGACCTGCCTCCCTGCCTCCTCCCTGCCTGCCTGTCTCGCCTGCTCCGTGCCTGCCTCCCTGCCTGCCTCCCTGCCTGCCTCCTGCCTGCCTCCCTGCCTGGCTGCCTGCCCTGCCTGCCCTCCCTGCCTGGGCCTCCCTGCCTGCCTCCCTGCCTGCCTCCCTGCCTGCCTCCCGGGCCTCCCTTTGCCTCTCTGCCTGTCTCCCTGCCTGCCTCCCTGCCTCCCTCCCCTGCCTGCGCCTGCCTCCTGCCGCTCCCTGCCTGCTCCCCCTGCCTCCCGGGCCTGCCTGCCTGCCTCCTGCCTGCCTGCCTGCTGCCTGCCTGCCTCCTGCCTGCCTGCCTCCCCCCCTGCCTGCCTGCCTGCCTCTCCCCGGCTGTCTGCCTCCTGCCTGCCTCCCTGCCTGCCTGCCTCCTCCCTGCCTCCCCGGGCCTGCCTCCCTGCCTGCCTCCCGCCTGCCTGCCTCCCTTGCCTCCTGCCTCCCCTCTGCCAGCCCCCTCCTCCTCCCTCCCTGCATGCCCCCCTGCCTGCTCCCTGCCTGTCTCCTGCCTGCCTGCTGCCTCCTGCCTGCCCTTGCCTCCCTACCTGCCTCCTTGCCTCCCTCCTGCCTGCCTGCCCTCCCTGCCTGCTGCCTCTCTGTCGTCTCCCTGCCTGCCTCCCTCCCTGCCTCCCTGTTTGCCTGCCTGCCTCCCTGTTTGCCTGCCTGCCCTCCCTGCCTTCCTCCCTGCCTGCCTCCCTGCCCTGCCCCTCCCTGCCTGCCTCCCTGCCTGGCCTCCCTGCCTGCCTCCCTGGTGCCTGCCTGCCTGCCTGCCTGCCCTGCCTGCCTGCCCCCCCTCCCTCCTGCCTGCCTCCCCTCCCTGCCTGCCTGCCTGCCTGCCTGCCTGCCTGCCTGCCTGCCTCCCTCCCTGCCTGCCTTCCTCCCTGCCTGCCTCCCTGCCTGCCTGCCTCCTCCCTGCCTGCCTGCCTCCCTGCCTGCTCCCTGCCTGCCTGCCTGCCTGCCTCCCTGCCTGCCTCCCTGCCTGCCCCCCCTCCTGCCTGCCTCCCTGCCTGCCTCCCTGCCCTCCTCCCTGCCTGCCTGCTTGCCTGCCTCCCTGCCTCCCCTGCCTGCCCTGCCTCCCTACCTGCCTCCCTGCCTGCCTCCCTGCCCCTGCCTGCCTGCCTGCCTCCCTGCCTGCCGCCTCTCTGCCGCCCCCCCTGCCTCCCCTCCCTGCCTGCCTCCCTGCCTGCCTCCCTGCCCTCCCTCTGCCTGTCTGCCTAACCACCTCCCTGTCTCCCTAACCACCTTCCTGCCTGCCCCCTCCCACCTGCCTGTCTGCCTGTCTGCCTGCTGCCTAACCTCCCTGCCCACCTGCCTGTCTGCCTAACCACCTGCCCTGCCTGCTCCCTGTCCACCTGCCTGTCTGCCTAAATCACCTGCCTGCCTGCCTTCCTGCGCACCTGCCTGTCTGCCTAACCGCCCTGCCTGCCTGCCTCCCTGCGCACCTGCCTGCCTCCCGGGCCCACCTGCCTGCCTCCCTGCCCACCGCCTCCCTCCCTGCCCACCTCCTGCCCCCTGCCCACCTGCCTGCCTCCCTGCGGCTAACGCGACGGTCTGGAGTTTTGTGACTTTCTAATCGCGGGTTCTGTCCCCACCCGTGGTAGGGGTTTGTTTGCAGTCGGTGTCTTTAAACGATCTCTTTGAGTCAAGTTATATGCATGCTTCCCGGTCTCCCTGCCTCTCTTTCTCTCTGCCTGCTTTTCTTTTTGTCTACCTTCCTTCCTCTCTGCCTTCCTTCTTGCCTGTCTCACTGCCTGCCTGTCTGCCTGTCTGCCTGCCTTTCTCCCTCCCTTTCCTTCCCCCTTGTCAAACCTGCCTTACCCTTGCCTTCAACAATGCGGCCAAGTACAATAATAACTGAAGCAGTTTTGGCAAGTCCCACTTTACAGCGCTTCACTTTATGGCGTTTCGCTAATGAGGGGGTTTTCATTTACATCTATTCTTCCTTTATTCGGACTTCCTTACAATAAAAAATATTCACCACTCACTACAAGCTATGGACGAAAATATTTTAAGGTGAGTAATGGTGTACTGTATAGCCTTTTTAAGCCTAACGCTATTGCTCACTTAATATGGTGATTTTGTAAACATGTTGTTAGGCTTTTATATGCATTTGAAAGTGATTTTCGTTTTACAGCAGTAGCCTAGAACCCTAACATGCTGTATAAGCGGACCCTCTGTATAGCTGAAGCCCTAAGCCTCAGCTGCTGTATAAGCGGGGCCCTCCTGTAAAGCAGTAGCTGAGAACCTAACATGCTGTATAAGCGGGACCCTCCTGTATAGCTGAAGCCCTAAGCCTCAGCGCTTATAAAGCGGGGCCTCCGTAAAGCAGAGCTGAGAACCTAACATCTGTAAAGGGGGGCCCTCCGTATAGCTGAACCCCAAAGCCTTAGTGCTGATAAGGGGGGCCCTCCTGTAAAGAAAAGGCTGAGAACCTAACTGCTGTTAAGCGGGGCCCCCTGTATGCTGAAGCCCAAAGCCTTCTGCTGTATAAGGGGGGCCCCCCCTGAAAGCAGTACGGGAAAACCCAAAACATGCTGTATAAGGGGCCCCCTGACTTGAAAAAGCTTCTCCCTGTTGAAATTTAACATTTTTGCAAGTTGAGTTTTTTAAAACCTAAAAATTTGCTATGACGCGGGTGTTCAGAACCAACTTGAGCGAAAACATGCAGGGGAAAGCCTTTCAGGGGCGACGTGTGGGGGGCATTACAAGGCTGTGCGTCACCCGGTGACGTAAAAGGCTGACTCAGAAAAAGGTGACGTGGTTAAGAAGTTTATAACCTCACCGAAATCTGAGTAAATACTAAAAAATGGCCTTTGTTTATTGACCTGAAAAGAGTTTAAAATTGAGGGGATGGAGTTTGAAATTTACGAAACTCCCCATGCAAGAACGCCCCAAAAACCAAGCACCATTTAAAAACCACTCAACCTTTAAAATCACTTAAACCACCCCCACCCCACCACGCTGTCCACGGGGCAGAACCATTTAACAGGAATCCATTATAAAGGGATTTTTGTCAGGGGAAAAATAGACTGATAAAAACCCCAAACATGACTCTCCCGACTCCCTCCCCCCTCCCTTTCCCCCTCCTCCCACTCCCTTCCCCCCAATCCCCCCCCCTTTTCCCCTCTCCCTTTTCCCCTCCCTCCCTGCCCCCTCTCCCCCGACCCCTCCCCCGATCCCTCTCTCCCGGACTCCCCTCTCCCTGACCCCCTCTCCCGCCCCTCTCCCCTGATTCCCCTCTCCCTGACTCCCCTCTCCCTCTCCCTCCCCTAAACTCCCCTCTCTCGCTTTGATATCTCTTTATTGTCCCCTTCTTTAATCAACCCCCTCTCTTTTTCCCTTCTTTGTCTCTTCCCTTTTACTCCCTTTCCTGATTACCTCGCCCTTCCCCCCCCTCCCCTTTCCCCGTTTTCCTCCCAGCTTTTTTGTCCCCCTCCTGGTCTTCCTCGTTTACCCTCCCCTTCCGTTTTTACTTTGCCCGTTTTTAATTTTTATCCACCTTTTTCTCTCCCCCCCCTCCCTCTCCAGGCTGAGAGGGAGGGAAAGGGAGGGGAAAGGGGGGGAATTTTAGAGGTAAACCCCGCCAATTAGCCCTCCTCCCCCCCCACCTTCCCCCCCTGACGAGTCCAATTTAAAATTTGTACTGGCAAGGTGATAATCTTCTTCCTCCTTCTCTGCTCCCTCATTCTTAACCCACAAAGCTGTTTCTGGGGGGAGGGGGGTGGAAGGGGGGCGGGGAAAAAGAGGGAGGAAAGGGGGAAGGACATAGATAGAAAAGAAAAAAAGGAGAAGGGCCCGGGGGTGGGGTTGGGGATCTATCATTTTTACTTCTATCTAATCAAATTATCTTTTAAAATTTTAATTATAAAATAAAATATATAATATATATTAAAATATATAATATATATAAAATTTATTATTTAAAAAAATATTATATAATAAATAATTTTTATAAAATAAAATATATATAATATTTTTTTAAAAAATATATTTTAAAATTTTAAATATATATATAATATAATATATATAAATTTTATTAATAATATTTAAATTTAATATATTATAATTACTATAATATAAATATATTAATTATATTTACATATACAAAACTTTAAAAAAAAAGGGGAGCACCCGCAAGCAGGTGTCGGTTTGGTTTCCTAAGTGCACAAGACTGGTGTCATAGTGACCTGTTGTGGAACGGTAGGTGGGTAAGGCGGGGTAGGTAGGAGGGGCCATGTAGGAAGGTAGGTAGGTAAGGGGTGGCAGGTACTTAGGGTAGGTGGGGCAGGTAGGTATTTGGGTAGGTAAGGAGGTGGGTAGGTAGGAGGTGAGGAGGGGGGTGGTAGGTGGTAGGTGATAGGTAGGGGGGGAGGAAAACAGGTAGGTGGATAGGTGGTGAACGGTGGTAGGTGGAAAACCCGGTAAGTAGGGGGGGGGTTAAAGAAGGGGGGAGGTAAATTTTTTGGAAAGGAATAAAGGTTGTTTGAAGGGGGCCATGAATAGGGAAAAGGAGAAATTTTAAACGGGGGGAAAGAAAAAGAAAAAAAGAAAGAGACAGAGGATAGTAGATAGATAGATAGAGAAGAGAGAGAGAGGAGAAGAGGAGAGAGAGAGAGAGGAGAGAGAAAGGGAGAGAAGAGAGAGAGAAGAGGGGAGAGAGAAGAGGGGGAGAGAAAAGAGAGAGAGAGGAGAGAAGAGAAAGGAGAGGAGAGAGAAGAGAGAGGGGAGAGAGAGAGAGGGGGAGAAAAAGAGAGATAGCCCTTTCCTCTCTCCCCCCCAAATTTCTAAATTTTTTCCCCATTTTTTCCCTTTTTCCTGAAGTTTTTCCCCTTCCCCCGTTCTCCTTTTTCCCCACCAGCCAACACCTTTCTTCCCCATTTCTACCCTCTCCCCCTTTTTCCTAATCTCGCTCGCTGCGTTGTTTTTGCTCCCTTTCTGCTGCTGCTCTGCGCTGGTGTGCTGCGGTGCTGGCGGGGTGCTGCTGCTGCTCTGCTGCTGCTGGTGTGGTGCTGCTGCGCTCGTGCGGTGCTGCTGCTGCTGCTGCTGCTGCGGGCTGCTGCTGCTTTGCGCTGCTGCCCACGCAGTTTCCTTCTCACATCACCTAGTAGTTGCCTTCTCAGTCATGTACTCAGCACAGATTTTACCTACATTTTCCCTTCCCTTTCCTGGCCCCCAAAAAATAACAAAGTTTTCCTCTTATTTTACCTCTTTTTTTCCTTTTATATCCCTCTTAGTTTCCCTTTTTTATACCTCTTATTTCCCCCTCTTTCATGCCTTTTCTACCCCTTGAAACTTTATACTGTAACTCTTATTTTTCCTTTTTGCAACTCTTATTTTTCCCCCCCTGACACAGTTTGTTTTTTTCTTCTGGATTTTTGTTTTCCCCTTTTTTTCAAAAATTTTTCTTTACTTCCTCAAATCATTTTTTTCTTTATTTATATTTCAATTTTTCCTCACCATAATTCTTTGTTGTCTTTTCGCTTTTGTTCCTCTTTATACCTTTTAGTTTGCCCCTTTTTAATTTTTCTTTGTTTTTTTTTTTTTCCATTCTTTTTTTTTAATTTTCTCTTTTGGCTCTTAGTTTTTTTTACTTTTTAATTTTTTTTTTTTCTAAAGTCTCTTTTAAAATCTTCATGTTTAGCTTTTATAAAAAACTCTTTTTTTATTTTTCCGTGGATAAACTTTTTTTCCTCGTTTTCCAGATTAAACCACATTAACAAATCTCCAAGGGGGTTTAATTCCCGATGGTGTGTGTGTGTGTGTGTGTGTGTGTGTGTGTGTGTGTTGTGTGTGTGTGTGTGTGTGTGGGTGGTGTGTGGGTGTGTGGGTGGGCAGTAGTTGTCAAACAATTAATCTAAAAGCAAGTTGCCCCCTTTTAAACCAACTTTCGTGAAGCCACAGTGTTACAGAAGATTGGGGGGGCCACCCGGGTGCCAACCTTAAACTGCCTCCTCTCTCTCCTCTCTCCTCTTCTCCTCCCTCTCTCTTTTCTCTCTCTCTCTCTCTGCCTCTGTTCTGGCTTGTCTCTCTATACCTTTTTCATGTGTGCGACAATGCCCTGGTGACTGAAGCTTTTTAAGGGGGGAAGTAACTCTTCACCAATTGCCAGAACAAAATTTTAATGGCACTAAAAATTGAATACGATAAAAATTTCCCTAAAACATACTTTAATCCTAACGAGTCAACAAACCTGTTCTGAATCCTTTCAGGTCTAGAAAGGGGGAAAGGTACTGAATCACATCCTAAAGGGTTTTTCATAAAAATTCAGAATTAGCTCCTAGTTACCACTACACCATTTACATTCCCTTAATAACACATCCTACACAAAGTCTGACCTTTTTACCCATGAACGTGAGCATTTCTAGTTAATAGTTAAGGGAAAAAATGTTCCCTAACTAATGAAAAAAATTTCTGTCATTTTTAATATTATTCTACCCTTTTTATGTTGTAATTAAAATAACCTGACGAAGGTACGCTAAGGTAAGTACACTAGTGGACCCTGTGAGGGTTGAAACTATATAACCACCTTTTTAGATGTAATACAGGGCACCTTCTAAAAGAGAAGTAAGTGGTAGTAGCAGGGAGGAGGGTTGTGTATGAAAAGTGAAAGGGTAAGAAAAAAAACGACTCGTACGTTTTTTCCTTTGAATTGAGAAAAGTATCCGGAGAGCATGAGGAGATTTTCATGCGGGAAAATGAAAAATGATCATATTTTTCAAGGAAATGGAATTTTATCTTACCAAATTTGGGCCCCGATTTCCTTGAGCTGCTGCCACACACACCCTCTAGGGGGACAGGTTTTTATTATGAAACTCGGGCGTCAAAATTTTAGTACTAGAACGGAGGAGGGGGCCCCGGAAAACCCTGGGACCTCACGGGATCACTACTCACAACACCCCCGGGGCCTCGACGAAGATCATATAATCAACCCCAGAGGACCTCGACGAAGACGTCACTATCACAACACCCCGGGGACCCCGACGAGATGTCACACTCTCAACAAAAACGAAGACGGGGACCGAGAACCAAAAAAGTGAGACTACACACTAGGGGCTTACGTCATCTTCTCAACCAATACCCTTGATCTCGTGAGTGGAAATTCACACCAATCAAA